>OY757934.1:63930848-64000848 GCA_963585895.1 Sepioteuthis lessoniana
GAGAGAGAGAGAGAGAGAGAGAGAGAGAGAGAGTGTGTGTGTCTATTTTAGTCTAACACGATATAATTATAGCACAAGAACGGGAGACATAATTAGAACTTATACTCTGACACTAAGTCTAAGGCGAGCCGGTGAAGGTAATTGAGTCTTTGAGTGGTTAGTCAGAATTCTTTTGCAGAAAAAAAAAAGCCAGTCGGGCTGTTTTTGGTAAGAACACATCAATTGGCTTCCTGCCACGCAACCTGTCTGCCTACCCACCAAGAGAACGAAAAGGTCTAGAAATAATAACTAACATATTACCGGAAGAATTCTATGACTATCTTTAGGTCGGGTGTGTTTAATAACTCTCGTTATTTTTATTTTTCATTTTTTTCATTAAACCATCTTTTTGTTATAATCGTTGAATTACTTTGTTCGTGGTGTAATGGATAGCCTCGTCGAAAATAGACATGGCGCCCCGAGTTCGAATTCTGGACGAGATTGATGGAATTTTTGCATAGCGCTAATACCCTTGGGAAAAGTATTAATCCAACCATTCTTCTTCCTACAAGAGACAAATAGTAGGACAGACAAAGTTCTTTTGTCTCGGTAAAACAACCAGTCTAGGAGTAGGAAAACTGGAGTCAAACCAGCTGTACTCCGCTTAAAAATCGGTCTTTATTCACATCCTGATTGTGTCGAAGGAATTTGATAAACCTTATCGTTAACTTTAACGCGCTAATCTTATTTCATTCGATCCACTCGTAATCTTAATACTAAGTCTCCAGCAAAGTCTTTAAAATCTACCAAAGTTTCCAGCATCTTATTATGATAGAATCTTCTATTTATTGGCCTAATGAGTAGAGTGTTCGCCAATGACCCGGGAGACCGGGGTTCAATTCGAGGTCGAGTCATACCAAAGACTCAAAAATGATACTCCATGCCGCCTTGCTTAGCACTCAGCACTATAAGGGGAGGATTAAGGGTAAAGTGATGCAATTCTGGGAATGGAGTAGCGCCCTCCTTTGCACCTCGGTGTGGTAGCTATTGAAAAGGAATCCTTCGGGTCACCCTCGACTAAGGTCACCACCTTTACTTTTTTTTATTCATATAAATTCATAGCATCATTATTCGGTCACCAAAGTATTTTCTATGAATTTTTGTATTTACCCAACCTCTCCACCACCAACAGGATGCGATACACCCCTTTTTAAGCGAATTACAAGTGGTTTGAATTCAGAGTTTTCCTTCTACTGGATTGGTTGCCACACCGAAGGTAAAGAGCACAGTCTGCCCAGCTATTTACCCATAGCTGGAGAGAGAATAGTTGGATGCATACTTTTCCCAAATGTATTAGTACTATGTGAAATGCAGACTCGTCCAGGATTTGAACTCTGGTCGCAGGGTTCATTTTCATAGACGATAACCGTTATACCATTTTCTTTTTTTTCGGACCTTATATCAACTCTTATATAAATTCGTATCATCATTATTCAGTCATCAAAGTATTCTCATTGTTTTTCAACGGCCTGATGCCTCCCATCTTAAAAAATTCATAGCATCATTATTCAGTCGCAGGAATTGGACACGGCGACTCGAGTTCAAATCCTGGACGAGACTGATTGCACTTCACATAGCACTAATACCCTTGGGAAAGGTATGAATCCAATTATTCTCCCTCCAGCTATGGGTAAATAGTAGGACAGACTAGGTTCTTCAGCCTTGGTGAGGCAACTAGTCTAGGAGAAGGAAAACTCTGAATTCAAACCTGTCAAACTCCGCTTAAAAATTGACCTTGTGTCATATCCTGCCCGAGCGGAGGGGTTGGTAAATAGGATCATTATTCAGTCATCAAAATATACTCCTCGGCTTTTTATGACCTTAAATCGCCTTTGATATACATATGTCGTCGTTAAGAATAGACACGGTGACCCGAATTTTCAGTTAGCGCTTATGCCCTCGTAAAAAGTAAGAATTCATCAGCCTCTTCAAACTATCGGAAATAATAGTGCCAACTGTGTTCTTTAGCTTTAGTAAGACAACCAGTGTAGGAGAAGGAAAACTTTGAATTCAAAAAAGCTTTACTCCACTTAAAATTGATGTGTATCACATCCAGTCAATAGCGGAGGGGTTGGGTATATACATGAATTACCTCGTCCGTGGTGTAATCGTTGTAAGAAATGGACACGGTGACCCGAGTTCAAATCCTGGACGAGGCTGCCTTTTCACGTTGCGCTAATACCCTTGGGAAAGGTATGAATTCAACTATTCACCCTTCAGCTATAGGTGAATAGTTGGATAGACTGATCTCTTTATCTTTGCTATGGCAACCGGTCTAGGAGAAGAAAACTCTTAATTCAAACCTGTTAAACTCTGGTTAAAAATGACCTTGTGTGGAGGTGTCGGTAAATATATACATACTTTACCTTTCAATGAAATTCATAGCATCATTATTCAGTCATCAAAAATATTTACATCACCTTTCAACCAATTTGCATATTCCATTGACACAAAACTCTTCAAGATATTCTTGATGAAAAGAACTTTTGTTCACATTAATTCAATAATTAAAATATTTTCGTTGAATTTCTTTTTTCTTTTTCTTCTCACACCATAGCTTAATACTTCATCATTAAAGATTCATTCTGCTTTGTCTCTACTTGGTTAGTTGGTTAGTTGGTTGGTTGGTTTCGTGACATGTCAATTCTTCTTAGTCAGTTTAAGTATCTTATTACAATCATTTTAAACGGGTAAACACATCTTTATCTCAAACATAGATGTTTAACTCAGAGATGAGACCTGACTAAGTACGTACATACTGGATAAGAGTGGACCTGGGAATACTTCGAGGCTGAGTAAAAAAGAAATGCTTTTTTCTTAAGTAATGCCCCCCCAAATCATGAATGGATCTATGGGCAGGATACAAAGTGATACAAAGTTAGTTTTTAAGCGGAGTACAGTTGGTTTTGAATTCAATGTCTTCCATCTTCTAGACTGGTTGTCTAACCAAAGCTGAAAAATGCAGTCTACCCTACTCTTTACACATAATTAAACTAGAAGAGATGGATTCATGCCTTTACCAGCCTCGTCCAACTCGTTTGTCGATTTCATTTCTTACAATCGTTTGATGACTGCACCGAACGCACCATTTACAATTGGTATTATCGACACTTTCATGTTCCCCAGTTTTTTTCAGTTCTCTTGCAAGTTCTTAGTACTTATCTCTCTTTTCGCTTTCTTTCGGTTTTACCCTTCGATGTTGGCAAGCCCTCTCCCTTCTTCTTTTCTTGACACATATAACTTGTCAATGTCACCTCTAGGATATAAGGCCTTATTCATTGTCATTGGTTTTCTTATTCTCTGGTCTATTTGTTGAAGTTCTTCCATCGTCCACTTTAAGAATGGTCCCGAGTACCTTATGAGGATACAGCCTAGGTGCTTATCTTTTTGATGAGAATTCTGCTATATTGTTTGGTTTCGAGTAGTTTTCTTGTCCTCCAGAGATACTCTTTTTAAATTTAATTTTTTTTTCTTTCATCTCCACTTGTTTAATGGTATCTGCCTCTAACATTCCCAAGTACTTGTAGGTTTCCTTTTCTCCTAGTGTTCTGATTTTTCTTGATTTGGTATTTAAATTCCTACCGTCATGTATTGTTTTCTACTTCTCATCATTAGCATGACACATTTTTCTATGCCAAATTCCATCCCTCTGTCCTGACTGTATATTCTCACTGCCTATATTAGGGTTCCCAATTCTTTTTAATTTTGGCGAACAATTTGATGTCGTACATGAACATAAGGTGATTGATCTTTTCTTGTGATTTAGTAAGTTTGTATCCGCCAATGCATTTCCTAAGTATTTGATTGAGTGGCATCGTTGTTATTACAAATAGTAATGGTGATAGCGTATCTCCCTGGAAGATATCTTTCAGGATTTTCACATCAACTAAAGATTTTCCTCCTGCAGTCAATTCCACCCTACAGTTTTCCATGGTTTGCTTGATAAATTTTATGATTTTGTCGGCTATCACGTGCATTTTAAGACAACCTATTATCCGGCTTTGTGCGACCATATTGTAAGTCTTTCGGTAATCAATCCACACCATAACTACATTTTTCCATCTCGTCTTGCTCTCGTTGAGAATGTGTCAATCAATCTCATTATTATAACTTTATTATTATTATTATTATTATTAGAGTTTTTCACATCAACGTGAGTGACAGCAAGTCTCCTCAAGTTTCCAGGATTCGTCTCGGGATTCTGGCCGTTCTCAGCAATGCTGTCGTTTGGATAGTCTCTACCCGTCCGCCAACTTCTAAGTCCTCGAGGCCTTTAAATAATCCTTTAGTTATTGTGCCTAACGCACCAATCATAATCAGCACAATCGTTACTTTCATGTTCCACTGCTTTTTCAATTCTCTAGCAAGGTCGAAGTACTTATCCTTCTTTTCACTTTCCTTCAGATTTATTCTGTGGTCCGCCGGGACAGCAAAGTCGACAATTTTGCAAATTCTCTTTTTTTATTATTATAAGGTGTGGTCTTCTGGCCTGGATTAGTTGATCGGTTTGTATGTTAAAGTCCCATATTATTATTATTATTATCATCAACGTCAGAAATTGATAATTTTGGACGTTAAAATTCAGTTTTTGCTCAGCGGAACTCCTTCCTAACCCACTCATGTCTGGTTTTGCACTTTTTCTGTGCCACTTTACTGCATTTGCTTATCATAAGTCTGATTTTCCAAGACAGATGTACATACACCGACTTAGATTCGCAACTGGAATTGAGAATTTCTACTGGGAAGAAGAAGAAGAAGAAGAAGAAGAAGAAGAAGAAGAAGAAGAAGAAGAAGTGTGTGCAGGATCTTTTTCTCAGTAACAAGGAAGCGAAAATAAATAAACTGATAAATAAAATAAAGAAAAATAAACAACATAAGTTAAATTGCAGATGAGCAATTAGATTTTTTTTTGGCTTGTGGCGCCTCTGGCTGCTATTCGAATACCAAAGTTTTCGGCGCGAAAACTATTTATAGGAAATAATCAAGGTGTCTATGTTGGCTGCTCACTGATTGGCTTGCTGCGTGTTTTTTGTTGTTTTTTTTTTTTTGTTTGGTTTGGTTTAATAAGTAAAATAAATGAATAAAAAGTAGATGTTGAAATCCATATTTTCTTATGTCGGGATCTACTTTTTTGCGTACACGTCTTTTTGCAGTAAAAAATAACAGAAACGCAAAAAAGAAAAAAAAAATTCTTCTCAGCCATGAAAAATACTGTTTAGTTTTTTTTTTCATTAAGCATGTGAGAAAAAAGTTTCACTGAAACTAAACCTCTGACCTATTATTATTGTATTTCTGGCGAGTTTTTCATCGCCGCGTTAGCTGATGGTCACTAAAGTCTGAGAGACTGCAAGTCTCCTCAGCCCTCCAGGACTCTTCTCAGTATTCTGGACAATCTCAACAATCCAAGCCTTTGGAGACTGTTTCAAACGCACCAACTACTATTAGAATCTCACAGCCTTTTTTTTAGTTCTCTAGCAAAGTCTGTTGGGAATTTAAGAACCTAATTCCACATAGAAATAAGACATGGAACATGTATTTATTTTCATATATTCCTGGCAGGATACTTTTACCCAGTCAACAAGGTAAAAACATGAAGAAAACTTTGTAAAACATGCGTGGTGTTCCTTTTATTTACAGCGAAAGTAACAAAAACTGACCTTTATTCAAATGTGGGTTTTGGAGCAGATAACTCTGACCCGATAATACTATAATCAGTAGTTCTAACAAGTACTGATTAGAGTGATAATTTCAACAAGGTCTTAGTATTTGTCTCTCTTTTGTTTTTTGTTTTTTTTTTGATTTTCATTCAGTGCTCGGCCGGGACGCTAAAATCGACTTTACGGCATATTATTATTATTATTATTATTATTATTATTACTATTATTATTATTACTATACTCCTTGCGATATTTTCCTACCAGCGTTAGATGATGGTTTTTCATTGGAATCTGCGTGACAGTAAGTCTTCTCAGGTCACCAGGACTCTTCTCGATCTTAACAATGTAGTAGTCTGGGTGGTCTTCATTCCTCCATCGATTTTCAACTCTTCTGTTTCTCTTTCCAAACATTTGGAGACTGTTCTAAGTGCGCCAATTACAATTGGTATAACTGTCATTCTCATATTTCACAGCTTATTATTGTTATTATTATTATTATTGGCAGCTGCATTTATTCAAGATGGTCATTTCTAAAAATAAAGGATGTCGAGTGGCTTTTATTAAAGTTTAAGATAACTTATTCGTATTTAAAGGTCGTTTTATTTGTTTTTTTAAATTTAGTTACTACAGGTTATTGCTTTGTTTTCACCGGCAGTTATGTACAGAAGACAGCATCGAGTCCATCTCAAGATATCTGATAACTGCGAAATCTTCTATAAATAGTTAATAATTTGAATAAATACTTAATTTTTATCATTTTCCAGACGTATAAGAGTAAATAAAATGTCGAGTGACTGTTGAGATGAAAAGAATTCCTTCTAAGCGGTTCAACACCTGACTGCAGCACGGAGAGGGTATCAGTGCATGGTTGAGAAAAAAGCTTTACGGCAACTACACAAGAATACTGCGAGCAATATTGAACAAGTCCCGGAGACAGCACCCCATAAAACAGCAGCTGTACGGCCACCAACCACCCATCACGAAAACTATCAAAATTAGACGAACCAGACATGCGGGACACTGCTAGAGAGGTAGGGACGAGCTCATAAGTGATGTACTCCTGTGGACCCCTTCACATGGACGTGCTAAGGCAGGACGACCAGCCTGAACCTACATACAGCAGCTCTGTGCCGATACAGGATGTTGTCCTGAGGACCTGCCGGAAGAAATGAACGATAGGGAGGGGTGGTGAGAGAAAGGTCAGGGATATCCGTGCTGATAGCGCGATATGATGATGATGATAATGACTAATGATTACAAAGACAGTGGATAAATGCAGTTAGACAAACATCCACCTTTTTTACAGTGAGAGGAACAATAAAAGAGTGAGAGATAGATCTTTCCAGTCTGAGTCGAATTTTCGCGCAGAGTTTAAAACTTTTCCAAGAATAACTCTAACACTTACTGAGACTTTGGTTAAAATCTGGTAAAAAATGGTGGAGCCTTAGTTGTAGGGACGGACAGACATTTAATGACCAAGTGGACCAGAGAAGAACTTAAGCAGAGACCAAAGAATAAGTAAACTAATGACCATGCATAAAGCATTACATCCCAGAGATGACGTTAACAGATTATATGTATAAAGAAAGGAAGGAAGAAGAGGACTTACCAGCATAGAAGACAGCGTCGACGCGTTGATACAACGACTCGAGGACTACATTGAAAAGCACGAAGGAGGACTGGTTACAGCCACGAGAAACCATAATGACAATACGAAAACCAACAAAATGACAATAACTAGAAAACAAAAATGGGAAGAAAAACAACTCTATGGGCATTTTAAACGACTAATAAGTAACATCTCACACGAGAAAACCTGGACGTGGCTAAGAAAAGGAAACCTTAAGAGAGACACTAAGTCTCTTTTAATAGCAGCACAAAACAACGCCATAAGAACCAATCATATCAAAACGAGAATAGATAAGACGCAACAAAATAGCAAATATAGGTTATGTTGTGACAGAGACAAAACCATGATGCAGCAAATTAGCGCAGAAGGAGTATAAGACTAGACACGACTGTGTGGGCAAAGTGATCCACTAGGAGTAGTGCAAGAAATTTGAATTTGACCTTACGAACAAATCATATATTCACAACCCAGCATCTGTTCTGGAGAATGACACACATAAACTCCTATGGGACTTTGACATATAAACGGATCACCTAATCTCGGCCAGAAGACCAGATCTTATAATAATCAACCAAAAAAAAAAAAAAAAAAAAAGAAGAGAACTTGCAAAATTTTGGACTTTGTTGTCCCGGCTGACCACAGAAATGAAACTGAAAGAAAGTACAAATATAAGTACCTGGACCTTGCTCGGGAATTGAAAAAAATATGGAACATGAAAGTGATAATCATACCAATCATGATTGATGCTTTCGTTACAGTCACCAAAGGATTATTAAAAGGACTGGAGGACTTGGAAATAAGAGGACGCGCGGAGACCATTCAAACTACTACATTTTTCAGATCGGCCAGAATACTGAGAAGAGTCCTGGAGACTTGAGGAGACTTGCTGTCACCCAAACTCTAGTGAAAGACCATAAGCTAACACTGATGTGAAAAACTCTCAAGTAGTAAATAATAATAATAATAATAATAATACGAATAATAACACTGGTTTACAAAAATAAATTTTTGGTCTGAGGCAAGAATGAGGATAGGTATTTTTTGTTAATTTGGGTGTGCTGAATTTAAAT
This sequence comes from Sepioteuthis lessoniana, assembly GCA_963585895.1. NCBI lineage: Eukaryota > Metazoa > Mollusca > Cephalopoda > Myopsida > Loliginidae > Sepioteuthis > Sepioteuthis lessoniana. The sequence continues at coordinate 63,939,245 of OY757934.1, forward strand.
TTATAAATAGCTTTGCTATATCACCTCTAGTTTTCTGGCTTTTAAATAGTCTCATTTTAGTATAAACAGAGAATATATGTGCATATTTCAAGAGTTGCAGCAGCTTATAACAGATAAAACAGGATAGATAAAGAACAATGATTGAATCAATATACTTGGATGGCACAATTACACAATTCATAGTACCACAGACAGTCAAAAGTGTGTTTTCTTAGAAGATCTGATGTATTTTGCCTCCGGGATGTCACGCAAGAGCATCCAGCAGAAGTCTCCCATCATGCCGGGGTTCCATTTGCCTTGATAGTTGCTCTCCATTGCCGTAATGTCTTGGTGGAATCTTTCTCCATGCTCATCACTCACTGCTCTAAGGTTTGGCGGGAAGAATTTGAGGTGGGAATGGAGAAAATGAATCTTGAGTGATATTCGGCACCCCATATCCTCGTAAGATTTTAGCAACTTCTTAATACCGGCTTGGTAATCTGGTACGCGTGTGTTATCAAGGAAGCCAATACAGACTGACTTGAATGCTTCCCATGCTCTCAGTTCTTTTAAGTTAAAAAGCTCCTCAAAATCAGTATCCTTCAGCACTTCTCGGATCTGAGATCCGACAAAGATGCCCTCTTTGAGCTTAGCAACACTAAGACCAGGGAACACAGTAGACAAGTGTTGGAAGGCAGCACCATTTTTGTGCAACGCCTTCATGAAATTCTTCATCAAACCAAGCTTGATGTGAAGAGGAGGAAGAAGTACCTTATTCATGTCCACCAGAGGATTCTCCTTGAGGCTGTGTTCGCTAGGAACAAAAGTGCTTCTAGAATCCCAGTCTTTCTGCTTGTAATGCTGGGATACAGCTCGACTATCCCAGAGACAGAGAAAAGAACAGTACTTTGTGAAGCCCGCTTGCATACCCATAAGAAGACCAATGACCTTATTTGTTCCGATTCCTGAAACTGGTGATCCTTACATCTTCCTGGACTAGGTTCCACTGTTTAAGCCGAGAAGCCAAGAGTTCTGACTGCTGTTTTGACAGATACAAATCACGAGCAAGATCATTCAGGTCTTCTTGCGTGATCCAGTGTGGCTCATTGCCACTTGTTCCTGAATATGTAGACTCAATATCTCCCAAAGATATTGACTCGGCAGAATCTTCCCTTGAAGGCATTTCTTCATCTGATGAGGAAAGAAGATCCTTATTTACTGGAGGTGTGGGTACAGGAAGATCATCTGAATGGGGAACGGCTCTCATAGCAGATCGAAGGTTGGGATATTTGATCTTTTTCCTAGAAGATGCATTGAAACCAGTTATATTAGTTAAACAAAAATAACAATCATCTGCGTGGTTTCGCGGCTCTCTCCAAACCATCGGGACTGCAAAGTTGAAAGCCGCTTTCTTGCTATTAAACCATGCAGTTAGTCCATTGTAGCAGGGTTTACAATAGATGTGTGGAGCCCAAGACTTGTCCTGATCACCAATTTTACAGTCAAAAGAGTGAAGGTAGGCGGTTCTGAGGAGGGAAGTGATGGTTCGACGCTGTGCAACTGTTGTGAAGTCCCCACACACGTAGCAGAAAGAATTGGCCTTGTTGAGGCATCCTCGACATTTTGACGTGCTTGAAACCATTGGAGAATCTGAAAATATAACAAAGTAAAACTAAATGTGCATTTGAAAATGTAATACTAATATTTTGTAACCCAAAAGATGTGTAACACGATAGTTGAGGGACACCAACCTCCTGCGCCGCCTGCGAGACAACTTCTTCCAATGACTGCCAGAGTGTGGATTGAGACCTGCTGCCTTAACTGTCTAAATCCGTCTTGATATATATATATATATATATATATATATATATATATATATATATATATATATATATATATATATAATGTAATGCTATCATTTACATTTAGTGCATAATAACTAAAAAATAAACCATAAGTCTCACAATATTAGAATTAGCCCTGAATTCATATACGCCTTTATGTACCGTATATGCACAAAATGCACATTATGCATATCTAAAAAACTAGAGGTGATGAGTAAAAACGGATTTCAAATTTGAATTCAGCACCCTCAAATTAGGTACAAACGGGTATTTTTGTGCTTGCCTCAATTTCTTTGTAAACCAGTATTATTATTATTATTATTATTATTATTATTATTTGCGAGTTTTCGTACCAGTAGTGACTGGTAACCTTCAGTGAAATCCAAGAGACCGCAATTTTGAGCTTTCCAGAACTCTTCTCAGTATTCTAGCCAGAGATTGTTGTGTTTCATTTTCAAGGACAAATGTGCATACCATTTGTTCTCATTTCCATAATTCAGTCGTTTGCACATTTCCTAGTGGATCACCTTTCCCTACCTAGTCATGCCTATTTTTTGCACTTCTTTTGCGCCAGTTTGTTGCATACATTTATTTATAGGGCTGATTTTTTCATCTCTTTTCCTTCTCACTGCCTACATTTGCAATTCTCGTTATCTGTGTCGTATTATTTGATAGTTTATTATTTATTGTCCAGAAAGATTCTCGAAGTTTTGATCATTTTTATTTTGACTTCTTGTAAAGCCATCATATATTTCATTAATTCTATCAATTAATTTATGGAGGTGCTCGTGGTACAATGGAAACGGCGACATGAGTTCAAATCCCGGATAAGGTTGATTGCATTTTCACATAGCATTAATACTCTTTCCAGCTATGGGTAAATTGCAAGGCAGACTAGGTTCTTTGGCTTCAGTTAGACAACTGATCTTGAAGTAAAACTCTGAATTCAAACCTGTTAAAAAATTGACGTTGTGTCACGTCCTGCCCCTGCGGAGGGGTTGGTAAATACATAAGTTAAGTAAGTTGACCTACCGTAGTCGAAGGTGACCTGAAGGCTCCTTTTTCAATAGTTACAACACCTAGGTGTATGGGAGGGCGCTACTCCTTTCCCTGGATTGTTTCGGTTACAGTAGATCCGTATCTTATAATGCTGAGTGTTAAGCAAGGAGACATCAAGTACAATTGTTTGAGTTTCTGGTATGACTCGACCTAGGATTGAACAGTGGTCTGCCAGGCCATTGGCAAATACTCAAACCGTAATGCCAATAGGCCGGTTTGGTTTTAATTTTAGTTTGGTTTCATCGCATAACAACCATTGTAAGTCATTAATACCAGATCTTTTATATATATATATATATATATATATATAATTTCTAAATACATTTTGTAAATTTCTTTCATTTTTAAATGAACTTGGGCTCATTTTTTCCACACAGTTAAATTTAGTAGGCGACCATAGTCGAGGGTGACCCGAAGGCTCCCTTTTCGATAGCTTACTACACCAAGGTGTAGGGGAGGGCGCTACTCCTTTCCCTGGATTGCTCCACTTTACCCTTGATCCGTACCTTACAATGCTGAGTGTTAAGCAAGGAGGCATCAAGTACCATTTTCTGAGTCTTTGGTATGACTCGACCTGGGATTGAACCCAGGTCTCCTGGGCGATTGGCGAACACTCTAACCGCTAGGCCAATGTCCGGAGTTAAATGTAAAAACAGTTCTATTTCAAACAATTTAGTTTAGCATGTCAACAAAGTTAAATAGTTCCAAGTATTGCTATGTATCACTAACAATTCAATTAAACATCAATCATTTGTTTCCACACTGTTAAATGGTCAATTTCAAGCAATTTAGTTTAGCATAACTTCAGTTTTTGTTTACTCATAGGTAAATGTAAAAACAGTTCTGTCCCAATCAACTCAGTTTAGCGTAAGTACACAGTTTAAATGTCAAATAGTTCTATTTAACTCATAGATAGGACCTTCCCAGGTGCAACCATTCCGGGCCACTGTGGACCTGGGAGCGATGGCAATAAAGGAGTACTTCGCATTCCCCAAAGCTCAAGCATTACCGTAGCCTCAACATCAGATTGTTTCGTGTCATATTCAGGAAACTCGCTTGTGGAGTCTTACCATCCTGCAGAAGTGCAGTCGGCATATTTTACAGCCCCAGCCGACTGGTCAGCTAATAAGCCAGTAAATACATATATTCTATTTATTCGGCGTCTCAACGACCAGCTAACAAGAGACTAAGTCTCGGAAAATACAAAATATGGATAATATAAATTAAGACATCTGACATATGGAAACGAAGGAAAGAAAAAAAGAAGACAAGAAAAGAAAAAAAAGAAAGGAAAAGTGAAAAATAAATGAAAGAAAAAAAGAAAAGGAAAAAAAGAAAGAAGGAAAAGGAGACAGCCTGATGATTAGAGGATTGGATAAAGGACCACGAGGCTAATTGTTCAATATCCGTTCTGCATATTAATCCACATATGAGACACTCTTTCTCGGGCTTCTTAAATACTTCCATTTCTTTTTAAATTACTGAAAAAAGTCATTCACTTTTTGGTCTGGCTAAGGACTTTTCTGCAACCCTATCCGACAAAATAAAACGGAATTACTGAAGCTGTGTCTATACAACTCTATGGATTTATCTCATGGATGCAAACAAAACGCATAGAGAAAAGGCTTGATTGAAGCAACATGCCATAAAGCACCAGTTGTACAGCCACCTACCTCCCATCTCACACATCATCCAAGCAAGACGAACAAGACATGCTACGCACTGCTGAAAAAAAGAACAAACTAACGAGCGAGGTCCTTCTATGGACTCATACACATGGACGCGCCAGTAATGATTTACATACATCAGCTCTGTGCAACCACAAGATACCGTCTAGAAGAACTACCAGGAGCAATGGAGGATAGGGAAGGATAGCGAGAGAGAGAGAGAGAGAGAGAGAGAGAGAGGGAGAGGGAGAGAGAGAGAACGGCGTGCTGTCCGAGTGACTCGCTGATGATGAATATGTCGCGGCCAAAAGGAAAACACTTTTGTAGTCATCGAAAGGATAGTTATAGTAATCCGCAGTTTATACTAAATGCATAAACATTTAGTAGTCACCAACCTTTTCAGCCTGAGGGCCACAGAATTTAAGTCAAGAGATGTTAAAAGAACAGAAAAAAAACCAGCTAAATTCACAAGATAACAATCAAAGTTTATAGATGAGACATCTGATGCTGTTTGCAATCACAAAAGATGTAATATTAGGGTTAAATGGAAAGTTTGAAGGATCACGTCAGACAAGTGATGATGCATGATTCATTTTGGAGAATAACTCTTCACATTGGCATGTATGTAATTACCCAACCCCTCTGCTGCGGGCAGGATGTAACACAAGACCAATCTGGTTTGAGTTCAGAGTTTTCCTTCACCTAGACTGGTTGTCTTACTAAGGCTAAATAACCAAATCTGACCTACTATTTTACCCATAGCTGGGGGGTTGGGAAAACTGATAGAGTCATGAGCTCTTCATCCTTGGTGAGGCAACTAATCTAGGAGAAGGAAAACTCTGAATTCAAACCTGTTAAACTCCGCTTAAAAATTGACCTTGTGTCATATCCTGCCCGAGCGGAGGGGTTGGTAAATATGGATAGAGTCATGCTTTTCCCAAGGGCATTAGTGCAAAGTGAAACACAAACGTCCTCGTCCAGGTTTCGAACTCAGGTCTATTTTCTACGACGATAACCATTACGCTAACTTCACACCCCAACTAATAATTTCTTATATAAAGTTAATTTTCTTTAAAAAATGTCATCATCATCATGTTGCGCCATCAGCACGGATATCCCTGACCCTCTCTCACCACCCCTCCCTGTCGTCCATTGCTTTCGGCAGATCTTCGGGGCTTCATCCCGTATCGGCACAGAGCTGTTGTATGTAGGTTCGGGCTGGTCGTCCTGGTTTTGCTCGTCCATGTGAAGGGGTCGATAGGAGTAAATCACTTATGAGCTCGTCCCTACTTCTCCAGCAGTGTCCCGCATGTCTGGTTCGTCTAACTTGGATAGTTTTTGTGATAGGTTAAAAACAAACCAGGATTTTATCATTTAAAACTGAAAATTATGTTATAAAAAGCAGATATTTTAAGTATTACTTATTACCAAACTCTACCATATTGCAGAACTGTTACTTAAAAGGAGACCTGGGTTCAGTCCTAGGTCGCGTCATACCAAATACTTTAAAAATGGTACTTGATACCTCTTTGGTTAACACTCAGCATTATAAGGTACGTGTCAAGGGTAAACTGGAGCAATCCAGGGAAAAGAGTAGCGCCCTTCCCTCCACCACAGTGTAGAAGCTATTGAAAAGGGAGCCTTCTGATCGCCCTCGATTACAGTCGCCAACTTTACTTATATATATATATATATATATATATATATTGTCATCCTCAGACAGACTTTTTCGTTGTATCACAACTCTTCAGTGTAGCTAGATGCTTGAAGCAGGGATCTAAACTCGTCCAATTTAATGTTAGACTTAGTATCATACCGCTCAGCCAACCACATCAGTTCGGGAATTATAAGACATTATGTAGTAACTTTCGTTTGTTTACATTTTTGCCTTACCGGATACCAGAGTGCTCAATTCATTCGAAGAGCTTTGCATTATGCGAGCGGCAGCCGTAAATTCTTTCGCCAGAGTGCTCTTGATAAAATCTGAATTCATATTTCTTTTACCTCAAGAACTTTCCTTTGTTTATTCGAGGAGTTGCTAAAAAGTCCCCAGCCTGACCAAGAAGAGAATGACTTTCTTTTTTTTAATAAAAAAAATGGAAGTATTAAAGAAGCCACACACACACACACATACAAATATATATATATATATATATTTATATATGAAGAGCTTATTCTTATATATATATATATATATATAAGAATAAGCTCTTCATGAGATCCTAAATCATGTCCCTTTTGCCTCAAGAGCTTTTCTTTGTTACTAAAAAGTCCTCAGCCTGACTAAGAAGAGAATGACTTTCTTTTTTGTAATAAAAAAATGGAAGTATTAAAGAAGCCACACACACACACACATATATATATATATATATATGAAGAGCTTATTCTTATTTATATATATATATATATAGATAGATAGATAGAAAAGAATAAGCTCTTCATGAGATCCTAAATCATGTCCCTTTTGCCTCAAGAACTTTTCTTTATTGCTAAAAAGTCCTCAGCCTAACTAAGAAGTGAATTACTTCTTTCTTTTTTGTAATTAATAAAAATAGAAGTATTAAAGAAGCCCGAAAAAGAGTGTGTAATACGTGGATTAATATGCGGAACGGACATTAAGCAATTAGCCTCGTGGTCCTTTATCCAATTCTCGAACCATCAGACTGTCTCCAAGTCTTGGAGAAAGAGACGAGTCTCTAAATTTAATGGTTGGTTTTATATTTATCTTCTCTATAAATAATCCGATATTGCCGAGTGCAGGTTTTCTTCTGAGTTGAGAGATGCAGGACTTTGCTTGTCAGTCTTGGTAGAGAGTTCTCATTAAAATAGAGGAAAGAAGAAAAAGAGAAAGAAAGAAGAAAGAAAGAAATTAGAAGAAATAAAATAAAATAAAATGTAAAAGGAAGAAAAAAGAAATAAAGAAAGAAAGAGGAAGAAATAAAAAAACTGACAACAGAAAAAAAAAAAAAGAAAACGAAAAAGAGAAGAACTTAAAGAAAACAAAGAAGAAATGATAAAAAGGAAAAAGAAAGGGAAAAATAATAAAAATGAAACGAAACAAGAAATAAAAAGAAAGAAAAAGGAAAAAGAAAAGAAAAAGATAAAAGAAAGAAAGAAAAAATAAAGGAAAGAAGAAAAGGCTAAAAAAGAAAACAACAAAAGGCTAAAGAGGAAAATAAAATGAAAGAGAAAGGGAAAAATGAAAAAGAAATGAAGAGAAAAAAGCAATGGTACAAAAAGAAGAAAAAGGAAAAGAAAGAAAAAAAGAAAGAGAGAAAGGAAAGGCAGAAAAACTAAAATAAAAGAACAAATAAAATAAATAACAGATAAAAAAGAAAAAATAGGAAATGAACGGAAAAAAGGGAAAAGAATAAAAAAAAGGAAAAAGAAAGAAATAGAAGAAAAGAGAGATAAAGGAAAATAAAAGAAAGAAATAAAGAAATGAAAAAACAGAAAAAAGAAAGTAAAAATGGAAAAGAATGGGAAAAAGAAAGAAAAGAAAAGAACGCAAAAGAGAGAAATGGGAAAATAAAAGAAAAAAAAAAAAGAAAAAGGAAAAGAAAATGACAGAAAAAAGACGCCAACAAAAAAGAAAAAAAAGAAAAGAAAAAAAAGAAAGCCAAACGGAAAGAAATGAACAAGAAATAAAGAAAAAGAAAAGAAAAGAAAAGACGGAAAAAGGAAAATAAAAGAACAAAAAAAAAACGAAAAGAAAAAGAAAAAAGAAATGTAAAAACCGAAAAAAAAGAAGAAAATGGAAAAGAAATTACAAAGAAAGAAAGAAAAATAAAAATAAAAGAAATGGCCGAAAAAAAATAGAAAAAAATAAAGAAAAGAAAATGAGGGTAAAAGAAAGAAAGAAAGAAAGAGAAATACAGTGAATGTTACCATCAACTGATAGAAGACTAGCAAGCCTACACGAGTGAGTTCAAGTCTCATTGGGTGTCCCGTTCATTTGGCCTTGTGTTACATCGAAGCAAAAAGCTTCGTAAATTATTACTATCAATTGATAGCACAGGAACAAATCGGCTGATTCATTTTTCCGTACTTTAGCATTCCTTTTAATGATATAAATCAGTTTCTACTAACCCTAACCGTAAGACATAAGGTCTAATATTATGAAGATTTTGTGAGGCCAACCTTCCAAAATGACAAGGGCTTGCTCGCTGAAAAAAATACAAAAAAAAAAAAAATTAAATCGAAGCTTCTACTTAGGCTTGAACACCAACATTTGGCACGAAAAAGAAACGCGTAAATATTTCATTCTCGAGGAAAAAATTCTAAATGGTACAGAAACTTGAAAAACCGAATATCAGCTGGTAGAATGGTATGGCAGAAGTCGGCAAGTGCTTAACAATAGAATTAATAAAGACACATTTCACAGATGAACTGGGATGTATCGTCCGTGATAATTCTGGGTTTATAAGTGGGTGTGGGAGGAGTTGAGCTCTTTCAAAATTAGACGCACTTCCACCCCTCCTGTCTTCACCCAGATGATCCAACTGAGGCTGATCAATTCCAAGTACCAAAATCCATCAGCTTGCCTTCTTAAGTCAAAGTCACCTAGTTTTTTTCTTTTTTTTTTCTCCGCAGACTCCTTGATGGTTTTTATAGCTCTGTCTTTTAGCAGCCGCTATTATACAAATTCTACCTAGATCCTGCAGATCGAGGGCCCTGAAAATCTTCACCGACCACTTCTATTAGTTCACATAAGTCTTCTACACAGTATAGGGTTACAGAATATTTGGTTGTTGTTGGTTATTGATATCTGACTCCGTTAGTTTCTTCTTATCCCATCTTTATCCGTTGGCGTCTTGTCTGTGAAGGCTGCTAAGGAACAAAAAGCGGAGAGAGGAGATATCCTTTCAATTTTATCTCGTTTGGGTTTTCGCACGGCTGCTCTGTAGCAAGGAATGTCTTCCTGGACAATTCGAACACAGTCGTTTCTCCCAAACAATGTGTTGAAATACACTAGTCGTCTCCGGTGCTTAATAAGTCCAAATTCAGTGTGGTCATGTCCAGTGATGTTTTTAATGTTGCCTGTCTCGGCGTGTCAGCTCGCTAGCAGCAGACAAAACCTGCATGCGAAGCCCAGAGGACTTGGCTAACTAGCGTGCAACCTTGCTATTAGTCGGATTGAAGAAAGTCTTTTCAATCTGAGGGGCTCCACTTAAGTGAGACTGAATCTATCTTTTTCGCAGGGAGGGTTCTTTTTTTTTTTCGCGTATGCGTCGCCCTACGTCCTGTCAGGGTTTCTGGGAGTTTCTGCATTTTTTAAAAATCTATTATTATTTCATTTATTCTATTCACTCCCACAACTGTTCCACTCGTATTTAGCGAAGTTCCATTTATTGTTTAACGTGCTTGAGAGCGACATCGTAGTAAGTTCGAACTCCAGTCGTGCTATTATGTCCACTTTCGGACTAATACTACTAGAAAAGGTATTGGACATCCTTATCCCACCAGCTATCGGTGAAATAGTACCATTTTTGTTCATGTACGAGGATGGCTTCGGTATTAAATAACCCACGAAGATTGATATGCAATTAAACTAAGAAACCAATCAAAACTATCTCTTGACGGATGACAGCTGTCATTATCACAAAAATTATAGTATCCTGATTAGTATCTCATTCAAATTGTGAAAAATATACAAGATGCGAAAATGATAAGCGAAACTTGAAAATAAACACGCTGCATAAGATGATAAGCGAAACCTGCAATTTGCGTAAGTAAAGTTGGCGACCTTTAGCCGAGGGTGACCCGAAGGTTCCTTTTTTTCAATAGCTACAACACCAAGGTGTAGGGGAGGGCGCTACTCCTTCCTCTGGACTGCTCCACTTTACCCTCGATACGTACCTTATAATGCTGAGTGTTAAGCAAAGAGGTATCAAGTGCCATCTTTAAAGTCTTTGGTATGACCCAACCTAGGATTGAACTCCGGTCTCCCGGACCATTGTCGAACACTCTACCCACTAGACCAATGTTATTACTGGGCTGTATCTAAGTAGAGCCATGGAGTGGCATAAGCAACGTACAAGCGTATATCACTATAATCCAACAACAGACAGATGTTTTACAACCTGGTCATCTAATGCGCGAAGTATATTTTTCCCAAAGTGAATTAGTTACAAATCAAGATGTTCGAGTTGTGATTCTGGTGATAAAGACGGCTATTATTGGAGGTGCCCGTGGTGTAATTGTTATAGTCGTAGGAAATGAACGCGGCGACACGAGTTCAAATCCTGGACGAGACTGATTGCATTTCACATAGCACTAATACCCTTGGGAAAGGTATGAATCCAATTATTCTCCCTCCAGCTATGGGTAAATAGTGGGACAGACTAGGTTCTTCAGCCTTGGTTAGGTAACTAGTCTAGGAGAAGGAAAACTCTGAATTCAAACCTGTTAAACTCCGCTTAAAAATTGACCTTGTGTCATATCCTGCCCGAGCGGAGGAGTTGGTAAATAGGATAAAGACGGCTATTATCTGTCAAGTTGTGTCTTGGTTTGGTTTTTTGTTTAATGGCATATCAACCTTCGTGGGCCATTTAATGCCAAAGCAATCCTTGAAGAGGAACAGAAACGGTACCATCAAACCCTTAAAGAATACGGGTGTTTATAACTTTCCCAAGGGTATTAGGGGGTGTTCTCGTGGTGTAATGGTTTAAGCGATGGACTGCGGAATCGTAGTACGCGAGTTCACTTTCGGGCAAATACCCTTGGGAAAGGTATGAACGCCCTTATCCTCCCAGCTATGGGTTAAATAGTACCATTACTGTTCTTCTAGAAGAATGGCTTTGGCATTAAATAACCTACAAAGGTTGATATGCCATTAAACAAAGAAACCAAACCAAACCTTTTTGGGCAAATACCCTTGGGAAAGGTATGAACCCACTTATCCTCCCAGCTATGGGTTAATTAATACCTCTACTGTTCTTCTAGGAGAATGGCTTTGGCATTAAATAACCTAAAAAGAGTTGATATGCCATTAAACAAAGAAACCAAACCAAACCAAGGGTATTAGTCCAAAAGTGAACGTAATAGAGTGACTGGAGTTCGAACTCGTTTACTACCCTGAGGCAGCCCAGTACGTTAGTCACCCTCAAGATGTGGTAATTATCATAGGATAGTACCTTGTAATGGTCATTATTTTTTTGCCATTTGTATACGTCTGTCTACAATAAGGGGAGAATGAGTAGGAGTAATGGAAAAGGAGCTCTCAAAGTAGTTTAACTAAAGAGAAAAGTGTCCCTTCAGTTTGAATTCAGAGTTTTCTTTTTCCTTGACGGGTTGCCATACTCTAGTTAAAAAGCGTTGTCTGCTCTAAAATTCACCCAAAGCTGGAGGGAGAATAGTTGGATTCTAACCTTTCCCGAGAGTATTGTTGTTGGCGATCGTAATCGAAGGCGACTAGAAGGCTCCCTTTTCAATAGCTACTACACCGAGGTGTAAGGGAGGGCGCTACTCCTTTCCCTGGATTGCTCCACTTCACCCTTGATACGTACCTTATATTGCTGAGTGTTAAACAAGGAGGTATCAGTGCAATGTGAAATGCAAACAGCCTTGTCCTGGTTTTGAACTCAGGTTAGCGTACTTATTTCCTACGACGATAACCACTTGGATACAAATATGAGACTGTTCTTGAGTCGACTGTTGATTCGTGTCTGGTGTTGGCATTTGGGGTGTTCTGTTATCATTATCAATACTTGGGGTTTGTTTTGCGTTTTTGTCATTGGTGTGTATTTGAGAAAATGTTACAGGTGCTTGTAGTGTAATAGGTATTGTCATAGGTAGTGAACTTGGCTACCAAACTTCAAATTCTGAATGAGGTTTTTTGCATTTCACACAGTACTAATACCCTTGGGAAAGGTATGAATTTGTTGCGGAGTCGATAAGCATGTCGACCCCGCAAATGATTCAAGTTTAATGCGTGCGAGTAATGACAGCCAAAAGACAATGAAAGAAACAAAGACGAGGTAACAAATACAACAAGGAAGACAATTTATTGTCGGAACTACAAACGTGTGTGTAAAGTCCGTGGCGGTTGTATGTGGTCTTCAGCTAGATGGGTGATGTCGATAGCTGGTATGGTCGAGTCGTAGATGTGCGCAGCTGGATGTTCGATGAGGGTAGCTGGCGTAGGTCGAGTAGGGGAGATACAGGTAGATGCTTGATGCGGGTAGCTGTCGGGTGAGTCGTAGAAGTGCGCAGCTGGATGTTCGATGAGGGTAGCTGGTATGATAGAGTCGTGGAATGCAGCTGGACGATCGTTGCGGGTAGCATGAGGTCAGTCGAGTCGTTGAATGCAGCTGGACGATCGTTGCAGGTAGCTGAGGTCGGTCGTGGTTGGTAAATCGATGTCCCGGTTTTGACAGTACGTTGGGTTAACCTGGGGGGTGTCGATCTGGTTGCTAGCCCGTACAGCGATTAGTATATAGGCTAGTTGTTGCAATGCTAGAGCAGTCCGTAGGAGCGAGTCACACGTGGACTGGATGCTGCATTGCTGGAGCGTTGTGGTCGAAGTCGGTGTGGCAGCTTGGTCGTGTAGAGTTGAGCGAGTTGGTGACTAAGACTGAGCTGTGTCTTAGTACTACAGACCAAGTGAACGGACGGGAAAACCGTAGCTAAGGTTTGCCAGGCCTTAACATATACGAAGTCGAGCGAGCGAATCGGTGAAGCTAGGGCTTTGTCGTGCCCTAGCTGTGCGGGCGTATCGTTGACAGTAGCTATGGCTTTGCCGTGCCAAAGCTGTGCGGGCGTATCGTTGATGGTAGCTATGGCTTTGCTGCGCCAAAGCTGTGCGGACGGTCAGGACGGTAGCTATGGCTGTGCGGTGCCAAAGCTCTGCACTGTCGAGCGAACTGGCCAGGAGGCCGCGGCTAAGATTGGTGTTATCTTAGCGCTGCGCAGATAGCGAAGCGGTAGCTAAAGGCTAACCCGTGACTTTAGCGCTGCGCAGCCAAACGGACGAGCGGAACCGATCGAATAGTTAAGACCGGATGGTCTTAGAGTCTTCTTCGTATTTGCCTCTGGGCCGTCTACTTCGACTGGTCTGTAAGAACTGTCAGAGATGCTCCAACCCGTAGAAAGGGACCTCTAATGGTCCTTAAAAGGACCTTTAGTGCATATCAATGTGATAAAAAAAAGGGGTAAATCTACCACTAGAAGTGGGATTCAGCCTTGAAGCAAGGCGATTTGTTGAAAAAAAAAAGGAACGTGCCGAGAAATGAGGCGAATGCAGCCACTAGATGTAGGATTCAGCCTCGTGAAGCCGAGTGGCTCCTGAGAGCGTCCGTGGACCTCTGAATTTCTCGCCGCCGAAGCCTTTTTTATATAAAGGGAACTAATTCCACTCTGCCGCGCCTCGTAAATAGAAAGTTCTTCTATAAAAAAATGGACGTAGAAAATAAGTCCTTCTTTAGCCTGATATAGGCTAGCGAAGATAATTAATTCTATTTTTATTGTTATTTCTGGCAGAAGTGTTTTGTAAATGCTGTTGAATGTTATTTATTCCCTTTTCTTAGCTGTAACGGCAGGTTATGGTCGAAAAGGGCTTCGTCATTTCCGACCGTACCCGGATGTAATTTTTCAAGGGCGAACGAGTAATCCGATCTGTTTATGTTTGTGAGCAGGTCGCGGCAAATTCAACTATGAGTAAATAGTAGGGCAGACTGGGTCTTTAACCATGGTATGACAACTGGTCTAGAAGAAGGAAAACAGAATTCTAACCAGTTGTAAACCTGGAGAGAGATTGGCTCCACTTGTTAATTCTTGTTCAAGGCATGCTAAATGCATAACACCCTTATGACCAAATTAGGTTACAGGATTTTTATCATTAAGTGTATTTGTACTAGTGTACAGGAACTTCACCATCAGATGCAGTTTAGTGTCACTCACTGGCTAGTGGTGAGTTCTTACCCCTCTGCAGAGATGCAGTTTGCATATTCTACAGTCCCAGTTGACTCGGATGGGAGCTATCTTGAGTTGTATGTATCTAATGTTGAGGATTTTGGTGTGTGTACATGTTAATACTGAGTGAAGTAGTCATAGTCATTATTTTTGTAAATCATATATGTCTGCCTAAACATGTGACTGTTGTTGATTTGTGTCTGGTGTTGGCATTTGGGGTGTTCTATTATCATTATCAGTACTTGGGTTTTGTTTTGCGTTTTTGTCATTGGTGTGTATCTGAGAAAATGTTACAGGTTTTAGCTGAATAATAGATACAGTTTGTTTGGTATTTGATGCTGCTTCCATTATGAAGAATTTGTCATGTCTCTCAATGAACTTATACAGTCCAGAGTAAGGAGCTTCTAGTAATTTCCTTATTCTGTCAGTTCTTCGCTATTGAGTTTGACAATTCTTTTAGTATGTAGGGCTTTTGAGTCTATTGTGATCGTCCTTCAGACGGGAGGGTTAAATCCACCTTTCTTTTTATTAATCCTCACAAAACCAATAACATAAAGACCAATTATTGTTTTCATGCCATTAACTTGGTTTTTATTTCAAATATTATAAGGTAGCTTTGTGTAGTCTACTACTGGGTCTTGGCAAACAACGAGGAACACGTATATATAGAAATATAATCTTGTATTTTTATTCTTCGACGGTGATGCATGTGGAGCAGGGGAGCAATCGGAGAAAGAGTTCGCGCACACGGTTGAGTCATCAGGAGTAGGAACTGCCCGCGGGAACTAACTTCAGCCAAAATTCTTGACCTTATATAGACTTAAAACTCCCACGGGACCCACACGCAATGCTTGTTTTCCATTGATCACGGCTTACACCCACGTATTGATTGCTTTTCATTGGTCACGGTTTACACCCACGCAATGCTTGTTTTTCATTGGCCATGATTTACGCCCACACAATGCTTGTTCTCCATTGGTCATAGCTTACACCCACGGATTCCTTGTTTCCGATAATCATTTTGTTGATTTTATCAACTGCCGGATGTATCTGTCAACAACATCCGCCGGGTTCATCGCATGTCAAGGGGATATATTACATTTGTTTTCTTTTTACCACGAGTAGATAAAGTTGACTATTCAACCTCACTAGACAGAGAGGGCAAAATTTAACCAACAATTTCTTCAAATAAAAATAAACCAGATTAACAGATACAGTTTGTTTGGTACTTGATACTGCTTTCATTATGAAGAACTTTTCATATCCATTGCCCAGTCAGCTACATCTCTGCAGAGGGATAAGACCCCCCCCCCATTAACAAGTACCCTGAATGACTCTAAACAATCTGACGGTGAGGTTCCAGTAATGCTCGAGCTTTGGGGAATGTGGAGTACCCCTTCATTGCCATCACTCCCAGGTTCACTCTAACCCAGAGTGGTAGCACCTGATAAGGTCCTATCTATGGGTCAAATAGAACTAAACTGTGTACTTATGCTAAACTGAATTGCTTGAAATAGAACTGTTTTGACATGTAAACTATGTACTTATGCTAAACCGAATTGTTTGAAGTGAAACAGTTTTTGTATGCTGAACTGAATTGTTTGAAATAGAACTGTTTATTTGTATAAAAATGAATTTGCCATTAAATTACCGACAAAGATTTATAAGCCATAAAACACAAACAAACAAACATTTCATGTCTAATGCCGTTTTTGACGACACCCTTAAAATGTTTCTTAGGTTTATGTCTTGGATATTTACTATGTTACAACTCTCCGTAAAGCAGCTGCTACGGTAACGTAATCTCCTCTGTCATTGTAAAATTAAGGTTCCACGGAGGCCAGTATTGTGGTGAAAATACCAAAGGTTTTTACTTCACGTGTCTGCCAAATAGTTCCGTTAATAGCCATTAGGTGACGTGGCTAACGTAGTATATAACGCGAGCGCACCAAAGTCAAAATCTCTTTCCTTCCGGACCAGCAGGCACAATAACCTCATCGCATTTACATTTTCTTAAACATCTTATTTCAAAACTTTCATTCTCTCTTAGACGTACGTATATTTAGTAATTTACAAAGCTCTTTGCTTCGATGTGGCACAAGGCCGAATGAATGGGGCGCGCAATGAGACTCGAACTCACTCGTGTAGGTTTGCTAGTCTAGCTTGCTAACCGTTACACCACCAGAGATGTACGTATATTTAGGATTCAACAACTTATACTAAAAACTCTTTCAACCGCAGTCGGACTTTTCTTAACATACCCTATTTATGTACTCTTTTAGTATTTCATGTCATTCTTGCATTCATTCTATCAAGTTTACACAGACAATAAAATGTTGTTCATTCGTCGTGAACTGTTCTTGCATTGTTCTGATGGTTTGGTTTCTTTGTTTAATGGCATATCAACTCTTTGTAGGTTATTTAATGCCAAAGCTGTTCTCCTAGAAGAACCGTAGTGGTACTATTTAACCCATAGCTGGGAGGATAAGGGGGTTTATACCTTTCCCTAGGGTATTTGCCCGAAAGTGAACGTAATAGCGCGACTGGAGTACGAACTCGCTTACTACGATTCTGCAGTCCATCGCTTTAACCATTACACCACGAAGACACCCCACTGCATTGTTCTGAAGTGGAAGTATCTAACCATACTACATTTCCTCTGTTACAATTGTTCGAATCGTTTCCTTTCATTCATTTAATGTCAGTGATGAGTTATGGTACCCCAAGATGACAAACATACGAAGACAACCTTCGGTGGTCGGTACTATAGCCTCTGCTGCACAACCATGAATCTTATATGTATGCCAGCGCCTTTGGTGGTGTAATGGTTAGCAAGCTCGACTAGCAAACCTACACGAATGAGTTCGAGTCTCATTGGGTGCCCCTTTCATATGGCCCTGTGCCACATCTAAGCAAAAAGCTTAGTAAATTACCTCTGTTAGACTGTTGGTAATAAAAGTCAAATAAAGTTCGAAAGTTCTTTTTTTTTTAATCATGTTGTCTTCATGACAGTTTATTCAAAATTTACCGGCTAAGTCTCGGTCAGACTCAGCAAGCATACATTATAAAATGTATAGTTGGGCCAATTGCCAGTTGGGAGGTGTTTTTATCACTGGTATCACTCGTCAAGAAAATGGGGTATTCTTAAATGCGACTGGCAATGAATGCTAAAGGTATTGGTAGTAGTAAAAAAAAAATACGTGGATAGCGCTAAATTAAAGGATAACATTTGATAAAAGGAAAGAGTTAAAAAGAACAGACATGCATTACCAGAAACAAAACAAACAAACAAAAAATGTAACAAAACAAACAAACAAAAAATGTAACAAAACAAACAAACAAAAAATGTAACAAAACAAACAAACAAAAAATGTAACAAAACAAACAAACAAAAAATGTAACAAAACAAACAAACAAACAAAAAATGTAACAAAACAAACAAACAAAAAATGTAACAAAACAAACAAACAAAAAATGTAACAAAACAAACAAACAAAAAATGTAACAAAACAAACAAACAAAAAATGTAACAAGATATATCTAAGAAAACAATTAATGTGTAAGAAAGGAGGAAAAAAACTATGGAAAGGAGAAAACTTAACGAGTGAGAAACACTTGGTAAGCAAGTGAAAAGATATAAGATATGCGATGCTTGTCCAGAAAAGCCCACCTATCGAAACTTTTTAAAATTTCTGAAGTAATAATATACATTGTGCCATCCACAGACAGACAGTTTCGTTCTATCAGAACTCAACAGTGTGGCTAGACAGGCGAGATTCCCGAAGCTGGGATCGAAATCTGGCTGACTGAGACGCCAATCCAAGATTCTACCAGTCAGCCACGAGGAAACCAGCGAAGGAAATTTAAACGCTTATATATATATATATGTAGGCAAGTGGTAATGGTACCTCCATCAAGCTCATGTCTAACCATTTTTTTGCTAACATGAACAGTTACCATCATCGCTTGGAACACTACACGCCGTTCGTTTGCTGTTAAAACGATTTTTTAAGACTGGTGAATCTGTAATTGCTACACACAGAGCTTTTCGTGCTAATTTCATGTTACATCAGGATGATGCTGTTTCGGATAGAATTTTCAGCCCATAACAGTATCGATTTTCTATCCAGAACAGTATCATTCCGACATAAAATAAAATGAGCGCGAAAAGCTCATTGTTTAGCAATTACAAATTCACCAGTCTTTTATAAAAGTTTTAACAGCAAACGCAAGGTATGCACTGTTCCAAAACAGGATTGTAAGTGATTGTATCTTTGAAATGGTACAAGTGTTAAGCGATAGTAATTATTCTTTTTTATTTACCTGCAGGATACTTACTAAAGCTTAACACCTGTACCCGATCATGGTTAATAGAATTAGAATGATCTACCCATGTGGATTAAATACAGGGTTCGGTTCGAAGTCCTGGTTGGGCTCCTGAGTTCGACATGAAACATTTGAAGAAGGCTGAAGAACTTATCAGCCGAATCGTTGTTAATATAATAATGAAAACGAAGACAATAGTCCGAATTATCTAAGTGATAAAAAATCAAGCTTCATTTCAGAAATTTAAACGGATTTTTCGTTGTGAAATAGTTGTTGGGTTAGTAAAATGGTAATTCCTGTGTATGGAGTGAGTGAGGAGGAAGAGGATCTTTATGATTGGATATACTAATCACGTGAAGTCTTGGTGCAAAAATCCCAAACCCAGTCAGACAGATTCCACCAGACGTTTCGTGAGGACATTAAAAGCTCTTAGAAAGACAAACCTAAGATACCAGATATCTTCTTCAGCGCGCCGGTAAATCACTTAAACTCATCTTTATACACAGGGAGGACTGTATATTGTTATTAATTGTTTCACGTGTTGATTAATAAATTGTTTGAATTAAACGAAGTATTAATTCATTTATTTGTTGCTGTTAGCCTTAGAATAAACGCTATACTAACACTATATAGTCTTTGGGTTGGGAGATTTGGCTAGTTTGGCCGAGGCGCCGAAGGGTTAATACGCCCCTCGCAAAATTGTGAGTGAAAGAATATAAGCAAGAATTTTAATGACTGTTATGACAATCTCTTAAAATTGCAGACAGAAAGGTCAGTTTTGATAAATCTGTTTTTCCTGTAAGTTTCCTCTTTTCTGACATAGTTAAATGGAAACAGCCTTTACAATCATTCAGCTAATTCAGGTTTGAGTCTGCTATTTGGGTGTTTCCATTATTTCAGCTAATTCACCCCGTTTACGTCTATTTGTTTCAATTTCGACTTTGCTGTGTAAAATCATTTTTAGCGAAATTTGCCGAATTTCAACGGAAAGTGTCGAAATAATAAATCTGAAAAATTTAATTTTTATCATTTTCAGCATTCGGACAATTGTCCACTACGCCTTATGTCCGTTATACAATGTGTGTAGCAGGACACATGGCGTAACGGGCAGAGGCGTTTGAACATTTAAGTGAAATCATCAGGAGGTTGCAGGTTCAATCCTGACTTCAGATTAACAAGGAATACTTAGTATTGTTTAATACTTGTACCCGGTTATGGTTAAAGGGATTAGAATAATCTACTCCCGTGGATTAAATAGAGCTCGGTTTGAAGTTCCGTGTAGGCTCCTGAGTTCGACAAGAAACACATGTAGAAGGCCGAAGGACGCATCGGCCGAAATGTTGTGAATATAAAGACAATAGGCTGAATACTCTAAATAATAAAAATTATTAATCTTCATCTCGGAAATTTAAGCAAATGAAAAATATAAAACAAATTATTTTTATGACTTTCTAGACCGCCCTCATATATATATATATATATATATAGGGTGTTTCAGAAAAATTCATATCGTTTCGTAATCTAATAACTTGACTGATTCTCGTTCAAACCAACTCTAAAACAAATTCTCCCTCTCTCTCTCTCTCTCTCTCTCTATATATATATATATATATATATAGATAAAATGTACTATTGGTGTAGCATATCCATTAGTCTGATCAAAGTGTGTCTGTTCGGTCTCACATATACATATATGCCTCTCTCTTGTGATAGATATATATATCTACTAATCCCTCCGCACTGGAAGGATATGACACATGGTCAATTTTTAAGTGGAGTTTTATTGGTTTCAATTCAGAGTTTTCCTCCTCGACTGGTTTGCCTCACCAAGGCTGAAAAACTCAGTCTGCCCTACTATTTACCCATAGTTGGAGGGAGAATAATTGGATTCATACCTTTCCCAAGGGTATTAGTGCGATGTGAAATGCAATCTGCCTCGTCCAAAATTTGAACTCGTGTCATTGTGTCCATTTCCCACGACGATAACCATTACCCCACAACACTTGTAATAGATATATGAGACCGAACAGACACACTTTGATCCGACAACATTCATCAAACTAATTGATATATATATATACCAACAGTCCATTTTACATCTCTTTTCATAAAACATATGAAGCCCTTAAAAAATTCCTTTCCAAAAGTATATAATTAAAAAAAAAAAAAACTTTAAAAACTTGCTAAAAATATTTCCTTTTTTTTTCATAAATTTTTTTCTCCTGACGTTGACCTTAGGTCAAAACTAGTTAAGAACCATCAAAAAATTAAACTACGTGGTGCCTTCAATAGGTTTACAGACTTTTTTGTTCAGGCATTTAAAATTGTCGTAGACTCTTGAGAATTCAGTATGTTATTGCTATACATCATATGAGATGTCTGACCAATTTTTATGATTTCAGGTTCAAATAAACAGGTACAGCAGCAATTGGAATACACCCTACTAAAGCCTGATTGTCACAAATCATGTTTCAAAAATGCAATCTGGACGGGAAGCAACTTTAAAAGAATGATAGGCAATAAAATTCTGTTTTAAACTTGGAAAAAATGATGCCACAGAAACGTATGGAATGCTTCAGACTGCTTTTGGAGCATCGTGCATGAATCGAGCATCAGTTTTTGAGTGGCATAAAAGATTCAAGGAAGGCAGGGACTCTGTGAGGGGTGGTGAAAGGCGTGGGAGGAGTAAGGAAGTCAGTAGACCAGAGTTGATTGGCCAAAGGGTTAGGGTTACTATGTTGAGGTTTTAAGGGAGTTCAGCAAGAGATTCCGTCGGAAGAGGCCAGCACTCTTCAAATCGGGTCAGTGACATTTCCACCAGGACAATGCACCAGTCCACAACTCCATCCTTGTCACAGACTATTTGACCAAGATGGGCATCAAGACAGTTCCTCACCCTCCCTATAGTCCAGACCTTGTTCCCTGTGACTTTTGGTTATTCTTTAAGCTCAGAGGCTGTCGTTATGAGACAATTGATGAGATGAAAGTGGCTGTGACGAAGGTCATTGACACGCTCGCACAAGAGGACTTCCAGATGTTGTTGGAACGGTACAACAAGTGCATTGCAGCCGGAGGAGATTACTTCGAAGGGGACTAGAGTTTTATGTGTGTACTATCAATATCAATGTACCGGACATTGGCCTAGCGGTTAGAGTGTTCGCCAATGGCCCGGGAGACCTGGGTTCAGTCCCAGGTCGAGTCATACCAAAGACTCAAAAAATGGTACTTGATGCCTCCTTGCTTAACACTCAGCATTATAAGGTACGGATCAAGGGTAAAGTAGAGCAATCCAGGGAAGGAGTAGCGCCCTCCCCTACACCTTGGTGTAGTAGCTATCGAAAAGGGAGCCTTCGGGTTACCCTCGACTATGGTCGCCAACTTTACTTACTTACTATCAATAAAAGTGCCCATACGAAAAAAGTCTGGAAACTTATCTAATGATCCTCGTATATCAAAGATATATATCTATTTGTCTTATCTTATCTTATCTTATATATTTATATTGTTGGTCCAATGAGAGAAAACAGTAAATATTTATATACGACCGCTTTCTTCTCAAATAAGATGAATAAGGCATGCTGGATACTGCCGTGGAAGCATGGATAAAGTCATTAGCGACTTTCTACTGTGAAATCCTACCCAAAGACATACCAGTGTAAGGTGATCAGCAAAAACTTATATTCATCAACTGAAAGAGGACAATGGATGCAGTCTAGTGGACCTGCCAAAAGCTATAGGCGATAGGTACAGATGGTGTGTGTGTGTGTGTGTGTGAGAGAGAGAGAGAGAGAGAGAGAGAGAGAGGTGAATCTGTGATATTAGCACGACTTGACGATATATATATATATATATATAGTATATATATTTCTTCGTGTTTTTGGTTCACACCAGAAACGCAAAACAGGATGGAAATAAATTTATAATCCTAAAATAACCGGTTTTTGTTTTTTTTCTTTAAAGAAAGTATATATATATATATATATATATAACTCTAGCCCAGAAAATTGTTCATCATAACGAGATTATTATCAGTGCAAGATGCTAATAATCCTATTAGAAAATAAGGAAATTTCCTGTCTAATTTGCAAGTGAATAATAATTTTGTTCAGTCTTAGTTCACGTTAAACATTTTTTAATCGTCCGAATTCTCGATATAACCGAGTTGACAATGAAATGTTAATTAGAATTCTTCACTCCTTCCAAGATCATCATCATGTCACGCATTTTATTGTCTCTCTCTCTCTCTCCCTCTCCACCGTCCCTATTATCCATCGATCCCGGTAGATCTTCCAAACTACATCCAGTGTCCTCACAGAGTTGATGTAAATAAGATCCAGGCATGTCTATGTGTTGAGGTCTATAGAAGAAGGTCACTTACTACCCTGTCCTTGCTTCTCCAGCAGTGTCCCGCATGTCTTGTTTGTCTTTATTGGATGATTTTTGAGATGGGAGGTAAGTGGCTGTTGTTTTGTGGGGATTTTGCTTTCAGGCTTCCAAGATAGAAACAATAATATTATCATGGACCGTTATTACCACAAGAATCTTGCTGGTTCTCGGGTCGTATCATGGTTATATATAGTTTAAACATAAAAAAGAAAAACTACAGTAAATATCCAGGTGTTCTTTTTCTTATTTTCCTAAATATAACTTCCACAATTGATTTTCTACTTTTTATATCTTTATTATTTTCGTTCTGTAATTGTTATGGTTATCGTATATCTATAATTACTCACACACACACACACACACACACACATATATATATATATATATATATATACAAATAAAATAAACTATATATATATACAAAATTTATTTTATTTGCAGATTTAAAAAAGAAAAAAGAAAAGCAATAACAAATAAATTAAGGTCTGCGCTAATAACTAGACGGTTTCTTTTTCTTTCTCTCATTCAAAAAGCTGAACAATATTTCTTCATTTGTCGTTCTTTTTTTATGGCTGCGAAACTCACAACTTTCGACATTAAAGATATTTCAAGCTGCTGTGATTCCACTTGAAGCTTGGGATTTTTTAGCTTTTATTTCACGATTTTGGCGCCAACACTTCAAAATGACGCGAGATTTTATAATCATTCATGTAATTTTGTACTTTCACTTCATCTCAAAATAAATTGTCGATAAAGAGTAGAAATAAGGTGAAGGAAACGTTTCACATAATAAGCGAATGCATTAAATTAGTACAGAAAGAGCCTAAGACGAGACACCACCCCCAGGAAATTGTGCAAGAAATTGAATTTTGACAATACCAACAAATGGTATATGCACAACCCAGCATCTGTTCTGGAGAATGAGACGCACAAACTCCTCTGGGATTTTGAGATACAAACGGATCATTTAATCTCGGCCAGACGACCAGACCTTGTAATAATCAACAGAAAAAAAAGAAAACATGCCAAATTGTGGACATTGGTGTCCCGGCTGACCACAGAATAAAATTGTAAGAAAGCGAAAAGAAAGATAAATACTTCGACCTTGCCAGGAAATTGGAAAAACTGTGGAACATAAGAGTGACGGTTGTACCAATTATAATTGGTGCTCTTGGTACAGTCACCAAAGGATTGACTAAAGGATTGGCGGACTTGAAAATAAGATGACAGGTAGAGACCATCCAAACTACAGCATTTTAAAGATCAGCCAGAATAGTGAAAAGAGTCCTGGAAACGTGAGGAGACTTGCTGTCACTCAAACTACAGTGAGAAACCATCCACTAACGCTGGTCTGGAAAATTTGAAAAGGAGTAAAACAACAATAATAATAATAATACTGGACGAACAAACGACTTACTATATTGAGAGCAACACTTTCTCAAGGAGATATAAACAAAGCGGAAAAGTGTATCCATAACATTGATAGACTACAAAAAAGCATGCGTCATTATTCCACAAACGTAGATAATAGAATGTATGAAAATGATCAAGGTATCAGAATAATAGTTATGTGAATTTCTGAGACGAAGCTTGATTTTTATCATTCAGGGTTTTCGGATTTTTGTCTTCATTTTTTTTGTTATATTCACAACCTACAACCTTCTAATAATTGTCACTTAGAAGATTAGGGAACCAACACCTATAACCGTTACGCTGTGTGTCCTGCAGGTTCAATCCTGACAGCAGCCGAGTAACAATACAGGAATACTTAACTCTTGTACCCGGCTATGATAAACGGAATCAGAGCAAGTGACCCCCGTGGATTCGTCGTTCGAAGTTCCGTGTAAGCTTCCGAGTTCGACAAGAAGCACCTGAAGAAGGCCGGAGAACATATTGGCTGAAACGTTATGAATATAACTATAAAGATGAAGATAATACGTAGTCCGAAAATTCTGTATGATAAGTATCAGAATAAATTGTAAACTTCATCACGAAAGCTATGGAAGATTGGAGAGTGCAACTAACGTTTGGGGGTCAAACACGAGTAGAGGTAAAAATCAAAAGAGGCATATTTTGAACATAATTACCACATATACTCGTATACTGAGCGTTTCTTTTTAAAGACCATTTTACACCTAAAAAACAAGGGGTCATTCATTACATGAGATATGTTTTCGAAACGTCGAAGCTTATCTTGTTTCTAACGTCGAAGCTTATCTTGTTTCTAACGTTGCCGTAACTTCGATCCAAGATGTCCCGACATAATCTATACCTAAACAAAGGCAATTAGTTAAGATTATAACGTTTTTATTTTACATTGTTTCCTATTTATAACACCTGTGCATATAATATGTACGAAGATTATAAATCGAAAACAAATTTAGTTAAAAAAATTCATAATCTCAACTGAAGTCTTTGTTTAGGCATTAGCTCGGCTACTCGGAAACACATTGGGTTAGACTAACGAGAAATTAAACCAAGTCATGAATACGATGGCCTGAATTTTTGAAATATTAGCCTAGGGTTGTGAACACTTGTTCATATAATCCTATGATATGCACAAATGTTATATTCTTGCACGATAAATTGCTAAATTTATTAGGTATTTTTGGAATATCTGAGTAAACATGGTAAGCTACATCAAAGTCTAGAATACATTATTTATTTACGGTATTGCATTGATTTTTATTGTATTACAGTAGTTTTGAATGCATAAATAGTTATAATATATAAATAATTATAATATTTTTGTAGGCTAGTATAGTCAAAAGTAAAAGGTAGTTCATTACACGCGTTTTATGATAAAAACATCTGCTTCTACTTCTTTATCCTTTAACGTTTTGATTTTCGTAACATATTTTCTGATTTGCTAGAAAATGTTTTAAGGCGCAGAAAAAAATTACTATTCTTTTTTTTTATAATCTAATTCCATGCATTTTTTTTCACGAATTTCTTTTATTATCAATCCATCTCACTCAGTTCGGGTTTATTTATGTAGCTATCTATCTCATTCTACTCATTATCTATCTATCTATCTATCTGGGGAGTACACGTGGCACAGTGGCTAATGTGTTGTTCTGTAACATCATAGTAAGCGAGTTCGAACTTTTAGCCTTAGGTGAAATGGTTATTATTGTTTAGCGAGGGGGAACCATTTTGTAGCCAGAGGTTTTGTAGGATGTGATTTTAGCTGGAGATGTTGGTTTGTTAGTAGCGAGGGAAAGTTGTAACGTATGTGTGTTTACGTTGTGTTGTTTCCTCTCTGAGTTTGTAAGGTCCCTCGCTAATAGTTGTTAGGAATAAAAGGAGAATGATGAAGAAGAAAGATGGCGAGAGTCGAAATGTGTTTTTGTGAAATAGGTTTTTATTTGCAGCATGGAATATTTGGGTTTGCTTTTAGTGCTGCAAGACTTGTGGAGTTTAAGCTTGTTAGCATTGGGACGAAATGACGTTATGAGATGTTGAGAAGGTTGAGGTGGCAGCGTGTGTCGTCGGACGTGTGAGGGATTGTGTTTTTTGCATTTTTGACGAAAGACATGTTGCAGTTGTAGGAATTGAACTTTGGATGTCACCATGAGTTTCGTGTCTGGTATTTGGGGGAGAGTAGGCGTTATTTCCATGCGTGTCGAGAGCGGGATTACGCTCAGATCGACATAGCCAATTTTGGGGTGACATAAAGTTGTGCCTGTGCGAGGCATGTTGAATGCATCTGATTTATATTCAACTGGGATTCCTTGTAAGGAATCCATAAATTAGATGGGTTCCCTCGTGTGTTCATGTTGTTGCTGCTGCTGCTATTTTAAAGCCGCAGTGAGACGTCTGCACTGGGTGGCATTGTCCAGCTAAAAAGCATTGCTATTGAAGAACGGCCCGTGTGACGTCTGCACTGGTCAGCGTTCTCCAGCCAAAGAAGATGTGTTTGGCAGCTCACCCGATTTGGTGGCCGGAAATGAAGGTCCGGGGTGAATAGGATAAGTCATCCTGATTGGGTGAAATTAAGTGTCGAATTAAATTGCGCGCCAAACCAAAATACGAAATTTCCTCCTTCTCTACAAACTCTAGTTGCGCTTTTACTTTTACATTCGGACTAATAACCTTGGAAAAGGAATGAACACGTTGTTGAAATTTGTAAATTCGGCAGTTAATGCCTGCTTGAATCTGATTGGCTGTTTTGAAGTTGTTCCGTTAGCCCCCACCCTTACTGTTAGTAAGTGAGACCAACAAGGGTTCTCTTTTTTCTTTGCTTTTTTTTTTCAGCACGAGCAGAAGCATTGCTTGGCTCGCTCCGTTTCCTTTGCGAGCTCTTGTTTATTCGTCTTCGACTTTAGGCAGTTTTTTCTTAAGCAAGGTAGCTTCAGCAAAATAGGCCCATACGTATTAGGCTAAGTCCCTTTTTATTACAGGGTTTTTATGGTTACTTTTTGAAACAATAAGCCTACTGCTGGCTATTTGTGGTTTTGGTATACTGTCCCCTTCAAAAGAAAGTTGAGTCTAGGGTCTGGAGGTGGTATGATTGGACTTTTGCCGACAAAGGAAGCTGTTGGCCAGGCCAGAAAATGTGGTAAAAGCCTCTATAAGTTCAGCAGAAGAAAATCCGCGTTGAAATAGGAAGATATTCATCTAAGAGGCGAAAGCGGTGGTCTACTCGAAGTTCTCTTTGTTTTCAACGTTATTTTAAAATGTTTCAATGTTATTTTTGTTACCTGATTTTATGGTTTCGACAAGCACAGAAAAAAATATGCAAAGCCGGATTTTTAAAAGTTTATTTCTCTTGAAATAGATTTGTGGGAACTGGTTGTTTTATTTTTAAGAACTATAGACACACTTTTCTTTCAGGTAACAAAAGTAAACTTCCCTTCCCTTTTTTATCTCCTTTATTTTTATACATTTCTCTATCCCTTCGCTTAGCCTGACAGTTATTAATAGATTTTAGGGCTAGGCAGAGATAAAGCCTTGTATATTTTTGAATTGAGCATGATTTTTTATATCTTGCATATTCAGTTTCTCATATCTTATCCTCCTAGCTATGGGTTAAATAGTATCACTATTGTTCTTGTGAAAGAATGGCTTCGGGATTAAATAAGTCAGAAAGGTTGATATGCTATTAAACAAGGAAGCTCAACCAAATCTATCTATCTATCTATCTATCTATCTATCTATCTCTGCATTCAGTTTTATCTATCTATCTATCTATCTATCTCAGTCTATTCCTTATCTATCTATCTATCTATCTATCTATGTTTATATCTGTCAATCGAGTTATATGTACGAATGCGTGTGTCCCAGAAAAAAACAAAACAAAAACCGAATGACGCTTGCATGCGCGCACATCTACTTAAAAAAATAAGAAACAAACAATGAACAATAATAACAATAAAAAAATGTATAAAAAAGTATTCATTGTCGGAATTTTTTTTAAAGGTCATCTATTCTTATTACTATAATGAAATATTCAAAATAGGTTTGCTTATTAGCGAAAGGGTTTTGATTCCATTTGCCGATTTCAATTGGACAAAAGGAAGTTTACTACTACAACAACAACACTTAACATCGATAGTGGTGGCAGAAATAAAATATCAGACTTGTCTGGCTGTCTCCTAAAATACCAAATGGCCATTTTGAGTGGAAATTTGATAAGGGACCTTTAGAGAAGAAGGCTGTTGTCTATGTTCCAGTCTGGAAAGCTACAAAACAAGAATTCGCCAAACTTTTTAGACTATCGACTTCTTTATGGAATCCTTGATTCCTTGCCAACCTCCAGGGTTAAACAAATACTAACTAAATAAATATGATATGCACTCTTCATTAGTGAGACAAACTGCATACAAAACTCCACAAGGCTATTGTTTTGTATCCCCCCTCACAGTGAATATCATGTGGTGATTAATAAAAAGAATTTAAAAAAAAATTAAAATAAAATAAATTCAAAAGTGTAGCGGTTCCCACGAACCTTTTAACAGGAAGTCAGATCCGCGCATGCCTTGAAGATAGAATTATTGGCGCCAAAGAGAATTCCGTCCCGACTTAAGAATTACACCTTAGTAGTGAAATGACTTTTTTTCACTCGACTGTCTGCAGCGAATACATGTGCCTATAGGGTCTTATGGCCTAATATTTAGCCATGTCTGCTGCTAGCAAGCAGATACCACCGAAGCATAAATTACAAAACACCAATTAAAGCCTTTGCTGAACATATATACTAAATAGGACGTTGTATCGTTATACATCAAATGTACGGTTGTATCCTCGCCGTGAGAAAAGTGACGAATACACAAAATCCCGTTCACTTACACAAAAGTTTATTCGCTAACTATTTTTTAAGGTAGTCGTCGGGGAGAAAGAAATAGAGTATGAAATGTGAACCGACCGCGTTAGCTGGTCAAAGAGAAATAGCATGTCATGAGGAGAGAGAGAGAGAGAGAGAGAGAGAGAGAGAGGGGGGAATACAGACCTTGATTTTCTTTCTGATTTTCTGTTGTTGTTCTAACGTACTTGTTCGCTGGTTTCATCTCCAAAGCTGCGCGTCTGGTGTGAGACCCCTTTTCGAAACTCACCCCCAATATGGGGGCCGCAACCCTCGGCCGTCTTCACATGACCGTATCTAGCCTTCAACTCATTGTATTTACTTCGTCCCGTCTCCCAGCCAACGAACTCACAAAATCGAATTTTCCCCTTACTTCCGCTTGGTGTTGGAGAGAGGACATATCCGTTTCCGGTCGTTCCGCACTTGCGTAGAAGAGCTGGGACCTCCAGTTGTTTTTTTTCTAGCCATGTTTAATTACCGTAGTCATTCATCCGTAACTAGCTGACCTACAACGAGTGCTTTGGCCTGACTCCTCAGAAGACAGCTGGTTGTTCCGTAAATTCTATGTCTGCTTTTACTTTTTATTTTTCTTATTTCCCTCATTCTCCAGAAATTAGCTTCCCGTTCTCTTTATAACTTGGACCTACCATAAGCCGCGCAGTCACGTTACTAACCGGACTGATACAAATCAATCAAATTTCGGCATTAAATAACCTATATGGAGTTGATATGCTGTTAAACAGATCAATCAAACCAAACATTTACAAAAGAATCAATTTTTGGCATTAAATAACCCATACGGAGTTGATATCCCGTTAAACAAATAAACAAAATCAAACTTTTACAAATTAATCAAATTTTGGCATTAAATAATCCATATGCAATTGATATGCCGTTGAACAAATAAACCGAACCAAGGAGGTGCTTGTGGTGTTATATTTTCGCCATAGGAAATGAACCTGGAGGACCGTGTTCAAATTCTGGACGAGGCTATTTGCATTTCCCATAGTTTTAATACGCTTGGGAAAAGTATGAATCCAACTAATCTCCCTCTAGTTATAGATAAATAGTAGGGTAGACTAAGCTCTTCACCTTGGTTAGGCAACTGGTCCAGGTGAAGGAAAACACTGCTTTCAAACCTGTTGAACCCATCTAAAAAATTGACCTTGTTTCGCATCCAGTTCGCGCGCTAGGGTTAGTAAATACACAAAACAAATCTATAAAGTTATTGTGAGAGAAATTGTACTTGCAAATTTTCCGTGGAGCAGTTTTCGACAAAGAACTTCTGCTGAAAGTATTTTAAACTTACTCATATTTGGTTCAGTGATACAAGGACTAACAATAAAAAACAGAGGCAGATGAAGCCTTAAATAATAGTCAAGTGTTGTTTTTTTCATAAGAACATTATTGCTATTGTTGTTTTTCTGTTGTTTTCTTTGGTGGGTTTTGGGGTTTTCTTTTATTTTTTTTTTCAGAGTACAAAAACAACTGTTTTTAAATTCAGTTGCGTCTGATCCTTAATGTCCGAATTGTTACGCTTCGCCAAATTTTCACACGCCTATTATTCAACTCCCCACCCCTTCTCCACTTGAATGTCTTCATTGATTCGTTTATTCATTTATCTATTATCAATTCACGTGGAATTCAATGTCGGCGCGTTTAAAATTATAACTATGTTGATTATGCATTTAGCTTTGACTGTTAAGCTTCAAAGATCGAGAGGATTGGTACCTCAGAGCGTTAAAGGAACTTTTACACGTTCGTGAGAGGGGGGAGTATCTGCTTGGTACCCGACACCAGATCACGATCAAAAGACTCTGGAGAAATGGCACGACGTTTATATTAACTCTGTGTATAAACATAGGAAAGACTGATTTTTTTTTGTTTATAAGAACAACGACAGATGGCGTGTTCTTCGTTTTTATTTTACCATAGACACTGGGCACTTAACTGGAGGGTAATATTCAACGAGTTAGTTTAGCAGGCTGTTATGTAGGGAGTCCGAGACTAAATGGGTGTTCCAAATTTGTGGTTTTGTATCAGGTTTAGCTAAACTTAGTAAATATGTACATTATCCTCCTATATATATATATATATATATATCATTTCACATTTATATATATATGTGTGTGTGTGTGTGTGTGTGTGTGTGAGAGAGAGAGAGAGAGAGAGAGAGAGAGAGAGAGAGAGAGAGAGTGAGAGAGAGAGAGAATTATATTTTAGAAAAAATAAGAACTTCTGGATTTTAGAAGCTGGATAATCAGTGTTATATATCCATTATAGCCACCTTGTCACTTTCGTGAATATACACTGAAAGAAGATTTCTTTCAAATGAGATTCTACTGATTCTACTGTACACCCTATATGTCTCCTATCCTGGATTTCTTTAGTTTTTATATACCTTTATCTAATTCTTTTTTAATTTCCTATGTACATATTTCTCCTCAACTGCCATCCCTTCTGATCGTCACAGGAAGTGTCAAGTGTCACTTTTATTTTCCTGTCTTTTAATCGTACTACCTTCCTACCTTTTTTCCCCTCACATCTTCTGTCCTACAGACAGCCACCATTACCACTGAAAGGTGCCCGTGGTGTAATGGTTATCGTCGTAGGAAATGAACACGGCGACACGAGTTCAAATACTGGACGAGACTTATTGCATTTCACATAGCACTAATACCCTTGGGAAAGGTATGAATCCAATTACTCTCCCTCCAGCTATGGGTAAATAGTAGGACAGACTAAGTTCTTCAGCCTTGGTGAGGCAACTAGTCTAGGAGAAGGAAAACTCTGAACTCAAACCTGTTAAACTCCGCTTAAAAATTGACCTTGTGTCGTATCCTGCCCGAGCGGAGGGGTTGGGTAAATAGGATTACCACTGAAAGTAAATGTGAAGTTATATATATATATATATATATATGAAAACAAGAAAAAGCTAATACATATGCGATATATGCGTCCTGATATGACGTATGTCGTCGAAATGGCTGAACGGTTAGATACCATGTCTAGGGTAAAGTTAGGCGGGTTTCGATTCCAGCTTGAAGCATCTTGCGTGTCTAGCCACACTGAAGAGTTGTGATACAACGAAACAATCTGTCTGTGGATGACAATATATATATATATATATATATATATATACTCCTAACCCTTGGATTTTCTCCTTGGGAAAAATATGTATATATATCATTCAAATCTGGGCGTCTCTGGTGGTGTAATGGTTAGCAAGCTAGACTAGCAAATCTAATCGAGTGAGTTCAAGTCTCATTGGGTACTCCATTCATTCGGCCTTGTGTCTCATCGAAGCAAAGAGCTTTGTGAATTACTATGTCATTCAGATCTCATATCACAAATGCAGTCATGAAAAATATTCTTTGTAGGCCACCTGAAAACTAATGGCACCAAAGAAAAAAACAAATACATAAATAAAGAATAATAACAAATACTAACAAATGAATAAACAAAAAATAATGAAAGTGTGGAGTATAAAGGTGACGAGGATACTAATTGTAGTTAACGTGCTTAAAAGTTTGGAAAGAAGACTGGAGGAATTTGAAATTCGATTGGTTGGTTGTTTTCTTTGTTTAATGGCATATCAACCTTTGTAAGTTATTCAATGCCAAACCCATTCTCCTAAAAGTGGTACTATTTAACCCGTAGCTGGGAAGATAAGGGGGTTCATACCTTTCCCAAGGGTATTGGCCCGAAAGTGAACGTAATAGTGCGACTGGAGTACGAACTCGCGTACTACGATTCCGCAGTCCATCGCTTTAACCATTGCACCACGAGGACACCCTCTTGAAATTAGAGGAAGGATCGAGACCATACCAACTGCAGTATTGTCGAGATTGGTAAGAATATTCAGAAGGCACATGAAGACCTAGGGGAGACTTGCTGTTTCTAAGACTCCAGTGAAACACTCCAGTGAAGGACTACCTACAAAAACTTGTTTGAAAAACTAGTGAAGAGTAAAACAATGAATTAAACATTGAAAAATGACGAATTAAACATAATAGAGTAAATAAATTTAAAAACCCTAAAAAACATGGTCATGTAAATAACCTCGCAATAAAATCTTGACCACCCTTTCTAAAATGTCCTACGAACTAGATCACTATTCCCATCAAACTCTACACAAACGAATATAAATGGATACCCTAGACGTGGGAATCACTTGGTTTGATAATCGCATGAAACTGACCGTCACAAAGCACAGTTGACTTGTGTCTGTACTATCCTAAGATATATATATATTCTAAAATAATAGGTCCACAAATTTGGTATTTAGTTTTTTATTATTTCATATATATTTACTCTACACGTGTTTCGGGCTCTACGTCTTCTTCAGGAGATTTAAATGAGTAAACTAATTACAGTTTGTTATTTTTATTTAAAAAATTGTTTTGATTGGTTGTCTTGATTTTAAGTTCAAGTTTTGTGTCTGTGAATGTTCCATTAGAGTTAATTGTCCGTGAAGACCCTTGGTCAATGTAAATATTTAAAACTTTTTCGTATATATATCATATTCTGCTTCGTGATTTCAATAAAGAAGTGAGTATATACAGTGTAACCCGGATATAAGAGAGCTGTCGGGACCGGAGACGAAGTCTCTTATATCCAGATTTCTCTTATATACGGGTTTGGTCTATTTTGTTTAGGTAACACAGGCTCTAATTTGGGACCAGAGAAAATCTCTCTTATATACGGGCCTCTTATATCCGGGTTACACTGTAATTTCTTTTAGGTTTCATCCCGCTCTTCTGGCCTGCATTGGAGCACTATCATCATTAAAAAAACGACTGTAAAGGAATTATTTGTATATATATATATATATATATATACCTACAGAGTCAGAAAAAATCTACCTTGGTTTATCCTAAACGGATCATTAGGACGATTCTGAATATATATATATAAGTAAAGTCGGCGACTGTAGTCGAGGGTGACCCAAAGGGTCCCTTTTTAATAGCTACTACACCGCGTTGTAAAGGAGAGTGGTACTCCTTCCCCTGGATTTCTCTACTTTACCCTTGATACGTACCTTATAATGCTGAGTGTTAAGCAAAGAGGTATCAAGTACCATTTTTTAAGTCTGATATGACTCGACCTAGGATTGAACCCTGGTCTCCAGGGCCATTGGCGAACACTCTACCCACTTGGCCAATGAGCCGGACATATATATATATATATATATATGTGTGTGTGTGTGTGTGTGTGTGTGTGTTTACCAACCCCTCCGCTATGAACATGATGTAACACTAGATCAATTCTTTAAAGACTGGTTGCCATGCCAGGATTAAAGAGCTCAGTCAGCACTACTACTTACCTATAGCTGCTGACTCGGGAAGAGAATTGTTGGATTCATGCCTTTCCCAACGTTATTGGCACTAAGTGAAATATAAACAACCTCGTCCAGGATCTGAACTCTAGTCACCGAGTCCATTTATATATATTCTTTTGAGTAAGAATAGTGTAGATATAGAATTAACGGAGCTATGTTGACTCTAGGTCAACGCTCTTCTCACTTGGATATATATATATATATATATATATATACTCTATCACCGATGAGCACACTTGGCCGGGGCTGCATCTCTGCTGAGGGATAAGACCCTATAACGAGTCTCCTGGATATGACACTAAACAATCTCATGGTGAGGCTCCAGTAATGCAGGAGCTTTGGGGAATGCAGAGTACCTCTTCATTGCCATTGCACACTGGTGCACTCTGACCCGGAGGGGAAGCACCTGATAGGGTCCAATTTATGGGTCAAATAGAACTGTTTGACATTTAAACTGTGTACAAACAAATGACTTATGCTAAACTGAGTTGTTTGAAATAGAACTATTTGATCATTTAACTGTGTGTAAACGAAAGACTGATGTTTAATTGAATTGTTTGTAATACATAGCAATACTTGGAATTATTCAACTTTGAGGACTTATGTTTACAAATCATATATATAATATATATGTATAAATCGGATTTGGCATTAAATAACCTTTAATGGTTGATATACCATAAAACCAAACCAAACCAAACAAACCAAACTACGAGCACGTATCTGTTACTAATGAGTACTCTTTATTTGTAAATATACCAAACTACATGATTAATATATATATATATATATATATATATATATATATATATATATATATTTCATCAATATATTTAAGTATTTTTATTTTTGGTATATTTATAAATATACCAAACTACATTATCTATCTATCTATCTGATGGGCTTTCAAAATGGCCAAAGAATGAAGAGCCATGGCAGAACATTTTAAAATTGAGATCTTGAGAATTAGCAAGGTTTTTGCATGATGGGTCCCAAGAAAGCTGACGCCAGAGCACAAGATGAAAAGTGTTGACATTTCACAGGACACTTCTGACTCTCAGACTCTAGTGTGAGGTTTAGAACTTTTTGAACGACCTACGCACGCGCGCGCGCACACACACACACACACACACACACATATATATATATGAATAAACAAGTTGTTTTAAAAATGTCCCTTCAAAAATTCAAAAGTGCTCAATAAAGAAGGATTTAACCAAAAATAAATTGATGCTCACCTCCATCCAACACACACATAGACACACACACTCATGATCTAAACTAATTACGTGATAAGCACATTTTTGTGTTCTTCCTCTAGGATTTAGATTATTTCAAATATTCATCACCTGATCTAAATTAACTTGACGGAAAATTTGAAATGAGATTTTTGATCTCCTGTCTGCATTTGGATACCAACTCTGAGCGTTTATAAAGCAAATGATTTTATTCAAAGAATCATATGCTCAATTTCTTCACTAAAAAATAATTAAAAAATATTATTCCTGTTTGTCTTGTTACTTTGGTTCAGCCTGATTATATATGAATATATATATATTCATTTGATCAATGCTGTTAACAGTAATAGAATACATAAAATTTTCTGTTTTTTTTAAATAAAAGTCAGAAGATACAATTGAATATTTACCCTTGTTTTTATGATGGTTTTATAAAAACCCAGAACGTTTTACGTGTCATAATATTCGTGTATAAATAAGCCTATCTTCTAGATAATTATTTTTCATAATATATATGTGTGTGTGTGTGTGTGTGTGTGTGTGAATTGAAATATGCATAAAATCATATTTGTATATTTGAATAAAGAAATCATTTTAAAAATGTTTTTTTGAGACTTTTCCTGTCAAATGAAAACAAGCCAGCTGAAGTTTGATTCTGGAGGGTTCCTTGTCCAGTTTTGATCTTGGAATTAACTTTTCCGAGAAGGGTTGTCTTCACCACGGCTTTATCATTAGACTGAAGCCACTTCTACGCCATATAGATAGATAGATAGATAATGTGTGAGTGTGTGTGTGTCTGTCTGTTATTTAACAGCTATCGTTTCCCCTCTCCGTCGGCATCTCAAAAAATATTCAGACTGCATCTTTTACAGAATATTTGGCCTAGGGGTTAGAGTGTTCGCCAATGGCCCGGGAGACCTGGGTTCAATCCCAGGTCGCGTCATACCAAAGACTCAAAAAATGGTACTTGATGCCTCCTTGCTTAACACTCAGCATTATAAGGTACGGATCAAGGGTAAAGTAGCGCAATCCAGGGAAGGAGTAGCGCCCTCCCCTATACATATATATATATATATCTGTGTGTGTGTGTGTGTGTGTGTGTGTGTGTGTGTGTGTGTGTGTGTGTGTGTATAAACTAACGGAAAGCAAAATTACAATTCCTTGAAGGACGATGAGGATTTTGACCTGGATACAGGATATTCATGCTAGAGGGTTGTAAATATAATGATAAAATTTTCGAACACTTCGTTGTGGTATAATGTATCACAGAAAAGTTATTTGTTATCTGTGCTATGTTATGCACCTGAGAGTGCAAATCTGTGTTAATATCCTGAGAGCAGATAAACAGTGTATTAATGTGGCAACAGAGTCTTATTGATACACCCCTTATTTTAGAACCTGTACTCCTACTGAGATGTTTAAGTAACAATTTACTGTCATCAAACTATATTAACTTTAGGTTTGAAGGTTGAGTGAATTGAAATACATTTTAGGCGTTACAATGCTCTTTTCTGTCAATGCATATTGGGATCTATCCATCAATCTAGCTAGCTAGCTAGCTAAGTTTGTTCAGATCTCTCTCTCTCTCTCTCTCTCTCCTCTCTCTCTCTCCATACATTTGTTGCAATCTATCTATCTGTTTCAGTCTGTTCAGATGTATGTATGTGTTCCGATATATATATATATATATATATATATATATATATACATGATTATATGTGTGGCGTATGTGTGAGTGTGTGTTCCAAGTTATCTTTCTATCTATCTGTTTATCTCAGTCTGTTCGGATCTATCTAAGACTGTATGTATGTATTTGTTTCAATACGTACGCACACACACACACACACACACATGTATATATATGTGTGTGTGTGTGTGTATCGAAACCGATACATACATACAGTCTTATATATATATATATATATATATATATATATATATAATACAATTTATCTATCAATCTGTTTATCTCAGTCTGTTCGGATCTATCTATCGATATACCGTACAACTGAGCACGCACCTGTTCATAAGTTGGCAGACACATCCTGTTTATAATGGAGTAAATAATATAAGTTTTATCAGAGATTATAATCAGTTGAGAAGACCATTTTGCATTCCCTTTCGTTTTTCCTTATCCTATGATTTAAAACTTTTTACTCCCTGTCTTCCTTCCTTCCTTGCTTCCTTCCTTCCTTCCAACATTGGGATCGTTTATTGGTTTCTATACCACTAAATATGCTCATTCTTCATCCCTTTACTAAATGTCTTTTTCTCAATTTTAAGTGCTAGATTTTACTTTTATAAATTATTTTTTTTATCAATATTAACAAAGTTTCTGGCATTGCCAATTCAACCTATGCACAATTGACCTTTTAGGTCATCTAAAGTCACTGGAAGTCATCATTTAGAAAAAATATGCATTTTCTGGTTAAACGGAGTAGGAGTCGCTCGAGGCGTAAAAAAAAAAGGTGTTAATGGAGTGACGGTTATCGTCGTAGGAAGTGGACTCGGATATCTGAGTTCAAATCCTGAGCCAGACTGTCTGTGTTTCACATCGTGCTAATATTCTTGGAAAAGGTATGAATCCAGCTATTCTCCCTCTAGCGATTGGTAAATAGTAAGGCAGACCGGTTCTTTAACCTTGTTATGGCAACCGGTCTAGGAGAAGGAAAACTCTGAATTCAAACCATTTGTAGACTTGGTGAGGGATGGGCTCCTCAAAGTTATTCGTGCCAAAGATACGCTATATGAGTAATGCTCCCACGACCAAACCAGCTAACGAGACCAGTAATCAAAAATGATTTTGGATCTTATAATGGGACGTACAAGGTCAAATTCGTGTATTATACGTGGCCAGCAATATGTTGAATATTACCAAGTAAGTAGTGAAAAAGGACTCTAGTTGTTGATAATCTTTATCAAAATCTTTTAATTAACAAGTAAGAATTGTGTTTGATCTTGTTAATATTTTGATGATTATTTCATGCTATCCCAAGAATATTATCTGATTGTTATTGAAGCAACATGTAAATTATATTCAATTCTTTTTTTTTCTTGATAAGAGAAAATTTCCTAAGTAGAATTCTACCGCTATTTTACTTTAATATTTATCATATTTACCCAACCCCTCCGCTTGGGCAGGATATGACACAAGGTCAATTTTTAAGCGGAGTTTAACAGGTTTGAATTCAGAGTTTTCCTTCTTCTAGACTAGTTACCTCACCAAGGCTGAAGAACCTAGTCTGCTCTACTATCTATCCATAGCTGGAGGGAGAATAATTGGACTCATACCTTTCCCAAGGGTTTAGTGCTATGTGAAATGCAATCAGTCTCGTCCAGGATTTGAACTCGTGTCGCCGTGTCCATTTCCTCCGACGATAACCATTACACCACGGGTACTTTAATATTTATTGGCAATAAGACCAGATATAACATTTTTAATTTTTTGAAAATGTCTTTGAGGATTATGTGAGTGAGGATCTTAGTTTCTTTCGAAGAACAATAGATCTTGCGAATGAAAGTATAAAAGATATAAGTATAAGAACAACAGATATTGTATGATAGACTTTCTGGATTTAATCAGATTCCTCCATAGGGGAGAGGGGGGTACAACTTAAAAGAAAGTTAGTTTGAATTCTAATCGGACAATTAGATTCCCTTTTAGACTGAAATCCTTGGGAAAAGTATAAACCCCGTATCCCACCAGTTATGGGTTAAATAGTACCCCTACTATTCTACAATGAGAGCTTTGGCATTAAATAAGCCAAGAAGGTCGATATGCCATTAAACAAAGAAACCAAAGATTATTCTTTTTGTCAAAAGTTTTGCCATGTTTCGATTGTTCCAGATGCTTTTATTGGGGTCGTGAAGGTAACGAACTACACCGAACAGTGAGATGCCGAGCTCACCTGATATATGCCAATGGAGTGTAAATCGCTAGATCTGCCGTTGATGGCTAAAAGCACGATCTCGAAGTCCACGGTTAAACCATAGAACGGTTTTAGGCCTACCTTACCTTGACTGATCGTCGAGATTCTTGCAACACGAACAAAATTCCTTGAAGCATCAGGTTATTATACTGTGATCAATTGCGCTTT
Organism: Sepioteuthis lessoniana; assembly: GCA_963585895.1. Lineage (NCBI taxonomy): Eukaryota > Metazoa > Mollusca > Cephalopoda > Myopsida > Loliginidae > Sepioteuthis > Sepioteuthis lessoniana. The sequence goes on from OY757934.1 coordinate 63,979,398, forward strand.
CACCTTTGACACAACAAATATTTTTGATTGACTTCATGACGTCATTGCCTCGTTCGAACACATAAAGCAAAAGTTCCCGAATAAAACTATGTTGCACTTTTAACTGTGCGGTTTTCAAATCATTCACGGAGAGAAGCAATGCACAACTTGTCAGAGCACCAATTATCACGATAATACCTAACAACAGTGGGTACGTTCTACGCCTTGAACTGTTTCGGTTACGTGGTATAAGTAAAGTTGGCGACCGTAGTCAAGGGCGACCCGAAGGGCCCCTTTTCAATAGCTACTACACAAAGGTGTAGGGGAAGGCGTTAGTCCTTTCCCTGGATTGCTCCACTTTACCCTTGATACGTACCTTATATTGCTGAGTGTTAAGCAAGGAGGTATCAAGTACCATTTTAAAAGTCTTTGGTATGACGCGACCTGGGATTGAACCCAGATCTCCCAGACCATTGACGAACACTCTACCCACAAGACAATGAGCCGAGACGGGTCCCAAATTAGCATGTAGCAAAATATTGCAAAATTTTTGACTTACCCGAGTATTTTATATTTTTATTTCTCTATTCATAGACAGCCCAATCGGCTGCATCTCTACAGAGAGGTAACCCCCACCCAACGAATGTCCTGCATATGACATTAAAATATCTGATTGCGAGGCTTCGGCCTTGGAGATTTGGGGAATATAGAGTACCTTTTCATTGCCATTGCTCCCAGGTCCACTCTGACTTGGAGGGGTAGCACGTAATACGGTCATATCAATGGGTCAAATAGAACAAATAGAGTGCAACCAAATGACTGATGTTAAATTGTGATTATTATATAGCAATACTTGAAGCCACTTAACAGTGGGCAAGGAAGAGCTCAGACTCGTTTAAGAATGTTACCTATAAAATGTGTTTAGAAATCAATTATATATTATTATATAGCAATACTTGAAGCCACTTAACAGTGGGCAAGGAAGAGCTCAGGCTCGTTTGAGAATGTTACCTATAAAATGTGTTTAGAAATCAATTATATATTATTATATAGCAATACTTGAAGCCACTTAACAGTGGGCAAGGAAGAGCTCAGGCTCGTTTAAGAATGTTACCTATAAAATGTGTATAGAAATTAATTATATATTTAATGCATATATATATAAAGAGGATCCGGCATTAAATAACCTTCAATGGTTGATGTACAATAAACCCAACCGAACCAAAAAAGAAATCTATCCATGTTTTCTCGCGAAAATCAGAATTATTCTATTAAAATATACTGTCTTTCTAGCAACACCAAGTAGGTCGCGAAAATACATATACATCAGAATTATTCTATTAAAATATACTGTCTTTCTTCTATTTTTTCCTAGCAACACCAAGTAGGTCTGCTTGTACATATTAACCTATAAAGAATAGACATTTCAATGGACATTGAAGCAATGCCAACATTTACTGTTTTGATATATAACCATTACAGTCTCTGATTTCGAAATAGAAAATCGTCTATTCCCATTTTGCGAAACAAACACAACGAAATACAGAACACTTTTAGGTCAATAGTCGGCAGTTAATTAAGTTCTACAGGTTTGACTAAATAACCAAAATAATTACCGCCATGGAAGCATTTAAATTTAATCTGGCACAAGGTTACACGTTACAACATAAAGAGAATCAAATTCAGTACAAAATTGGAGCTCTGAAACAGACTAAAAAGAAAATGTAACTGAGGAGGCGCGTTTAGCGTAACGGTTATCGTCAAAGGAAACAGAATCTGTGACCAGAGTTCAAATACTGGACGAAGCTGATTGCGTTTCAGTTCCTGCTAATGCCCTTCAGAAAGGCATGAGTCACTCTGTTCAGTCCTGGGGTAAATAGTAGAGTAGACTGGGTTCTTTAGCACCGGTAAGGCAACTTGTCTTTGAGAGAGAGAGGGGGGGTGCAGAAAGATGCCCAAACGCCAGAAGAGGCTGACTGGACCAAGCCTCAGTTGAAAGAAATACAGTCGAAGACAGACAGTAAAATCACCTCCCCCTACACAGAACGACCGACAGACAGACAGACAGGTCAGACAGATATCAAAAAGCCAGAAGAGGCAGACTGGACCAGGCCTCAGTTGAAAGAAATACAGTCGAAGACGGACAGAAAAATCATTCTGAGAGAGAGAGAGAGAGAGAGAGAGAGAGAGAATATTCAACAAACACCCGAAGCTACTTACTAAAAATTCGTTTTTCATCACAGTACGACTCCCGAACGTTAAATATGATTTCATCCCGCCAGTACAAGTGATTTGTACCTCTCACATTCCAACACTCCTACGATCTGTAAAAAAGGAGAAAAAAAAAAGCATCAAGCCTTATTTATTGTAATGCGCGTTGAAAATACTAAAGGCTAAAATGGAATGGTCTCGAGAGCAGGTCACGCGTACCGCCTACACAAATGGAAGAAGGCATTCTCTGTTCTGAGACACCTCCTATCCCCTTGATAAAAGGAACACAGTCTCTAAGTTGAGGAATGTGAGAACCGGAGACAATCGAGTAAGAGAAGCCGAAGCGAGGAAAGAAAGAAAAAGAACCCCAAAGATATAAGATAAGTAGGTTCCCCTGTAACAAAGAAAATGCCTCTTGAAACCGAAAGACTCTCTGGGTGCGAGTGACCGTCCCTTGTTTCCACATATTTTTCCGGACAAAGAAAAGAAATAAACAACGGAAATTCCAATATTTAAGGCATGTTTTCAATCAACTATTTAATAAATGAATAAATAAATTTTTACACTTAAAGATTATCGGTGGTACACTATAGTTGATTGGTTGATTCGGTTTGGTTTGGTTTTATGGCATATTAACCATTGTAGGTTATGTTATAGTAAAAAACATCAAATCTCTTCTGATTCATCCACTTAACTCTTCACACACCTAACTACTAAAACACACAAAACACAGACCCACAGACATCGACACTGTAGAAGAAAATAACAGCTACTGGATGTTGACCCAACAACGGCCAGTGTCAAACTGAGAAAATAATGGCTTCTGCGCATTGGCTCCGCGCAAAGTCTATCCAAAATCCCCAGAAAATTCTCAGTTATAAAAAAAGTCTACTTTTCAACCAATCATATTTTTTCCAATAGTTGTATTTTCTGGAGCCGGACTTTGAAATCGGGAACACATAAATAGGCCAAACCGAGGTCACACGCCTGTTGAATCCGCGGCCGTCCCGTGAGCGTCACCCGATAACACCGTCCGACCAGATCAAAGCAACCGTTTCTCGCCGAATAGACTCACCCCGCCAGCTGGCCAGATATTTCATCCGCTTGTTTATTTTATTTATTCAATAAACAAAATAAACTAAATCTCCTCGTCAGTCTTATTTTTCTTGCAACCACACGCTTGTATATAACAGTTATTTAATGCCAAATTAATTTTATACAAATAAACAGTTCTATTTCAAACAATTCAGTTTAGTATCAGTACAGTTTTTTGTTTACATACGGTTAAATGCAAAAACAGTTCTACTTCAAAACATTCAGTTCAGCATAATTACCATAAATACAGTTTAGATAGTCAAACACTTCTATTTGACCCATGGATAGGACCCCGTCAGGTGCTACCACTACGGGCCAGAGTGGACCTGGGAGTGATGGCAATAAAGGGGTACTCTGAATTCTTTAAACCTCAAGCATTACTGGAGGCTTACCATAAGATTGTTTAGTGTCATATCCAGGACACTCATTGGAGAGTCTTACTCCTCTGTAGAGATGCGGCCAGTGTATTCAGCAGCTCCAGCAGATTGGGCCATGATTGATTGATTGATTTTAACAGCATATCAACTCGTCTAGGGTAATTCTTACGCTATAGGTTGCGTTCACTGTACGTTTATATTTACATTTATTGTGTCGTTGTTTCTAAAGAATGTTCTTTTGCACACAATTGTATGGTTTCAAGTATTCCAATCTATTACAAATAATTCGCACACAGTTTTATGGTTTCAAGTATTCCTATCTCTTACAAATAATTCGCGCTCACTTATATAGTTCAAGTATTCCTATCTATTACAAATAATTCGTGCACACTTGTATGGTTTCAAGTATTCCTACCCATTACAAATAATTCGCACACACTTGTATGGTTTCAAGTATTCCTATCTAATACAAATAATTCGCACACACTTGTATGGTTTCAAGAATTCCTATATAATACAAATAATTTGCACACAGTTTTAGGGTTTCAAGTATTCCTATCAAATACAAATAATTTGCACATACTTGTATGGTTTCAAGTGTTCTTATCTAATACAAATAATTTGCACACACTTGTATGGTTTCAAGTATTCCTATCTCTCACAAATAATTCGCACACACTTGTATGGTTTCAAGTATTCCTTTCTATTACAAATAATTTGCACACAGTTGTATGGTTTCAAATATTCATAACTTTCTTAGAAACGAGTGGACAAGTTCACGTACCTCGGAAGCAGCGTCTCCTCTATTGAAAATGGAATCAATTTGCGACTAGCGAAGGCATGGACTACTATCGATAGGTTAACGATCATATGGAAGTCAGACTTATCAGATAAAATAAAACGCAATTTTTTCCAAGCAGCAGTCCTGTCAATTCTACTATATAGATGCACCACATGGACGCTGACTAAGCGTATAGAGAAAAAGCTAGACGGCAATTGCACAAGAATGCTACGAACTATATTGAACAAATCCTGGAAGCAACGTCCCACAAAACAACTGCTGTATAGCTACCTACCTCCCATCACTAAACCCACCCAAATAAAGGGAACAAGACATGCAGGAGACTGCTGGAAAAGCAAGGACGAACTCATAAGCGACGTTCTTCTATGAACTACTTCACATGGACATGCAAGTGTTGTACGACCGCCTACAACTTATCTATTACTGCTCTGTGCAGACACCAGATGTAGTCTTGAAGACCTGCCGGAAGCGATGGATGAGAGAAACGAATGACAACGGAGAGTAAAGTAAATCCGTACAAGCTGCATGTCATGAGATTATATGTATATATATATATGATTATATATATATATATATGATGAGGGGTAGAGTCTCGGATTGGCGTTTGAGTCAACCGGGTTTCGATCCCAGCTACGGGAAGCTAGTATGTCTATCCACACTGATGAGTTCTGATAAACCGAAACAGATCTGTCTGTAGATGACTATACATATATATACTCCCCTACCCACGAAGGGTTGAGTTCTTTAGCGAATGAAGTAATCGCGTTGCCATTAGCGTGTATTGCAAGGCTCTTCATATATGAATTGAGCTCTCGGTAGCCGTTAAGCGGATGTATATAAACAATAGTAATTGTGATTTATAACCGTTTAAAATTTACTTCGCTGCTACTAGTTCCTCGTGGACGAGTCTCGGATTGCCGTTTGAGTCAACCGGGTTTCGATCCCAGCTACGGGAAGCTAGTATGTCTTGCCACACTGATGAGTTCAAATAGAACGAAACAGATCTGTCTGTGGATGACTATATATATATATGGCCTAATGAATAGAGTGTTCGCCAATGGTCCAGGATACTGGAGTTCAATCCCAAGTCGACTCATACCAAAGACCCCCCCCAAATGGTACTTGATGCTGCCTTGCTTAACACTCAAGGGTAAAGTGGAGCAATCCAGGGAATGGAGTAGTGCCCCCGCTACACCTCGGTGTTGTAGCTATTTAAAAGGGAGCCTTCGAGTCATCCTCAACTAAGGTCGGCAACTTTACTTATATATATGTACGTATATATATATATATATCAGTATATAGATATGTGCATATATGTATATATATATATTTACGTATATGTTTTTATATACGTATCGTGTTAGTATAGCGTTTATTCTAAGGCTAACAGCAACAAATAAATGAATGAATACTTTGTTTAATTCTAACAATTTATTAACCAGCAGGTGCAACAATGAATAACAATATACAGTCCTTCCTTTGTATAAAGTTGAATTTAAGGAACTTACCGGCGTGCTGAAGAAGATATCTGGTATCTTAGGGTTGTCTCTTTGAGAGCTTTTAATGTCACTGCCTCACGGAACGTCTGGTGGAATCTATCTGACTGGATTTTGGATTTTGCGCCAAGACTTCTGGGCTCATCACGTGATTTGTATATCCAATCACAGAGAGTCGCTCCCTCACTCACTCCATACTCAGGACTTACATTTGACTGACCCAACATACGTATCTGTATATATGTATATATTTATGTGTATACATGTATGTGTATGTATAAGCATTTATAAATATATTCCTGTGTGAGTATATATATATACGAGGTACATACGATAAGTTTCCAGACTTTTTCGTATGGGCACTTTTATTGATAGTACACACATGTAACTCTAGTCCCCTTCGAGGTAATCTCCTCCGGTTGTAAGACACTTGTTGTACCGTTCCAACAACTTCTTGTGTGAGTGTGTCAATGACCTTCATCACAGCCTCTTTCATCTCCTCAATTGTCTCATAACGACAGCCTCTGAGCTTAGGAAATAACCAAAAGTCACAGGGAACAAGGTCTGGACTATAGTGAGGTTGAGGAACTGTCTTGATGCCCATCTTGGTCAAATAGTCTGTGACAAGGATGGATTTGTGGACTGGTGCATTGTCCTGGTAGAAATGCCACTGACCCAATTTGAAGAGTGCTAGCCTCCTCCGACGGAATCTCTTCCTGAACTCCCTTAAAACCTCAACATAGTAACCCTAAACTTTTGGCCAGTCAACTCTGGTGTATTGACTTCCTTACTCCTCCCACACGTCTCATCATCCCTCGCAGACTCCCTGCCTTCCTTGAAGCTCTTATGCCACTCAAAAACTGATGCTCGGTTCATATAAAATGGTCGAAAAGCAGTCTGAAGTATTCCATACGTTTCTGTGGCATTTTTTCCAAGTTTAAAACAGAATTTTATTGCATATCGTTCTTGTAAAGTGTCAGATTGCATTTTTGAAATTCACCAGCTGTGACAATCAGGCTTTAGTAGGGTGTATTCCAATTGCTGCTGTAGCTGTTGATTTGAACCTGAAATCATAAAACTTGGTCAGTCATCTCATAAGAGGTATAGCAATAACATACTGAATTTTCAAGAGTCTACGACAATTTTAAATGCCTGTACAAAAAAGTCTGGAAACTTATCGTATGCCCCTCGTATATATTTGCCTAGTAATAATTACGAGACGTCTGAATAATAAATAAATATCTCACTTACTAAGAATAGTTGTTTGTTAAACCAAGTTTAGTTTTGCACAAGAACAGAAGTACAAGGCACTCACTGATAATTAAAGTTACAAGTAATGATCTAATAGCCCAGCTTGCTAGCCATTAACCGGCTCATTGGCCTAGTGGGTAGAGTGTTCGCCAATGGTCCTGGAGACCTGGTTTGGTTTCTTTGTTTAATGGCATATCAACCTTCGTGGGTTATTTAATGCCAAGGCCATCCTTCTAGAAGAACAGTGGTGGTGCTATTTAACCTATAGCTTGGAGAATAAGGGGGTTCATACCTTCCCCAAGGGTATTTGTCCGAAAGTGAACGTAATAGCGCGACTGGAGTTCGAACTCGCGTGCTACGATTTCGTAGTCCATCGCTTTAACCAGTACACAACGGGAACACCCCCTGGAGACCTGGGTTCAATCCCAGGTCGTATCATACCAAAGGCTATTAAAATGGTACTTGATACCTACTTGCTTAACACTCAGCAATATAAGGTACGTATCAAGGGTAAAGTGGAGCAATCCAGGGAAAGGAGTAGCGTCCTCCCCTACCCCATGGTGTAGTAGCTATTGAAAAGGGAGCCTTCTGATCGCCCTCGACTACGGTCGCCAGCTTTACTACTATACTCCGCACGTCACTGACAGACTAGGTTCTTCAGCCTTGGTGAGGCAACTAGTATAGGAGAAGGAAAACTCTGAATTCAAACCTGTTAAACTCCGCTTAAAAATTGACCTTGTGTCATATCCTGCCCGAGCAGAGGGGTTGGTAAATATGATACTACGCACGTCACATAATTTACTGGACTTAACTTAGTGAGGCACAAGGCTTGGTACTTTTTTTCTGGCTCGCCTATGTCTTTAATCATCATAGCATGCGAGGCGCATCACATTTATTAAAGTATTTGTTTGTTTGTTTTCTTACGGGCTTGCTAACCATTGAGCCGAACCATTGAACCAAACCATTGTTCAAATTTGTATTTGCGCAGAAAGCGAGAAAAGAAAGAAAGACAAAATCTGTGTCTGTGTGTTTTCTATTTTTAAGAGAGAAAGAAAGAAAAAAAACTGTATTTTTAATTATTGATGCTTTATTTGTATTTCTTTCATCTTGTTTTTCGTTAGTCTTTATTATGATTCACAATTTTCTTTTAACTGTTGTGGCATAGTGGTTAAAGTGCTGGAGAAGAACATTATCATATTTACCAACCCCTCTGCTCGGGCAGGATATGACACAGAGTCAATTTTTAAGCGGAGTTTAACAAGTTTGAATTCAGAGTATTCCTTCTTCTAGACTAGTTGCCTCACCAAGGCTGAAAAACCTAGTCTGTCCTACTATTTACCCATAGCTGGAGGGAGAATAATTGGATTCGTACCTTTCCCAAGGGTATTAGTGCAATGTGAAATGCAATCAGTCTCGTCTAGGATTTGAACTCGTGTTGCCGTGTCCATTTCTTACGACGATAACCATTACACCAAAGGCACATGTAAAGAGCAACATTATAGTTAGTGAGTTTGGACTCCAATCGCACTATTAAGTTAGCTTTTGGACTAATATCCTTGGGAAAAGTATGAATACCTTTATACTCCAGCAATAGATAAAATGGTATCACTGCTGTTCTTCTACTAGGATGGCACTGGCATTAGATAACCACGAAGATTGATATGCTATTATATAAAGAAACCAAACTTGAATCACGTTTAACAAATTATGGATGCTTTTTATCGATCTTCTTCAGAACTTTCCAAAGTATGTCGTATCGCTATAATATATCTAGCTCTGATAGTGGAGCTTAGAATACGCTGATTGTATCCCCTGAAGAGGATTAAGATACCGCCACCTAAAAAAGGAGTGTCCTGGTATAAAACTAAAATGTATCTAATGTTGAGATTCCAGTTCTGAGAAGCGTGGAGTATCCTTTAATTGCCATCACTGCAAGGTCCTCTATGACCTGGATTGGTAGTGCCTGTTAAGGTCTCTTCTATGGATCAAATAGTAAGCTGTTAGCCGACCCTAGTTGCGGGTGATCCGAAGGTTTCCTTTTCAGTAGCTGTAGGGAAGGGCGACCCTCCTTTCCCCGTATTGCTCCACCTATCCTTGATCCGTACCTTATAAGGCTAAGTGTTAAGCAAAGAGGCATCAAGTACAATTTTTGAGTCTTGATAGCACTCGACTTGGAATTGAACCTCGGTCTCCCAAATCATTTGCAAACACTCTGACATTTATACCATATCAGTTACTTGAAACCATACAATTATGAGCAAATTATTTGGTTTGATTTGGTTTGATTTGGCTTTATGACATATCAACCATTGTAGGTTATTTAATGCCAAATCCATTTTTATACATATAAATAGTTATATTTCAAAAAATTCAGTTTAGTGTAAGTATAGCTTTTTGTTTACACTCAGTTAGATATCAAAACAGTTCTATTTCAAGCAATTCAGTTTAATATACAAAAACAATCCCGATTCAAACAATTCAGTCTGGGATAAGTACATAGTTTATTTTTATTTTACCCATAGATAGGACTCTATCAGGTGCTACCGCTTCGGGCTAGAGTGGATGTCAATAAATAGGTACTCCGCATTCCCCAAAGCTCCAGCATTACTGGAACCTTACCATCAGATTGTTTTGTGTCATATACAGGACACTCGTTGGTGGGGGGTCTTACCCCCTCTGCAGAGAAACAGTCGGTGTATTCTACAGCTCTAGTCGATTGGGTAAAAATACCACAAGGACTTTTGAAAGAAAAAACAAAATTTTCCCAAACAACAAGGATTGGATTTTATTTAATCAAATCTGTTTTAATCAATATATATATATATATATATATATATATATATATAAATTGAAAAGATTGGTTTGTAGTGAATCTGAGAATAGAAATATGTGGAAAGATGGATAAATCAAACACTTAACTCAAACTGAGATATGTGATATTTCGGTTGGGCTTTATTTCATCTTCACAAACTTCTTCAAGACTCTTGATTGGTTTGGTTTCTTTTTTTAATGGCATATTAACCTTTGTAGGTTATTTAATGCCCAAGTCATTCTCCTAGAAGAACAGTAGTGGTACTATTTAACCAAGGGTATTTCCCCGAAAGTGAACGTAATAGCGCGACTAGAGTACGAACTCGCGTGCTACGATTCCGCAGTCCATCGCTTTAACCATTACACCATTACACCATTGTCAACAAAAAAAGAACCTGCTGAATAAATTAAAAGAAAGCGAAAAGAGAGATACATATTTAGTCCTTGCTGGAGTATGGAGTATAGTAAAGGTTTTTCTGGCTGTGGTGAATTGTGGGTATTGTTGGGAGATTCTGAGGTTTGTGTCTGACTCCTTTAATTTCTTACCCTTGTTATCTTCTTATTTGTTTGTCGAAGCTGTAAGGGAATTAAGGACGGAAAGAAAACGTTTATTTATGGGGTTAATGACTATTTTGTGGTGTAGAATGTTTTCGTGAACCAGTAGAAGTAGTCGTGTTCCCCCGGACAAGGTGTTTAAATAACATAAGGGAATCATCTTTTGCAAATTATAAGTTGAAAACCTGTCATGTGTCTCCATGTTCAGTGGGTAGGTTCAACAGAGGCTGTTACTAGTAGGAGATACACAATGTGTTACAAAGTTCGGGACTCAGCAGACACATGTGTTCCCTACTGACAGCAAAGAGAATAAACTACGTCAGTCTTAGTTAAGGTGGTAAATGCATATGCAGAAGTGTTTCTTTTTAACACCAGGAGGCCCATCTTTTCAGACATGCGCAGATTGCGCTTCCTGTCAGAGGTGTCCTGGGAAATTGTTAGTTTTGCATTTTTATCTTTTTTATGTTGTCTTTTTATTTTTTTTATTCCACCCCTACAAGAAAACTGAATGAAGCCCCCCAAAATTATGGAACACGAAAGGGACATTGATACTATAGGGAATGAATAAATGAATTAAAAAAAAAAGATTAAATTGAATTAAAAAAGAAAACTATTAAAATATGCAGAAACTCCCAGAAGCCTCTGACAAGAAAAAAGGACCTCTCGACAAAAGGAGGAAGCTCATTCCCTTTCAGGTAGTGACCAGCGGAGTGACAACACCTTGCTAACTGGTGGGACGCCACGTGTTCGTCCTTGGACAACGCGTTTGGCTAGTAGCACTCGTCCCGGTTAACAATATGCCAAAATACAAAAGCTACGAAATGGACCTATCAAACTACAAACCAAAACACTGGCTTTGGAGAAACTTCCAAAAGCGACAAACACCATGTTAAAGCTTTAAAATACCAAATGAGGACGCATATACCAAGAAACAATTAACGTATTTTTAGACACCTTGACTGGGGGATTCAACCATTTCAATTGTATTCAGGGAAAATTCCCTCACCCATTAAATGGTTGTTGAACCCAGGAAATAAAGGAAAATAAAACAAAACGTCCTCGTCTCCTATCTGTTGCTGTCTTCTTTCGTATAATTCTTTTGGGGTCTTTCTTGTTCTTGGAGTTACATCAACGAGTCAACGTAGGTTAAAATAGAATAACCTCAGAATGGAGTCAGATATCAAACGGCAACACAGCTTTCCCTTGACCTCTGTCTGACCCCATAATACCAATTGTAATTGGTGCTCTTGGAACAATCCCCAAAGGATTGGTAAAGGGACTAGAAGACTTGGAAATAAGGGGAGAACATTCAAACTACAACATTATAAAGATCGGCCAGAATACTGGGAAGAGTTCTGGAGACATGTTGTCATTCAGACTCGAGTGAGACACCATCAACTATTGTGAAAAACTCTCAAAAGAGAAAAATAATGCTTTAAAACGTAAAATAATATGTACACATCTTTTTCTACATACGATAAAAATAAAAAAAAAACAAAAAAAAAACAAACAAAAAACGATGCCATTACAAAAAAAAAAGAATTCTTTATAATTCATCATTCAAATAATCGGATGTTTTTTAATTATATAGTTAACTTCGTCATCTGACTCACAGACTTCGGGTTGCGCGCTGGCCATGTCTGGGCTCCGGCCCTGCGCCCGGACCCACCTGAAAAAAGGTCTGGTACCATACTCGTCCGATTGGTGGGACGTATGACAAATACCGACTTCCGGTTGCGTACACTAACTACTGTTACTTAATGGTCACCCATTTAAGTACTGAACAAGCTCATCGCTCGTTGACTTCGGTGATCTAACAGAAAGACCGTTTCTTTCAGAGCGACTTAACCAGACAAGAATTTGTTGCTTTTGCACTTTTGTTACATCAAATTATTTAATTGTGGCAAGAACAGGAATAGTTTGAAATTGTTTACAAAATTAATTCTTTGTTCCCCCAAATACCCCCTAAAAACCCAAACAAACCCGAAATGGATCAAATAATATTTCAATTTCATAACGTTATATTACCTCAAGCCATGGTTCTCTTCATTCTTTAAGTTTTGAAATGGTCTGTTAGCTAAACGATTCCAATTAAAAAAGTCATTGAAAAAAGTCACTGGAACCCCTCTCCCCACAAAAAATAATCTTAAACCAAAAGTGTTTGCTCGATAAATCCCAACAAAAAGAAGAGAACTTACAAAATTGTCGACTTTCGAAAGAATAAAACTGAAAGAATGTGAAAAGAAGGATGGTGCGTTTAGAACAGTAACTAAAGGATTACTAAAGGGATTGGAGGACTTGGAGGTTGGCGGACGAGTAGAGACCATCCAAACTACTAAATTATTGAGAACGACCAGAATACTGAGAAGAGTCCTGGAGACTTGAGGAGACTTGCTGTCACTCAAACTCCAGTGAAAAACCATCAGCTAATGCTGATTTGAAAAACTCTAATAATAATAATAATAATAATAATGATTGGGTTAAAGGATACTTTCTAAAGTTTTTTTTTTTGTAATATTCGAGCTGCTAATCACATAAAATGGTAAGAGACTTTTGTGATAAACTAGCGTTTTTAGGAACGTTATTTCAATTTCATAACAAATTAGCTAATGCCAAGGCAAGGTGTCCTCTTCATTCTTTTAGATTTTTTTTTCTCTCTCTCTCTCTTCTTTGGACTTACCCCCCAAAGCATGTCTCGGCATCTCCACCCTTTTCTACGCACGGATAACCCATTCCAACAACAACACACAATGTACCTTAATCGCATGGCTCACTCTTTTACAAAATAAAATAAAAAGCTCATAAACTAAAAAAAGACTTAAACCAAACAAGCGGTGGGAGTTTTCTATCAGTACTTAGTGTTAAACAGAGGGAATAAAGAGGAAGCTTACGTCAAAAACTGAGAAACAGTATCTATATTTACCCAGCATTCCAATCGCTGTTACTGTGTACATGTATCTGTCTGTCTATCTATCTATCTATTTATCTACACTTCCAGGAGGGTGTGGGTAAAGCTAAAAACAAAACTAAAAAACAACAAAAATACCCCAAAACTATATACGACTTGCTGGCAGTAACAGCTTCTCCCACCCTCGGGGCTGGATGAGGAACTAGCGAGCGTAGCAGCTGGCTTTGGTTGGAGAGAAACTTACCAAATCTACAGGTATTTTTATTCTATTTTATTTATTTTTATATTTTTATGCTTTTAAGTTAACTTTTGACTTTTATGATCTCTAGACGGTCGAAAAGATCAAGATTATTAGGTTTGAGGTAGATGTGGGTCGAAGGATAGCACATAATAATAATAATAATAATAATAATGATAATAAATGACATTAACGGTAGATGTTTTATATTTTGCGTTATCAAAGTCTGTAGTTCTCGTTATGTCTACGAGTATTGAAGTTTTTTTTCTTTACTAACGCGTGTTTATAGTTTATTTCCGTAATGTTGAATTATTCACATACCATAAAAAAAAAATTTCCTCTGTACTTACAACTTCTAATCTCGTTTGTTTTGATATAAAGTTGGTAGATAGCTGTAGATAAATTCTATCTATCTATCTATCTATCTATCTATCATGCATATAATTCTGTTATATAGCCTGTCACAGTCCTTGTATTTTTATTTATTTCTAAAGTATCTATCTATCTATCTATCTATCTATCTATCTATCTATCTATCTATCTTGCATATAATTCTGTTATATAGCCTGTCACAGTCCTTGTATTCTTATTTATTTCTAAAGTATCTATCTATCTATCTATCTATCTATCTTGCATATAATTCTGTTATATAGCCTGTCACAGTCCTTGTATTTTTATTTATTTCTAAAGTATCTATCTATCTATCTATCTATCTATCTATCTATCTATCTATCTATCTATCACACTCTGTTCATACCTGTCTATATATTAATCAATCAGTCTGTTCCCTATTATCTTTCACCTGTGTCTTACACGCTATAGTTTTTTTGTTTTGTTTTTTTAAATTTGTGTGTGTGTGTGTGTGTGCGCATGTTATTCCTACCCCATTTGTTTGTCGATCGGTCTACCTATTTCACTCTTGACAGACAGAACACTTTGCAATTATCCTAATAGTTTGTTAATCTTTGTTGCTATAAGCATCCTCCTTTGCCTGTCTGTGTGTGTGTCTCTCTCTATATATATATACATATATGTATGTATGTGTAATTATCAGGTAGTTCTCAATATCTTCAACCTACCAGTGAATGTACATTAAGCAACAGTTATTCTATCTGGTAGTTAAAATGGTAATATCCCTAACACCAGATTGAATAAAGAAGTTGATTTTTTTCTAAGTACTTACAACCAACCACCCCTCAATTCTGAAACTATCATCATCACACTTGTTTACAAGTAAATATTCATCTTAACCCTCAATCACTTTATGTTTATATCCAATTCTGATCTATCTATCTATCTATCTATCTATCTATCTATCTATCTATCTATCTAATTCTGATCTATCTATCTATTTCAGCCCATTCATATCTATGTATTTCATCCTATTTATGTCTATTTATCTATCACAATGTTCGCCACTGGCCCGGGAGACCTGATTTCAATCCCAGGTCGAATCATAATAAAGACTCAAAAAATGGTACTTGATGCCTCCTTGCTTAACACTCAGCATTATAAGGTACAGATCAAGAGTAAAGTGGAGCAATCCAGGGAAAGGAGTAGCGCCTACTCCCACAACTTGGGGAAGTAGCTATCAACAAGAGAGCCTTCAGGTCACTCTCGACTATGGTCGCCAACTTTACTTATCTATCACAATCCATTCTTATCTATCCCTCACTTTAGTTCTTTCCTATTTATCTCTCTCCGTCCATTGATATATATCAATCTATCTTGGCCCACACATATCTATCTATCTATCTATCTATCTATCTAATCTCAGATTGCTCATCTATACCTAATCCATCTTTTCCATGTCTTTCTGTCTTCCCACCTCACATCTATCCACTATGTTATGATTTTCCTCGGTCTAACTATTTTTCTATCTGTCTCATTATTTCTTTTCAACCTTTCTTTATATTGTGTCTTATCTTCTATGAATGTATAGGAACTCATTTCCTTAAAAACACTTCTACACAAACACATGTCAATATACATATTATAATTCTAATAAATAGTCTATTATCCACTAGAGAGAGTGTCAAGTCCAAGTTGAAGGAAAAGTTTGTTGTGTGCTATTCAGATGAATGAATTATACTTTTCTGAATCCCATGTGATTATATTGTTTGTATTATAATAGATAACTGTATCATGTGGTATTATCTCTGTGTGTGTGTGAGGGTGGGGTTATATAGGTTGAAGTATGCATGTATGCAATTATATAAGTGTTTATATGCAAAAGAACATGGGAAATATATTTAAAATATGTTCATATTGTGTCATTGGTAGTATGTGCGTGTGAATATCGTATATATATATATATATATATATATATATATATATATATATATATGTATATATAATTAGGTCATTGAGTGATAATATAATAATAATAATATAGCTAGGAGGTGCCCATGGTGTAATGGTTATCGTCATAGGAAATGGACACGGCGATACGAGTTCAAATCCTGGACGAGACTAATTGCATTTCGCTTAGCACTAATACTCTTGGGAAAGGTATGAATCCAATTATTCTCCCTCTAGCTATGGGTAAATAGTAGGACAGACTGAATTCTTCAGCCTTGGTGAGGCAACTAGTCTAGGAGAAGGAAAACTCTGAATTCAAACCTGTGAAACTCTGCTTAAAAATTGACCTTGTGTCATATCCTGCCCAAGCAGAGGGGTTGGTAAATATGATAATAATAATATAGCTATACTTGCATCGTGATAGTTGTCTATACATTGTATGCTTAAGCATGACAAATTTGCAGTTTACCTCTGTCTAAAGAATTCCCTGCCAGGTTGCACTCCCTGCAGAGGGGTAAAACCCCCTCTGTCTCACAAGCAAAAAAAAGGTGTCTGAGGTATGACATTAAATTGCATCTGATGGTGAGGCTCTAGTTTTGAAGGTCTGGACAGTGTGGAATACCCCTTTACTGCCATTACTCCCAGATCCACAATGATCTAGAGGTAGTACCTGTTAGGGTACCATATATGGGTTAAATAGATCTGTTTTAATATCATTTTTATTTGATCTGAATACTTGATACCAAATAACTGTAAATTATTTATATTGAGAATAGTTACTTGAAGCAACAATTGTTTACAAATGATTGGCCTAATGAGTTGAGTGTTTGCCAATGGTCTGGGAGACCTGGATTCAATCCCAGGTCGAGTCATACACAAAACACTTAAAAATGGTACTTGATGCTGCCTTGCTTAACACTCAGCATTATAAGGTATGGATCAAGAGTAAAATGGAATAATCCAGGGAATGGAGTAGCGCCCTCCCCAACACATCTGTGTTGTAGCTATTGAAAAGGGAGCCTTCAGGTCATGCTTGACTAAGGTTGCCAACTTTACTTACTTTACTTATTATCATAAGTTACTTGAAACCATATAACTGCGTGCAAGCAAATAAATATTATAAAGCAGAAATAATTATACGGAACAGATAGGAATACTTAATGACATAACAGTAAATTATTTGTATTTAGAAAAGTTACTTAAAGTCATAATTGTTTATCATTATTATTAGTTACTTGAAACTATTTGTGTACAAACAAATGACTCTGGCTGAATAGGAATAATTACTTAAAATTATATAATTACTAGTATTAGATAGGAATACTCAAAACCATACATCATCATCATCATGTTGTGCCTCTCTCGCCACTCCTCCCTATCGTTCATCGCTTCTGTAGGTCCTCAGGGCTACATCCTGTATCCTCACAGAGCTGCTGTATATAGGTTCGAGCTGGTCATCCTGCGTTTGCTCGGCCATATGAGGAGGTCCATCGGAGAACATCACTGATGAGCTCATCCCTGCTTCTCCAGAAGTGTCCTGCATGTCTGGTTCGTCTAACTTTGATAGTTTTCGTGATGGGAGGTAGGTGGCCGTACAGTTGGTGTTTTGTGAGGTGTTGCCTCCAGGACTTGTTCAAAATTGCTCACAGCATTCTTGTGTAGTTGCCGTCATGCTTTTTCACCATACGTTTAAAAAAACCATACAAGTGTGTGCAAATTATTTGTATCTGATTGGAATACTTGATATCATGTAACTGTGTGCAAATAAAACTCTTAAAAAACAACTGCATCAAAAAATGTAAATATATATAATTTATATATAATATATAAATTATATATAATTATATATAAAATGTACAATATATATAATTCCCTAACTTCTCAGCATAAAATAACCCTAGATGGGTTGACATAAAATTAGTCATTCAAAAAACTTTTAGTGTCCTGATGATGGTGTCAAACAGCCTCCAGTGCTGAGGCTCCAGTTCTGAAGTTTTGGGGAGTATGGAATCTCATTTTTGTTGCTATTACTCCAAGGTCCACTTTGACCTTGATTGGTGGTACTTGTTACAATTCCAATTATGAGTCAACTATATTAGTTTAGAATTTTTTTGTATGGGGGTGGAAGTACTTGAAACCATGTAACTGTGTGCAAATAAATAATTATTATTAAACAGGAGTAGTTACTTGAAATCATATAATTATTGGTTTTAGATAGGAATACTTAGTATCATGTAACTGTGTGTAAATAGATAATTTTAGATAAGTAAAAAAAAAAAAAAAGGAAATCTAAAAAAATACAATGAAACTTTGAAAATTGTTCTGATTACTATTAAACATTTAGAAATTATTAAAATTTTGGCATTGAATAACCCATAAGGAGTTGATATGTCATTAAACAATTGAATCAAACCAAAAAGTGTCCTAGGTATGACATCAAATGGCATCTGGTGGTGAGACTCCAGTCTTGAAGTCTGGGAAATATGGAGTGCTCCTTTATTACCATTACTCCCAGGTTCACTCTGACCTGAAGTGGTAGTACCTGTTAGGGTCACATTGAAGGGCCAAATAGAATTGTTCAGTTTATTATTAGTGATTATAATTATTGAATAGAATTGTATTAAATAGAAATACATTAAACTATTTAACTGTGTGCAAACAAATAATTAATATTGAATAGAATTATTAGTGTTTGATAACAATAATTGAAACCATTTAGCAGTGTGCAAACAAATGAGGTCTGGATTATTTTTAAAAGATATTACTTACAAGCTATTCACTAAGAAGTTATATATATGCATATATATAAATATAGGAATGTATTGACAGAATTTGGTTTGGTTTGGTTTGGGTTTGGTTAATGGCATATGAACCTTTGTAGGTTATTTAATGCCAAAGAAGAACAGTAGTGATACTATTTAACCCACAGCTGGGAGGATAAGGGGCGTTCATGCCTTTCCCAATAGTATTTGCCTGAAAATGAATGTAATAGCGCGACTGGAGTACAAACTCACTCACTATGATTCGGCAGTCAATTGCTTTAACCATTACACCATGAGGACACCCCTCAGAATTTGGTATAAAATATCCCACAAGGGTTGATATGCCATAAAACCCAAACAAATTAATCAAAAAAGCATTAACACTTTATGATTTCAGTGTCACCTTCCCTGTTAATATGTTCTTGGAATCTTTCATAAAAGAGTTTTAAATAATGCTAAAACTTCTATTGTAGTGCCTTTATAATGTTCTGGTTTTAAACAGTCTCTGGTGGCTGACTATTCCTGTCAACACCATCTTGGAATCTCCTATAGGTGATGCAAAAAAATACGAATCAGGCTTTTTCAATTGTACTCCTATAAAAGTGTCCATATGTTTTTAAACACTTGTGAAAGATTCCTAGTATGTGTTGATAAACAGGTGGAGACTATTTGAAATCATAACATTATAAAGTTACTCTTATAGAAGTGTTAACATTTTACTTATCATCCTTTCTCTCTCTCTTCTGACTGCATCTCTGTAGATGACTAAGACTCTCCCCAAATAAATGACATAGATATGACTCTAAAACATTTGATAGTGAGGCTCTAGTGCTGGAGCTTTGGTTAATGTGGAGTACTTCTTCATTTCTATCATTCCCAGGTCCACTCTGACCGGGACTGATAGTACCTATTAGGGTCTCGACTATGGGTCAAATAGATTTGTTGAATCGTTTACTACACAGGAAGCCATTTAACTGTATGTGAATAAAACTATTACAGTTAGCAATACTTGAAACCATTTAAATGTGTGCAAAACAAATCAACCTTTGCTCATGTAAAATTTTACCAAAAAGCTATTAGTTTAAAAAAATATATTTAATGTATGAGGTGTATACGATAAGTTTCCAGACTATTTTCGTATGGGCACTTTTATTTATAGTACACACATGAAACTCTAGTCCCCTTCGAAGTAATCTCCTCTGGCTGCAATGCACTTGTTGTACTGTTCCAACAACTTCTGAAAGGCCCCATGGAAGTCCTCTTATGTGAGCGTGTGAATGACCTTCATCACAGCCTCTTTCATCTCCTCAATTGTCTCATAACGACAGCCTCTGAGCTTAGGGAATAAGCAAAAGTCACAGGGAACAAGGTCTGGACTATAGTGAGGTTGGGGAACTGTCTTGATGCCCATCTTGGTCAAATAGTCTGTGACAAGGATGGAGTTGTGGACTGGTGCATTGTCCTGCTGGAAATGCCACTGACCCGATTTGAAGAGTGCTGGCCTCTTCCAGGGGAATCTCTTCTTGAACTCCCTTAAAATCTCAACATAGTAACCCTAATCCTTTGGCCAATCAACTCTGGTGTATTGACTTCTTTACTCCTCCCACACCTCTCATCATCCCTCACAGACTCTCTGTCTTCCTTGAATCTCTTATGCCACTCAAAAACTGATGCTTGATTCATGCAAGATGGTCAAAAAGCAGTCTGAAGCATTCCATACATTTCTGTGGCATCCTTTTTTCCAAGTTTAAAAAAGAATTTTATTGTATATCATTCTTCTAAAGTGTCAGATTGCATTTTTGAAATTCCCCAGCTGTGACAATCAGGCTTTATGATTTCAGTGTATTCCAATTGCTGCTGTAGCAGTTCATTTGAAGCTGAAATCATAAGAATTGGTCAATCATCTTATAAGATGTATAGCAATAACATAATGAATTTTCAAGAGTCTAAGACAATTTTAAATGCCTATACGAAAAAAGTCTGGAAACTTATTGTATGCACCTCGTATATTTCATTTCTATAACTATTTCAGCATGAAAAAAAAAAGCAAACAAATAATGCAATTTGTAAATAAAAAAATTAATTAAAAACAGACATCCGGAAAAAAATTAGCCAAATTAATTAACTGACTTTGATTAATTAAAATAATATTCTATTTAATATATATGCATAAATAGCATTTGATATTGAATAATGTATAAGGGTTCATATGTTGTATAACAAAACCAACCAACCTCTCTCTTTCTCTCTCTCTATAAATATATATAGATATATACAATATGATATAAACTAAGTCTATGAATAAACTTAAAAGGAACAATCCATACAGATTATATAGTATTAATATATTCAAATAGAGCACTCAATGCATGGCTATTATCATAAAAGAATATATAAATATATATATAAAAATACATAAAAAACTTACCTGTAGGGCAAATTATATCAATAATATCCTGTAAAACTCAACAGATATATATATATATATATATATATATATATATGTGTGTGTGTGTGTATATGAATATTGGTAAAATTTATTAAGATAATCATGACCAGATCCTGAAACTTTGACCATCCTCGGAGGATATTTATCTAAACAAGAATAAGATTCCATTTTGGAACCCACCCACATGGCAGGCACCTGGTGTAATGGTTGTCCTCA
>OY757934.1:64010848-64043704 GCA_963585895.1 Sepioteuthis lessoniana
TCTACTGAGAAGTAAGATATTCTCAATGAGTGTCCTGGATATGACACTAAAACATCTGATGATGTGGCTCCAGTTCTGGAGCCTTAATCAATGGGAAGTACTTATTCATTGCCATTACTCCCTGGTCAACTCTGTCTCAGGATCTTATCTATGGGTCAAGTAGAAATATGTAATCATTTTCTAAACTTGAAACCATTTAAACGTACACTAACAAGTTACTGAATTGAATTATTAGTATTACATAGCAAGTCTTGGAACCATTTAACTGTTTTCAAATATTAAAGTTGCATCGCAATCCTAGAAACTATTTAACTGTGTGCAAACAAATAAGCTCTGGCTTATTTAAAAATGTTACCAACAAAGTATTTAACAAATAATAATTTTTCATATATATATGCATAAACAGGATTTGGCATTAAATAACCAACAAGGGTTGGTATGCCATAAAACACAACCAACCTGTCAGATAAAACAGGGTTCATGTTTTTTAAACAAGATGAAGCCAAATTAAATGGCAAACCTCTAAAATTAGTTGACTAGTTCACATACCTCGGTAGCAATATCTCATCTACTGATGAGATATGAGGTAGGGAAGGTATGGACTGCTATTGATAGGCTGTCTATCACATGGAAACTAATCTCTCGGATAAGATAAAAAGGGATTTCTTTCAAGCTGTGACCATGTCTGTACTACAGTATGGTTGCAACGCCTAGACTCTAATAAAACAAAGAAAAACCTAGATGGGAACTATACAAGAATGCTGCATGGTGTTTTGAACAAATCCTGGAAGCAGTACTCCACAAAACAGCAGCTGTACAGTCACTTGCAACCTATCTCACAAACCATCCAAGTAAAACAAACAAGATACACACACACATATATACATACATACATATATATATATATAAAATGTTGAATATATATATATATATATATATACGAGGGTGAGTCGAAAAATAATGACTTTTTCTTTAGTACAGGAATAACTAGTGATATAGGAACATGTATTATACATCAAAATGAAGCTGGTCCTCTCTGGATCACATCCCTTCTTCTCAACATAGTCACTGTGCCTCTCAATAGCAATATTCCACCTTTTAATGAGAGCATGTATCCCTGCCTCATAAAATTCTGTTGACTGTTCTTTGAGTCACTTCACCACTGCAGTTTTCACTTTCTCATCTGTCCTTATCAGCAGGGGCTGCAGAACACACAGACTGCATCACTGCAAAGAAGTAAGACTCCCCCAATAAGTGTCCTGATTATGATGCTTAACAATCTAATGGTGAGGCTCCACTAATGGTATAGCTTTGGGGAATGTGGAGTACCTCTTCATTGCCATTGCTTCTTGGTCCACTCTGACATGAAGGTGTAACACCTGATAGGGTCCTATCTATGGGTCAAATAGAACTAAACTGTGTACTTATACTTAGCTGAAATGCTTGAAATAGAACTGTTTGACATTCAAACAGCATACTTATGCTAAACTGGATTGTTTGAAATAGAACTGTTTATATGTGTAAAAATTGATTTGGCATTAAATAGCCTATAATAGTTGATATGCCATAAAAATAAACCAAACCAATCTTTTGGCTTGATTTTTTATCCCTTCTCTATTTTGATATTGTTTTTGTGTAATATAATGTCTGACAAACAGGGTGAAATCTGATAGAAACCTAGACGTTGTTTTATGCAGTTTGTTTTGAAAATGATTGCGGATTCTAATAATCTGTGGGATTTTTTGCAATGCATGGGTTTGATTAGAGTGGCGTGGGAAAAATTAAAAGTGTGTTTGGACGACCAAAATGCCTTCTTCTCCCATGTGTTAGATCTCAAACACACTTTTAATTTTTCCATTGCAAAAGTCCCACAGATTATTAGAATCTGCTGTCATTTCCAAAACAAATCACATAAAACAACATTCAGGTTTTTGTGTTATTTCGCCTTACTTGGCAGACATTATACTACACAAAAACAATATTAAAATAGATAATGGATAAAAAATCTAGCAAAATGACTCCAGACTGTAATGAGCATGTGGGCGATATATCCTCTAGCAACAGTAGCCATACCATTGTAGTTTGGTTGGGTTTTATGGCATATCAACCATTGTAGGTTATTTAAAGCCAAATCGTCTTTATACATATATATTAAATATGTATGATTTGGTTTGGTTGGGTTTTATGGCATATCAACCATTGTAGGTTATTTAATGCCCAATCATCTTTATCCATATTATTAAGAATATAGATTTGTAAACATTTTTTGTTGATAATAATTTGTAATGAGCCGGAGCTCATTTTTTTGCATTCATTTAAATGGTTTCAAATATTTTTATCTGATATGGATAATTCTATTTCTTAAACATGTTTGCACACTGTTAAATGGTTCCATGTATTGTTATGCAATACCAATAATTTATTTCAACATTATTCATTCATTTACAGACAGTTAAATTGTTCCAAATATTGATTTGTATCTCTAACAATTCAACTAAACATCAGTCTTTTGTTTACACACAGTTAAATGATCAAATAGTTCTATTTCAAACAACTTAATTTAGCATAAGTCATATGTTTGTACACAGTTTATATGTCAAACAGTTCTATTTGACCTATAGATAGGACTCTATCAGGTGCTTCCACTCTGGGTCATTCCCCAAAGCTCCAGCATTAATGGAGCCTCACTATCAGAATGTTTAGGGTCATATCCAGGAGACTCATTGGTTGATGGGTCTTATCCCTCTGCTAAGATGCAGTTGGTGTATTGTACAGCTTTTAGTGAGTGCCATTTTAGTTGCCATTATAGATGGAATAGTGGGCATCATATATTTTTTATTGAAACTTTTTAAAAAGGATGATGGCTGCAGTAAAATAGCTATTTTATAAGCATTTCACAGTAAATTGACATGGAAGAAATGCTGATATGAAAACCATATTTTTGTGGGTTGGAAATTTCAAAGAAACAGGTTCCACCATAACATTTTATTTGTAATGAAATTGCAGTAATACCCGAGGCAATGACCGGGCAAGCACTGCAGAACTTTAGGGCGAGGTTTCAGGAGTGTAAAGTTTGTGTGTGTAATCATTTAGATGACAATTGGATTAAGATGATAAGTGATGACTATAAGGAAACAAAGAATTGTAAATATTGTTCTTTTTTTGTAAAATCAAATTTTATATAGGATCTTTGTGGTCTTTCTTTGTTGAGATTCCAAACTCAAGAGATCATTTTAAGGTAAGCATTTGAATGATAGAATCTTTTCAAGAACATGATTATAATAACAAAAAAAAAATGGTAAATATTGTACTTTTTTTTGTAAAATTAAACTTTAAATAGGATCTATGTTGCCTTATTTATTGACATTCCAAACCCGAGAGATCATTTTGAGGGCAAGCATTTGGGGAAAGAATCTTTAAAACAAAGTGATGACAATACCGAAACAAAATGATAAATATTGTTTGATTTATAGTAAAATTAAATTTTAAATAGGACCTATGTTGCCTTATTTATTGAAATTCCAAACCCAAGAGATCATTTTGAGGGCAAGCATTTGGACAATAGAATCTTTAAAACAAAGTGATGACAATGACAAAACAAAATGTGAATCTGTAATAGTTAATATGCATTTAACAGCTTTACATTGCAGTTGGTAGATGTGAAGACAGTTGTCAAATCAAAGTTCTTCAAAGTAGCAAGATTGGAGAAACTTCTAAAGTTGCAAGGAAGGTTGTTTCTAGAGCTGTGCTTTTTTTAACTATTGTTTTAAATGGATTTAATATAGAAAATATTGCAAAAAAAACCTTAGTTTTTTTTTAGGTTAAATGATACCAAGCATATCTTTTCATATTTTGTGAGGAGAAAATATCTATGAGATTACATGATGATATTTCAAATACTGGATACTGAGATTGTTGGGTGTAATAATAATTATCTATCTATCTATCTTGCCCTGTTGGCTGGAGCTGTAGAATACACTGACTGTACCTCTGCAGAGGGGTACCCTCCAATGAGAGTCCTGAATATGACACTAAACAATCAGATGGTGAGGTTCCTGTGGTGCTGGAGCTTTCAGGAATGCGGACTACCCCTTCATTACCCATGTTCACTTTGGACTAGAGTGATAGCACCTGATAGGGTCCTATCTATTGGTCAAATAGAACTAAACTGCATACTTATGCTAAACTGAATTGCTTAAAATAGAACTATTTTGACATTGAAACTGTACTATGTTAGATTGAATTGTTTTGAAATAGAACTGTTTTGACATTTAACTGTGTGTAAACAAAAACTATACTTATACTAAACTAAATTGTTTGAATTAGAATTGTTTGACTAAACTGAATAGCTTGAAATAGAAATGTTTTTGACAATTAAATTGTGTACTAATGTTGAACTGAATTGTTTGAGATAGAATTGCTTATTTGTATAAAAATGGATTTGGCATTAAATAACCTACAAAGGTTGATATGCCATGAAAAACCAACCAACCAAACAAACTCTATATATATATATAGTGCAATTAAATGGAGACCCAAACTCGGTTGAGTCTCCATTTAATTGCACTATATACGCTCTGAATGTGAATTTTGTTATACCCAAGAGAATAAATAGGGAACTAACAATAGCCATACATTGAGCACTCTCATAGATTTATATGATTACCCTCATATATTCTATGTAAAACAATAATCCACAAATACTGTCCTTGGACACTAACTGGATAATTTAGATATATTATATAGCCATTTATTCTGTCAGCTGAAGTTTAAAAGTTTTTTTTCTTAATGGCTCAGTCATTTACCAGGAATGGATAAATAAGAAAATGTTAAAAGGTAGAGAGTAATGTTTAAAATGTATTACACATGAGATAAAAGGTAAAAGATAGTAAGTAAAAGTAAATAATAATAAGTAAGGATTATAATAGGTAATATGTATTATGCAATATATAATGTGAATCTATAATGATGTATTAATTAGGATTTGAGCTTGTTGAGAGGTGAACAAATCACCGACAGGGCTTAGCACAAAAGCTGTGCAGTGAATTCTCTTGTAATAGTAGTAGTAGTAATAATAATAATAATAATCGGCAACGGAATAGCAAGTGGTTATGTGGTTATAGAGATGAAAACATTAATCACATAATAAGTGATTGTTGCGAACTTGTGTAAAGGGAGTAGGCATGACAGGGTGGGAAATGTAATTCATTGAGAATTGTGCAAAAAATTAAAATTTGACTATTTTACCAAATGGTACATGCACAATCCGAAGTTACCGTTAAGTTGTTAGTTTTATGGTATGTCAATCCTTCTTGGGTTATTTAATGCCAAAGTCTGTCCTTTCTTTTGAAACCAAGCAATAAACTTTTGTAAACAATTGGAGATTTGTGTAATAATTCTTCATATGGCGTCAAGTATTTCTAATGGAATTCAATTTCAAACAGATCAATTTGATCCATAGATGGGACCCGAAACAGGTACTACCACTCTTGGTTAGAGTGGACCTGGGAGTAATGGTAATGAAAGAGAATACTTGTCAAAATTTACAATAATAATGTTTGATAATGCTTCTTGTTAAGATTAAAATGAAAGAAATAATAATGTTTGACAATGCCTCTGGTAAAAATTAAGATGAAATAAAATACTAGTTAAAAATCGATAATAATGTTTAATGATTGAGAAATAAACTTTATGAAAGAGTAGTAAATTTATATGTCAGTTTTTATCTCTTTGCATAAATGATGTGTGTTTTATTGAAAATGAAAAGAAATCTTTTGTTAATCCCCACATAAAATTTCATTCCCTTTTCCTCTCAGTCTTTTGTGAAAGCCTTTAATATTTTTTTCTCTAGGGAAATCCCATTACCAAGGTCAGAAAGTAAGGACTTAAAATAGAATCCTTCTCACCTGGGAGCAGCAAGAGAACCTGATAGCTGATGTAAGCTGTAATAAGATAAACCTATCCCCAAGGTAAACTTATCCCCAGTTTACTATCTACTAAGGTGAACTATTTATGCAGATTTACTAATTGCCTTTTATGTTTAAGAATCTTTGAGTTCCAGTGTTTGTTTTATGGCTGTCAAATTACAGAAATATAATTAATGCTATTTACAAAGTTTATTTAGGCATGAAACCTAAAGAAGAAAAGTAAAGAGAAAAAGTGATTGTCCTTGAAAATCAGCATTGGACATCCTGTCAAATTTGAATACGGTAGAAAATGTGAGAATTGTTTGCTTGCCTTTCTTGAAAATCACTTGTTGTGTCATGGTTATTATCTTTGCAAACAGTCCTGAAAAAGGCTGTTTGCTTTTTGCATTGGGCCAATACCCTGAAGAAAGGTATGTATCAAACTATTATTTTTCCAGCTATGGGTAAATAGTAGGGCAGACAGAGCTCTTTAACCTTAGTATGGCAACCAGTCTAGGAGAAGGAAAACTCAGAATTCAGACCTGTTAAACTCCACTTAAAAATTGGCCTTGTACCTCCTGCTCATGGTAAAGGAGTTAGATAAATATATTCCTTGAAAATCAGCATTTGAAATCCTGTCTTTGTTCAATACAGTAAAAAATGTGGAAGAAGAACATTATATCTTATCAATCTTCCATGTGAGAAGTGTTTTCTTGCTTTCTTTGAAAATCAGCAGGGAAATCCTGGCTTAGTTAGAAATAGTTGAAAATGAAGAATAAGATTACACCGACTACATGTTATGGAAGTCAGACCTGACTGATAAAATAAAACACAGTTTCTTCCAAGCAGCGGTCATGTCGACACTGCTATATGGATACACTACATGGACGCTAACTAAACGTATGGAGAAAAAGCTTGATGGCAACTACATCAGAATGCTGCGAGCAATATTGAACAAGTCCTGGAGGCAGTATCCCACAAAGCAGCAGCTGTACGGCCACCTACCACCCATCATGGAAACTATCAAACTTAGACGAATCAGACATGCAGGACACTGCTGGAGAAGTAGGGATAAGCTCATAAGGGATGTATTCCTGTGGACCCCCTTACATGGAGGAGCAAAGGCAGGACGACCAGCTTGAACTTACATACAGCAGCTCTGTGCCAATACAGGATGTAGTCCTGAAGACCTGCCGTAAGCAATGGATGATAGGGAGGGTTGGTGAGAGAGGGTCAGGGATATTCGTGCTGATGGCACGACATAACATGACACATCTCTGCAGAGGGATAAGATCCCAATGAGTATCCTGGATTTGACATTAAAAAATCTCATGGTGAGATTCCAGTAATGTTGGAGCTTTGAAGAATGCAGAGTGCCCCTTCATTGCCATTGTTTCTAGGTCTACTCTGACTGGGAGTGGTAGCACCTGATAGGGTCCTATCTATAGGTCAAATAGAAGTATTTGACATTTAAACTGAGTGCAAACAAATGATTTATGCTCTATTAAATTGTTAGAAATAAAACTCTTTGATCATTTCACTGTGTGTAAACAAACGATTGATATTTAATTGTTCGATATATAGCAATAGTTGGTAACATTTAACTGTGTGCAAACAAATGAGTAATAGTAAAGAGAATTATTTATGTTTGATAGAAATACTTGAAACCATTTAACAGTGTACAAAAAATGAGCTCAGGCTCATTTAGAAATGTTATCAGCAAAATGCTTTTTTTGTAGAGGCATGATGATAATACAAGCGGAAACACACTTCTTTATGAAAATATATATCTCCTTATACCGGACATTGGCCTAGCGGTTAGAGTGTTCGCCAATGGCCCAGGAGACCTGGGTTCAATCCCAGGTTGAGTCATACCAAAGACTCAAAAAATGGTACTTGATGCCTCCTTGCTTAACACTCAGCATTATAAGGTACGGATCAAGGGTAAAGTGGAGCAATCCAGGGAAAGGAGTAGCGCCCTCCCCTACACCTTGGTGTTGTAGCTATTGAAAAGGGAGCCTTCGGGTCACCCTCGACTATGGTCGCCAACTTTATTTTACTTATATCTCCTTATATTCTCGAAAGTTGTTGTTAGTTGAGAGATAGATGGAGAGACATATACTCAGAGAGAGGACTTCTTCCCATACCTTCTTCTGGGAGCTAGGGGGTGCACCCCCTTGCAAGCTTATCAGAGACAACCTGATTGGCTGTGTATCTCATGCTTGACTGTGATTCTCTGCACTCTGTCTAAATCTGACCGCGTGGTTCTCGTCATGTGGTCTCCCTCCGGTTACACACCTGTTCGACCCGAGTGCCCTGATGCACTGTCATCTTCCTGTTTACTAATCAAAATGTGACAGCTTGCTAAAGCATACGGGGTCACTAGGAATGAACCGAAAATCCATGTCATATGTTATATAACACGTTTATAAATCATATTTGATATATATGTATAAACAGGATTTGGCATTAAATAACCTACAATGGTTGATATGTTATAAAAACCAAAGCAAACCAAACCTGACAAATACCCAGCTTTGTTACCAGTGAAAGATGCTCAATTCCACTGGTAAGGAATTGCTTCATGTTTGAAAGCCACATTTAAATATTTTATCTTGTCTCCTTGGTGTCGTGTCTAACTTGCTGGATTCCAACATCATAGTGAGTTTAAACTCCAGTCTCGCTATAATGTTCACTTCTGGACTCATGCCCTTGAAAAAGGTATGAACCCTCTCATCACCCCACTCCAGCTAAGGGTAAAATAGTACAATTACTGCCCTTCTTCAAAGATGGTTTTGGCACTAAATATCCCATGAAGGTTGATATGCCAGTAAGCAAAGAAATCAAACCAAACTAAATAGTATCACTTCTGTCCTTCTTCAAGGATGGCTTTAGCATTAAATAACCCATGAAGGTTGATATACCATGATGCAAAGAAACTAAAACCAATCATACCATTAAATTTTTTCTGTTCACAACAAAATTAAACATTTCAACTCTAAGTAAATAAGTAAAGTTGGAGACCTTAGTTAAGGGTGACACAAAGGCTCCCTTATCAATAGCTACTACACTGAGGTGTTGGGGAGGGTGCTACTCCATTCCCTGGATTGCTCTACTTTACCTTATAATACTGAATGTCAAGCAAGGTGGCATCAAGTACCATTTTTTGAGTCTTTGGTATGACTCAACCTGGGATTGAACCCCAGTTTCCCAGACCATTGGTGAAGTCCAAGTTTAACTGATATTTATAACTTAAGAGATATAAAAACTTAATTAACTTTTTAAAGACTCATTGAGATGTTTTTTTTGATATTGGGATATCAGGTTCTAAAATGTAAATGAATTGGTCTCTGACAAATTTTTTAATGAAGACCATGCTTGATGGTTTTGAAGGTTGCATCCATTAGGCTAAACCTCAAAGGAATGTAATTCTATATTCTATACATGAAGTTGTTTGCCTATCCTTTGCTTGCTAAACCAACATTGAAATATCTGCTTGCCAGACTAATGCTGTTATCGTTTAGGCAAGTACATGTAGCTTCTTTTAGTTTCTTCATTCTTTAGCAATACTCCCAATCAATTACATAGACCTCATCCCAGAGTGAATAGTATGATCCTTTTTCTCTCTTAATATAGTATGTTGTATTTGATTTTTTAACTTTACATTTGGATATACTGGGGTGAATCAAAAGTTTTGCAGTATTTGAGTATATACGAGCTTGTGGTGCATATATAATGTAAACTGAAGGATTTCAACTTGTAGTCCAGTCAGCTGCAGCTGTAGAATACACTGACTGTATTTCTGCAGAAGGGTAAAACCTTCTTAATAAGTGTCCTAGATATGACAGTAAACAATCTGATGGTGAACCTCCAGTAATGCTGGAGCTTTGGGGGATGCAGAGTACCCCCTTATTGCCATTGCTCCCAGATCCACTCAGGTCCAAAGTGGGAGCACCTGATAGGGTCCTATCTATAGGTCAAATAGAAGTATTTGACATTTAAACTGAGTGCAAACAAATGATTTATACTAAATTAAATTGTTAGAAATAGAACTGTTTGATTATTTAACTGCGTGTAAATAAATAATTGATGTTTGATTGAATTATTAGTGATACATAGCAATACTAGGATCCATTTAACTTAGTTGATTTATGCTAAATTGAGTTGTTAGAAGTAGAACTGTTTGATCATTTAACTGTGTGTATCTGCAAAATGTGTTTGCATATCATATATTTAATATATATGTAAAAACAGGCTTTGGCATTAAATAACCAACAATGGTTGATATGCCATAAAACTCAATGAAACAAACAGTTCGAATCATGGGAGGTACCTTCTGTGGTTGGTAGTATGGTAGTAGTTGTTAGGCTGACATGTACATTGCTTCACTCCTTATGCGAATTGAAAGCTGCACAGATGAATGTGCAATATAGTCTAATTCAGAAACTTATGCTTTACAAATTTGACCTTGTCTATAATGTCACCAAAGCAACCAAAATGTTTCGTTGTACAAAAGGTCAGTGTGATAACACTGTGGTGGTGTAATGGTTAGCAAGTTAGACTAGCAAACCTACACGAGTGAGTTCGTGTCTCATTGGGTGCCCCATTCATTTGGCCTTGTGCTAAATCGAAGTAAAGACCTTCGTAAATTACTACAGTGTGATAACACCCCTTGCCGGCCGACTCCCACTATCTTAGCTTCCTTGAACCAAACTACTCATGGCCAGTGATTCATCTAGTGGTTTTCGACCAGGGTATTACACATTTCATTACAGATACATGAAACCCAACCGAGAGGGTGGAAGAAAAGAACAAACAAACATGGACTTGGGTGAGCTCCAAGTGCAAGAAGGAGGAAGTCTATGCGACATTTTGTGCAGCTCTCCGTTCATTTGTAGACTATCGCAGGCGTGTATTTTGTGTGAAACTTCTATAAAAGCCACTAACAATGCTGACATTTTCTTGCATTGGTTAATCCGGCCTCTGTAGGTCAATAGGTCTTAGCAGTTGCCTTTCTAACTTCTGTTGACTCTCTTCTCTGCCCTGCTTCCATCTTCTCCTGCCTCCTGTCTCATTCTCTGGACAGCTATCTCACACCGACTGTCCTCTTCTGCCCACTGTTGTCAACTCCTCTCTCTGTCTTCGCTGGGACCTTCCTTCCCTCCTCCACTTCTGGTCTCGTGGGAGATCTTGATCTCAGTCCTTTGTGTGGGTTTCATGCCAAAACAGACAAAGAGATCGTCTGAGTGGTGCCAACACAACAGAAACGAATTGCTACGCATGCATCATGTCACAACTGTAACCAGATGTTTTAAGAAATTTTTCTTGGATTACAAGAACCTTGGTGATCAAGAAAGATCATTTAGGTCTAAAACTGTGTGTTTGTTAACTTTTGATTGCAACAGTTCAGACTGTCAGCACTTCCCCCTGTGGGATGAGATCCTCCTTAACCAAAGTTATGTGTTTTAAGTAGCACCT
Organism: Sepioteuthis lessoniana; assembly: GCA_963585895.1. Lineage (NCBI taxonomy): Eukaryota > Metazoa > Mollusca > Cephalopoda > Myopsida > Loliginidae > Sepioteuthis > Sepioteuthis lessoniana. The sequence goes on from OY757934.1 coordinate 64,022,233, forward strand.
GCTACAATGCCAAACTTGCTTCTGATTGGTTGAAACAGTCTTATTTAATTTGAACCAATCTACAATTTGTCATAGGAAGATCCCAGGTTCAATTCCTGACAAGTCACAAACCAACATATACTTTCTGAATGGTATGAGCCCTTAACACTGTGGATTCTGAGATCATGATCCAAGCTATAGAGGTGAATCTGGTCAAAGAGTTTCAGTAAGCCTGGCATTTCACAGTCCAGTGTGGTTCGTCACCTTCATAACTTTGACAAAAACATCTGAAGCTGCCAAATTGTATCTCATGTTACTTTTGAGTTGTACTTGAAAAAATCGGATAGTTTCACTTTTATGTTCTTTTTTCTCATTTGCATGAGTAATTAGATATGCAGATTTTTTTCAACTCCTTCTCTCGTGAATGACTAACCGAATGAGTTTGTTGTAAAAAGTGGTTGTGCTACTGAAAATCATCTTAATCCTGTTGGTGAGGTTTAGAATATGCTGACTGTATCCTCTGTAGATTGGAAAGAGCCTCCCCTCAAAAAGGGGTGTCCAGTGTATGACACTAAACTGCATCTGATGGTAAGGTTCTTGCTTTTGGGAAATGGAGTATATAGTAGTTATCCCTCTGATATAGTAGAAGCAATAAGATACTCACCATTACAGTCGGATTCCAACTAGCATCCAGTTGACAGACTAGGGCACAAGCTATAACTCAGTACTGTCACTGGGGGCAAAATGCAGAAGAATGAATATTTTTCTTGCACCATATCCACACTGAAACCTGCAGCCAATCAGGACTCAAGGAATGATATCACCCTGTTGCTCTCCCATCACTAGCTAGTAACACAAAACCATGATAGTGAGTACCTGATTACTTCTCCTATATCAGAGGGGTAACTTCGACAAAGAACACTTACATTGCTATTACTTCTTAGTCCACTATGACCTGGTGTGGTTGTACCAGTAAGTATCCCAAGTAAAAATTTGTTTAAAAATTATTTGTATTCAATTGGAATATATGAAATATAACTGTAGGCAAATGAATGATTATTATTAAATAGAATTATTAATGTTAGATTGGAATACTCGAAACAATTCAACTGTATACAAACTATTTGTTTTAAGAACAGTATCTTCTTTCATTACCATTACTTCCAGGTCCACTCAGACCCAGAATGGTAGTACCTGTTAGGCTCCCATCTATGGGTTAAATAGATCTGTTTGAAAATTATCTGTATTACATTGGAATACTTGATACAATATAAACCTAGTCAGCTGCGGCTGTAGAATATGCTGACTGCATCTCTGCCGAGGGATAAGATCCTCCAACAAGTGTCCTGGATATGACTCTAAAACATCTGATGGTGAAGCTCTTGTCCCAGAGTTTTGGGTAATGTAGCATAACTTTTCATTACCATAACTTCTAGGTCCACTCTTTCTTGAAGTGTTGGTAGATATTAGAGTCCCATTTATGGGTCAAATAGAAATTTGTAATCATTTTCTAAACTTAACTCTGTGCAAACAAATAATTAATGTTAAATTGAATTATAATGATTACATAGCAAGTGTTGGAACCGTTTAACTGTGTGCATTAAATAACCCATAAAGAGTTGTTATGCCATTAAAAAATTAACAAAATCAAAATCATCTTCATGTAATTTCTAGAGACACTCTAGATTCTTTTAGTTATTTCTCTTAAATACCAGTCTTTGTGTTAGCAGGCATATAAAAAAAGAATAATTAGCTTAGTCACTGGGGGTCTTTACTCCAATTTTTAGCACTCACCTCCTGGAGGCTTGCTTCTTGCAGGGTCCACACTTAAACCAACTTGCATACCAGCACTGTTTGGGGTTGGTTAGATAGCTTCTGTTACACTTGGCAGGCATATTATAATTATTTATAAAGATTATCTTAGTTTGTTCACAAAGCCAGAATAATGGAGCACTTAGAATCATACATACTAACAATTGCTCTACTCGGCCAGCTTGTCAACCACTAGACCACACAAAGTGCCCATGGCTGGCTTATTGTCACTCCTCTTTCTTTTTATATATATATATGCTGTATGGGTTTGGTATTTTATAGAGTACTGCTCATATGATAGGGTGGTACTGCTCATATGATAGGGTGGTACTGCTCATATAATTTAGATTTCTAAAATCTTGCTGATGGTCTTTGCTAGATGCTGAAAGCAACAAACTTTTCCTTTCTTAACTCAGAAAGGATGGTTTGAATCAAAATTCAGGTATAATCCCACATATATTAGTTTCCTACACATAAACCATAATTTTTGGAATGATAATGACTCATCTCAAAATTACATAAGTTTAAATAGGATATAGCATTAAATAACCAACAAGGATTGATATACCATAAAACACAACCAAACCAAACAGATTTAGATGACCCCAAAATGAGGCCCGAACAGGTACTACGACTCCAGGTCAGAGTGGACCTAGGAGTAATGTCAACAAAGGAGAGACTCCACACTTCCCACAGTTTATGAACTGGATTCTCACTATCAGTCACAGTCCAGCATGTTCGTGTTGTGACGAATGTGCTGGACCTTACAATATATAAAGTTGGCAATCCCAGTTGAGGGTGATTCAAAAGCTCCCTTTTTAATAGCTACAACACCGAGGTGTAGGAGAGGGTGCTACTCCATCCCCTGGATTGCACCACTTTACCCTTGATTCTTACCTTATAATGCTGCGTTAAGCAAGGTGGCATCAAGTATCATTTTTTGAGTCTATGGTATAACTTGACCTGGGATTGAACCCCAGTCTCAAGGACCATTGGTGAACACTCTATTCAAAGAACTGCAAACTCCAATAATGCTACTACATTCATTTTTGGACTTATACTCTTTGGAAAGGTATGAACCTCTTTATCCACAGCTATGGCTTAAATAGTATCAATGCTGTTCATCAACAAAAATGGCCCTGGCATTACATCACCCATGAAAGTTGATATGCCTTTAAAACAAAGAAACAGAACCTGACTACCAGATTCAGTTTATTGTCCTACTCAGGACAACCCCTTTTGGTAAAGGTATTACCCCTCTGTTACGATTGCAGTTGGTGTAGTTCTACATTTCACAGATAGGATTATGTTTTAGAAGTGAGAACTCAAGCTAACTGCAATAAAAAGCATTTTAGTAATAATGATATAGAATACAGGCAAATACACCTACCCAAGCCAAATCCTTGCTGCATAGTCTGGAGCTGGCAGCAGATGGCATTGGCCTCTGTGTGAATGCAGGCAAAACAGAATAAATATGTTTTAATCAAAAAGGTGACATCTCCACTCTAAATGGTGGTTCTCTGAAACTAGTGAACAAGTTCAGCTACTGAAAATGACATCAGTATGTGACGAGTGAAGGCATGGACTGCTATAGATAGGTTATCAATCATATAGAAGTCAGACTTATCCAATAAGATAAAATGCAATTTTTTCCAAGCCATGGTTCTGTCAATTCTCTCTCTGTATGTATGTGTTTTTGTGTCTCTATTTTCTTGTTTATGTATGTGTGTGTGTCTCTGTGTATATGTACATGTTTTTGTGTTTTTGTCTCATTGTATATGAATGTGTGTTTTTGTCTGTCTCTTTGTATATGTGTCTGTGTCTGCAGCATATGTATATTTACTAGCAGTTCAATACTCTGAGAGAACACATTAGTATCATTGCCTAATCTGTTGGGGCTGTAGAATATACAACTGCATCTCTGCCGAGGGGTAAGACCGCCCCCCCACCACCACCAATGAATGTCCTAGATATGACAGTAAACAATCTGATGGTGATGTTCTTTGGGGAAATGCCATAAACCCAAACAACCAACCAACATAAGTATCATTAAAAAAAAAGAAAAAGAAAAATGTATTATTATTGTTTATTATCTTTGTTCTTAAAAGAAATAAGAAAATTGAATTACATTTCAGAAATTTCCCCCAATACAAACATCTGTATCAGTCATCTCTTTAACTGTTATTTGAACTGAAGTTGAACTTCTCAATAACAATTGAGATGTCTGCAGGACCTTTTACGAATAAGAATTAAAATGACATTCTAAATTTAACACCTCTTTGATAAAGTAAAAATCAGCAGTTTGAATCAATTTTTAGAATTGTTGAAAAGTCATTATTTTATGAAATTCTACTACTTTTCTGAGACATATATCATTCACAAATAAGTCCACCTCCAACAATTTTTTAAATAAAATGTTTATTTTCTTCTGAATCAAAGATAGCAGGATTTTATTATTTCCAGTGAAAAATTATACGATCAAAATGGCTATTACACAGCACAATATCATCCATGTCCACCTCTACCAATTTTTTTAATAAAATGTTTATTTTCTTCTAAATCAAAGATAGCTGGATTTTATTATTTCCAGTGAAAAATGATACAATCAAAATGGCTATTACTCTGCACAATATCATCCATAGATAAGTCCACCTCTAATAATTTTTTTTAATAAAATGTTTATTTTCTTCTAAATCAAAGATAGCAGGATTTTGTAATAAGTCCATCCCTCACAATTCTTTTTATAAAAATTTTGTCATCAAGTTGAACTGCTTACACAAATTCCCTAGACTTTCTCTCACTATACATCCCTATCTTCCATCACTCTTGGCAGGTCTTCTAGATGGCATCCAGTGTTTGCACTGAGAAAATATATATAGGTCTTTGCTGAATGGCCAACACTCATTACTTTCAGGTTCCCCCTGACCCAGAATGGTAATATCTGTTGGAGGAAGGAAAAAAAGAAGACACCTAGAATTGGAAGAAGAAAGAAAGAAAAAAAGAGAATTGAAGAAGGAGGAAAAGAAAAAGGATGAGAATAAAGAAGAAAGAGAAAGTATTGGTGGAAGAGAGAAAGGAAGAAAAAAGGAAACTGGGGGAAGAAAAAAAGGAACCAAATAGAGAAGAGATAAAAAGGGGAGAAGGAGAAAGAATTAGAGGAGAAAAAAAGAAGGAAATGAATACAAAGGGAGAATTGGGGGATAGAGAAGAGAAAAAAGAAGAAAAAGAAAAATCGGTGAAAAAGAAATAGGAAGAATAAACTTATTTTGATAAGTGAAAAAGAAACCCTTTAATAGACACTAAACAGTACTCCATCCGATGATATAAGAAAATGTCCTTCTTTTCAGTCTTTCATATAAACACCCAAACATTCTTCTTTCAAGTCAAAAACCCAAGTTAACAGTGCAGGTCTCAAAAAAAAAAAAAAATGAACACTGTTCTATTTTTATAAAAAGAAAGAAAAAAATTAGGTCTGAATAAGACATCGCCTGACAGAAGTGATACAACAAAATCTTTGTGTTTAATCAAAAATATAAATTGATGGTGCGACTAAGACAACAGTTGCATCATTATACAAAGTTCTAATTTAAGGAAGGGACATTTTTAGCATATTTTTTTTATTCTGGTTGGTCAGTTGATTTTATGGCGTGTCAACCCTTATTGGGTTATTTAATACCAAAATTTAAAAAAAAAAGGCTCATTAGCCTAGTGGGTAGAGTGTTTGCCAATGGTCTGGGAGACCTGGCTTCAATCCCAGGTCAAGTCATACCCAAGACTTTAAAAATGGTACTTGATACCTCCTTGCTTAACACTCAGCATTATAAGGTATGTATTAAGGGTAAAGTGGAGCAATCCAGGGAAAGGAGTAGCACCCTCCTCTACACCTCAATGTAGTAGCTATTGAAAAAGGAGCCTTCTGGTCGCCCTCGACTACGGTTGCCAACTTTACTTACTTTACTACTTATATAAGTAAAAAGTAAAGTTGGCGACCGTAACCAAGGGTGACCTGAAGGCTCCCTTTTCAATAGCTACTACACTGAGGTGTAGGGGATGGCACTACTCCTTTCCCTGGATTGTTCCACTTTACCCTTGATATGTGCCTTATATTGCTGAGTATTAAGCAAGGAGGTATCAAATACCATTTTTAAAGTCTTTGGTATGACACAACCTGGGATAGAACCCAGGTCTCTCAGAATATTGGCAAACACTCTACCCACAACACCAATGTCCAGAAATTAAATAGTTTCAAGTAATTATTCCTGTTTGATAGAATTAATCATTTGAAAACAATTATGGCTATAAGAACTGAATGCAGTCAAGTGGACCTACCAGAAGTGATAGACGATAGGGACAGATGTCAAGAAAAAATCAGGGAACTCTGTGGTACCATGATGATGATGCTAATGATATGTGTCTGAACACTTATATATATATATATATATATATATATATGTATTTATATGAATATATAATGTCTCTTGAAGATGACTGTAAAGGCCAAAACACATGCATAGCATAGTTATATAAAATAAAATCTAAAGTACCATATTCACTTTGAAATATTTACTTTTCTCTCATTGGACCAACAAAAGAAAAATACATACATACATACATACATATATATATAATAAAAAAAGTAACTCCCATTTTATTGGAGTTGCTTTTCAATTAGCTAGTATATGCAACTAAATGGACAACTATACATTTTAAAATATTTACTTTTCTCTTAAACCGACAAAATTTTTTTATTTATTTATATGCATATACGTGTGTCTTTGTGTGTGTATATATATATATGTGTGTGTTTGTGTGTCTGTATCAAATATGGGTGTGTATATATACAAACTTTTTATATACATGTATGTATATATGTATGAACAATTTCATATATGTATATACATCTACATTTATATATATATATATATAGAGAGAGAGAGAGAGAGAGTAAAAGAAGGAAAGAGAAAGACTAAGAAAGTTTGACAGTGAAAGAGAGTTTAGAGAGAGAGTAAAAAGAGGAATATAAGTGTGTATACATATATATATATATATATATATATATATATATATATACACATGAACATATGTGTATATACCTATGAACAATTTCATGTATGTAAATACAGATACAGTTATATATATATATATATATATATATATATATTTATGAACAATTTCCTTGATAAAGATATAGATCCATGCCTTTCACTCCCAGCTATGGGTAAAATAGTGGGATAGGCTGTGATCACTCCCAGCTGTGGGTAAAATAGTGGGATGGGCTGTGATCACTCCCAGCGATGGATAAAATAGTGGGATAGGCTGTGATCTTTGGTTCTTGGTAGTGTAACCTGTCGAACTAGCTGTACTCCCCTTTAAAATAATAGGGTCAGTGCTCACCTAGAATTTAAACTCTGGTGGTCAATTCCATTTCATATGATTTGGGTTTGGTTTGGTTTGGTTTAATCAACCATACCAAATCCAATTTATTTATATATATTAGATACATATGATTTGTAAACATAAGTCAACAAAATTAGATAGTTTCAAGTATTGCTATGTATCACTAACAATTCAATTAAACATCAGTCATTTGTTTACACACAGTTAAATGCTCAAACAGCTCTATTTCTAAGAATTTGATTTAGCATAAGTCATTTGTTTGCACTCAGTTTAAATGTCAAACAGTTGTCTTTGATCCATAGATAGGACCCTATCAGGTGCTGCTACTCCTGGCTAGAGTGGATCAGGAAGCAATGATAATGAAGGGGTACTTCACATTCTCCAGAGTTCCTGCATTACTGGAACCTCACCGTGAGTTTGTTTAATGTCATATCCAGGACACTCGTTGGGGACGTCTTACTCCTCTCCAGAGATGCAGTCAGTGTATTCTACAGCCCCAACAGACTGGGCAGTCCATTTCCTACTGTGATATTTGTTACACTGTGCTTTCCTAACATGAAATAGATTAATTCATAACACAATACTAGGTGTCCATAAACTTTGTGCTTTCTTTAAAATGTTTATAAAGAGTTTGTTTAAGAAATAATCTGTAAAAATTATTGGAAAGAAGAAACTGTTACCTTTTTTATTGGAAAGAAGAAACTGTTACCTTTTTTATTGGAAAGAAGAAACTGTTACCTTTTTATAAAAAAGAAAATATGTAACCAAAAGTTAAAAGAGACAGACTCGTGGGTGTACAACAAAACGTTTATTTGTTACAGGCAGAGATATGCATCTATTGGCATACGTGCCTGAACCCACATTTGGGTTCGTGAAACTGCTTGCCTCATCAGGCTCACATTGCACCAAGTGAGCCGATGAGCAGCATAGACCAGCAGGGTTCGAGTCTTGGCTCGTTCCCGACCTTCCCGACCTTCCCCTCCCCTTTATCCCCTCTTTAATCGGCCTTCAGGCTTTTGACCATGTGTCAAGTCGTGTCTGGTGGGAGGCAGCGACAAATAAACAGAGATATGCATCTATTGGCATACGTGCCCGAATCCACATTTGGGTTCGTGAAACTGCTTGCCTCCTCAGGCTTACATTGCACCAAGTGAGCCGATGAGCAGCATAGACCAGCAGGGTTCGAGTCTTGGCTCGTTCCCGACCTTCCCCTCCCCTTTATCCTCTCTTTAATCGGCCTTCGGGCTTTTGACCATGTGTCAAGTCGTGTCTGGTGGGAGGCAGCGACAAATAAACAGAGATATGCATCTATTGGCATACGTGCCCGAACCCACATTTGGGTTCGTGAAACTGCTTGCCTCATCAGGCTTACATTGCACCAAGTGAGCCGATGAGCAGCATAGACCAGCAGGGTTCGAGTCTTGGCTCGTTCCCGACCTTCCCCTCCCCTTTATCCTCTCTTTAATCGGCCTTCGGGCTTTTGACCATGTGTCAAGTCGTGTCTGATGGGAAGCAGCGACAAATAAACAGAGATATGCATCTATTGACCAGGAAAAGAAGCTGTTTTAACTTTGTGTGCACCAGTCAAATGTATGTCTCACATGTATCTGTTCTTCCGGTTCCTACAATCCTACAATGCACTGTCCTCAGGGGGCAAATCCCTTTCTATCCTTCCAGGGGAATAACTTTGATATTTTTTCGTTATTGGCCTAATGAGGAGAGTGTTCACCAATGGTCTGGGAGACTGGGTTTCAATCCCATGTCGAGTCATATCAAAGACTCAAAAAATGGTACTTGATGCCGCCTTGCTTAATACTCAGAATTATAAGGTAAGGATCAAGGGTAAAGTGGAGCCATCCAAGGAATGCCGTAGCGCCCTCCCCTACACCTTGGTGTTGTAGCTATTGAAAAGGGAGCCTTTGGGTCACTCTTGACTAAGGTCACCAACAACTATTCTTTTTAAGTTTCCACATGTCAACCATCATATGAAGATTAATAAGATTTTGCAGTTCTCCAAAATCATTTGTCAAATGATTTACCATAATACCTGAAATTACGTTAAAATTTTTTTTATTTTTAAGACTTCTAACAAACAAGGTTTGATTGCATACACAATTGTTTTTACATAATCCCTTAAAAAATTTAATGTTGTCAAATCTGGTGAAAATGGAGGCAAAGAAAATAGTCCACCGCTTCCAATTCTCATAATTCTGCAAAAAGAAGTAATTTTTAGGCTTTGTATCTATAAAAAAGTGTTGGTGGTGCCATAGTTACAGTCATAGAGAATAGAAATGGTAACTTTAGATCAAATCCTAGACTAGACTGTTTGGATTTCACTTGGGAAAGATAAGATTTCAATTATCCTTCTTTACCTATGGATAAGTAGTTGAGCAAACTGGTCTAGAAGGAAAACTCTGAATTCAAACTGTTGAACTTTGCTTAAAAACTGACCTTGTGCCACATCATGCTCATGAGAAGGAATAGGTAAATACATCCAAACATTTATATTTATAGAATGGAGGTGCCTGTGGTGTAATGGTTATCATCGTAGGAAATGGACACTGCGACACGAGTTCAAATCCTGGACGAGGCTGATTACATTTCACATAGCACTAATACCCTTGAAAAAGGTATGAATCCAATTATTCTCCCTCCAGCTATGGATAAATAATAGGGAAGACTGGGTTCTTCAGCCTTAGTGAGGCAACTAGTCTAGGAGAAGGAAAAACTCTGAATTCAAACCTGTTAAACTCCGCTTAAGAATTGACCTTGTGTCATATCCTGCCCGAGCGGAGGGGTTGGGTAAATATGCATACAAAGATTTATAGTACTTTTTGCAGATTCTCTCAGGCTCAACTTATGAAGTAATAAATTTTTTAAAGAGTACTGTACAAGCTAGCACAGTGAGTAAATCAAGATTACTCACAGAGCCATGAATGTGCTGTAAAAAAGAAAAATACCAGGAAATATTATATCAAACTCCTTACCTATATATTATATATTATCACTATATCAAAATCCCCCATGGGTAGGGCGTGAAATTATCCAGTGCTAAATGCACAACTGTATCAACAAGAAAAAGAAGGTTGATTCTTTGTTTTCATTAACATTCCCCCTTCCCCATTTATTGCATCAGTCTGTGCATAAACCAATAAAATAATTAGCAAAATATTATTGTGCATAGTCTTTATTGTTAGTCTTTATAGGTTGATTTTTGGCTGGCAGATAGATGGAAGAAATAGTCAATATTACATAAAATTGCCCAACAATCAGTGTTGGTCATCTGCAATGATTAACCTCATTTTCAATTCTTAACACGGTCAACAATAAAGGATTTTTATGCAGAGGTGTCTTTCTTTGGTTGAATTTTTTGACTACTTTAATCCGAAAGGGACATAACAAGAAAATATCTTTATAAAAAGATATATATAATAGCAGTTGTAGATTTCTGCTTTTTGTTTCATAATAATGCTGCTGGGATATTTTATATTTTTGAAAGATGTGTTTTAAAAACACTTGGGGTCAAAAGAGTTATGTCTCGATGGACTGTGAAAAAACAAGACATAAGAAAAACTAAAAGAATTGAGCAAAATTTGGATACAAAGTGTAAAAAATGTTTCAACAAGTAAGTTTTATGCAAAATTTATTTTCATCACTGTTTTTAATATATACATATTACTTATACCCATTGTAACTCTTGCCCACCATACACGTTTTTGATATATATATATATATATATATATATATATATATATATATATATATATATTACTTATACTCATTGTAACTCTTGCCCATCATACACATTTTTAATATATATATATATATATATATATTACTTACACTCATTGTAACTCTTGCCCACCATACACATTTTTAATATATATATATATATATATATATATTATACTCATTGTAACTCTTGCCCACCATACACGTTTTTAATATATATATATATATATATATATATATATATATTATTTACTCATTGTAACTCTTGCCCACCATACACATTTTTAATAAATATATATATATATATATTACTTATACCCATTGTAACTCTTGCCCACCATACATGTTTACAAATCAGATTCTCTCTCATTCCCAACAACTTGCAGCGATGATAATTTGTCCCACTGTCAACGAAACAAATGTATACACATTTGTTACTCATTTCTGCTATAACCAACGCTTTAAGTTCCTGCCCTGACTTAACTTAAAAACACGCATCCACACGCTCACACATACACCTACACCCATATACACACATACTTAAAACCACACACAAACAAAATCTTAACGGCTTTTTGTCTGTATTTTGTCGAATTTTCAATTTTGTTTGTATTTTGTCATATTTTTGATTTTCTATTTCATTCCATCTTCTTAACTGCCTGACGAATGTTGTTATAAACTTCAAGAAACCTTAGGCTGCAGAACAATATTTTCCATGGATTAAATATATATATAACATATATTTATTTATTATCATTATTTATATATATATATATATATATTCTTGTAGAAGAATTGTAGTATAGCTAAAGAGGTAAAGGGGGTTCATGCCTTTCAATAAGGATATTTGTCTGAAAGTGAACTGGAGTTGAAATTTGTTTACTATGATGTTGCAGTCCAGCATATTAGCCATTATGCTGCAGAGACACCACACTTCATATATGTATGTCTATGTATCTATATAATCATTTATATACTTAGATGAATATATGATAAAAACAAAATCATATGATTGTGTGTACAGATTATATTTATGTTATATAATCATAAGCCATGTTGCCAAGAAAGTCTAAATGATAACCCTAAAATTTCAGCCTTAAAAGCACCCTGACCTAAGGGAATACGTGTGTACGCAGAAGTATAGAATATTATATTGACTATAGTACAGTATCCGAGATTATATGTATATATATATATATATAATCTTTGAAACTTTAATATAATCAATATTCTATATATATGTAAATAGATATACATGCAATCTTAGGTACTTAGATAATATAATCAATATATATATATATATATATATATATGTGTGTGTGTGTGTATATTTTATTGATCATATTATTGTATCTAAAATTGTGTGTGTGTGTATATGTATATAAAGTATGGTATCTAAGATTGTGTACAGATATCAATATTATATTGATTATATTATAGTATCTGAGATTGTGTGTGTGTGTGCATATATATATATATATATATATCTTAAAGAATGTATATTTAGGCAGCTGTTATTAAGGCAAGTTTTATTAAAAACGATGAAACGCTGTTTATCATTTTTAGTTGTAATTTTTCATGTCTTGTTATTTTTCTTGTGTCAGGATCTAAGTTGTAAATTAAAATGCATACATATATATATATATATATATATATATATTTTTTTTTCATTATATTATATTATCTAATATTGTGTCTATATATATATATATATATATATATATATATACACAATCTTAGAAACTATTATATTATAAATATATATATATTTATGGAGGTGCCCATGGTGTAATGGTTATCGTCGCAGGATATGGACACGGCGACACGGGTTCAAATCCTGGACCTGACTGATTGCATTTGACAGCACTAATACCCTTGGGAAAGCTATGAATCCAAATATTCTCCCTGCAGCTATGGGTAAATAGTAGGGCAGACTAGGTTCTTCAGCCTTGGTGAGGCAACTAGTCTAGGAGAAGGGAAACTCTGAATTCAAACCTGTTAAACTCCACTTAAAAATTGACCTTGTGTAATAACCTACCTGAGCGGAGGGGTTTGTAAATATGATTATATAATAAATATAATATATATCAGTATATCTGTTAAAAGGACTTGTATCCTAAATATTAGATTAAACTACACCTGAAGGTAAGGTTCTAGTTTTGTAGGTCTGGAGAATGTAGTATACACCTTCATTGCCCGATCCTCTCTGACCCGGTTGAAGTCCCATCAATGAGTTGAATAATTTTGTTTGAGAATTATTTGTATTAGATAGGAATAATTGATACCCTATGTGTAAATTATTTGTATTAAGTTATTTGAAGCCATATTAATTGAGAATTATTATTAGTTACTTGAAACCATATAACTGTGTATAGATTATTAGTATTAGATAAGAATACTTGAAACCATACGACTGTGTGCAAATTATTTGTATTAGATAGAAATATTTCATATATAACCATGTTAAAATCTATTGTAAGAGAACTATATGAAAAATAGAAATACGTATGTACAATATGTGTAATTCCCTAACCCTATTAAAATCAATGAATGTAAGCATGAAATAAAGCTGGATGAGTTGACATTCCACAAAAATCAATTAAAATAATTAAAAAATTAAACCATTCCAAAAAGACTTCATGTTAACATATGAAAATTTCTATTTCTTTTAAATTTCAGATGAAAAATATTCAATGGTTAAAAGATTTGTTAATTAAAAATTCATTATTGTTAATTAAAAATTCATCATTTTAGAATTATCTCAAATTTATTGTTTTAAAATTCATTATTTAAAAATTCATTGGCAAAAAAATTATCTAAAGATTCATTATTTAAAATATTCATTTTTTTAAAATTCATTATATATTTATGTACCTTTCTATCTATCTATCTATCTATCTATCTATCTCAGCCTGTTCATATCTATCTATCTATCAGTCTTTTCTTTCTAAACTAGTCTTTATCTATCTATCTATCTATCTATCTATCTATCTTAATGTGTTTACATCTATCATCATCATTCTTCAGCTTTTGGGGAAGTAATTTTAACCATTCTTATTGCTTTTCTCTGTATCCTCTTCTCTCTCTCTCTCTCTTTCATTAATGAATCCAACTACCAACCACTCATTTCATGTCTGCCTAAGTATAAATTCACACTCATTACATATATGGCTTGGCTTTTGAATTGGCTTGCACCGCATTCATTTAACACAAATGATGACACTCAAGGCATCTTCCAAGAGCTCAAAATTAACAAGAGTAGAAATATTTTAGAACTGACTCTAACTCTACCCTAACTCTAGCCATTACCAATTCTTTCTTTGCTGAGGCAGAAAATGCTGGATTTAATTCTTCAACCAATGAGGGTGGAAGTAACAATATACAGTTGTTGCTGATGACTGTTAACTGTGTTGATAGAGTGCAATGGCATCAGGAGATTCCACCCATCTTATGAGCAGGTGTGTATGGAGGAGGGAATATTTTCCATGTTGAAAGGTCATATTGAATTTTATTGTCTACAAATAAGGCTGCATTCAATTCATGGTCAAGTTATTCTTAAAGCACTGCTCCACTCTTGATCACCAAAGTTAAGCAACTATAAGGCTGTTTGTTACTTAGATGGGTGATCACTTAGTACCAAACTAAGCAAAGCAAAATAAAAAACAAAAAATGAAAACTTAAACTATGCTTAACAGCAGCTACAATAACCTGAAGCCTCTAAGCTCAACTAAGCAAAGCTTAGTAAATAAGAAAAAAAATGAAAGGAAAAAGTTAAGCAATGATGAGCTTGTTTAGTACTTAAATGAGTGATTACTGTGTACTACTGTAAGCAATCTGAAGTCTGTGAGCCAAATTTTTTTCCCAAAATTCTGGGTTAGACCAATATCAGCCATATAGGTCAACACTCAAACATACAGTTTGGCTTGTGGAGGACAAAGTACCTTTTGTAGTTTACAAGAGTTACTTTCAGGTTTCGTTTCCACAAATACAACACAAATTTTACAAGCACGTAAGCAAATGGAATGTGACAACTACAAATATTAAGAAACAAGCATTTTAATAATCATAATAACAAACATGATAAAAACAATTAAAATACAATATTCATTTTATGTGCATATGTAAGTATGAAAAAACACAACTATGGCCAGTTCCATAAAAATGATTTGTTTGCTTGTGTGCATGTGTACATGTCAGGAAAGTCTATTGAATCAATGTGTCCATAGTTGGCCAAAGTAAAAAGGATAAAAATTTCACTTTACTTATGTAAATGTGTGTTTGTATATAAGTGTGTGACCGTAATATAATACTTAATTTGTATTAGAGTTTTATCATTTCATCTTAATCTCTTAGTTAACTTGTTAGATATGTTCACTAAGGATGAGTTTAAGTTGGAAATATTTGTGGTAGCCCGCTAGTGTTATAGTTAGTGGTGTATATCGATTGTTAGGAGTACCGCTCTAATGGCTGACTAAGGTTTGGATCTTAGCTCTGTTGTATATCAATCCCTAGTTTTGTAGAAATTTTTTTTAAAAGTCGACAAGTATGCTGCAGTTTACAATAAGTAGTATATATCAATTGCTTGGAGGACAGGTTGATGATTCACTGGTAAAGGTTTGGATTTTAGCCCTATTGTATATGTTGACTCCTAGTTTTGTAGAGATTTTTTAAAAAAGTCGACAAGTATGCTGCAGTTTACTATAAGTAGTATATATCAATTGCTTGGAGGACAGGTTGATGATTCACTGCTAAAGGTTTGGATTTTAGCCCTATTGTATATGTTGACCCCTAGTTTTGTAGAGATCTTTTAAAAAAGTCGACAAGTATGCTGCAGTTTACTATAAGTAGTATATATCAATTGCTTGGAGGACAGGTTGATGATTCACTGGTAAAGGTTTGGATTTTAGCCCTATTGTATATGTTGACCCCTAGTTTTGTAGAGATTTTTTTAAAAAGTCGACAAGTATGCTGCAGTTTACTATAAGTAGTATATATCAATTGCTTGGAGGACAGGTTGATGATTCACTGGTAAAGGTTTGGATTTTAGCCCTATTGTATATGTTGACCCCTAGTTTTGTAGAGATCTTTTAAAAAAGTCGACAAGTATGCTGCAGTTTACAATAAGTAGTATATATCAATTGCTTGGAGGACTGGTTGATGATTCACTGGTAAAGGTTTGGATTTTAGCCCTATTGTATATGTTGACCCCTAGTTTTATAGAGATTTTTTTAGGCTTAAAAAGTCAACTAGTCCACCACAATTTAATTGATTGGGATAAAAGGAAATGAAAAACTTTTCTAACCTTCAGATGACTTTTGCGAGAAAGCATGGGTTTGGTTTTGTTGGGTCAGTAAAATGGCAATTCCTGTGTATGGAGTGAGTGAAGGAGAGGCTCTCTGCGACTGGATATACTAATCATGTGATGAACCCAGAAGTCTTGGTGCAAAATTCAAAATCCAGCCAGCAAGATTCCACCAGGCATTCAGTGAGGCAGTGACATTAAGAGAGACAACCCTAAAATATCAGATATCTTCTTTAGCATTCCAGTAAGTCTCTTAAACTCAACTTTATACACAGGAAGGACTGCATATTGTTATTGATTGTTTCATGTGTTGGTTAATAAATTGTTAGAATTAAACAAAGTATTAATTCATTTATTTGTTGCTGTTAGCCTTAGAATAAATGTTATACTAATACAACAGTTTCTTTATTAAACAGCATATCAACCTTCATGGGTTATTTAATGCCAAAATCATCCTTGTAGGACAGTAGTGTTACAATTTAAAAAATAGCTGGAATTGATAAGGCATACTTATTTCCAGATGATATATATATGTATTTCATTGAACAATATAGACATGTTTTGTTTACATATTTTTGTATATGTCCTTTCTATTTGCTGAATTGATTTTATTGTATACAGCGGGAATTAGTTGATGAAACTCCCATAACTAATTGTTACCCTTGTACTTTCTGTCTGATCTTGAGCCATCATCAGACGTGTGTATATTGCAAAAACAATGTGACCTTTGCATATACATTACTACTTTGTGTTTATAATTTATACTGGTGTGTTGTTGTAGTGTTTTATTTGTAGCAGCAGACATTTAAGACATTAGTACTGGATTCGAAATTGATTCTATGGAGTTTGGGTTGTTTTATTCTGATAAACTCTGCAAGAATTTGTAATTTTTGTTTGTTATTTTGTTGTTATTCTTGCCCAAAAACTGAGTTTTGGAAAATTCTCACTGAAAACACAACAACCCAAACTCAATAGAATCAATTTTGAATCAAGCTGACCTAAAACCAGGCCATTGGCCTAATGAGTAGAGTGTTCAGCAATGGTCCAGGAGACTGGGGTTCAATCCCAAGTTGAGTCGTACAAAAGACTCCAAAATTGGTGCTTGATGCCGCCTTGCTTAACACTCAGCATTATAAAGTAAGGATCAAGGGTAAAGTGGAGCAATCCAGGGAATGGAGTAGCACCTTCCCCAACACCTCGGTGTAGTAGCTAAGAAAAAAAGAGAGCCTTTGGGTCACCCTTGACTAAGGTTGCTGACTTACTTTTACTTACTTACATGTCTATATTGTTGAATGAAATATGCATTAATGAAGAAATGCTGCCCAAATATACACACACACATGCACACACACACATATAGCTATTATATATATATATATATATATATATATATATACAGCCATATTCTATCAGTCACTCTTTTATCAATATTTTAATCAGTTCATTGCTATTGTACCATAGCCCAATGTGGATATGTGAAATGTACCATAGCCCAATATGGATATGTGAAATGGACATATAATGTTCATATATATATATATATATATATATACATAGAACATAGGAATCTCGAAACACGAAAAACAGTTACGACTTCTCAGTTCAGGTACGAAACTTTTATTACCTTTGAGTTTCAAGGTTCTTTGATATAAGGAGAGAGATACACATTCTTTCTATTCTGGCTTTTTCATCTGCCCCCCATCTCGTGTGACACCTGCCCAAGGCCTCCGCAAGCAAGCGAAAGTCAACCGTCTTCTCACAAGGCAGGTCTCAACTCTACTAACTGACTTTTAAAAAATTCCAAAAAAATCCTCCATTTTCTATCAGCCACTCTTTTATCAATATCTTAATCAGTTCATTGCTATTAGCATGATGTTAGCAAGATTTGAGCTTTTAAGATATTTCCTACTCATTTAAATCATTAAGTAATTGTAGCATATTTATGTATTACACTTATTTGAAATTTTTTTAACTGTCCAGTAACTCAAAGAGTGCTACTTATACCATGTAACAGTTTTATCAACTGCTGGACTGAGAGGTCAGTGACTAAATTGGCTACCTCTTCAGGTCCACCTGATGAATAGGGTGGGTCATCATCATCATCATGTCGTGCCATTAGCACAGATATCCTTGAACCTCTCTCGCCACCCCTCTCTATGGTCCATTGCTTCCGGCAGGTCTTCAGGGATACATCCCATATCAGCACAGGGCTGCTGTATGTAGGTTCGAGCTGGTCGTCCTGCCTTTGCTCATCCATGTGAAGGGGTCCACAGGAGTACATCTCCAGCAGTGTCCCACATGTCTGGTTTGTCTAATTGTGATAGTTTTCGCGGTGGGTGGTAAGTGGTCATACAGCTGCTGTTTTGTGGGGTGCTGTCTCCAGTTCTTATTCAACATTGCTTGCAGCATTCTTGTGTAGTTGCCATGAAGCTTTTTCTCCGTATTTTTGTTAGCGTCCGTGTGGTGCATCCAAATAGCAGTATTGACATGACTGCTGCTTGGAAGAAACTGCATTTCATTTTATCAGTCAGGGTGAGTAGACACTGATATTTATTTGATCAGGAGGCTTAATAGAGACCTGGAAGTATTGTATAAAAAAATCTTTTCTTGGTTGGTTTCTTTGTTTAATACATATATCAACTTTCGTTGGTTATTTAATGCTAAAGCCATTTTTATACAAGAACAATAGTGGTACTATTTAACCGATCATTGCAAGGATAAGAGAGTTCATACCTTTCCAAAGGGCATCAGTCTGAAAGTGAATGTAATAGCACAACTGGAGTAAAATGTGACTTAATGAGGAGCTGCAGTCTAGCACTTTAGTCATTATGCTACAAGGACTCTTCCCTAAAATACCTTTCAAAAAGCAGGGTCAACAGCTTTAGTATTAGATAAGCACACTCAAAACCACTTTACTCTGGATTAGAATGATTAAAAACCCTATTAAGTAAAGTTAGCAACCTTAGTCGAGGGTGACCCAAAGGCTCTCTTTTCAAAAGCTACTACACTAAGGTGTAGGGTAGGACGCTACTCCATTCCCAGGGGTGTGTCCTCATGGTATAATGGTTAAAATGATGGACTGCGGAATCGTAGTACGTGAATTCATATTCCAGTCGCGCTATTACGTTAACTTTCAGGCAAATACCCTTGGGAAAGGTATGAACCTCCTTATCCTCCCAGCTATGGGTTAAATAGTACTAGTATTGTTCTTCTAGGAGAATGGCTTTGGCATTTAATAACCTACAAAGGTTGATATGCCATGAAACAGGGAAACCAAACCAATCCATTTCCAGGATTGCTCCACTTTACCCTTGATCTTCACTTTTTAGTGCTGAGTGCTAAGCAAAGTAGCATCAAGTACCGTTCTTTGAGTCTTTGGTATGACTCGACCTGGTATAGAAACCCGGTCTCCTGGATCATTGGTGAACACTCTACTCACAAGGCCAACATAAACCCTATAAAGGCCGGGAAATCATTCATATTAGATACAAATATTTAATTGTTAGCAAAGTATTATTAAATTGAAGTAGTTACTTAAAACCTAATAAAATTGTAAGAAAATAACGACTTTGGCTTTATGATTTGGTTTCTTTGTTTAATAGCATATCAACCTTTGTGGGTTATTTAATGTCAAATCCAAACTTGTAGACGAACAGTAGTGACACTCTTTAATCTATAGATGAGAGGATAAGGAGGTTTATACCTCTTCCAAGAGTATTCATCTGAAAATGAGTATAATAACAGGATTAGGATTCAGAATCACTTATGTTTAGGCTGCAGTATGGTACTTTATCTGTTATGCTATGAGGTCTCTCTACCATTGGCATTAAATAACAAGGGATGAAAATTTAAAAGCAACCAACCCAACTCAAAATAATTGACTTTTGATGTTTAGTAAAATAAAAATTTGAGCAAAATATTGGGCTTACAGGGTATCATTTTATACATACACACAGAGATATATATATTGTCATTCACAGACAGACTGTTTCGTTGTATCACAACTCTTCAGTGTGGCTAGACATGTAGGACGCTTGTAGGACACACACACAGATATATATATTGTCATTCACAGGCGGACTGTTCCATTGTATCACAACTCTTCAGTGTGGCTAGACATGTAGGACGCTTGTAGGACACACACAGATATATATATTGTCATCCACAGACTGTTTTGTTGTATTACAACTCTTCAGTGTGGCTAGACAAGTGGCAACCATAAATTCATTTGCCAGAGGGCTCAAACCCCTGCTTTTTTTTGTGTAAAGCCATTTTTTCCCCACTCGGCTGGGGCTGTAGAATACACTGATTGCACCTCTGCAGAGGGGTAAGACCCCCCTCCAATGAGTGTCCTGGATATGACACTAAACATTCTGATGGTGAGGTTCCAGTGTTGCTGGGGCCTTAGGGAATGTGGAGTACCTCTTCATTGCCATTGCTCCCTGGTCTACTCAGGTCTGGTGTGGTAGCACCCGATAGGGCCCTATCTATGGGTTAAATAGAACTAACGGCATACTTATGCTAAACTGAATTGTTTGACTAAACTGAATGGCTTGAAATAGAAATGTTTTTGACAATTAAGCCATATTTACATTTAAACT
Organism: Sepioteuthis lessoniana; assembly: GCA_963585895.1. Taxonomy (NCBI): domain Eukaryota; kingdom Metazoa; phylum Mollusca; class Cephalopoda; order Myopsida; family Loliginidae; genus Sepioteuthis; species Sepioteuthis lessoniana. The sequence goes on from OY757934.1 coordinate 64,043,056, forward strand.
GCGTGCTTATGCTAAACTGAATTGTTTGAAATGGAACTGTTTTTGACATTGAAAATGTACTTACACTAAACAGATTTGTTTAATACAGAACTGTTTTGAGATTTAACTGTGAGCAAACAAAACCTGTACTTATACTAAACTGAATTATCTGAATTACAACTCTTAGACTAAAAAATATACTGTGTACTTACATTTAAACTGCATGCTTATGCTAGACTGAATTATTTGAAATGGAACTGTTTTTTGACATTGAAACTGTACTGAATTGTTTAATATAGAACTGTTTTGACATTTAACTGTTTGCAAACAAAATCTGTACTTATACTAAACTGAATTAGCTGAATTAGAACTGCTTGAATAAACTGAATAGCTTGAAATAGAAATGTTTTTCACAATTAAACTGTACTTACATTTAAACTGCATACTTATGCTAAACTGAATTGTTTGAAGTAGAACTATTTTCATAAAAATGGATTTGGCGTCAAATAACCAACAAAGGTTGATATGCCATAAAACCCAACCTACCAACCCACCATTTTCTTTTATTAGATCAATCAGCATTCGAAGTATGTTGTGAAGGACAACAGATACAGGACTAATGTATCCCCTGCAGAATACAAGCAACAATTTCAAAGAAGTCTGTGTCTCC
>OY757934.1:64043904-64193904 GCA_963585895.1 Sepioteuthis lessoniana
GCTAAACTGAATTGGTTGAGATGGGACTGTTTTTGACATTTAAACTACATACTGAACTGTTTAAAATAGAAATGTTTTGACATTGAAACTTTGTACTTATGCTAAACTGAATTATTTGAAATAGAACGGTTTCGACATTAAGCTGTTTGTAAAAAAAGGATTTGGCATTAAATAACCAACAATGGTTGATATGCCATAAAACCCAACCAAACAAGGATGGCTTTGGCATTACCTACGACGACGTAAAATAAAATCAACGACCCAATCTATCTATCTATCTATCTATCTATCTATCTATCTATCTATCTAACTAGCGAGCTATCTCGACTATTCTTCTTGAAGGATGGCTTTGGCATCAAATAACCCATGAAGGTTGATATGCCATTAAATAACGAAACGAAACCAAACCAGTAATGATAATAACAAGATTGACTTTGCATTCTCCAAAGTGTTAGAACTAGAGCTTTACAGTTTAATATCATAACCAGAAATCCTTTATTGGGGGGGAAGACTGGGCCTGACCCCCTCAACAGTAGATACCGTCAACGTATTCTATACCTCACTGACAAGGCGGCTTGTCCATAGAATTGCATCCTGTATATGCACAAACGCTTTAACACCAAAGTGATATAAGATAAACATTACCTTATTTTTAGCAAGAAACAACTCTGGGATTAACTTCAAACAACGAAAGTTCCCCATTCCCGGGGCGATTTGGCTTTTCTTGGCAGAAACCCCTAATTTTTTTTTTACCTGCCAGTGGCACCAGTTTTTGCTTTAATATTACAATGACTGTTTCTTATTTTAGCGCTCAGACATTTTTTCTCACTTTAGGTGTTTTTTTGTTATTGCTTTTAACTTGTCCTCTTCATACCGTCACAACTTTGCCTCTACCCCACCGCACCTTTTGCGCATACCTGTGCCCTAGGCGATCATCACGTTACTCTTAGAGTCTGAGAAACAAGTTCTCTCTCAGAGATGTTATTAACTACAATAACAATATTAACACTATGGACTGGGAACATTCGACTTGCAAATAAAGTTCAGTTATTATAACGAAAAGTTTAAATCAGTCCTTTTGAACGATTGCATATATATATAATATATATATATATATATATATATATATATATATATATATTCAAGTAAGTTTTGTTAAAAACGACGGAACACTGATTTTATTTTTTCTAGACTCCTTGTTATTTTTCTAGTGTCAGGATCTTGATGGTTAAGGAATTATTTCATATCTTCTGCCCAAGCGCTTTCAACCATACTTTTGGTCATCATCAAGGGTAGTGTTGTTTGAGTTGTCTGTTGAGTTTTTACTGTTTTAATTATTTGTAGCGTTTTGTTTTGATTGGTTGGTTGGTTTTTATGGCATATCAACCTTTGTAGATTATTTAACGCCAAATCCATTTTTATGAAAATAGTTCTATTTCAAACAATTCAGTTTAGCATAAGGACGCCGTTTAAATGTAAGCACAGTTTAATTGTGGAAGACATTTCTATTTCAAGCAATTCAGTTTAGTCAAGCAGTTCTAATTCAGCTAAGTATAAGTACAGGGTTTGTTTTTTTTGCACACAGTTAAATGTCAAACAGTTCTATATTAAACAAATCAGTTTAGTGTAAATACAATTTCAATGTAAAAAAAACAGTTCAATTTCAAATAATTCAGTTTAGCATAAGCACGCAGTTTAAATGTAAGTACGGTTTAATTGTGAAAAACATTTCTATTTTAAGCTATTCCGTTTAGTCAAACAATTCAGTTTAGCATAAGAATGCCGTTTGTTCTATTTAACCCATAGATTGGACCCTTGTCAGGTGCTACCACTCGGGCCAGCGTGGACCTGGGAGCGATGGCAATGAAGGGTACTCCGCATTCCCCAAAGCTCCAGCATTACTGGAACTGCACCATCAGATTGTTTAGCGTCATATCTAGGACACTCGTTGGGGGGAGGTCTTACCCCTATGCAGAGCTGTGCTTTTATTCATTTACTGGCTGCTAGCATCATCTATCATCTTGGATTCTTCTGGCAGACACTGGTTCAGTAGGCTGGGGCAATAGAATACACCAACTGCATCTCTGCGGAGAAGTAAGCCCCCCCCCCAACGAGTGTCCTGGATATGACACTAAACAATCTGATGAAGCTTAAGTAATGCTGGAGCTCTGGTGGAATGTGGAGAACCCTTTCATTGCCATTGCTCTCAGGTCCACTCTGACCTGGAGTGGTAGCATCTGAGTCCTATCTATGGGTCAAATAAAACTGTTTGACATTTAAACTGTGTGCTTATGCTAAAATGAATTGTTAGAAATAGAACTGTTTTTACATTTAACTGTGTGTAAAAAAAACAACTGTGAACTTATAACTGAATTGTTTGAAATAGAACTGTTTGATCATTTAGTTGTGTTTAAACAAATAACTTTTGTTGAATTGCTAGTGATACATAGCAATATCTGGAATCATTTAACTTTAACTTTTGCTAAACTAAATTGTTTGAAATTGAACTGTTTGATCATTTAACAGAGTATAAAAACCATTTACCTGTGTAAAAAAAAATGAACTCATTTGTTATCGACAAAATGTGTTTATAAATCATCTATTTAATCTAAATGTATGAAAGGAATTCGGCATTGAATAACCTACAATGGTCGATATGCCATAAAACCAAACCAAACCAAATCTGGCTGATATGGAAGACAAATGCAGGAGCGAAAGCTCTCCTTATAAAATTACGGATTTGGTATTTTGTAATTTGGCAAAATGGTTCGTACCAATGTGGAATGACGTCAGTTTTAAGTAAGTTCTTCACTTCGGGTTGTTAACTACTCGGTGTGTGTGTGTGTCGGTTGTGTATATTCCTAAGAAGCAAGTTATTTATTGCCTACTCTATAAGTACTGTATTGTATGAAATTTAAAAAAATCTTTATTTACAAAGTTTAACATATTACTTATTACTTATTTCAAACCGGCTCATTGGACTAGTGGGTATAGTGTTCGCTAATGGCCCTGGAGACCTGGGTTCAATCCCAGGTCACGTCACACCAAAGACTTTAAAAATGGTACTTGATACCTCCTTGCTTAACACTCATCAATATAAGGTACGTATCAAGGGTAAAGTAGAGCAATCCAAGGAAAGGAGTAGCGCCCTCCCGTACACCTCGGTGTAGTAGCTATTGAAAAGGGAGCCTTCTGGTCGGCCTCGACTAAAGGGAGACAACTTTTCTTACTTATTTCATTTGTACCATTAGAGCACTTCATGGAAACCAAGTAAATTTATACCTATTATAATGAACATTTGGAATTTTTAATTTCGAAAGATATGAATCCCGTAATTCCCCCAGCAATGGGTTGAATAGTATCATTCCCGTTCTTCTGAAAAGATGGTTTTGGCATTAAATAAGCCACGAAGGTCGTTATGTCATTAAACAGAGAAAGTGAAACTTGAAACTTTTAAGCAGACATTCCCTTGAAAAGCTGATATGCAAAATACAATTTACAGTTATCTTTTTTCTCGATAAAATATAACATTTCCAGACGAAACAAGGTGTAAATTCGGAGAAAGACCATAGTCAGAGAGTACACGTAGCGTTCAGCTCCTGTTTATTCCATTGAAGATAAAGTGGGCTAATATGTATAAAATTTGGGGGCGTTTTTTTTTTTTCGCAGAAAATATTTTGAAAATCTTATTTCTCTTGAATTCGTTATTTATCCTCATATTTTTTGAAAGATGACGTTAACATAAATTATTTAATAATGCAAATAATAATTATTATAATTCAATTGTATAAATCTTTTTTCGGTATACACACAAACACTGGAAAAAAATTCAATTGACATTTCGGAGACAATGTGATGCATTTAATTTAATCTTTAATTACTGTAAATCATCTTTGGTTTGGTTTCTTTGTTTAATGGCATATCAACCTTTGTAGGTTATTTAATGCCAAAGCCATTCTCCTAGAAGAATAGTAGTGGCACTATTTAACCCATAGCTCGGAGGATAAAGCGGTTCATACCTTTCCCAAGGGTAGTTGCCGGAAGTGAACGTAATAGCGCGACTGGAGTTCGAAATCGCTTACTACGATTCCGAAGTCCATCGCTTTAACCATTACACCACGAGGACACCCTAAATCATCTTTGATAGTTTTGTTTGGTTTCAGGACATATCGATCTTTGTGGGTTATTTAATACCAAAGCCATACTTGTGGAACAATTCAAAGCTATAGCTGGGAGGATAAGAGGGTTAATGCCTTTCCCAAGAGTATTAGTCTGAAAGTGAACGAAATAGCGCGACTAGAGTTTGAATTCACTAATTACGATGTTGCAGTCCAGCACGTTAGCCACTACATCACGGGGATCGACCCCTTAATTATCTTTAATTCCACCTGAAAGTTCATAACAGTGTTATCTGCTTCTCGTAGCATATTTTCACGGATACGCCATGATTATTGTAATTTATTAAGATTACATTAATAAAGCTCAAGGCAAGTGTGTGAATGTGTGATTAGTCATATATGTAGGTATATCAATGAGTCGGCAGCCTCTCGATGATTTTACCCGAGGAATATTTATTTTTCAACATGATCTCATTCCTTGTTAATCGGTGGTGAAAATAGATAGCCAATAGTGGTAGCCATGTGAAAGAACGTTGTTTAGTAGTTGAAAACTATTTCTATCCAACGGTAGTATCGTACTCTCAGTATCTGTGGTACGTTTCTTGTAAATGAATAGGAGACATTACTTTAAATAAACTATATATATATATATATATATAATGTTTGTGGGTGTGTACATTGATGTACATTGATACCGGACATTGGCATAATGGTTAGAGTGTTCACAAATGGTCCGGGAGACCTGGGTTCAATCCCAGATTGAGTCATACCAAAAGACTCAAAAAATGGTACTTGATGCTACCTTGCTTAACACTCAGCATTACAAGGCAAGATTCAAGGGTAAAGTGGAGCAATCCAGGGAAAGGAGTAGCGCCCTCCCCTACACATTGTTGTAGTAGCTATTGAAAAGGGAGCCTTCGGGTCACCCTCGACTACGGTCGCCAACTTACTTTTTACTTTTACATTGATGGTTACTTAATGCCAAATCCTTTGTATATATATATATATAAATCAAATATGATTTGTAAATATTTGAATGTAACATTTTTATGAACGAGAGTGAGCTTATTTCCTTGCACACAGTTGAGGCGTTTCTTCTATTTAACTATTTAACACTAATAGTTTTATTCAACATTATTCAGTTGTTTGCACATAGTTAAATGGTTTCAAATATTGCTGGGGGTGTCCTCGTGGTGTAATGGTTAAAGCAATGGACTGCGGAATCGTAGTAAGCGAGTTTGTACTCCAGTCGCGCTATTACGTTCACTTTCGGCAAATACCCTTGGGAAAGGTATGAACCCCCTTATCCTCCCAGCTATGGGTTAAATAGTACAACTACTGTTTTTCTAGGAGAATGGCTTTGGCATTAAATAACCTAAAAAGGTTGAGATGCCATTAAAAACAAAGAAACCAAACAGAAAGAAACCAAATCAAATATTGCTATTTAACACTAATAATTCTATTCACCTCATTCATTCGTTACGCACAGTTAAATAGCTTCAAGTATAGTAAATGTTTAAATATTTCTTGTTGAACCATAAATGGGACCCTTACAGATACTACCAATCAGGATCAGAGTGGATCTGGGAGTAATGATAATGAAAGGGTAATCCACGTTTGCTCAGAGCTCCAGAACGGGAGCCTCGCCATCAGATGGTTTAGAGTTATATCCAGGACACTCATGGGTCTTACCTTTCTGCTGAGATGCAGTCGGTGTCTTCTACTAACCCAATAGATTGCCAAGTCTGGTGAGGCTGTAGAATACACCGACTGTACTTCTGCAGAGAGGTAAGAACACTCCCCATAACGAGTGTCCTTGATATGACACAAAACAATCTGATGGTGTGGTTCTAGCAATACTGCCATCGCTCATTGCCATCGCTCCCGAGTCCACTCTGGCCTGGAGTGGTAGCACCTGATAGGGTCAAATAGAACTAAACTTTGTGCTTGTGCTAAACTGAATTGCTTGAAATAGAACTGTTTAGATATTTGAACTGCGGAATTATCTAAACTGAATTGTTTAAAATAGAATTGTTTTGACCTGTGAGTGTACAAAAACTATACTGACACAAAACAGAATTGTTTGAATTAAAACTGTTTAACTTAACTGAATAGCTTGAAGTAGTTTTTTTTTTTTTTTTGCAATTAAACTGTGCACTCAAGCTAAACTGAATTGTTCGAAATAGAACTGTTTATTTGTATAAAAATGAATTTGGCGTTAAATAACCTGCAAAGGTTGTTATGCCATGAAACCCAAACAATCACGAACTGACCCAGTTGACTGGGCTGCATATAATGTGCGTATGATTTATCCACTTTTCCACTTATTTTTATCATCCTGTTAGATTCACTAAAATCTACCATTTCTCCATATGCGTATGTATATATGTACACAGGTTAGTGTGTATATATGTGTACATATGTGCATTTATCTGTAAGTATATATTAATATATGTGTGTGAATACATATATAGGAGCATACACGTGTATATGCATGTGTGTGTATATGTGTGTGTATGGAGGCGCTTGTGGTATAGTGGTTATCTTTGTAGAAAATGGACACGGTGACCCAAGTTCAAATCCTAGATGAGGGTTTTACCACTTTACCTATCACTAATATTTTTTAGAGGTGCCCGTGGTGTAGTCGTTATCGTCGTAGGAAATGGACACGGCGACACGAGTTCAAATCCAGGACGAGACTGATTGCATTTCACATACCACTAATACCCTTGGGAAAGGTATGAATCCAATTATTCTCCCTCCAGCTATGGGTAAATAGTAGGACTGACTAGGTTCTTCAGCCTTGGTAAGGCAACTAGTCTAGGAGAAGAAAAACTCTGAATTGAAACCTGTTAAACTCTGCTTAAAAATTGACCTTGTGTCATATCCTGCCCGAGCGGAGGGGTTGGTAAATAGTACCTATCACTAATATTTTTGGGAAAGGTATGAATAAAACTTTTCTTCTTCCTGCGGTGGATAAATAAAAGGGTAGACATGACTCGTTAACCACGGTATGGCAATAGGTCTTTGAGGAGGAAAACTCGAACCTGCTAAGCTCCACTTAAAATTGACCTTGTGTCACAGCCTGCTCATGGTGGATAGGTTGGGTAAATACATATGTGTGTGTGTCAGTGTATGTATGAATGCGCATATATGGGTGTATATAAAACTATATGTATGTGTTTTTGCTTATAAGTGTGTTTGGTTTGATGGCATATCAAACATTGTAGTTTATTTAAAGCCAAATCTTGTTTATACGAATATATTAAATATGATTTGTAAACACATTTTGTTGATAACATTTTTAAATGAGCCAGAGGACATTTTTGCACACAGTTAAATGGTTTCAAGTATTGCTATATAACAGTCCCAATTTAACATCAGTCATTTGTTTGCATACATAGTTTGTTCTTTTTGACCCATAAACAGAACCCTATCAGGTGCAACCACAACGGGTCATAGTGAACCTGGGAGTAATGGCAATGAAGGGATACTCCACACTCCCCAAATTTCCAAGGCTGGAGCCACGCCATCAGATTGTTGGTGGCGGTTCTTACCCCTCCGCAGAGAAGCAGCCGGTGTATTCTACAGCTTGTGTGTGTGGGTATATATATATATATATATATATATATATATATATATATATATATATATATATATATATATATGTATATGATTCAAATATTTTTCGTTCGGCATTTACTTAGATTAACAATCTGAAATGAAAAAGCTGAGACAGAACTGACGTCATTGCAAGTGGGCACGAACCATTTGCCAAAGAACAAAATACCAAGAGTTGAATTTTACTCGATGTAACATTCTGTGTTTTGAGGCCAAAAATAATAACATTTTCTTCTTTTTTGTTATGCTTTGTTGTTGTTGTTTTGTTTTGTTTTTTTGTTTATTTATTTTTAGTTTTTTGTTTGTTTTTTGTCGGCTAACATTTTGCTCGGAATTAATAACTTTTGCCATAACACTCTTCTCTTCGAATGGAACTCCACCCACATTTACACCCATACACACGTGTATGTGCTTAAACACACACACACACACACACACACACACACACACACACACACACACAAGAGAGCTGAAAATTTACAGAACAACTTAGGCGGAAATTATTTTTCTTGATATTGATTTTTTTTGCGGGGGGAAGGGTTAAAGAAATTTGTGATTGTTTCTCAAGCTTTTGTGATAACCTTTCAAATGTTTTTCGAGTGTATTGAATAATAATTTTCTCTCCCTCCTTGTGTGTGTGTGTGTTTACATATATAAAGTTAAGATAGTGAAGATATCTTGGTTAAATGATTACATTGGCGTTAAACTTACTGTTACCAAGCGCCACTGATTTAGATCAAAATATACTCTTTTACCGATATTGAGCACTATATATTCATAAATGTAGCAAACTGCATTATATATATATATATATATATATATATATATATATATATATATATATATATATTGTCCAGTACGGCCTGTAACTAGTGGTCACAGATAAGTATTCATGCCATTAAACATATATAAAAACTAATATATATAAACTTTAAAAAATATACTTCTAGGTTATCGGTGTTTTATCAACAAACCATAAAAATGTTTGATTTTTAAAAATATATTTCGATGTTTATTGAGCACTCTTTATTTATAAATGTAACAAACTGCATTATATATATATATATATATATATATATATATATATATATATATATATATATATTTCTTTTAGATTTATATATATATAATTCTAAAAGAAAAATATACTTTTAAGTATCAACAAACCAGAAAAAAAAAGTTTTTTTTTTGTATATTTCGATGTTTATTTTCACTGATTTCACTGAATTTTGATAAGTCACTGGTCACTATGACTAAAAAGAAACCCCTTTGATGTAACTCTTATTTGCTCTATCTCATATCCCAAATATTGTCACCTTAATTTAGATTAGTGTATAGTTTTTTTTATTTAATACACCATTATTTCTGCTCACCCACACATATATTTGTGAGTGTTTATATACATATTTACCCTCCTCGCTCGGTCAGAATATGTCACAAGGTCAATTTTTAAGCGGAGTTTAACAGGATTGAATTCAGAGTTTTCCTTCTCCTAGACTAGTTGCCACACCAAGGCTGAAGAACCTAGTCTGCCCTACTATTTACCCATAGCTGGAAGGAGAATAATTAGATTCATACCTTTCCCAAGGGTATTAGTGCAATGTGAAATGCAATCAGTCTTGTCCAGGATTTGAACTCGTGTCGCCGTGTCTATTTCCTACGACAATAACCATTACACCACGTGTGTATATATATGAGAGAGAGAGAGAGAGACGCCGGAAAAAGTTTTGTCTCTTTAATCATTCTATTCAGTTAATTGTCTACCTGATGATCGAATATGCGAAATTGAAGGAATATAAAATAAGTTAGTGGGTCTAAAAAGAGTTTTTGAGTTGTTTGTGTGTTTGCACACAAACAACTCGCAAATTTAACGGGAAGAACAAGGATCAAACCCTGGTTTCAAAAATGAATTTTATAAATCAATGATTTCATTAGCATTAATCAAGGGTCGTCCTTTACACGAGATCAACTTGAACACGAATGTGTTCGATATTCTAACTTAATGGGAAGGACTAGAATCATATCTTCGCTTCAAAGACGAATTGCATAAATAAATGATTTCAAAGGTTTAGAGATCGACTTGAACATGATTGTGCACGGTATTGAAACCTAATGGGTAAGGATCAGAAGATGATTTATTTTAACACCACGAAACATAAGAATGGACCGGGTAAATACTGAGTAAGCTATAGAATAAGATCAAATACTCTCTTTAGTAAGTAAGTAAGCAAGCTGAGTACTTGCTATCTTAAGTAAGCAAGTTCCACTAGTCTCTATACTAAGTAAATAAATAAGATCAAGTACACTTTATTTCAAGTACTTTCTTTAGTAAGTAAGCAAGTTCCTGTGCTTTCTCTAGTAAGTAACCTTCAAGACGCTGTATCGTGTAAAAACAAGATGTAATATTTTAGGTCAGGAGTTTCAACCTCGCGGCTCGTGAGCCACATATGGTCCTTAAGGCTCATCTGTGCAACCCTACACCCAACTTTTATAATTTTCTTTTAGTCTTTTTATGTTGACTTTGAAGAAGTACCTTTACAACTGCAGACGGAACTCATTATTCTTATCATTAAGGGTTTTCGGACTATTGTCTTAATCTTTATTGTTATTTCCAAAACGTTTCAGCCGATATGTCCTCCGACCTTCTTCGGGTATTTGTCAAACTCGAGAACTTCGAACTACGTCTTTTATTGAATCCACGGGGGTTGCCTGTTCTGATTCCGTTTGCCATAACCGGGTACAAGTGTTAAGAATTCCTGTATTGTTACTCGCCTGCAGTCAGGATTAAACCTGCAACCTCCAGATGATTGTCTCCTTAGAAGGTTAGGGAACCAACACCTATAACCGTTACGTTATGTATCCTGCTGGACAGTTTAGAGTGAATTTTTGGGACTTATAAACTTAATGCTCTTATTTGACTAGGATTACTACTATTATGTATAATGATTTTTTATCTATGCTCATGTACAGATTCTTTTATCTAGCCTTTTTAATTATCGGTTCCCATATTGTATTTATCTCTATACTTGGTCTACTCAGCAGGTCATTGTAGCCCAACATATGAGCTGATTCCTTTAGGCGTCTGATCCTCCAATCTTCAGCTCTATCAATTATTTTAACTTCATCCCATAAAGGCAGATGGTTTCCCATTTCCTTCCATATAGAGTCCGCCATACCCAACTTTTCAATCTCACCTCGTACTACTGTCTTCCGATGTTCTTCTAGCCTTACTTTTAGTGGACGACCTGTCTCGCCTTTTTATTTTACCACAGCTGCAAAGATTGGGGTAAACAGAGTTCTTGATCATGTTGAATTCCGTTGGTGGCTTGACCCGGAAGAGATATCTCCGAAGAGTGGAACTCATTATTCTTCAGTGTTCAGGAGATTTAAAGTCCAAGTTTCTTGCTTGCCACATTCTCGATTTCTTTGAGAACCATCTGGACAATTCTCCAACCTTATCATCCATCCCCAGCAGCTAGTGAGCATATTTGACTCTAAATACCCTTGTGAACACTTGTTCTTCAAAATGAAGCATACCAAGAGTATTCTGCATTTGCAGCTATCAAATCATCACTTTTCTAATGTGCCCCACTTCTGTCATTCTCTTTATTTATTCTTGATATTAAATCTTTTTGTGATAGCAAACACCATCAGATGTCTCATTAATTAATAATGGCCAAGTGGGTAGAGCGTTCGCCAATGGTCCGGGAGATCGGGGTTCAATCCCAGGTTGGGTCTTAAAGACTTAAAAAATTGTACTTGATACTTCCTTGCTTAACACTCAGCAATATAAGGTACATATCGCGGGTAAAGTGAAGCAATCCAGGGGAAGGAGTAGCGCCCTCCCCTACACATCGGTGTAGTACCGATTGAAAAGGGAGCTTTCTGTTCGCCCTCGACTACAGTCGCCAACAACTTTCACTTCTGTCCTTTTAAGATTTCGGCTCCGGGCCCTGCTTAGTTAAGCTTTGTGGCCTTCATGCTGAAAAAATTGGGTAACTCTGTTCTGAATAAACAAGTCAAATCTAGTACCCTTTTGGGTGGGAGAGTACTCATGGCACATTGGCTAACGTGCAAGACTGTGACACCCTGGTAAGTGAGTTCGAACTCCAGCTGTGCTTTTATTTTCACTTTCGGACTAATACTTTTGGCAAACCACCTTATCCCTGTAGCTATGGGTTAAACACTACCATTTTCTCTTATTCTACAAGAATGGCTTTGGAATTAAATAACGAAGGAAGGTATATGTGCCATTAAACAAAGAAAACAAAGCTTAATACCCAGTATAGTAAGCAAGCAAATAAACACCAGGACTTTCAAAAGAAGTAATTGATTCCTGTTTTTTTTTTTTTTTTTTTTTTTTTTTTTTTTTTTTTTTCAAGGATATTTTGTTGTTTTTTTTTTTCAAGGATATTTTGTTGTTTTTTTTTTCAAGGATATTTTGTTGTTTTTTTTTCAAGGATATTTTGTTGTTGTTAGTTAAAGGATATTTTGTTGTTGTTTTTTCAAGGATTTTTTTTTTCAAGGATTTTTTTAAAGGATATTTTGTTGTTGTTTTTTCAAGGATATTTTGTTGTTTTTGTTTTTTTAAAGGATTTTTTTTTTCAAGGATATTTTGTTGGGTTTTTTTCAAGGATTTCTTTTTTCAAGGATATTTTGTTGTTGTTGTTGTTTTTTTTTCAAGGATATTTTGTTGTTTTTTTTCTTCAAAGATATGAACACGAAATGAGACACAAACAGCTTAAAACGGAACTTTAACTCCACTCCATTATTCCATTTTTCTTGAGAATAACTCTTACACCACAAGTGTTTCTTGATAACAGCAGAATTAATAATATATTGGCGCCATTTACTTTATGTTGATGGGGGTATAAGAGATTTGGTCCCTTACTTTTTCTTCTTATCCTCATTTAGTGGTTATTTTCTTTTGTTGGCTGTTCAGGCTGAAAAGGAATGAATGACGGAAAAAAAAGACAGGAATACTTTCAAACTCAATTTTTATTCCCTGGTTTACCACAATTTCGTGGAGTGGGGGATGTTTTTCCTGAGCCAGTAAAATAGCACCCCCCACATCGTCGCGGTGTGTAAAGGAATTTGAGAAAGAGTTTCTTTTTTTTTTTTGTGCCAGGAAGCCCATATTCTCTGGCATCCGCAGATTGCCCTTATTATCAGAGGCTCCTGAAAGATTGTTATTTTTGTATTTACTTATTTTAAAATGAGACTTATATATATATATATACGTAAGTTGGCTGACAGTTGTCGAGGGTACCCAAAGGCTTGTTTTTCAATAGCTATTACACCTAGGTGTTGGAGAGGGCGCTACTTCTTTTCTTGGATTGCTCTTCTTACCCTTGATTCGTATCTTATAATGCTGAGTGTTAAGCAAGGAGGCATCAAGTACCATTTTTGAGCCTTTGGTATGACTCGACCTGGGATTTAACCTCGGTCTCCTGGGCCTTTAGCGAACACTAACCATTATGCCAATGAGCTGGTTATATATATATATATATATATATATATATATATATATATATATATATTAAATGGGATTAATAATCTATTAGCGCCATTTATTTTATGTTCCGATCAACTCGTTTCTTTTTGTTTATAAACACGTCGTTCTTATTTTTCGTTTTGCTCTGCGTTATCTTGAAGAATTAGTTATGGCAACGGTCCAAAGATTTTTTCCTTTTTTTTTTTTTTTTTTTGTAAACGAATTTTTTTCAGCAAACGCTCTTTTTCAAATAGGAAAATAAATCCATGCATCTAGCTATGTATGTTTAATGTTGATATATATATACCGTATAAGATAAGAGAAAAAAGTTAGATGGAAACTACACAAGGATCCTTAGTAAACATAATAGAAAAAATAAACTAAAAACAACATTGAATTATCAAAGAAAGCAAAATCATATCTATCCGAGACACAATAGAAAGGAAGAAGTTAAGCAACAAGTCTGTTCAGAATTTACATTGGTGACCACTTAGTAACAGCAGGTACTGTGAGCAACCTCATGCGTATATCAAACTAAGCAAAGATGAGTAAGTAATAATAAAATGAAAGGAAGAAGTTAAGCAACGATGAGTCTGCTCAATAGTTTGATGGGGAACCGCTTAGTAACAGCAGGTATCGCAAACAACCTGTGGCATGCTTAGTAAATAACAATAGAAAGGAAGATGTTAAGCAACGACGAATCTGCTCAGTGATAAGATGGGTGACCATTTAGTATCAGTAAGTGCTGAAAGCAAACTCATGCCTGAGTATCAAACTAAAGAGATGATTAAATAACAAGAAAAATTAAAGGAAAAGTTAAGCAACGATGAATCTACTCAGTTGTTAGATGGGTGACCACTTAGTTGTTGCAGATACTGTAAATAATCTGAAGCTTGTGTCAGGCTTAGCAAAGCGTAATAAATAACTCTAGCAAGAAAAAAGTTAAGCAACGACGAGTTTGTTCCGTAGTTATATAGGTAACCTCTTAGTAACAGCAAGTACTGTAAATAACCTGTTTGGTTTGGTTTTATGGCATATTAACCATTGTAGGTTATTTAATGCCGAATCCATTTTTATTGATATAAAAGGTTCTTTTTCAAACAATTCAGTTTAGCGTAAGTACAGTTTTTTCTTTACACACAGTTAAATGTCGAAACAGTTTTATTTCAAACAATTCAGTTTAACATATGTTCACGGTTTTTAAATTGTGAACATATGTTAAACTGAATTGTCAAAAGCAGTCCTATTTCAAGCAATTCAGTTTAGCATAAGTTCACCGTTTTATTCTATTTGACCTATCGATAGGACCCTGTCAGGTGCTACCACTCCGGGCCAGAGTTGACCTGGGAGCAATGGCAATAAAGGGGTACTGCGCATTCCCCAATTCACTGATTGTTTTGTGTCATACTCAGGATATTCGTTGGGGGAGTCTTACCCTTCTGCAGGGATGCAGTCATGTATTCTACAGCTCCACCTGACTGGGTTATACATGATTATGTAAACAAATTTTGTAGATAACATTCTTAAACGAATTACCATGACCAAAAAATCCGGCAAACACTTGCGCACGACATACAGAAACCCTGGACAGCTGTTTCGATCTTATTAGGTCTCAATACTCCCCCACTGGAGATCGAACCAGCAACCACAGAATGCAGAGCCGAAACTTTGCCACAGAGCAACCGGTCCACATCGCACACAAGTAATGCCAAATCAACTAGTCATGGAAGTTGCGCGGCCAGTCAACTTGAATGTGTCTTGTAAGTTACATCTGTACTCTTTACAGAGGACACGGTCACCTCCAGGGCCACATCTTCCCAAGAGGATTGGAAATACCCATCCACGTAATCATCATAACCCCAAGGGAAAGGAAATAAATGTACATTTTTGTTTTAAGTAGAGGATTGTGATTTTAATAACCATAACTAGAAAATATGGCGAACACTTGCGCGCGACATCCGAAAACACTGGACAGCTGTTTCGACCTTATTAGGTCTCATCAGCATGTGCAATGTGAACCGGTGGCTCAGTGATAGTTTCAACTCTGCATTCTGTGGTCGCTGGTTTGATCCCCAGTGGGGGAGATCACGGTAAGCACTGCTGCTGAGACCTAATAAGGTCGAAACAGCTGTCCAGTGTTTCCGTATGTTGCGCGCAAGTGTTCGCCGGATGTTCTGGTCACGGTAATTCAATTCACAATATAATTCCTCTTCTTAAAAAAATGTACATTCTTAAACGAGTCTGAAGTATTTTTGCACAAAGTTAAATGGTTTTAAATATTGCTATATAACAGCATATTTAACACCTGTCATTTGTTTGCACACAATTTATTCTTTTTGACCCATAGATAGGACTGCATCAGGTGTAACTACTCAGGGCCAGAGTAGACATGGAAGCAATGGTAATGAAAGTGTACTCCACATTCCCCAAATCTCTAAGGCTGGAGTCTCACCATCAGATTGTTTAATGTCATATCCCAGACGCTCGTTGCTGAGAAGGAGTCAGTGTATTCTACTGCCCTAACCGACTGGGCTCTAAACAACCTGTGTTAAACTAAATAAAACTTGGTAAATAAGAACATGATAGAAATTAAATATTTATTTATTCATTCGTTATTTTCTATAAAAATAAAGAATTACTTATTTATTTATTTTCTATAAAAATAAAAGATTATTTATTTATTATTTTCTATAAAAATAAAAGATTATTTATTTATTATTTTCTATAAAAATAAAAGATTATTTATTTATTATTTTCTATAAAAATAAAGAATTATTTATTTATTATTTTCTATAAAAATAAAAGATTATTTATCTATTATTTTCTATAAAAATAAAAAATCAACAAAATCCTATTTAGCTATCTGAGATGAAATCGTCAGTCCACACAATCAACCCACCAAAATAAAACAATGACAGCACTGGTTCAAAATTCTATTTGTTTCTATACATCTAATGACTTATATACAGTAGCACATTTCTCTTCGTAAATTCTCTGGAATTTGTGCGCAAGAAGCAATTATTCTTTCAGTGAGTCGTTACAAGCATAAATTGTGTTTATTCCAATGTCCCATTGAGAGAAATCGAATAGAGTAATGTCACGTGATCGGGCCAGAAATTTGATTGGTCCACATCATCTGATCTACTGCTAACGAGAATATTC
Source organism: Sepioteuthis lessoniana (assembly GCA_963585895.1). Lineage (NCBI taxonomy): Eukaryota > Metazoa > Mollusca > Cephalopoda > Myopsida > Loliginidae > Sepioteuthis > Sepioteuthis lessoniana. Next base: position 64,060,300 of record OY757934.1, read on the forward strand.
ATGCGACCATGAAAAATTAAATTTGTTTATGATTGTTTAGTTTAATAACTTATAAAACTCTTCTGAGTTATCTAATGCCAAATCCTGTTTATATATTTTGAAATGAATGTCTGCATGTAAATTTGATATTTTAGATTTTTATTTTTCATAACTTTACTCTACACGTGTTTCAAACTTAAGATGACAATGAAATCTGAAACACGTGTGTTGTGAATATGGATTATCTCCTCTTGATAATCCAAGCTATAAAAAGCTGTACATTTCCGCTTGTCAAGTTAGACGAGTAGTAGGATTCTTAACTGAATAAAAGATTACTAGACAGAATCTCTTGTCCTGTTTTCATTACAACGTGAATATCAAGATTATGAAAAATAGAAATCAAAAGTACAAAATTCTCTTGCAGACCGATTCATTTATAATATTTACTTTTTTTTTTGTTAGACCCACCAATATATATATATATATATATATATATATATATATATACATATCTTGATTCATATTCACTTTGGTCATTATCTACTTGCACAATACACACACACAAATTATATATATATATATATAATGATTTGTCAGTGAATACTTTGTAGGAAACTTTATTTTTAAACGAGTGAGACTTCATTTATTTGCGCACAGTTTAAATGGTTTCAACAATCGCTATCTCAGCGCATTTGACCCTCAACCACCATCTTCTAGCACTTTAAGATAAAACAGAATTGGGTATTTGTTTGCCACAAGTACAATTTCAAGAATACAGTCGGGACAATCATAAAAGTATTAAGGCTTGACAAGACAAACCGATGAATCAGATCGGGCCGCTTCAATCGTTCGTTCAGCCCAGTAAGGAAGAGTCAAAGTGGAGTGTTACAACTCACTCGATGACTTCGGTCACCGTGTCACGAAATGGTCAGCGACCAGGATCTCGTCCTCGAGCATTTAGAGTCGTCACCCATGTCTAATTGGTGGCCTTTTTGAGGAGGGTTCTTACCCCTCTGCAGAGGTACAGTTGGCGTATTCTACAGCCTCGGTCGAAAGGGCAGAAAAATTAAGATTTTTTTTCTTTTTTTTATCAACGATTAACAATATAAAAAAAGGAAGGATGGTGAATTTGCTTCTTGGCGAGTGAATACTCGATTAGATATATTATCTACCACCAACCATTACAAATACAAGTATTTATTTTAAATATTTCTTGGCAAAAATATTCTATCAGTAAAAATAAATAGATAAATAAATAAATGTTCAGCTTCTTCTTTTCTTTTCTTAAAATTAGTTTATTCATCTTCTTAATTAAAACAACGTTTGTAAGTTCTCAATTTCTATGAACCCCCTCGAGGCCTCGGTGATGGCAGCTGCGTTAGTCTGATTGTCGCTGTTGGTGCACCGCTCGGTCGACAACGCTAAGAATACACTGACTGTATCCCCTGCAGCAGAGTAAGCCCCTCACCCCCAAAGAGGGGTGTCCTGGGTATAATACTAAAATTGTATCTGATGGTGAGCCTCGAGTTCTGAAGATCTGAGGATTGTGGATTGGTTTCTTTATTGTAATGGCATATCAACCTTTGTAGGTTATTTAATTCCAAAGCCAGCTTTCTAGAAGAACAGTAGAGATACTATTTAACCCCATAGCTGGGAGGAGAAGGGGGTTCATACCTTCTGAGGATTGTGGAATAAGTAAAAGTAAAGTTGGTGACCTTAGTCGAGAGTGACTCCATTCCTTGGATTGCTCCACTTTACCCTTGATCCGTACCTTACAATGCTGAGTACTAAGCAAGGCCGCACCAAGTACCGTTTTTTAGTCTTTGGTATGACTCGACCTGGGGTTGAACCCTGGTCTCCCGGATCATTGGCGAACACTCTACTCATTAGGCCAATTGCCCGTGAGTAGCCCTCCATTACTCTGTTTTATTCTGACTTGGAGTTGTCATACGTTAGGCGTTCGTTGTGCAATAGTTATCGTCCTGGGAAATGAACACGGCGAAACGCGTTCAAATCCTAGACAAGATTGCTTGCATATCACATACCTCTAATATTCTAGGAAAAGGTATGCATCCAACTATTTTCTTTCTAGCTATGGGTATATAGTAGGTCAGACTGGGCTTTTTAAACTTAGTATGGCAACCGATCTAGAAGAGGAAAAAATTGAATTCAGACTTGCGAAACTCCGCTTAAAAATTGGCCTTATATAGCATCCTGCTCATACAGAGAGGTTAGGTAAATATAAACATGCTGGGCTCCCGTCTATGAGTTTGATTTGTTTTAAAATCATTCGTATTTGATAGAACCGTGTGGAAAAAAACCCACAAAATATCTAACAATGAACGTTCAATGAACGCGTCTTAGATAGCCCCCTGTTACCGTTAGATAGTCTTCTGTAAACATAACCATTAGATAGCCCTCTGCTTTCGTTAGATAGCCTTCTTCCTCCTGTATATAGCCCTCTGCTTTCGTTAGATAGCCTTCTTCCTCCTGTATATAGCCCTCTGCTTTCGTTAGATAGCTTTCTTCCTCCTGTATATAGCCCTCTGCTTTCGTTAGATAGCTTTCTTCCTCCTGTAGATAGCCCTCTGATACAGTTAGAGAGCCTTTTGTTACACTTAGATTGCCCTGTGTTACTCTTAGAAAGGCCTCTCCCTCCTGTAGATAGCCTACTGCTATTCTTAGCCCCCAGTTACCGTTAGACAGCCTTCTTTTACTCTTAGATTGCCCTCTGCTACCCTTAAAAAGGCTTCTCTTTCCCGTAGATAGCCCACTGCTCCTCTTAGCCCTCTGCTTCCGGTAGATAGCCTTCTGTTACCCTTAGATAGCCCACTGCTATGCTTAGAAAACCGATGGAACATCTACGTTGTGTTGTTTTGATGGCCCAAATCCTTTCTTTCTCTAAGGACTGCATGCAGCTTTGTCATAAGTAATAAACTGCAACTATAATTCTATATTGACAGTTGGGAAGCGTCTCTACTATTCGTTCAGCTATGTCCCATCGATGGCGATTTGGGTTTTGAATAGAGACTGTGTCACCCTTACGAAGCAGGGATAAGGCATGTGCAGTACGATTTTACCTTTTGATGAGGTCTGCATTGCATTTGGATAATTTTTTTCACGTTTTTAGGCTGCGGCTATCCACTCTGGGTGTAATTTATATAAGTGTGGGTGTAATGGGATAAAATCCTGAAGACGTTTATGAAGCAGGAGTTGTACTGGTGATAAGTCAATGCCTTGGATAGGAGTGTTTCTATATTGATGGATTGTTTGTACTGCCACGTCATTGTCCAAGGAACCCTAGTGTCCTGTGCAGTCCTTTATAAGTCTTTTTGCAATCTTGACTGCTAACTCTGCTCGTCCATTAGACTGGGGATAGGCCACTGATGAAATTCTTTGTTTAACAGCCCAGTTTTTAGGAACTGTTGGAATGGGTAAGCTGAGGAGGGCGGCCCACCGTCTGTACTAAGTTCCTCAGGCACACCGTATGCTTGGAATATTTCTCTGCAGATGGATATCAACCTGGAAGCAACCTCTTGACCTAGCGTGATGCAGAACAGAATGTACCATCCAGTGAGCCTGTCTGCACAAGCGAGATACGTGAAGGATCTAACATAGAACAAATCCATCACAATTTGTTGAAAAGGCCATTCTGGTGTAGGTGTCATTTGGATTGGTTCATGTGGTAGACTTGGAGCATTCCTTGAACATGTAATGCAATTATCTTTGTAATTGCGAATTGAGACATTCATTCCAGGCCAGTAGACTGACTCATTGGCACGCGTTTTCATGCCAATTACTCCTTGATGGGCCGAATGTAGGGATTTAATATGTTTTTGCGCTGGGAGGTTGGTATTACTATCCTCCAGTCCATTAGTATTTGGCCATTGTTATTGCTTCACAGTATTCTCGTATTATAGGCGGCGTTGCTTGACGACTGTTTGGAAAATCATTTTCTATGGTCTTGCCTAATAAGGTGTATTGTGTGTTTTTTTTTTGACCAGCAAAACGAATACGGTCAATGGAAGCTTTGGCAGGGTACTCATCTAATTTGGATATGGATGTGAGAGCTGTCAATCTCATTGCTGTACAGATCTAATCCGATTCATCAGTGTCTATAGGGGAGGGTTCTATGGGGAATGTATCAAGTAAGCTTTGCACCGTAGTGACTAGATTGCAGGAGATAGCATCAGAGGCCCTTGGCCATTTTCCAGGCCAGTGTTGCATAGTGAAACGATATCTCAAGCTTTTTTCTTTGAGTCAAAATAGGCGTGGGTTGTGAATTTTGCTGAGATATCGATCACCAAAAAGTTCTTTTAGCGGCTCATGGTCGGTCACCACAATAACGTTGGGGCAACCCAGTATGAACATGCGACACTTTTCCAGTGCACAGCTGATAGCTGCTGCTTCACCTTCTATGGGTGCATTTCTCTGTTCAGCATCAGTGCAAAATCTGCTTCTAGCAAATACAAGGCGCCAGCCTTCTGGACAGCAGACTGGGGCTCTGTCAATTGCACATGTGCAGTGCTTCTGAAGAAGCAAAAATCCCATGCCATTATTACTCCAGTCAGGGGCTAAGCAGGTAACTCTGTTGATGTCAAATGTTGAGACGCCCTGCCTTACTAGTTTAACAATGATCTGCTTTGATTCTTGAAATACTTTCTCGAATGTCTAGTTCCAGCTGAATCTTAAGCTCTTTTAGACAAGGTCCCGAAACGGTAGCATCATGGGACTTAATGAATATGCCCAGGTAAGTTGGTTAACTAGACCAAGCCAAGACCTTGCATCAGTGATGGTTTTGGGAACAGGGAAATTTAAAATAACATTAAGCATTGATTCAGAAGGAGATACTACCGATGAAGCTATTTGCAGTCCACCAAACTGAATAGTGTTCTAACAAAACTGGAATTTGTTCTTGCTGAGTATAATCCAATTTTGAGCACATCTCGTTAGAAAATCAAAGGTATGATAGAATGCCACTTTGATGTTGGTGTCGCAGAGTAAGGTATCGACCTATTTGATTTTCCTGGCAATGTCCTTTATAACTTCATCGTATTTATGGGTGTATGCATCACCAGATGCCAAGTAGCCTTGAGGCATCCTAAGGTACATAAACCTTCCCCACTCCGTGATAAAAGTTGTGAGCGGTTGGGACTCCTCATCTAATATAATAGAGTGGTAACCATCCACAGCATCCAGCACTGTCTTTTTGGTAATGGGTGGCACCTGCATTGCCAGCTGGAAAGGTGAGGCAGTATTGTGGGTTTCTCGCTTGCATTGCGAATTCAGATATTGATAATCGATGGTACGTCTTGGCCGACTATCCTTTTTGGTTGTAATCACTATTGTACTATACCAATCTGGAGGAGTGCCAATGGGCACTTGATTTAATATGCCCCTTTCTATGTCTTTCACAAGAGCTTGCCTCACTGGTTCTTTTAAGTGGTATGGCACTAGTATTGGTCCGTATTTAACTTTAGGGAGTGCTTTCTGCCTCAGATGGTTATGTGCGGGTTTACCAGACATGGCCGGGAATTGACCATCAGTCTTTACCGCTGAATCAGCCGTTTTTGTGTGTACACTTATTTTATTTTTAGACATCTTCTCTCTTCTTACATGTAACCCAAGTACCTTAGCGAGTTAGTTCCATGGATGAAAAAAATATGCACATCCATTTTCACAACAAACTTAAAGTTGAAATCTAACTTCTAACTTCCAGAATTTTACTCACCTGACTTTAAAATCCCTCAGTGACACTAAAGCTTTCAACTACCCCTAACAACCAGGTGCCCGTGGTGTAATTGTTTTCGTCGTAGGAAATGAACACGGCGACACGAGTTCAAATCCTGGACGAGACTGATTGCATTTCACATAGCACTAATACCCTTGGGAAAGGTATGAATCCAATTATTCTCCCTCCAGCTATGGGTAAATAGTAGGACAGACTAGGTTCTTCAGCCTTGGTTAGGCAACTAGTCTAGGAGAAGGAAAACTCTGAATTCAAACCTGTTAAACTCCGCTTAAAAATTGACCTTGTGTCATATCCTGCCCGAGCGGAGGGGTTGGTAATTAGGACAACCAGTATCTGTCAATAAAACTGAGTTGACTCCTGGTATCTTTCCAGGCGTTCTAACGGTTATTACTTAATTCGAATACTATCTGTCAATAAAGGATTTCACCAATCTATTTGGTAACACGTGATTCCATTACCTCAAGGCATGAAATAACCCCTGAAGAGTTAATACGCCGTTAAAATCAATCAATTGCTACCTAGAAAGTGGACTCGAAAATGACACAAGTGATACAGCGGTACTTGTCGACCTTCCCACCAACCGGACTAGTGTGGTAGAAGGCCTTTTTTAAGCGGGGTCCGTGCGCAGGGCATTAGCTCAGACGCGATCGATGGCTTCAAAAATGCCTCGGGCCCCGTTGTCATTCCCTTATCTCAGGTGCCAGGCCATAAACCTAACCTCTCCAAGGAGAGTTAAAGCTTGTGTCCACCCGCTGAGTCTCGGGGTATGTCAAGTGACGTGACACCCTCGACCAGATCCGTACCGCTGTCACCACAGTCGGCCGAAGTGTGTCCCATCAACTGGATTCAGCTGATTGAAATAAGCTTCCGATTCGCGAAGCAACTATCGTTAATTATCATCCTATTATGTTGAAAGCGCATTTCGTCAATGTCTGACCAGTCAGCTGGAGTTGAAAGAAGCTTGATTCTTGCCATATCAACATTATTCTAACCTATCACTGTTCATTCGGACACATAGATTCCAGTCCAAACAATTACACCTGTGGAGTTCGCAATAATCATGATAGGTCTCGGGATTAATTGTTAATAACAGAATTTTATTTATTTATTGCGTCCACAGAGACCTTATACATATTGTTTTTAAGAACTTATTGAAAATTGTTTAGTGTTTGTCAAGATTTTCAATATGAGATTTCTTATGTAAAATTGTTAGTTGGTTGGTCTTACATGTCATCTTTTGATGGTTTGTTTAATGGCGAAATAAATCTTTTTTTTTTTTCGAGCAATTATAGTTTTCCTTCTCCTAGACTGGTTGCCTAACTAAAACTAAAGAACCCAGTTCACCCTACTATTTACAAACATCTCTACGAATAACCATAAAGATGAGGTCTATAGTCTGAATATTCTAAGTAATAAAAATTATCAAGTTTTATCTCAGGAATTTAGACAAAGAATTATGAGTGTTAGATGGCTATGATTGAAAACATTTAAAAATGTCGAAACAATTGCAATACAAGTGTACAAACAAATGAGTTTTTAACTTATTTGAAAAGGAAATTACCGACAAACTAATCTCTTATATGTCATGCATATCTATTTTGATGTGTGCAAACAAATGGTGTTAAATTGATTCTTACTTGGCAATACTTGAAACCATTTAACAGTGAATAAGAAAAAAAAATGAGCTCAGGCTCGTTTCAAAATGTTATCAAAAAGATGTGTTTACAAATCATATAAATCTAATATATATGTCTATCTCTATAGAGGATTTGGCATTAAGTAACCTACAAGGGTTGATATGTCATAAAATTAAACCAAACCAAACCAAAAAAAAAAAAAAAGTGCAATATGTCTGTAACAAAAATAAAATTACATGAATATATATATAAAGGGTCTACTGATTTTTGGACTGCTATATATACAATTGGTACTGTGTTTCAATATTGATGTGAGGTTTAGTAATAAATAATATCTAGTAAGTTTTGATTATATAATGTTCCACTATAAATAATAAGGGGGATTCTTACAAGCTGCAACCGAATGAGTACTAATGTATGGTTACACCACTTGCACTTTAACGAAATGTTTGAAGAAAAGGGTGGATGGAAACTGCACAAGAATGCTGCTTGCTGTTTAGAACAAAGCTTAGAAGCAGCACCCTACAAATCAGCAGCTGTACAGCCACTTACATCCCATCTCACAAACTATCCAAGTAAGAGGAGGAAAACATGCCGGGAATTGCTTGTAAAATAAGGGCAAACTTATGAGTGATTTCCCCTATGGACACATCAGTGTTTGCTGACCAACAAAATCTTGCATTCATCATTTCTATGCAGACACTAGACACCGTCTAGAGGACTTAAAAAGTGTGATGGCTTAAAGGGACGGATGACGAGAGAGTCAAGGGAATGTGTGCTGTCGGAACGCATTGATGATGATCATTTAAAAGAAAATTAACTTTTAATATAAATTATGTTAGGGAGTGTTCTTATTCACTCTGTTTTTTTACCGAGATTAATTTGACACCAGTCCTGATAAAATAAGTATCTTTTTTAGATTACTTGTTGAAAGGAGCCTCACGAACCCGGTATTTGCTTATGATTAATGAGATTGAGAACCATTCTGCTCTGTATAGAGTATTTTCCTTGAAAAGCTGAACCAAACCTTGAGCACACGTGTCACAAGTATTCTAAGTGTCAACGTGTTTTTTTTTTCAATTTCAATAAATCTCTCTTCATTTTTTTTTTTGATTTTATAAAGCCGAAATTACACATGTGGTGAAGGATCAAGGAAGAATATGGCATTTATATTTACTGCGGGCGATCTTATCAGTTTATTCACAGATGTCAATAATTTAGATGTTTAATTAAGTGAGATTAAATTTAATTTTTTCTAAATCATTGGACGTCAAAAATGTAAATAACATGCATACTCGTTCATGTTATCTATCTATCTATCTATCTATCTATCTATCTATCTCATCCTGTTCATATCTATCTATCTATCTATCTATCTATCTATCTATCTATCTATCTCGTTCTGTTCATATCTATCTATCTATCTATCTATCTCGTTCTGTTCATATTTATCTATCTCATCCTGTTCATATTTATCTATCTATCTATCTATCTATCTATCTATCTCATCCTGTTCATATCTATCTATCTATCTATCTATCTATCTATCTATCTATCTATCTATCTATCTCGTTCTCTTCATATCTATCTATCTATCTATCTATCTCGTTCTCTTCATATTTATCTGTCTCGTTCTCTTCATATTTATCTATCTCATCCTGTTCATATCTATCTATCTATCTATCTATCTATCTATCTCCATGGCGTAATGGTTACTATTTATCTATCTCTCTGTGGGGTGGGTGGAATGACTAACGTGCTGAGCTGCAACATCATAGTAAGCGAGTTCGAACTCCAATCCCGCTATTGCGTTCACTTTTGGACTAATACTCTTAGTAAAGGCATGAATTCCCGTTTTCCCTCGAGCCATGGGTTAAATGGTACCTTTACTGTTCTTCTACAAGAATAACTTTGGCATAAAATAACACATGAAGGTCGATATGTCGTTTAAAAAACTGAAAATTATCAATCGATATGTTATTATCTCTCAACCCGGCTTATATGCCTACTTTCGTATCTATCTATTGTTAGAATTTGTAAATTCGGCTCTTAATGTCTGCTCGAATATGATTGGCCGTTTTAAAGTTTTGCCTTTATCCCTCGGCCCTAATGTTATTTAAGTAAAGTTTATTTTTCTTGTGCAAACTTGTTTTTGTTTCTAAGAAATATAGCCACACTTCTCTTTCAGGTCGCAAAAGTTAGCATCCCCATCCCTCTTTTTGATCTCTTTTATTTTTTATACGCCAAGCCTGACAGTTACTGCTAGATATTTTTGAGCTAGGCCGAGATAAAGTCTACTAGGTAATTTAGGTAGAATTGTACTTTATATAGCGACTAGCATTCGGATAATTTTGTTAATTTTTCGTATGTTGGTCGTTGCAGTTTAAAACCTAAAATCTAGTATATTTATTGAATTGAGCACATTTCTCATACTATCAATCTCATTCTGCTCCTATCTATATATCTATCAGTTTGTTTCATATCTTTAATATACTTAACTATCAATCTGGATGCTTGTGGTGTAATGGTTATCGTCGTAGGAAATGGTCACGGTCATATGACTGTCCATGAACAATCTAACAGACACACCTCTTCTTCAAGAGGATAATTATTTATTGTCTCTTTACAACAGTGTGAACTTTATCACGAGGTTACAAGTATGGAACGCCTAGTGAGAATCGAACTCACTACATAATAGTAATTGGTTTGGTTTGATATCTTCGTTTAATGGCATGTCAACCTCCGAGGTTTATTTAATTCCAAAGCCATACTTGTAAAAGAACAGTTGTGATACTATTTAATCAATTACTGGAGGGGGAGGGTAAGGTGGTTCATACTTTTCCCAAAGGTATTTGTTCGAAAGTGAGTCTAATAGAACAACTGGAGTTCGAACTCACTTACTTCAAAGCCGGAGTTCAGCACTTTAGCCATTAAGCTGCAATGGACTCCCGCCAGTTGCTCTGGAATCCCTTTCTATGGGGTGTCTCTAATTTTTTGATAAGTTGGCTTGCAATTTAGAAAGAGAAATGATGAGAATCATACACACACATACACACGATCGAATAATTGACGTACCGTAATATTGTTGGGAAATAGTTTTTGGCGATTGTCCAGAATAGCTCGCCGATGAAACATTCTGTTATTTCCGCGGTGATAAAATTAAAAAAAAAAAACATTAAAAAAAAAAAATAAATATATAATAATAATGATAATAATAGTAATAGTGAGAAATATAAAACTTACATTCATCATCTGGGTAAGTTTTTTCCTTTACCTCATTTTTTTATTGAATAAATTGAAAAAATAATTTTAACTCCTACTTCCGGTTTTCAAGTCCTTTTTTTACCATATCTATCTATCTATTTATCTATCTATAAGTGATATGAATATTTATTTCAGAAATTTGTGTCTCTGGCGAATTTCTAATGAGATTATGCAGCTAGATTTCTATTGCAGATGTTTTGAGATACCTCATTTTGTTTGAAACGGTAGGCACTACACAATCTTTCTGTCTATCCGTTCGGAATTAGATGCTTGTAGGAAGGAAACTATATTCAATACTTTGATTACACAAATGAATCTTTGTATCTTTGAGTGTATTTCATCTTATCTAGTTCTACGTTCTCGACCAGCTACAATTTGATCATCAACCATATTACTTTAGTCTTTCCCGTGGTGTACTGGTTATCGTCGTAGGAAATGGACACGGTGACACGGGTTCAAATCCCGGACGAGACTGATTGCATTTCACATAGCACTAATACCCTTGGGAAAGGTATGAATCCGATTATTCTCCCTCCAGCTATGGGTAAATAGTAGGACAGACTAGGTTCTTCAGCCTTGGTTAGGCAACTAGTCTAGGAGAAGGAAAACTCTGATTTGAAACCTGTTAAACTCCGCTTAAAAATTGATCTTGTGTCATCCTGCCTGAGCGGAGGGGTTGGTAAATAAACATATTTCTTTAGTCTTTCCATCCTCCAACCATCAGATGTAAAGTAATGATCTATGGCCGAATTTTAATTTTGGGATTTGACAGAATTGCGTTGGCATTAAATAATCCAAGAAGGTCGATATACCTTTAAACAAAGAAGAGTGAATTTTATATAAACTGGGTCCAGTCTTTATGTCTTTTTACAAAAGGACCAAGTAAATCAAAATACAGCGGCGGAGACAACGTAAAAGGATGACTGTTAGCGTTTGGTTGTATTGAATTGACTACCAGTCGGTAACGATTGGCACTAGAGAGGATATTTAGTCTCATCTTCACTCACCAAGGTCCAAGAGGATTTCTTCTAAACTCTGGCTGCATTAATACTACTGTATGGACGCAATACCTGGACACTAACAATACTCATTGCGAAAAAGCCATATCGGAACCACACAAGAGTTCTAAGTGTTTTTTAAATATATCTTGGAAGCAGCATACAACAAAACAGCACCTGTACGATTACTTACCTTCCGGCTCATAATCTATCAAAGTAAGACGAACATTCAGAGCACTGCTGGAGAAGTAAGGACGAACTCATAAGCGACCTTCTTTATGGGGTATATAAGAAGATTTGGTTGGTTATTATTTTCTTTTTTTTTGGTTGGTAGGTTTTGGGTTTAGCGTATCTGACTCTATTGTTCTTCTTCTTACCCCATTTAACTTGTTGACGACTTTGTTGAAGGCTGTAAGAGAATTTTAGGAAGGAAAGAAGGAAGCAAAGATACCTTTCAACTCAAACTTTACTTTCGTGTTTAATACGGCTCTTCTGTAGCGTGGAAATGTTTTCCTGGACTATTAGAAAACACCTCCATTTCCCAAACAAGGTGTTGAAATATATCAGTTATTTGTTAGTAGGTTTATGAAGATGAGGTTTCTGGTAATTTCCGGTAGATCTTTTTCAATACTAGCAGGAAACACAGTCTTCTGCCAAGCCCGAGACTTGGGTGAACATGTGCGCAACCTACCAGCAGCTAAGAATAGTAAGTCCTTTCAGTATCAGGGGTACCGATGAAATGAGGTAGACTTTCTCTTTAGCGCCCGGAAGGCAATTTCTTTAGGCATGCGCAGCTCTTACTTTCTATCAGAGGACCGCAGGGAACTGCTACACTTTTTGAATTTATTTCATTTTATTCTAATTTTATTTTTATTAATCTCCTCATCTTTTATGGACTCCTACACATGGACGCGCCCGTATTACCCAACTAGAAACGACTTACATACATAAGCTCTGTTCGGACACTGAATGCAATCTAGAAGACCTGCTAAGGGTGATTGATGATATGGACGGAGGGCAAGTGTGTTATCAGAACTACTTGATGATGATGATGATCATGATATCCAATGATATACTAACATTGAAAAGAAATACACGGTCGTTTACACATCTAAGAATATTTCATAACGGCATAATATACATAGATGGAATATTACAAAAGTGCACAAACGTGTCCCATCTGATAGAATGTGTACATGTTGTTCTATGAATAAGCAGAATATAAAAAGGAGACAAAACGGTAAAAAGTTTTTTCTTTGGTGAGCAAAGCCATGTGGCTTTACATATCAGTGCTGTGGTGAAACTAAGTCTGACCCCGGGAGGGCAGCTGGATACAACAAACAGAAACTTACAAAAAAGATGCGTCTTTTTTGGTCGAATAACGGGAACTAAAAGTGAAGGTGGCCTTACTGTTGGAAGAGCGGAAATGAAAATGGGCGAGATAGGAACAAGAATATTTGGTCGGTTATTATTTGGTTTTTAGTTTTGTAGGTTGTGGATATTTGGGTTTAACGTATCTGACTCCATTGTTTATTCTTTTTACCCCATTTAATTCGTTGGCGTCTTCTTTATCCGTGGAGGCTACAAAAGAATTACTGACGGAAGGAAGAAAAGGAAGGAGACAAAGATAGGAGATACTTTTTGAATTTTAACTTTATTTTTGAGTTTCATACGGCTACTCTGTAGCGAGGAAATGTCTTCCTAAACCATTAAAGAAACAGTCGCATCTCCCAAACAATACGTTGAAATGTAAAAGTCGTTTTCGGTGGGTATAATTCCAAAATCGGGGTTTTCAGTGGAGAGTGATAAGTCCAGTTGGTGTTTTTAATAGAGGTTGCTACCAGCGGAGATATGGTCAAACGCAAAGTATGGAATTTATGCGGACTCGTGCGGTGCCTGCTAGCAGTCTAGTATCAAAGGTAAAGCTGAAGTGAGAACGTGTTTCTCTCTTGCGCCGGTGGGTCTTGTCTTTCAAGCATGCGCACCTCCTACTTCCTGTCAGAGGTTTCTGGGAACTGCTACCTTCTGAATTTTGTTTATTTCACTTTCATTTTTATTAACTTATAATCATGTAGCCAATATATCGAAAGACACGTTCCTAAATCTAAAGGAAGACAGTTCTTTATTGTATCTCTACAGTTGTATTTGAAAGGGAGGGTTCTTTTCTTTTCATTCGCTATACATGATTCTAGGACACTTGTATCCAATCTGAAAAACAAAAACATTTTACCGAATACAACAATTGAGAATGTAGTGAAATCCACTTCATGATAAATTTGTTTATTTAAAAAAGAAACAATGCGTTTTTTGCCTCCAACTCAATCACCGAGGGGTTTCCATAAATGGCATTTTCAAAAACGAGAAAGGAGTAATAATTCTATTGATTGGGAAAGAACTCATCTAATCGCATTTGATAGCTTATAGGATGCGCCACAATTTGGGTGGGGGATATTTCCTCGAGGTGAAGTGGCTAACGTGCAGGACTGCAACATCGTAGAAAGCGATTTCGAACTTCAGTCGCGCTTTTACGTTCATTTTCGGACCAATACTCTGAGGGAAGGTATGAATCCTCGTATTACCCCGTCCCACCAAAGTGTTAAACAGCACCAAATCTATTCTTCTCCAAAGATGGCTTTAGCATTAAATAACCCGCAAAGGTTGATATACCATTAAAGAAAGAAACCAAATCCGACTATCCATTTGGTTTTAGGTCTGGTTTATTTGTTTAATGGCATATCAACCTCAGTGTGTTATTTAAAGTCAAAGCTATCCTTGTCGAAGAACAATAATTATACTATTCAACTCATTGCTGGGGAAAAGGTGGATCAATTTGGGCAGCCATTAAAAAGAATAAAAGGGTTTAAACAATTAATGTCAGATGAAGGGTTTTCACCTAACATTTATCGATACTACGACTCTCAAGTAATTCTAAAAGTTTCAAAAGTATTCAAATCTTTATGATATCCCAATATTTTACATTTAAGAACACTAATAGGTTTCTGGCATAGTGGGTAGAGTGTTCGCCAATGTTCCGGGAGACCGGGGTTCAATCCCAGGTCAAGTCATACCAATGATTTAAAAAATGGTACTTGATGCCTCCTTGTTTAACACTCAGTATTATAAAGTACTGTGATGATCACTAACAACACCAACATTTTTCAAAGGCAACAATGTATGTATTTATCAACAGGATGTGACACAAGGTCAATTTTTAAGCGGAGTTTAACAGGTTTCAAATCAGAGTTTTCCTTCTCCTAGACTAGTTGCCTCACCAAGGCTGAAGAACCTAGTCTGTCCTTCTATTTACCCATAGCTGGAGGGAGAATATTTGTATTCATACCTTCCCCAAGGGTATTAGTGCTATGTGAAATGCAATCAGTCTCGTCCTGTCTTTGAACTCGTGTCGCCGTGTCCATTTCCTACGACGATAACGACTACACTTCGGTATAGTAGTCATTGAAAAGGGAGCCTTCGGGTCGCTCTCAACTACGCTCATCTAACTTACTTAGGTACATGCATAATTAAGCATAGTCACTTAATTTTCTTCCCGGGTCATCAATATAAACTACTGCTGATTATTACTGTTATACATCGTTACCTTGAGGTGCTCGTAGTGTAATAGTTATCGTCATTGGAAATGGACGCGGCGACACGGGTTCAAATCCTGGAAGAAATTGATTGCATTTCATTTAACACTAATACCTTTGGGAAAAGTATGAATCCAATTAGTCTCCTTCCTGCTACGGGTAAATAGTAAGCAGACTGAGCTCTTAGCTTTGGTTAGGTAACCAGTCTAGGAGAAAGAAAAATCTGAATTCATACCTGATAAACTCCGCTCAAAAACTGACCTTGTGTCACATCCTGTTGATAAATACATACATTGTTGCCCTTGAAAAATGTTGGTGTTGTTAGTGATCATCACCTTGTTTACACTTGAGATGTTTGCAGTTCAATTCAAGGGCCTCTTTTTCCCCTATTTTTTTAATTGTATAGACTTTGTCATCTGTCCCTTTTATGGAACTGTAAAAAAAAAAAAAACAAAGAGCAACGGCCACATATCTAGTATTTACAGTTATCTAGTTTCAAGTATTCCTATTAGATACTAATAATTTTCAAACACATTATTTGACCCCGAAACAGGACGGTAACAGTTACTACCACCGCCCCAGTTCAGAGTTGACCTGGGAGTAATGTCATCGAAGGTATGACTCTACGCTCCCTAGAGCTTCTGAATTGAACCTTCACCACCCGATACAGTTACATTACCTACCCAGGACAAATTCTAATGTCATGAACTGGAGCTTCACGGACACCCCACAATTGCGGCCTTGTGCCAAATTAAGCTACACATACATATATACCAATGTATGGCACAAAGTAAAAATAGTGATGAACTTCATAGGGATCGAACTCACTCTTCTGTAAAACTCGGCAACTTCCCATCGCTCTATGGCAGGCGACCAAATATTTACTAAACTTGATTAGCACAGAAGTGATGTATTCTTTGAGAATTGAACTCACTCCATTTGTAATGACTTGCTGGACTGGGTCGCTGTTCATCGCTCTGATACCTGGTGGAATAAATGAGATAGTTTTCCCTGTATGTGTGTATGCGTGCTCATCATATCTGTGAATCTCTTCAGACACGTGTATTTACACACAAAACATACATTGCCCACATTATTCTGCCAACAAATAAGAAAATATCTCAAACGTCTCTCTTTCTCGAAATTTCAGCCTCGTTTCCGTGTTACAAACAAAGTCTTTTTTATTCCTTTTCTTTTTACCAATTCTCAGCTTCTATTTAATTTTATTTTATTTCATTTATTTTTTTACTTCATTCTCTTATCACTAATACTAACCTCTCGAGAAGAGAAGGGTAACACACACACACACACACACACACACACACACACATACACACACACACACACACACAAAATTTAGTAGTTTTCTCAGACATACGATGTAAAGCTACACTGGCAAGCCTCTCTGTCTTTCTTCCGTTCCACCATCATTTTTCTCTTTCCTCCCTTCCTTCCTCTCTTTCTTTCTTTCTTTCTTTCTTTCTTTCGTCACTTTCTGTTTATTGCTTCTTATTCCCAGCGTTAAGGGATGCGAATGAGAGAGGATGAGAGCTTCGTGGAATGTATCTGGGACCTATCCAGCCAAGAGTCAAGAATTAAAAAAAAAAGACACAAACAAAAAACAAATTTGAAAAAAACTTTCCTCCCACTTTTTTCAGCTCTCCTGTTCATAACAATAATGCCTAATCCAACAATAGGGATTGAAACCCTCACGGTAATATTGGCAAACCTACAAATTCTTAATTTCTTCCGCTTCTAAGAAAATAGGAATCGACTTTTTAGCAGTCAGTGAGTGTAAGTGAGTCACACTGAAGTGTTATGTAGCTCATGTTATTGTTCCTACCAATCAATTGACGGGAAAAGGGAAGTTTTATATATATATATATATATATATATATATATATATATATATATATATATATATATATATATATTCAAAAAAGAAAATGATTACGATTTAATTGTACAAAGCAAACAAACCACAGAAAAAAGGCTCGGTTGTTCTTCCAGAAGGTAAGCCCTACTTATTTAATTTAGTTTTTATGTAGTTAGTGAAATTATTGCGAAACATGATAAGTAAGAAGTCGTAATCAACTAAGCGCCTGCCGTAGCGCAGTTGTTTGTGGAACTTGTATAGCTGATCATCCTCACTTCAGATCCTCTTGATCTTGTGCCAGACTAAACCAAAGTAAGTAAAAGTCCCTATAGTAATTTATTTAGGAGTCTCTTATGTAGTGTAAAAACTTACACTTATCTTGAAGAGTATTTCCGTTGCCTTGCGAATTCGATCCTTACTGGGTGACTCATTCGTGCAGCGTTGTACCAAGCTAAGTTAATCTTAGTAAAAAGGCACATAGAATTTTCTTTGGATCTTTCTCTGGTCCAAATTTAACGTAAAGCCATATTCGTAAGACAATCAGGAACTCGCTCGCTCGCAAACTATTGATTGTGGGCTCGATTTCTACTTGATGCTTTATGAAGGTGGCTTGATTCTAAATTTACTTTGTCTCTCTCTCTCTCTCTCTCCAAAAACACACACACAAACGTTTAAAGACGCATCTGTAAGTTCACTGACTGACACATAAATATTGAACTGAAATTTTCACAGTATAATATTCAATCTATGCATCCAATTAAGCGCCTTGATAAAAAGATTTTGTAAATTGATATTCATTGTTTATCATGAATGCTTTTTTTATTATTAAACTGCGACTTTGATATATATATATATATATATATATATATATATATATATATATATATATATATATATATCAACTAGGTAAATTCAGTAGCCTAATAATGAGACAACTCATTTTACACAAAAATATGCTGTGAAAATTTCAAAACAAAAGTCAGCCCTATATATATATATATATGTGTGTTTGTGTGTGCGCGTGTGTATATATATATATATATATATATATAGAGAGAGAGAGAGAGAGAGAGTTTATATATAAATATAGTATGTGTGTGTATATATATATATATATATATATATAATGTTTACATATATGAGAGAGAGAGTGTGTGTTTAGTGTCTCACTTTCTCTTTCTCTCTCTCTCTCTCTCTCTCCATGTATATATATATATATAATGTGTATGCATGTTAAATGTTAGAAAATGCAGAACAAGCAAAATGGTTTCATGCCTGATATCCAATTCACTTTTAATCTTTTTGATACATATTCATAATCCTTCTAGAAAGAACAAAGGTTCCGTGGCAAAAATAAGATGACAAGATGGACACCACGATAGAATAAAGATGAGCTCCAGGATAGGCGCCACCTGCGGTTATATAGTTTGTGAGCTTGTTAGCAACTTCGATTTTCACTTGGTGCGCCCTATATTGCTGGCCACGGACCAAACAAAGCTTAGAAAATGAAAACGATATATTGCAGGACACATTACACAATGATTTAAGAGTAAACAATCACATTTTTTTTTTTACTTTTATTAATTCATTTATTTATTTTGATAAGAATCGGATCATCAAGAATTTTACAAGAATAAAATCCGACCGATGTGATGAGCAAAAGATTCTTTTTAGAAATATTTTTATTTGATTTTTATTTATCTATATTGTTGATGATTTGGTTTGATTTATTTGTTTAAAGGCAATCAACTTCGTATGGGTTATTTAATGCTGAAATTAGATTCATTTGTAAAGAGTGGTATCTTCGTGGTGTAATGGTTAAAGCGATGGACTACTAAATTGTAGTAAGCGAGTTCGTACTCCAGTCGCGCTCATTACCTTCACTTTCGGACAAATCCCCTTGGGAAAGGTATGAACCCCCTTATCTTCCCAGTTATGGGTTAAATAGTTCTACTACTGTTCTAGGAGAATAGCTTTGGCATTAAATAACCTACTAAGGTTGATATGCCATCAAACAAAGGAAACAATCCAATCATTTGTAAAGATTTGGTTTGGTTTATTTGCGTAATGGCATATCAACTCCTTATGAATTATTTAATGCCGAAGTTTGATACATTTGTGAATGTGTTTATTTATTCATTTATTTTATTTATTTTATTTATTTTTTTTGCTTAACCACTTGTCAACTCCTTATGGTTTATTTAATGCCGAAGTTTAATAAGAGCAAAAACTCTTAAGAAACAACTACACAAAAAATGTAAATATGAACGTCCAATGAACGAGATTCCCTTACCTATAGGCATAAAATAACCCCAGATGAGTTGACATACCGTAAAAATTAATCAATAAATCAACCAATCATAAATTATTTGTATTACGAGTTGTTTACTAAGGTTTGTTATTATTGTTGGCTGGTAATCTTTCACTGGAGTCTTGAGTGATACCAAGTCTCTCAGGACTCCAGGACTCTCCTAAGTATTCTAGCCGATGTTAACAACACTGAAGTTATTATTTTTCTCATTGAGGTTTTTTTTACACCAGATCTAGCTGATGATTTTTCACTGGAGTTTGAGTGATAACAAGTGTCCCGGACTCTTCTCAGTATTCTGGCCGATTTTAGTTATGTTGTCGTCTGGATGGTCTCCACTTGACCTCTGATTTCTAAGTCTTCCATTCCTTTTACCAACCCTTTGGGGATTGTTCCGATCATACCAGTCACAATTAGTATCACCGCCACTTTCATGTTCTATAGTTTTTCTTAGTTCTCTGGCAAGGTCTTGATACTTATTTCTTTTTTCGCTTTTCCTTTATTTTTATTTCGTGGTCAGCCGGTACGGCAAAGTCGGCAGGTTCTCTTCTTCTTCTTCTTCTTCTTCTTCTTCTTCTTCTTCTTCTTCTTCTTCTTCTTCTTCTTATTATTATTATTATTATTATTATTATTATTATTATTATTATTATTACTATTATTATTATTATTATTATTATTATTTACTCCTTGAGAGTTTTTCCCATAAGTTTTAGCTGATAATTTTTCGTTGGAGTTTGAGTGATAGCAAGACTTCTCAAGTCTCCAGGACTCTTCTCAGTATTCTGGGAGTTCTCAATAATGTAGTCGTTTGGATAGTCTCCACTCGTCCTCTTATTTCCAAGTCCTTCAGTCTTTTTAATAATCCTTTGGTAACTGTACTAAAAGCATCAATCACGATTGGTATAATTCTCACCTTCATGTTCCATATTTTTTTTCAATTCTCTAGCAAGGTCCAGGTATTATTATCATTATTATTATTATTAGTAGTAGTATTTACTTGAAAGCATATAACCGTTTGTAAACAAATGATTATCATTTGATAGAAATATTTATCTGAAAACGTATAACTGTGTATAAAACAAAGGAAAGCTTGAAACCATTTAACTGTTTGCATATTGTTTGTATTAGATAGGAATACTTGATATCATATAACTGATAAGAAAAATAACCTCTTCGGAAACAAATGCACAAAAATGTAAGTATAAACGTACAATGTTCGTGATCCCTTAACCCGTATGCATAAAATAACCCCTGACAGCTTGACATGCCGTTAAAATCAGTTAGTCAATCAATCATTCCTCTATCAATGATTGCATACTTGCAAGTGTTGCTTTCATTTATCTACTTTCTTTATTATTACTTTGATTATTTCTTTATTATAACTTTGATTATTTCTTTATTATTACTTTGATTATTTCTTTATTATAACTTTGATTATTTCTTTATTATTACTTTGATTATTTCTTTATTATAACTTTGATTATTTCTTTATTATTACTTTGATTATTTCTTTATTATTACTTTGATTATTTCTTTATTATTACTTTGATTATTTCTTTATTATTACTTTGATTATTTCTTTATTATAACTTTGATTATTTCTTTATTATTACTTTGATTATTTCTTTATTATTACTTTGATTATTTCTTTATTATTACTTTGATTATTTCTTTATTATAACTTTGATTATTTCTTTATTATTACTTTGATTATTTCTTTATTATTACTTTGATTATTTCTTTATTATAACTTTGATTATTTCTTTATTATTACTTTGATTATTTCTTTATTATAACTTTGATTATTTCTTTATTATTACTTTGATTATTTCTTTATTATAACTTTGATTATTTCTTTATTATTACTTTGATTATTTCTTTATTATTACTTTGATTATTTCTTTATTATAACTTTGATTATTTCTTTATTATTACTTTGATTATTTCTTTATTATAACTTTGATTATTTCTTTATTATTACTTTGATTATTTCTTTATTATAACTTTGATTATTTCTATGTTGTTTACGCAACTCTTACAGAAACGTGTTTTAGCCATGTTTGCTGCAATGTCGAAAAATGTTATACGCGAACGAGTTTCGAACAGCGAACAGAGTTGGGGAAGTTCTTTTCTCTTCTGTAATCTCTTGATTGACATGAATGAAATAATTACCGTATTATATTTCATTCCAAGAAACTTTCACAACATCGTCTCGTCACAAACTTGTTATAGTTATCAGGGATCTGTAAATAGAAGTAATATTATGTATATTTACCCAACCCCTCCGCATGAGCAGGATGCAACAAAAGGACAGTTATTAAGTTGAGTTTGACAAATTTGCATTCAGAGTTTACCGTCTCCTATCGGTCGCCATAACAAGGTTAAAGAGCACAGTCTGCCCTACTATTTACTTTTAGCTGGAGGGAGGATATTTAATGCCTTTCCAGGGGGTATTAGCGCTATGTAGAATATAAACAGCCTCGTCCTGGATTTGAACTCGAGTCACCGTGTCCATTCCCTACGACGGTAGTCTTTACACCTCGAACACCTCCAGAAATAATACTATATATGTATCTACCCATATTTACCCACTCCTCCGCTCGGGCAGGATAAGACAAAAGGTCAAGGGTTATTTTATGCCTAGAGGTTCAAGAATCGCGTTCATTGTACGTTCATATCTACATTTTTTGTGCATTTGTTTCTAAAAAGTTTTTTTTTTTCAAATTTTGCACACGCTTATAAGATATCAAGTATTTTTGTTTAATACCAATGATTTGCAGAAAGTTGTATGGTTTCAAGTATTCCCATCAAATACTAACAATTATATGGTTTCAAGTAATCACTTCTATTCACTAATAATCATTTGTTTGCACATAGTTATATGTTATCAAGTAACTAATATTAATAGTCCTTTGTAAACAATTATAGCTTCAATTAACTATTCTAAATACAAATGATTTACACTTATATAATATCAAGTATTCTAATCAAACATTAATCATTTAAACCACCTAGTCGGCTGGAGCTAGAGAATACTCTGACTGTACCTCTACAGAGGGGTAAGACCCCTCCCTAACAAGTGTTCTTGGTATTAAACTAAATCGCATCTGATGGTGAGGCTCAATTTCTGGAGCTTTTAGAAATGTGGAGTACCCCTTCATTGGTATTGTTTCCACTTCCACTCAAATTCAGATTGTTAATTCCTGTTAGGGTCCTATCCAGGGGTCAAACTGTTCACACTAAGAATTATTATTATTATTATTAGCTATTTGAAATCATACAGATGTGCGCAAATTATCTATATTACCTAGAAATATTTCGTTAATAGAATTATCAGTGTTAGATAGGAATACTTGAAACCACTGAACAGTGTGCAAACAAATCATCATCATGTCGAACCATCAGCACGGATCTCCCTGACCCTCTCCCGCCACCCCTCTCTATCGTCCATCGCTTCCGGTAGGTTTTCAAGGCTACATCCTGTATCGGCACAGAGCTGTTGTATGTAGGTCCTTGCTGGACGTCCTGCCTTTGCTCGTCCATGTGAAGGGTCCCACAGGAGTATGTCGCTTATGAGTTCATCTCTACTTCTCCAGCAGTGTCCTGCATATCTGGTTCGTGTAACTTGGATAGTTTTCGTGATGGGTGGTAAGTGACCGTACAGCTGCTGCTTTGTGAGGTACTTCCCCCAGGACTTGTTTAATATTGCTGGCAGTATTCTTGTGTTGTTACCGTCGAGCTTTTTCTCCATACGTTTAGTTAGCGTCCATGTAGTGCATCCATACAGTAGTACCGACACGACCGCCGCTTGAAAAAAGCTGCGTTTTATTTTATCGGTCAGGGCTGACTTCCATATGACCGATTGTCGATCGATAGCTGTCCATGCCTTTGCTAGTCGTGTGTTGATGTCTGTCTCGGTTGATGAGACACTGCTTCCTAGGTAGGTGTCTACTAGTTTCATAGAACTACCGTTTTGTGTGATGTCGCCTCTGTGTGCTAACAAATGATCAACATTAAATAGAATTATTTGGGGGGGGGCGGCATGGCTAAAGTGCTGAACTGCGGCTTTGAAGTAAGCGAATTCGAACTCCAGTCTTGCTATTACGTTCCCTTTCGGACTAATGCCTTTTTGAAAGGTATTGAACCCCCTTATCCCATTCAGTTATCGGTTAAATAGTATCACTGCCTTTCTTCTACGAGGATGGCTTTGGCATTACATAAGCCGCTAAAGTTGATACATAATTAAAACAAAGAAGCCAAACCAAGAATTACGAGTGTTAGATAGGAATACTTGTGACTCTTCAACTGTGTGCAAATAAATGGTTAATATTGGATAGAATTATTAGTGTTTGATTGGAATACTTGAAACCATTTAACTGTGCGGAAACAAACGAGTTCTTAAAGATAAAATTACCTACAACCTATTCGCTTACAAATTATATGTGCATAAAAACAGGATTTGACATTAAATAACCCAGAAGGGTTGATATGCCATAAAACTCTAACCAACCAACCAACCAACCAAAATAATGATTTCGAAAAAAGATCGCATTGGGTATAGTGTAGGATTTGGATACATTTTAAGCCTGTTTTATCATACGGTAAATATAGCAAGTAAATATCAACAAATGTTATCAGAAATACTGCAATTATTTTTCCTTTAACTGTTCTTGTCTATGTTTTTCTGACCGCAACCTTTTCAATTGATAACACATGAGTCAAAATCAGATTTAAAAAAAAAAACAAAGATTGCGATACTCGTCCGAATTATACCAGCTATACAAAATAAAGGACTTAATGATTAAAGCTGGCAGACCGAAGAACAGCACTACACAAATTTTGATCCATAGATTGATTGATTGATTTTAATACCATATCAACCCGTCTAGGTTTATCTGATGCCTAGAGGTTTGGGAATCGCGTTCATATTTATATTTTTATGTAGTTGCTTCTTAAATATTTATTTACTTATTTTCTACACAGATATATATCTACACAGATATTTATTTTCTATACACATAGATTTGTTTTAAAATGATTAGTATTCGATAGGAACTATCGAATACAAATCTTTTTTAAGCAAATCTATTTGATCGATAGATGGAACCCGAACAGGTCAGAATTGACCAGTGATTAATACCAAGGAAGGGATACTCTACACTCTCCATATCTCTGGAACTGAAGCGTCACCATCGGCGAACACTTCCCGGTAGGGGGAGTCTTCCTCTCTGCAGGGGATAGAGTCAACGTATTTAATTTATTTTTGTCATCAGTTATAACAGTATAGTCTATAAATAAGTAAACGCCTAAAAGTTCGTTTTTTTTTTTCGCGTAAAAAGTTAATTTTAAAAATCTTTGATTTAGAAGAAAATTATTTCTAGTGGAACATAATGCCATGGATATTATTAGGTATTATTTGTTACCAAACTCTACAGCACTGAAACTCGGCAACCAAAAAGATGAGTATGACGGAGCTAAAAAATAAGTAAACCCTTAACCGGGCATTGGCATAATGGTTAGAGTGTTCGCCAATGGCCCGGGAGACCTGGGTTCAATCTCAGGTCGAGTCATACCAAAGACTCGAAAAACGGTACTTGATGCTACCTTGCTTAACACTCTGCATTATAAGGTAAGGATCAAGGGTAAAATGGGGCAATCTAGGACAAGGAGTAGCGCCCTCTCCTACACCTTGGTGTTAGCAGCTATTGAAAAGGGAGCCTTCGGGTGATCCTCGACTAAGGTTGCCAACTTATCTATGCAATGTTGTAATGTTATTTAATGATGTAGAATTTGGTTATAGATAATACCTAATAATAACCATTTTGATTGAATTATGTTCCCCAAGAAATAAGAACCTAGTTTCTTATGTTTACGATGCGCGTGTGGTGTGACGGTTATCGTCGTAGGAAGTGGACTTGGCTAGCCGAGTTCAAATCCTGAACAATCCTCTTTGTATTTCACATCATGCTGATACCTTGGGGGGGGGGAAAGGTTGGGCTGACCGGGCTCTTTAACCTTTGTAAGGCAACCGGTCTAGAAAGACTTTAAACCTGTTGAAGACCTGGGGAGGGATGGGTTCAAACAGGCTATTCTTACCCAAGACACGTTTCAGTAGTAGCACTCCACGACCAAACCAGGTTATGGGACTACTGATAGAGATTTTTTTCATCACTTGAAATATTCGGAGTATTGTCTTCATCTTCATTGTTAGACTCAGAACGTCTCGACCGATATGTCCTTTGGCCGTCTTCAGGCACAAGTGCAAAGCTAGATCAAGCACTCCTTGTTACCAACCAGTAGCCGGAACTGAACCCGCAACCTCCAGACAAATACTGATTTAGATGTTTAGGAAAAATTAATTTTTATAAAAAAAAATGAGAGGTGTACTTAATTATGGGTGATACTGTATATATGATACTGTTATATGATATGATACTGTAATATATGTTACTGTAATATAATACTGTATATATGTAAAGAAGGTTTTTTAAACTGTAGACTTAATGTCACTTCTTTTCGATCACAATTGTAATATAAACTTCGGTTTTACTGAACCGTAACATCTGTCTTCCACAATGTGTCACTCACAACGACTCTCCAAATCGGGTACTATTGGCGTCACTCAACTTTTAGGCATTTATACACTCTGGCTACCAGTCAAACATAAGTGGTAGAAAGGGTCACCATAGTTTGGTTTGATTTGGTTTTATGGTATATTAACCCTTGTAGGTTATTTAATGCCAAATCCTCTTTATACATATATATTAAATAAATAGGATTTGGTTTGGTTGGGTTTTATGGCATATCAACCCTTATAGATTATTTAATGCCAAATCCTCTTTATACATATATATTAAATAAATAGGATTTATTTTGGTTGGGTTTTATGGCATATCAACCCGTGTAGGTTATTTAATGCCAGATCCTCTTTATACATATATATTAAATAAATAGGATTTGGTTTGGTTGGGTTTTATGGCATATCAACCCTTACAGGTTATTTAATGCCAAATCCTCTTTATACATACATATTAAATATATAGGATTTGGTTTGGTTGGGTTTTATGGCATATCAACCTTTATAGGTTATTTAATGCCAAATCCTCTTTATACATATATATTAAATAAATAGGATTTAGTTTGGTTGGGTTTTATGGCATATCAACCCTTGTAGGTTATTTAATGCCAAATCATCTTTATACTTATATATTAAATATATATGGTTTGTAAACACATTTTGTAGATAACATTCTGAAACGAGCCTGAGCTCTTTTTTGCACACATTTAAAATGGGATCAAGTATTGTTATATTATAGTCACAATTTAACATCCGTCATTTGTTTGCACACATAATTTGTTGTATTTGACTCTCTTAGGTGCTACCACTCCAGCTCAGAGTAGACCTGGAAGCAATGGCAATGAAGGGGTACTCCACATTCCCCAAATCTTCCAGACTAGAGCCTTACCATCAGATTGTTTAATGTTATATCCAGGACATTCCATTCCTTGGGGAGGGATCTTACTCCCCTGCAGAGATGCAGTCGGTGTATTCTACATCCCCAGCCGACTGGGCTCAGTGACACCATAGTCGCAGTGAAAGTGACCTTTATTCAATTATCCAAAGAAAGATTTTTAAAAATTCATTTTCAACTCTTTACTGCTGACCATTTACACATCCTGTCCTTCCGCTGAACAGAAGTGGTAGAAGTTGACATCAAACTAACAGTAATAGTTCTCTTGCTTCAGTAATCCCAAAATCGTATTCATTCTTTACTTCGTGTCTTTTTAAATCCATAAATAACAGCTGTTTCTATTGTCGATAAAGATAGATATTCACAGTATCTTCGGCTTGGCTTGGTTTTGTTGTGTTTTATGGCATATCAACCCTGGGGTGTTATCTAAGGCCAAATCCTGTTCTAACACACACACACACACATATATATATAAATGTAATTTGTAAAGGAATAGTTTGTAGTTAATATTATTTTTAAAAAAGCCAGAGCTCATTTGTTTGCACACAGTTAAATGGTTTCAAATATTATTTAACATTAGTAATTCTATTTATCAAGTATTCCTATCAAACACAAACAAACTTCCATTCAGCTGTATGGTTTCAAGTGGCTAATAATAACCCCAAGCAAAAAAAAATTGATCAGTCCTATTTGATCCATAGACGGGACCCTAACATGTGCTACCGATCCGAGTCAGAGTGGACCCATGGGTAATAGTAATGAAGGGGTTCTCCAAATTTCCCAAACTCCATGATTGGACCCTTACCATCAGATAAAGTTTAATGTCATACCTAGGACACTAAATGGTTTCAAGAATTGCTATCGAACGCTAATAATTTTATTCAATATTATTCATTCGCTTTCACACAGCTACATGGTTTCAAGTATTGCTATCTAATACCAATAGTTATATCAAATATTAATAATAGCTCAGTCGGCTGGGGCCGCAGAATACACCGACTGCATCTCTACTGAGGGGAAGACTATAGTCTAGACCTTGCTCCTTATGACTTTTGGTTATTCCCTAAGCTCAGAGGCTGTCATTATGAGACAATTGAGGAGATGAAAGAGGCTGTGACGAAGGTCATTGACACGCTCACACAAGAGGACTTCCATGGGGCGTTCCAGAAGTTGTTGGAACGGTATAACAAGTGCATTGCAGCCGGAGGAGATTACTTCGAAGGGGACTAGAATTTCATGTGTGTACTATCAATAAAAGTGCCCATACGAAAAAAGTCTGGAAACTTATTTAATTATTCTCGTATATATATATATATATATATGTGTGTGTGTGCGTGTGTGTGTGTGTGTGTGTGTGTGTGTGTGTGTGTGTGTGTGTGTGTGTGTGTGTGTGTGCGTATTAGTCGGTCCAGTTAAACCGGAGTTGGGAGTAATTCCACCAGGACAAAAAAACCATTCAACAGTGAACATTTAAATTTTCCTGGTGAAGAGCTCAATGTAACTGACATTACAGAGCAATAATTTCTTTAAAAAGAAAAAACCAGTCACATTAGGATTTTAAATTTATTTCCATCCTGTTATGTGTTTTTGATATAAATCAAAAACACGAAAAAAAAATTAACAGGACTTCTTCAGATCTTATGGTTTTATCCATAAGATCTGAAGAAGTCCTGTTAATTTTTTTATCCAACCCTTGTTCATTTTACGATTTTAGTATAGTTCCCCCTTTTACGTTACCAATGATGTCTCTGTTAATCTGTTTATATATATATATATATATATATATATATATATATATATATATATATATATATATCATTAAATCTATATCAAGTAACTTTATTAAACACATGCACACACATAAGTAACATATATATCAAAAATCGTTAAATCTCTAACAAGTAACATATACACAGACTCTCTCTCTCTCACACACACACACACACACGCCCCCCCATATATATATATATATATATATATATATATATATATATATATATATATATATATATAAGTAAATAAGGAAATTAGATTCGACAGAGAATATGCAGAGAATAGAAAAAAAAAAACAAATAATAATAAATAAAAAATTCATAAGATTTGGATTATTTTGTTTTTTCTATTTTCTTCAAATAAATAAATATATATATATATATACATATATATAACTTATTTCCCTCCAGTGCCAAAATTTGGCGGGAAACAAAATGTTACCTTACGCCAAAAACATTATATTGTCTTTGATTTATATTGGCTTTTTAAAATAAATTGAGACACACCCGTCACTGGTTTGTGGGAAAGCAGTTTGTAAACAATTTCTATAACGTAATTAATGTTTCCACAGAGATTACTCTTGTGTGAACGCCTTTGGAAGAAAATCCACACCTCTCTAGAATCAGTTTCCTTTCTATGGACCTTTCTGTTGCTTTTGTGATAACGTTTCAGCCGATAAATTCTCCGGACTTCCTCGCGTTTCTGGAGCTTAGAATACGCAGACTGTATCCCTTGCAGTGTGGGTGGAAGTCTTACTCCACTGCAGAGGATCTAGTCAGAGTATTCTAAGTTCCGCTGATTGGACTGGAAACAAGAAGAAGTCCGGAGAGTTTATCGGTTGAAATATCGAAGACTATCACTAGATGAAGTTTTGTATCATATCCAGGACAAGCCATTTTTCTCTATATCTATCTCACCCTGTTTCTATCTATCTATCAATCTCATTCTAACAATATCTATCTATCTATCTATCTATCTATCTATCTATCTATCTATCTATCTATCTATCATTTGGATACCTATATAATTTTTTTTATCTCTGTGTAGACAATAAATGTATGAATGGCATCATAATATCTTTGTGTGAAGATTATGTGTTATTATTGCTAACGTATATATCGATCTACCGGACCATTGGCCTACCGGTTAGAGTGTTCGCAAAAGGCCCGGGGGACCGAGGTTCAATCCCAGGTCGAGTCATACCAAAGACTCAAAAAATGGTACTTGATACCTCCTTGCTTAACACTCAGCCTTATAAGGTAAGGATCAAGAGTAAAGTGGAACAATCCAGGAAAAGGAGTAGCGCCCTTCCCTATCCTTCGGTGTTTAGCTATTGAAAAGGAAGCCCACGAGTCACCCTCGACTAACTTTATTGCCCAGTCAGCTGGGGCTGAAGAATACACTGACTGCACCTCTGCAGAGGGGTAAGAGCCCCCCCCACGAGTGTCCTGGATATGACACTAAACAATCTGATGGTGAGGTTCCAGCAGTGCTGGAGCTTTGGGGAATGCGGAGTAACCCTTCATTGCCATTGCTCCCAGGTCCACTCTGGCCCCGGAGTGGTAGCACCTGATAAGGGTCCTATCTATGGGTTAAATAGAATTAACAGCAGACTTATGCTAAAATGAATTGTTTGAGTAAAACTGAACAGTTTGAAATAGAAATAACTTTTACAATTAAACCGTACTTACATCTAAACTGCGTGCTTATGCTTAACTGAATTATTTCAAATAGAACTGTTTTTCGACATTTAAAACTGTATTTACACTTAACCGAATTGTTACATACGACTGCTTGAATAGTTAGAAATGGAAATGTTTTGACCATTAAACTGTACTTATGCTAAACTGAATTGTTTTAAATAAAACAGATTATTTACATAAAAATGGATTTGGCGTTAAATAACCTCCAAAGGTTGATATGCCATAAAACCCAACAAACCAACCAAACCAACCAATCGACGAACTTTACTTACTTTATGTATGGATCTATCTTATTGCCACCCTGATTCTCCTTGCTATGGGTTAAATAGTGCCATTACTGTTCTTCTAGGAGAATGGCTTTGACATGAAATAACCTACAAAGAAACCAAACCTGATTGCCTCTTTATGAGAGATGGTGTATGCGTGAATCTTTCTGCGAATTCAGATTTGCGTGATATAACCGTAAACCATTTAAAATAAAAAAAAAACGCTCTACACAAATAGTGAACACTTCATAAGAAACTAAAAGTTTTCTTACATATCACTCAGGTGTTGCCATACCAATGCGTTTGGCAGACGATTAACACCACCACTACAATCGACAACGATAAATCTTGTGGTGAAATTCCTTTATTTCAATGTGTATTATCTCATCGGTACCGTTGTCTGTATTTCGCCATTCGCTTTTCCAAAAATAAGTCTGTAGGAAGTACGTAGATTCTCATCTATTCATATCAATCTGTTTGTGTCTATTAAAGAATATATCTGACCTTTATTTTACCACTTGACAAATAGTCTCTTCTAATCAATTCATTTAAAACTGTCTAAAATCATTTCTTGATGTTAATCTATCACAGTCTTTTCTCAAAGGTCAAATAATGCATCTCAATTTGTTCCTATCGCTTCTGTCTTCCCACTCTTTCTCTGACTATATATATATATATATATATATAAAGGAGGTGCCCGTGGTGTAATGGTTATCGTCGTAGGAAATGGACACAGCGACACGAGTTCAAATCCTGGACCGAGCTAATTGCATTTCATATAGCACTAATACCCTTAGGAAAGGTATGAATCCAATTATTCTCCCTCCAGCTATGAGTAAATAGTAGGGCAGACTAGGTTCTTCAGCCTTGGTGAGGCAACTAGTCTAGGAGAAGGAAAACTCTGAATTCAAACCTGTTAAACTCCGCTTACAAATTGACCTTGTGTCGTATCCTGCCTGAGTGGAGGGGTTGGATAAATATCATTAAATGAAAGTGCATTGTAACGGAGTACCAGCGGAGGGGTTGGTAAATATGATATATATATATATATATATATATATATATATATATATATGTGTGTGTGTGTGTGTGTGTGTGTGTGTGTGCGCAGATTTATATACATATATACGCATGTATATATATATAACTAAGTAAAGTTGGCGACCGTTGTCGAGGGCGACCAGAAAGCTCCCTTTACCAAGGTATAGAGGAGGGCGCTACTCCTTTCCCAGGATTGCTCCACTTCACCTTTGATACGTACCTTATATTGCTGAGTGTTAAGCAAGGAGGTATCAAGTACCATTTTTAAAGTCTTAGGTATGACGCGACCTGGGACTGAACCCCGGTTAATTAAAAAAAAAAATTGTTGGTCCAGTGAGAGAAAACTAAATGTTTTTAAATGAATAGGTACGCAAATAAATTTAAATGTGGTACTTAAGAGTTTTATTCCATATAATAATGTCTAATTATTATTAGTCTCTTGAAGAGGACCGAAACACGTGTTGAGCATACTTATATGAAATAAAACTCTAATGTACTACGTTCAAATTCATTTGCAGACAGACAGACAGACATATATATATATATATATATATATATATATATATATATATACAAAGAGTGTTTTGTGAAAAGTGAAATAATCTATTTAAAATTGTTCTAATTCTCTTTCTTTCTCGTGGTTTCTTTATTTAATGGCATATCAGCCTTTGTAGGTTATTTAATGCCCAAGCCATTCTCTTAAAAGAACAGTAGTGGTACTTTTAACCCATAGCTGGGAGGATTAGGGGATTCATTCCTTTCCCAAGGGTATTTGCCTGAAAGTAAACTTAATAGCGCGACTAGTGCACGAACTCGCTTACTACTATTCCGCAGTCCATCGCTTTAACCATTACACCACGAGGACCCCCCCTCTCTCTTTCTTTTTATATATATATATATATATATGTATACATAAGAGTCTGTCCTATCTAACCAAACATATTTAAAAGCCAACCGCTCCCTATACACCCCCCACACACACATATGCATGTATGTATAAACATATATGTAAGCACAAACACACACACGTGTGTGTGTGTGTGTGTGTGTGTGTGTGTGTGTGTGTGTGTGTTTAATTTAATAGGACATGCAATTCATGTCTGTCCTATTTCATCTTTGATCTGTTCAAGTCTTCGCATGAGTTATTTTATTTTAGGATATAATGAATTGAGGAAGGTGCCGGATGTTTCCCAAATACTTTTGGCCCCAACTGATGACATCTGTAGGAAGGGGACGAATAATGAAATAAACATAATGACGAGTTATATAAATTTACGTAAAGAGTAGGAGGGAAAGCAAGTGGGAGGGGAATTTACATAAGAAAAGAATTTTACGAAAGGTAAGAGAAAGAATAGGTGGGATAAGTGTTAAAACCATTTTATAATTCGAAGTTGATCTTATTTAAGGATGGCTTGTTTATTTTTATGTAGTTCCTAGCTTCAAGAATTTTGGGTTTGTGTTTGTTTTTGTCTAATATAACGGTGTTTTCTGTTAGAATTTTTCTCTATTTAGTGATGGAAGTATGAATGTGTTTTGAGGTCTTGAGAGATGGAACTAGTGTCGGAAAACATCGCGACAAAATTATAGTTGTCAGGTTTATGTAGCTACTTTTTTGGAGAAGAGTTCTTCGAGTAGACATTACCCTGTAGTACATTAGTTTGGTGAGTTTTATGGCATATCAACCTTTGTAGATTATTTAATGCCAAATCCATTTTTATGTAAATAATCTGTTCTATTGAAAACAGTTTAATTGTCAAAAACATTTCCATTTCAAACTATTCAAGCAGTTATATGTAACAATTCAGTTAAGTGTAAATACCGTTTTAATGTCGAAAAACAGTTCTTTTTGAAATAATTCGGTTAAGCATTAGCACGCAGTTTAAATGTAAGTACGGTTTAATTGTTAAAAACATTTCTATTTCAAGTTATTCAGTTTACTCAAACAATTCATTTTAGCATAAGTATGCTGTTAGTTCTATTTAACCCATAGATAGGGCCCTATCAGGTGCTACCACTCCGGGCCAGAGTGGACCTGGGAGCGATGGCAATGAAGGGGTACTCCGCATCCCCCAAAGCTCTAGCACTGCTGGAACCTCACCATCAGATTGTTTAGTGTCATATCCAGGACACTCGTTGGGGGGGGTCTTACCCCTCTGCAGAGAAGCAGTCAGTGTATTCTAGAGCCCCAGCCGACTGGGCAATGTAGTACATTAGTATATTTCCCATCAATTTTTCCTCTTACCTCTAAACATGTTTGAAAAGGAAAATGCTACCAATATATATATATATATATATATATATATATATATATATATATATATATATATATATACAAGTTTTCTTTTTTTATCATATTTACCAACCCCTCCGCTCGGGCAGGATATGATACAAGGTCAATTTTTAAGCCGAGTTTAACAGGTTTGAATTCAGAGTTTTCCTTCTCCTAGACTAGTTGCCTCACCAATGTTGTAGAACCTCGTCTGTCCTACTATTTACCCATAGCTGGAGGGAGAATAATTGGATTCATACCTCTTCCAAGGGTATTAGAGCTATGTGAAATGCAATCAGCCTCATCCAGGATTTGAACTCGTTTCGCCGTGTCCATTTCCTACGACGATAACCATTACACCACCAAGTTTTCCTTTTTTATGATCTTATAATATTTCTACTCTTGCTTTCTTGCTTGTTACTTTGAATCTGGGTCCAGTTGACAGAAAAAATTCCCTACGTTCAGCTCTCAAGCGTTTTTTTTTTTTCATCAAATGCATCTTTTGTTTCAATTTCAGAGAAATTCTTTTAAAATACTTATTTATTTTGGTAGCTATTATTTGTTTTTGTATAGTTTGGATGCGATATATATTTTATTGCAATGTTTTATTTTCGGTGGAGACGCTTTAGTTAGCATGTCAGTTATTGATGGTTGGCTGGTTTTTATGGCATATCAACTTTTGTAAGTTATTTAATGCCAAATCTATTTTTATGCAAATAGTTCTATTTCAAACAATTCAGTTTAGCTTGAGTAGACAGTTTAATTGTCAGAAACGTTTCTATTTCAAGCTATTCAGTTTACTCGAACAGTTCTAATTCAAGCAATTCACTTTAGCATAAGTATGCAGTTAGTTCTATTTAACCCATAGATAGGGCCCTATCAGGAACTACCATTCCGGGCCAGAGTGGACCTGGGAGCAATGGCAAGAAGGGGTGCTCCGCATTCCCTAAAGGTCTAGCATCACTGGAGCCTCACCATCAGATTGTTTAGCGTCATATCTTGGACACTCATGGGAGGTCTTACCCCTCTGAAAGGTGCAGTCGGTGTATTCTGTGGCCCCTGCCGACTGGGCAAGTTAGTTCTTGAAGATGTTTAATAGTTAGCGCCATTGTTCTATGTTCAGTCATTAATTTTTAATGCTGATTTCTTCGAGGATTTCTAGCCGTTTTCGTTGTTATTTATATATATATATGATAAAACTAGGACAACTAACTCAGACTTAATTTCTACGGAAGTGTGTTCCAACTTTTTGAACGAAACCTTGTGTGTTACCCCTAACTCTTTCCCGAGGTGGTACAATGTATGAGAGTCGTTCTAAAAGTTTTAAGCTTCACTCAGATTTTAGATTTTTCACACACGTCTTATATTTTTATGGGTCTCAACTGCACAAAAATCTTTTTTTTTCCTAGTTTTATAAGTGGTAGTGTGTTGCCACAACAAAAATATTCAACTATGACTCTTCTTTCTGGGTGAGACTTGGAACTTTTTGAACAAAGTTCGTAACGTGAGGTTTGTTTTTATCCGAGGACCTTTCCCCGGAAGCGGGCCTTCTGGTGCAAAAATATTAAAATTATTCAGTTCTAATGATGGCGCTTCAAACGTCGGGCAATAAACCAGATCCTTGCTCGTTTCACATCATGTAAACTGGTGAAGCCTGGAGGGATTTTTTATATGAAGACTGAGTAAATTGACATCTCTCAGGCCAAATTTGTGCTCGAAGAAATGGGTTTAGGGTCGGAAGTTAACCTGCTGAGGCCCTAAGCTATATAAAATTTAGGGACCTTCTTTAAAAAAAAGTAAAAATTGTTAAAGAAAAAATATATAAGTTTTGATGAATTTATGATTAAGAAAAAAAAAATGCTAAAATAAAAAATGAATTTAAAAAATTGAGGCCCCGAAGGCGTATGACCCTAATCTATAGCTTATTTAGCGTATAGGTAAATCCAGCACTGAACTCAGCCCAGTGGACTGGCGGCTGCAAAAGACACCGACTGCATCTCTGAAGCGGAGTAAGACCCACCCAGCGAGTGTTCTGGATATGACTGTAAACAATCTGATGGTGAGGCTTCATAAGCTGGAACTTTAGGGAATGCAGAGTACCCCTTCATTATTATTACTCCTAGGTACACTCTGGCCGGGATTGGTGGCACCTAATAGGGTCCTATCTACGGGTCATATAGAAATGTTAAACTCTGTACAAACAAATGACTTGTGTTAAATTGAATTGTTTGAAACAGAACTGTTTGGTCATTCAACAATGTTTAAATAAATGACAGATGTTTAATTGAATTATTAGTATTAAATAGCTATACTTGAAAATATTTGCCTATGTGCAAGCAAATTATTAATAGTAAATAGAATTATCTATATAAGATAGAAATACTTGAAACAATTTAACTGTCTGCTAATAAGATGAGATTAGGCTTGTTTAAAAATGTTATCTACAAAATATGTTTACAAATTAAATATATAATATATATGTATAAAGAGGATTCGGCATTAAATAAGCTACATTGGTTTGTATGCTATAAAACCCAACCGAACCCAATCATATATATTTGATATATATGTATTAAAAGGATTTAGCATTAAATAACTCACAATGGTTGATATGTTATAAAACCCAACCAAACCAAACCAAATCTTATATATTTGATATATATGTATAAAGAGGGTTTGGCATTAAAAAATGCTTGATATGCCATAAAACCAAATATTATATATATATATATATATAAAGAGGATTTGGCATTAAATAACCTACTATGGTTTGTATGCGATAAAACCCGACCGAACCCAATCCTATATATTTAATTTGTATGTATAAAGATGATTTGGCATTAAATAACCCACATTGGTTGATATGCCATAAACCCCAACCAAACCAAATAGCACTGAACTGATTAAGATGAACAACTTTGTTATCAACACGAACTTAACTCACAGTTGCTTCTGGCTTTTCCTTTCTTGTGCTGGGTTCAGACAGAACAAAATGCGATAATTCATAGTCTTCGAAAAATATATAGAGGAATAAATAAATAATTAAATAATTAAACAACTGTTTTTTTTTGGTGGGGGGTTCTTATGTTAGATTCCCTGACCCCAAGCTGGTGGCTGATCAACACTAGCAGGGTCAGCCAAGTGAAGGTGTACAATGTTGAAAGACCCAAAAGACCTAATGATCTTTGGAAGAACATCACTGACAATGTGGTGTAATGGTTAGCAAGGTAGAATAGCAAACCTACACGAGTG
Organism: Sepioteuthis lessoniana; assembly: GCA_963585895.1. NCBI lineage: Eukaryota > Metazoa > Mollusca > Cephalopoda > Myopsida > Loliginidae > Sepioteuthis > Sepioteuthis lessoniana. Next base: position 64,097,477 of record OY757934.1, read on the forward strand.
AGTTCGATTCTTATTGGGTGCCCAATTCATGTGGCCTTGTGCTACATCTAAGCAAAAAGCTTAGTAAATTACCACTGACAATGTGGTCAGGGGCACCTTAGGGTTTATTTCTTGAAATTTGTTTTGCGTCATTAAACAACTCAAATAAAGAAAAACTGTTTAAAGATAATTTATGGGCTTCTCTTGTGGGATTAAAAAAAAATCCTAAAAGCTATATACGATAAACTACTCGTTTCATTAGGTCTTCAAAACTTACATGTTAACCAGTGGACTCGTAAGGCACTGAAAGAGTGTTCTTGTTTTGGCGCTGAAATTTTAACTTTGTGGAAGTAGAGGATATTTTTGTTTTATTCTATTTTATATCAAATACCCAAGCTGTCATTATTAGCAAGTTACAACCCTTGGTTTCTGGGTGAAACTTAGAAAATGAGATGGATAAAATTTTCTAAGATTTTGAGATACTAACGGATTACTCAATCTCAGTCAGAAAATCAGATCTCGTGTTAATTACAAAAAAAAAAACTTGTCATGTGGAATTTGCTGTTCCAGAGGACCAGTGAGTGAAAATAAAAGAAAGCGAAAAAGATAAATAAACACCAGGATCTTGCCAGAGAGCAGAAAAATTAGTGGAACATGAAACCGATGGTGATACCAATCGTAGTTGGCGAACTTGGAACGGTTCTCCAAAGGCCTGGAAAAAAGATTAAGAGACTGGAGATAAGAGGAAGAAGCAAGATTATCCAGACGTCAGCACTGTTAAGAATACTTAGAAAAGTCATGGGGACCCGAGGAGATTTGCTGACACCCAGATTTCTCAACTGATTTTAAAAACTCGTAAGGAGAAAAACAATAATCTTATGATTCACCAAATGTTTGTCCCTACGATTGGCCATTTTTGGTCAGATTTCCACCCAACTGTCAGGAATTGTACGAGTCATGCCTGGAAAGATTTTAAACTATTCGAAATCTTAATCACATTGGTTTTTAGATGGAGGTCTGTCTCTTACGTTCTATGTCTTTATACTGTCCTAGCTGTAAAAGACTATACATCTTACTGTGCTTACTCACTATCCATTTAATCTCAACGGTCACTTGATCTTTAAAACAAAATCTTTGGGACCCCATTTATTTAGAACTTGAGATTTGGTTTGGTTATATTTTATGACATATCAACGCTTGACGTTATATAGATATGGATATGAGTGTGTGTGTGTGTGTGTGTGTGTGTGTGTGTGTGTGTGTGTGTGTGTGTGTGTGAGAGAGAGAATTAGTTTGTAGGTAACATTATTTTATTTCTAAACGAGTCAGAGCTTATTTGTTTGCACACAAATGGTTTCAAGTATTCCTATCAAACACAAATAATTCTATTTGATATCAATAATAATCCATAGTAAAAAAAATGGACAGTTCTATTTGACTCATAGAAGGTACAACCACTCTGAATGCACCTGAGGCGAATGGTAATGAAGGGGTACTCCGCATTCCCCAAAATTCCAAGATTGGAGCCTCGCCGTCAGATGCAGTTTGATGAAATACTCAGGACATTAAACGGTTTCAAGAATTGCTGTCCAACATTAATAATTCTATTCAACATTATTCATTTGTTTGCACATAGTTAAATGGTTTCCAGCAATGATACGTATTACTAATCATTCAATATAACATATATCATTTGTTTGCTCGCATTTAAATGGTTTCAAGTTTAGTCAATAATTAAACAGTTGTATTTGACCCATAGATAAGACCCTAACATGTACTCCCACTCCGCGCCTGAGTGGATTTGGGAGTAATTAGAATGAAGGGGTACTCCACATTCCCCAAAGCTCTAGGACTGGAACCTCACCATCAGATGTGGTTTAGTGTCATACCAAGGACACACGTTACAGGGTGTTCTTACTCCTCTGCAGGGATGCAATCGGCCTATTATCCAGCCCCAGACGACAGGGTGACAGAAATTTAGATTAATACTATCTCTTTAAAGCTGGAAAATCATAAAATTAAATATTTATTCAAAATATCAAATTTTAGGGGTTTTCGAAAGAATTTGAGATCTCCGAATGAACCTGAAATGGCTCTGTGTAATCAAGTCAATAACCCGTGATAGATAAACGATAAAAATAGACAAAACGTCCTTAACCAGCTCATTGGCCTAGAGGGTAGAGTGTTCGCCAAAGATCTGGGAGACTCGGGTTCAATCCCACGTCGAGTCATACCAAAGACTTAAAAAATGGTACTTGATACCTCCTTGCTTAACACTCAGCATAATCCAATTATTCTCCCTCCAGCTATGGGTAAATAGTAGGGCAGACTAGGTTCTTCAGCCTTGGTGAGGCAACTAGTCTAGGAGAAGGAAAACTCTGAATTCAAACCTGTTAAACTCCGCTTAAAAACTGACCTTGTGTCATATCCTGCCCGAGCGGAGGGGTTGGTAAATATGAACACGCAGCATTACAAGGTACGTATTAAGGATAAAGTGGAGCAATCCAGGGAAAGGAGTTGCGCCCTCCCCTACACTTCGGTGTAGTAGCTATTGAAAAGGGAGCCTTCGTGTCGCCCTCGAGTACGGTTGCTTATTTTACTTTACTTACCTTTAAATAAGAATAAATATCGTAAACTTCAATAAAATTCATTCTACGTTCTTTATTTCTAATAATGACCCTCTTACAAGTTTTATATGGCTCACAATTCATCATCATAATCAAGTTACTCTGATTGTACGGAGTATTTTTTTTACTTTCTCTCGCTATCCATCCCTATCATCCATCACTCTTGGTAGGTCTTCTAGTCTGCATCCAGTGTCCGTGCAGAGCTGATGTATGTAAGTCTTTGTCAGTCGGTTAAAACTGGCGTGTTCATCTGTTGGAGTCTGTAAGAGAACGTCACTTATAAGTTCGTCCTTACTTCACAAGCAAAACCCAGCATGTCATCGTCTTACTTGCATGGTTTGTGAGATGAGAGGTAGGTGGCCGTACAGCTGCTGTTTTTTGGGGGGTGCTGCTTCCAGGATTTGTTTAAAATACCGCATTCTTGTATAGCTCTCATCTAGCTTTTCTCTATGCGTTTCGTTAGTGTCCATGTAGTGCATCTACACAGTAGCACTGACACAGTTACAGCTAAGAAGAAATCTCGTTTGGATTTCTATATGATCGATAACCCATCCATTGCAGTCCACGCCTTCGCTAGGCGTAAGCTGACATCACTTTCAGTTGATGAGATATTGCTGCCGATGTATGTGCATTCACGTTGAGGTCAGTGTCTCTAACTGCTTGTTCTAGGCTAGGACTGGTGTATTTGTGAGAAACGCTTGATCGTCTGTCATAGTTTCTGCGGGATATCGTCTGTTTCTTGCCTTTCTTTGTGTGATCCTTAACTTAAATGAAAATAGCTTTACGTTCTTTATTTCTAATAATGATCATCTTACAATCTTTATGTATTTCATTAATAGAATCTTTCTCTCACTTTTTTCTTGTTCTACTTCGATTACAAATAAGATCTGCTTTTTTCTTTCTTTCTTTCTTTCTTTCTTTCTTTCGTTCGTTCGTTCGTTCGTTCATTTTCTTCTGCAATCTTTCTTTTCACTTTTCTTTTTGTACTACTTTAGTTACTAATAAAATATTTCTTTCAAGTATTAATTTTTTCCTTCATTTTTTTTTTTCGTTTTCTGTCAATTATATGATAATTCATTCATTCTTTATTTATTTATTTATTTATTTCAATTACTAATAAAATCTTTCATGCATTAAGTTTTGTTTTTGTTTTTCGTTAATTATTTGTTAAAATTCTTTTCTTTCTTTGTTCTACTTTAATTACCTCTAAAATCTTTCATTCATTCATTTGTTTTTCTTTCTTTTTTCAATTTCATTTACTAAATACAATCTTTCTTTCTCGAGCAAATTTTTTTTTTTTTTGCAATCGGAAGCGCTGAAAATAAGAACCTATAAATAGAACCATTTAAAGAAGATAAAAATATCTTGTGTACCAATTTGTTACGTGGCAGAAATTAGTAGTAACGCATTTTACACCGACACAAGAAGTCGATATTCGTACACAGGTTATTAACCAAGACTTCGAATGCTGAATTTCTGGGAACGCAGACCTTCCACAATTTGGTGCCACTACATCTTCCTCTTGTTTTTAGTGTTGTCTTGTGCTAAGCTTAATGAATATCAAAAATTACTTCCAGGTCTTAATAGTTTTTCCTTTCATACTCTTTTGAGTGTTTTCTAATTCGTCACTTTTTTTTCGGCAATCTTTGGTTTTATATCATCAAAACGAAAAAAAAAAAAAAAAAAGAGAGGAAAATCACGATTGCTTGGTAAATTAGAAAACATTGTGTGTGCAAAAGTTCTCAGCGGCATCATTCCTTCTTTTTTCTTGACAAGACCCTTATCCCCTACCAACTACCACTTCTTCTACAAGCCTGGATTTGGCATTAAATAAGGGTAGATATGCCATTAAAACAAAGATGAAGAAAAAGTTGTTTTTTTTGACAAGTTGGTGTAAAATGTTGTATCATGTGTTTAGAAGATGGTGTAGGGCCAGAAGTAAGTTATTAATAATAATAATAATAATAATAATAATAATAATAATAACCTGTCGAACAGTTAACTTTGCCGTCCACAGCGTAAAAATCAAAGAAAACGTCAAAAAAGAGACAAGTACTAAGATCTTGCCAGAGAACAAGAAGAGCTGTGGAGCACGAAGGTGACGATGATACCAATTCTAATTAGAGCACTTGGTAAAGGGACTGGAAGTGCTTGAAATCGGAGGACGCGCCGAAACCATCCAAACTACAACCAGAATACTGAAGAATATCCAGGAGGCTTGAGGAGACTTGTTGCTTCTCAGACGCCAGCGAAAGGGTATCAGCAAACGCTGGTATGAAAAACCCATAAGGAGGGAGAGGAGGTGGAGGTGGAGGAGGAGGAACAATAATAATAATAATAAGAAGAAGAAGAAGAAGAAGAAGAAGTCATTGTGGTAAATTAGGAAAAAGCAAAAGTGTTGTATCTATTTCATTGTCCCGAAATATGAGCAACCGAAAACACGTCTATGTGCAATACCTTGAAAATAAAAAAAATGGGTAGATAACCGAAAACCTTTTTCGATTCTTTGATTTTTTCGTATCAAAGGGAAAGAATGAATTTATTTTTTATTTTTGTATTAATTATTTATTATTATCTGATTTATTTCATTCTGTTTTTCCCACCGAATCAACAGTCAAGACGTTGCAAAAATCTAGTCACGTTTATTTTAGATGTGACCAGTTATTTTCGGACCTTTTCTCATAAGCAGAAAGAAGTGAAATAGTTTCTGTTCAGTTAATGGAGGAAAGGTTGATTATTTTAGAATTGTAGCCCTCGTTTCAATTTGTTGTAATTCGGGCACAGTGAGGTGGGGCATCTCACTTCAGTAAATTATACCAGTTAACTTTCCTTTTATTTACAAATTTCAACATGGAAGTTTGGACCCGAATAGTTTTCTCCAACTCCTAATACAAAGAATTTTCTTCCTCCTCCCTGAGGAAATAATGAAAATAAAAACAAAGGAAAGATAGCTCGTGCACATCCATGTCGGAAAGTCAGAAACCGTTTCGAAATTGTATTTATATTTATATTGTAAATCGGAAAACCCGTCTCAAACCGTTGGAAATCAATATTTTTCAAATGTGACAAATTGCCCAATGAGGGGTAAGGTAGTCTGAATGCTAAGCAACGAAATTGAGTCGCCAAAAATGTTTTTCTATTTTTCTAGACGGGACCCGGGAAGTTCAGAGATGACACGGGCCCGTCACCCAAAGGAAGGAGGGGCCTTCTCCTCACCTTTGAAAATCACTTGTCTTCCTCCGTAAAGAGTATGATATGAACTGTGTGTGTGTGTGTGTGTGTGTGTGTGTGTGTGTGTGTGTGTGTGTGTGTGTGCGCGCTAATTTTCGCATCATGAATCAATCTTTCTTTCCCGCCACTTGCATATTGGAGGCGCACTTAGTGTAACGTTACCAGTGTAGAAAATGAAATAGACAAGTCTGTTTGCGTTTCATTTCGCGCTAATGCTTTTCCACAAAAAGATACGAGTTAATCTATTCTCTTCCCACCGGGTATGGGTATATAGTCGGGTAGACTAGGTTCTTTAGCTTTGTTTAAACAAACATTATAGACGAATGAAAACTTTAAATTCAAACCAGCTATACTCCTCTTAAAATGGACCTTGTAATGGTGACGAAGAGGTAAGTACTCCGCACTCCATCAAGCTCCTTAAGTGAACCCTCATCACAATGCAATTTAATGTCATATCCTAGACTCTGCTCTTTTGCGAGGAAAGGGTTCTTACCTATCCGCAGGAGATGTAGTCGGCGTATTCTAAGCCCCGTCGACAGGGTGATCTACCTAGCGTAATGGTTATCGTCCCAGGCAATGGAATCGGCGACTCGATTTCAACTCCTGGAGAAGGCTGCAAGCGTTTCCCTTCTAGCTAAAGACCCTGGGAAAGGCACGAATCCGCCTCTTTTCTTCAACTCCTGCAAGGAGTAAACAATAAGGTAGACTGGGGTCTTTAGCTTTAGGTTGGCAACCAGTGTAGGAGAAGGAAAACACTGAATTCAAATCAGCTTTACTCTGCTTAAAAATTAGCCTTGTGTCGCATCCTGCTAGTTTCGAAGGGGTTGGATAAATACTTACTCATCCCCCTCCCCATACACATTAGTACTTGCAGTACCCAGGATTTGATGATGCCCCCTACTCGTAATACCCTGGTGATGTTCCTGAATAAGTAATTAATTGGTCTGCGAGGCTTGGTAACAAACCACTGCGCTATGGTTGGTGTTTGCTTTCTTTCTTTCTTTCTTTCTTTCTTTATTTATTTATTTATTTCTCTTTTTATTTGCTCCCAATTTTTAACCTTGGTTTTGAAATTTAAAATTGGCCCTATGCCTAAACAAGGGCGAAGAAAACTTGATTGAAAAGATAGAAGCTTTGAAGAAAAGTTTCTACCTTTTACAATGTCAACCTCAAAAAAAAAAAAAAAAAAAAAAAAAAAAAAAAAAAAAAACAGCCCCTGATACCCATTACCCTTCCAATACCCTATTTCATAAATAAACCACAGTGGAATTTTTGTTCATTCTACTCAATGCCGTTGGTGATTGCCGACCACTCGCAGAATTCAAAGAAGAAAGAAAGAAAGAAAGAAAGAAAGAAAGAAGACATTAAACGAATTGTAAACCTTCTAAAAGATTTCTGGTTTTTGACTTGGAAATTTTAGATAAGCCACCCATTTATTCCACTACTTGTCTGGAAGTTTTCCAAATTTCTTAAACCCAGCTGCATTTGGTATGTCGTCTTCTCTTTAAAATAACGATAATCGAGATATCAATTCTATAGGAGATTTTAGAAGTACTCAGTTGTTTGTCTGTAGGAAGTGTATTCAATTAGCCAACAGAAAAAAACTGACCGTTTTTACTGACCTTCAACAAACGTGAGTATGATTAAAATTGTGAAGACACACTGATTCTGTCTGTCTCACTCCCTCACTGTCTCTCTTTTCCTCTCTTTAACCATATATGCATACAGTGGTGTGTCGTAAAATATGCTGGTGTAAGCAAATGCAACTGTTGTGAAAATATTTTTATATTCAGAATATAAATAAGTTTGTGTTTACAAATATTAACCTCAGAGTGTAACTTGCAAAACAAAATTTAAGTTTAGTTGGATTTAGGGCATATCAACCATTGTAGGTTATTTAATGCCAAATTTTCTTTATACATATATATTAAGTATATATGGTTTGGTTTGGTTGGGTTGGGTTTTATGGTATATCAACCGTTGTAGGCAATTTAAAAACAAATCCTCTTTATATAAATATATTAGATATATACGATTAGGTTTTATGGCATATCAACCTTTCTAGGTCATTTAATCCTAAATCCTCTTTATATATATATATTGAATATATATATATATATATATATGATTTGTAAACCCATTTCGTAGACAACATTCTTAAACGAACCTGGACTTTTTTTTTGCACACAGTTAAATAGGTTCAAGTATTTCTATATATCAATCACATTTTAACATCAGTCATTTGTTTGCACACATAGTTTGTTCTATTTGACGCATAGATAGGAACCTTTCAGGTGCTTTCACTCCAGGTCAGAGTGGACCTGGGAGTAATGGCAATGAAGGGCTGCTCCACATACCTCAAATATTCGTCAGATTAATTAATGTTATATCCAGGACACCCGTTGTGGCTGGTTTTACCCCTCTGCAGAGATGCAGCCGGTGTATTCTACATCCCCAGCCGACAAAGTGATTTGACAAAGTTATACCACTGAATTATAATGATTTATATTTGCATTTTAAAATCATTTTGGTTAACGTCAACATTGCCTAATCAGATCAAAAACAGTAAAAGTGTCGAACATTTTACGATTAAATTGGATGATTTCAGAAAAAATGTTAAGAAAAATAATTTTAGAAGGCATTTTTGGAAACTATCAGATGAATTACTTAACAGAATTTGATGTTTATCACTGAAAATAATCGGATTATTGACCTAATTATCATAGTTATACTTACAACATTTCGACCGATATGTCCTTCGGCCTTATTCAGGTATTTCATATTGAACTTGGGAGCCGACACAGAACCTCGAACTGAACCCTTTATTAAAAATAAATCATTATGAACTAGGGTAAAAAATCGGACATGATAGGAGAGTGTTGTAATTCATAGGGTGATGGAAACATAAGGCTTATAAATCCTCCAAATTCATTGTAAGTTGTCCAGTAAGTACACATGGCGCAGTGGATAAGGTGTCAGGTTGAAAATTGCTTCTGAATGAAATCATCTGGAGGTTGCAGGTTCAATCCTAAGTAAGAATAACGGATAAAGTTTGCTTTGTCCTTACCTACAGGGCTGGGACACTTTTCGGCCGGCCGTGTTCATTGATACGCGGATCAGGTCGTGGTGTGTCTTGGCATCGGTGGCTGTCGTTCGAAGCCCTCTGTCATATATTCCGGGAAACCAGCATTCACGACACACGTGCTAAGGCCGTCCCCCAGGTTCTAACACTCTCAGGACGGGCGAGGTTTATTACTTGGCGCCTGAGGCACCCTTTTTTAGGAGAATGCTGTCGGGGATCAAGACATTTTTGGAACCGTGTAGTTTACAGTCCTGAGTCTGGTTCCCACAATAAAAAATGTCATGTGCGTACGTGGGGCGCTCGACAAATATTAAGGATAACAAGGCATACTAACAAATAACAATAAAAAGAACTACGTTTGATGTTGTTTCTTTGTTTAATGGCATGTCAACTTTCGTGGGCGATTTAATGTTAACGCCACACTTGTAGAAGGACAGTAGTGATACTACCTAACCAATTTCTGGAGGAGTACGGGGTTCATACCTTTTGCAAAGGTATTAGTCTGAAAGGGAACGTAATAGTTCAACTGGAGTTCGAACTCACTCACTATGATGTCGCAGTCCAGTACATTAGCAACTACGACACAAGGACTCCCCTGTGTGCAAATTAGTTGAATTAAATAGGAATAATATATATATATATATATATATACAACTGTGCCAGAAAAAACATCTCAGGAAACAACTGCACAAAAAATGTAAAAATGAATGTATAATAAACGTAATTCCCAAAGTTCTAGGCATAAAAAAACTCTAAATAGGTTGACATGCCGTTAAAATTAATCAATATATCAATCATTTATGCAACAAATATTTTTTAACACAAATAATTTCCTGATAACATGGAGTAAATGTGGGAAAAGACTTTAGTAAGCGGGTCTGCAGAGCTTTCAACTTCTGCTAATTTAATAAAAGTAGATAAATACACATAAAGTTTTTAGATATTTTTTCCCTCAGTAAATGTTTTCTTTTTTTTTTAATTTCTTTCAATTAAATTCAATTATTACTATCCTAGCTTTCGAATGATGGCATTAACCTAAATAATTTGACCATGCCAATACAAGTTGAGATGCCATTAAACAAAGAAAGCAAAGTTAAGCGAACTTAGTTCCTTTTCATTATTTGACTTTGCGCTATTACGTTCACTTTTAGACTAATACCCCTTAAGAAAGGTATGAACTCCCTTATCCTTCCAGCTATGGGTTAAACAGTACCAGGACTGTTCTTCTAGAAGGATGACTTTGGCATTGAATAACCCACGAAGGTTGATATCCCATAAAAGAAAGAAAGAAAGAAAAAGAAGACATTATACATCAATTCTGAAAACAATTCAACTATCTAATACTACTAAGAAAGTAAAGAAAATTATTGTTTCAAGTAATCATTCTTAATGCGAATAATTTTCACACCGTTATATGGTTTCAAAAGAATAATAATGATTATTATTTTTAAAAAATTACAGGTTCAAGCAACAATTAGCCATTATTTAGTCGGTCCTGACCAAGCTGGTTGTCATTGAGCTGGATGACTATGTTGGAGGAACTTTGGGGTACAGCCCAACGGTTTTCTTATTTGTTAAAGTCCATTTCTGCTTCCTGGGTCGAAACCCCTGGTCAGATCCTCAAAAGTCACGTAGAATCTCTTGTACTGCTTTCAAAATTTCTCGAGCTGATGGAGTGTTGTACAACCCTTTTGGGTATATGCTAAATATTTGATTATTCTATATATAGCCCATTCTCTTCTATCCATTTTATATGGCCCTTTCTCTCCATTCTTTGTTATATGGTCATAATTCAACGATTTATGTTATATTACCCTTACTCTCCAATCTATATTATATGACCCTTACTCTCCGTTCTGTTACATGGTCATTACTCTTTAATTCATATTATATGGACCTTACACTTAGATTTATTTTATATGGCCCTTACATTCCGATTCATAATATATAGCCCTTACTCTACAATCTATGATATATGGCCCCTACTCTCCGATTTATATTATACATCCCTTACTCTCCGATTTATGCTATATGGCCCCTACTCTCCGATTTATGTTATACGATCCTTACTCTCTAATCTGATCGTCCAGCGCTCATCTCTTTACTTCATTTTGTTCTTCAGTCGCTTCGGTTTTCCCAATCTTGTTTGTCGTCATCTGTCGTCATCTTCCATTGTTCTAATTTCTTCTCTGTAGGAACGATGAATAACAACGCGACTGCATTTTGATGGGCACATATTATTTTTATTTCTACGCAACTTTTCAAATTCCCACCATCCGTCCGATTAAACAGTGAGTGATAAGAGTAGAGAGGGATCATTTCAGCCGCTCGAACCGAGCGTTTCTCACTGACTAACTTATTTTCAACAACTACAGACTTGAGTATTAATTTTATGGCGGACTTTTGTCCTCATCTTGGTAGTTTTTTTTTTGTTTTTCTCACTATGTTTCGGCCAAATTTCACCTCTGGCTGTCTTCAGGTGATTAACTGCGACAACACAAAAACCTACCAAGATGAGAACAAAAGTCCGCAATAAAATTAATAATCAGATTAAGAAACCTCATCTCAAAAAGGATTCCCAATAAAGACAAAACTACAGACTTTTTTGCCATTTGATTGAAATAATCTAGTGAGAGCCATGGTCTCAGATTAACCTCAAGTTCAATAGCTGTTAATCATGCTGATTGACTTGTATTTTTCTACGAGTTTAACAGCCAAGGGTTAAATTTTAATGCTACATTACATATCAAAAATAGATTTCACTAACCTTTATAAAGCACGAATGCAAAAACATTACTCATTGTCCTACTGTTTGCTCTGAAGTCATATTGGCTTTTTGCACAGTCGGCAAAAGTAGTGGAATACACAAACTGCATCTCTGAAGAGGGGGTAAGACCCCCCACAAAAAAAATGTGTCCTAGATATGACACTAAACTATCTGATGGTGAGGCTCCAGTAATCCTGGAGCTTTGGGGAATGCAGAGTATCCCTTCATTGCCATTGCTTCCAGTTCCGCTCTGGCCCGGAGCGGTAGCAAATGATAAGGTACTATCAATGTGTTAAATAGAACCGTTTGGCATTTAAACCGTGTGCAAACAAATGGCTTATGCTGAATTGAATTGTTAGAAAGAGAACTTTTTGGTCATTTAATTGTGTGTAAACAAATGACTGATGTTGAATTGAATTGTTAGTGATGCAAAGCAATACTTGGAACCATTCATCTGTGTGAAAATGAATGAGTGATGTTGAATAGAATTATGAGTGTTAAATAGTAATATTTGTAACTACTTCACTGTCTGCAAATAAATGACCGATATTGAATAGAATAATAAGAGCTAGATAGCAATAATTGAAATCATTTAACTGTTTCTTTTTCTTTGTTTAATGGCATATCAACCTTTGTTGGTTATTTAATGCCAAAGACATCCATCTAGAATGACACTAGTGGTACTGTTTAACCCATAGCTGGGAGGATAAGAGGGTTCATACTTTTCCCAAGGGTATTGACCCGAATGTGAACGTAATAACGCGACTAGAGTTCGAACTTGCTTACTACGATTCAGCAGTCCATCACTTTAACTATTACACCACGAGGACTTCCCTCCTCATTTAACTGTATAGAAACAAAAGCGATACTAATGTGCAAACAAATTAGTTCTAACTCATTTAAAAATGAAATCACCAACAAGCTGCGCCCCCCCCGCAAAAAAAAAAAGATTGATATTAAATGTTGACTGTCATATAACAATACTTGGACTCATTTAACTGTGCGCAAAAAATAATTGAGCTTTTGGCTCGGTTAAAAATGTTATCTACAAAATGTGTTTACAAATCAAATGTATTTAATATATATGTATAAAGAGGATTTGGAATTCATTAACCTACAATGGTTCATATGCCATGAAACACCACCAAACCACATCATATATATTTAATTTATATGTATAAAGAGGATTTGGCATTAAATAACCTACAATGGTTGATATGCCATAAACCAATCAAACCAAATCTTATATATTCAATATATATGTATAAACAGGATTCGGCATGAAATAACCTACAATGGTTGATATGCCATAAAAGCAAACCAAATCAAATTATATACATCTAATATATATGTATAAACAGAATTTGGCATTAAATAACCTACAATGGTTGATATGCCATAAAACCAATGATTTGGTTGGTTTGGTTTTATGAAAGGAGGTTATCAGCGATTGTAGGTACCTGTCTGTTTAAAGCGATCCGAGTGAGACTATTTCCTGTTGTGGAGTGTAGAGTTATCCCTGTCTGACCTATCTCCCTTGTTTTGTTTTTTTTATACAAGCTGATGATAACTGCATCCCTTCGATCTTGAAGAAGCTTTCTCTGTTTCCAGCAGGATGTGAAACGATGGCTAAGTTTGACATACAGCGTCAAGCCTCTGTGTTTTCCATATTTCTGATCCCGTCAACCCCGCGGCCTTTTTGATATTCTTATTGATAACCTTTTCATAAATTGATTCCCAAAACAATCCTTAGTAAACAATTTTAGCTTCGAGTAACTATTTTTAATACAATTTTTTTATAATGTTTGAAACTATTCCTCGTTGCCTCTTTTGTAATGTTCCGTATGGGGGGTAATTTTGGCCTATACTTGAAATCTCTTCACTCTCGTACAATGTCGAATACTGAGTGTAGAATGCTAAACAATACTAACTCGCAAATGTTTCATTTCATAGCTATTTTGCATACATCTACTCTTCTCTTGCCTCTCAGGCCTCTGACTAACCCATTTATATATCCACCACTTCTAGTCACGTGAACCCCAGTATCACAATCCATTTCAACACTTGGGTTTGTTGGCTAGAGACTCGTGTTCGAACCACGAGTCAGTATCGATACAGTCTTCTAAATCACACAATTTACTCTTATATCATATCGAGTATTCTCATCAAATAAGAATAATTTGTAAAAACCATAGTTGACCCATAGATGGGACCCATATCAGACCCATAGATTAGACCCTAACAAGTAATACCAGTTTGGGATAGTGGGAACCTTGGAGTAATGACAATGCTGGGGTACTCCACACTTCCTAGATGTCCAGAACTGGAGTCTCGCCATTAGATTCAGTTAGTGTTATACTGAGAATTGCCCTCTTTGTGAGTATCTTAATCAACTGCAAGTATTTGCAGTCTGCACAATTTAAGCTTAACCGACAGGGTGGACTGATATATGGGAGAGAGTGCAATGTGGGCACCTCGCCTAGTTCAATACGTTTGGTTTGGCTTGGCTTTGGTTTCTTTGTTTAATGGCATATCAACCTCCGTGATTTATTAAACGCCAAAGCTCTCTTTGTAGAAGAACAGCTGTGATGATATTTAACCTATAACTGGATAGTGTAATAAGAGGTTCATACAGTTCAATTTGTACAGGTTGTGGAGGTATGTGTTTAAGTACAAAGTCCTGAACAGTTCGTTTGATATTGAAGGTCTGGAGAAGAATTCAGGCCCTCTGGTTAGAATGGAAGCATTATCTGTGAAAAGCATCTCTTCATCTGTGCTACGCAATGGTCTTTGCATTTGATATGATGGGTCATAGCCACTGCATTCCCTGAGTGTCAGCACAGAGCTGAGTCTTTTCTGGGAGTTCTGTCCATCACTTATTTTGCATCGCTCGCAGCTTCTGCTGAAGGTTGCTACAAGAAGGATTGATTGATTTTAACGGCATGTCATCTCGTTTGGGTTATTTTATGTCTAGAGCTTAGGGAATTGAGTTCATTGTACATTTGTATTTACATATTTGTGTAGTTTTTTAAGAGTTTTTTTTTGGTTACGGTTATATATCAAGTATTCCTATCTAATACAAATAATTTTCATACAGTTGTAAGATTACAAGTATTCCTATCTAATACAAATAATTATATGGTTTCAAATAATTATTTCTATTTGATAATAGTCATTTCTTTGCACGCAGTGATGTGGTTTCAAATAACTGACAATAATCCTTAGTAAGCAATTAACTATTCCTAATACAAATAATTTATTCTTAATTATATGGTTTCATGTATTCTAATCCAATGCCCATAATTTTTAAGCTTATCTATTTTGGCGCATAAAGGAGACTACCACTCCAGGTCAGAATGGGCCTGGATTAATGGTAATGAAGGGGTACTTCACACTTCATAGATCTCCAGAACTGGGATCAAATCATCAGAGGCAGTTTAGCGTCAAACCCAGGACCCCACTTTTTTGTGGGGGTTTTACCTCTCTCTCGGGGATACCATATTTACCAACCTCTCCGTTCAGGCAGGATATGACACAAGGTCAATTTTCTAAGTGGAGTTTAACGGGTTTGAATTCAGAGTTTTTCTTATCCTAGACTAGTTGCCTCACCAAGGCTGAAGAACCCAGTCTGCCCTACTATTTACCCATAGCTGGAGGGAGAATTATTGGATTCATACCTTTCCCAAGGGTATTAGTGCTATATGAACTGCAATTAGCCTGGTTCCATTTCCTACGATGTCGTGTCGCCGTGTCCATTTCCTACGATGATACCATTACACCACGGGCACCTCCTCTCAGGGACACAGTCAACGTATTCATTGCCCCACAGATAGGATAGGTTGATGAAGAGGCAATAATGATTACCTTCTTTTTTAGACAGTATGGCTGTGTCAGGTGAATCTGAAACAAAGATCTCTTTTTGGTCTCTGGTCTTGTATTTTAGTCCCATTTTCATTGAACCAGTTACAATTCTTCTGTTAAGTATAATCTAAGATATCTAGTTCTGGCGAACTCTTTGCGTGGCAACTTGATTCTTCTAGACGGGACTGGAGGTTTGCTCGTAAACTGGCCTGTATTTCCGCTGAATGTAACTTGCTTACTTTAAACTGTTTCCCGGGGGGGGGGGCACTGCTTTTTTTTTTACTTGAGACTTGAAATGGAAATTCAGTTTACTGCGGACTAGCCGGTAGGTGTAGCAAATCTGGTCTCACTCTTTACATTAAGGGTGCATACATCATGGAGTAGCAATCTAGAACGGAGATGGCCAGGTCCTTAATTCTTCCAGGTAGCAGATTTCCCTCTTCTGATTAAATAATGGCGTAATGAATTCATGATAAAGTCTCGTAAAAACACAGGAAGAATACTTAACTGACTGAATAATGATGCTATGGAATTATATAAGAGGTGATGTAAGTTCATAGAAAGCCAAGAATAATACGTTGATAACCGAATAATAATGCTAGAATCAATATGAAAAGTCGTGTAAATAATTAAGGGAGAATATTTTAATGACTGAATAATAATGTTATGAATTTATATGAAAAGTCGTGTAAATAATGAAATGGGAATATTTTAATGGTTGAATAAGGATGCTATGAATCTATATGAAAAATCGTGTAAGATATTTGAAAGCTAAGGAAAATACTTTAATGATGGAATAATGCTGCTGTGAATTTATACGAATAAAATATTTAAGCAAAATCTGATGGAAAATTTAGTATCAAGCCGTGATAAGGAATCTGGATGAATATATTCGTAATTCATTTACTTTTTTTTTTTTTATTTAGAATAGATTATCTTTGCCATGAGTACTTGCTCAGAATATTCCGCGGAAGAAATGTTTTTGGTAATGTAAAAAAAAAGTTACATGTAGATGTAATATTTACCATCCTGATTAGTGCAATTTTTACTTATTGTTTTCATTTTATTAAAAAATTATATACTTTAAAAGTACCTCTTCTACGAGCTAGTAGACGGCCATTTTTGTTTTTTCAAGCTTTTTTCTCTTCCTGAAACTCAAAAAAAGTTTCGGAACTTTCAAAGATTTCATCATAAGAAGTGTTGTTTTGTAAGTCGCTGGTTTTTTCTGGGTCCTTTAGTCTTGATAAGGGTTGATTTGGTTTGGTCTTGTTTGGTTTCTTTGTTTAATAGCATATTAACCTTCGTGTTTTTTTTTTTGTTTTTTTTTCATACCAAAGACATCCTTGTAGAAGAACAGCAGTGGTACTGTTAACTCACAGCTGAAGGGATAAGGGGGTTCATGCCTTTCACAAGGGTATTAGTTCGAAATTGAAGATAATCGTGCGACTGGAGATCGAAATTGTTGTCCAAAAAGTTAGACACAACGTTACGAAGTCCTTCTTTCTTGAATAGGTAACCAATCTCGGAAAAGGATAATTCTGAATTCAAACCAGCTATACTCTGCTTTAAAATTGACTTTATGATGTATCCTGCTCGTGGCAGAGAAGGTATCATCATCATCATCATATCGTGCTGGTAGCACGGATATCCCGGACCCTCTCTCGCCACTCCTCCCTATCGTTCATCGCCCTAGGTAGGTCTTCAGGACAACATCCTGTATCCTCACATAGCTGCTGAATGTACGTTCGAGCTGGTCGCCCTGCTTTTGCGCGGCCATATGTGGGGATCCATAAGAGTACATCTCTTATCAGTTCATCTCTGCTTCTCCAGCAGTGTCCTGCATGTCTGGTTCGTCTAACTTGAATAGTTTTCGTGATAGGGGGCAGGTGGCCGTACAGTTGGTGTCTTGTGGGGTGTTGCTGCCAGGACTTGTTCAGGATTGCACGCAGCATTCTTGTGTAATTGCCATCTAGTTTCTTCTCCAGCCGTTTTGTTAGCGTCCATGTAGTGCATCCATATAGCAGTATCGATGTGACCGCTGCCTGGAAGAAACTGCGTTTTATTTTATCGGTTAGGTCTGATTTCCATATAATCGATAACCTATTGATAGCTGTCCATGCTTTCGTTAGCCTCGTTTCGATGTCCTTTTCGGTTGATTCGACGTTGCTTCCTAGGTACGTGAATTTGTGTACTAGTTTAAGTGGGGTTCCTTCTAGAGTGGAGATGTCCCCCATATATAGTTGGGTAAATGCGTACACACACACACAAATATATATATATATAACACACTGATGAGTTCTGATAGAACGAAACAGATCTGTATTGTGGATAACTATAGAGATATATACTCCCCTACTCCCGTAGGGTTGAGTTCTCTGGCGAATGAAGTAATCATGTTGCCATTAGCGTTTATTGCAAGTCTCTTCGTATATGAATTGAGGTCTCGGTAGCCGTTGAACGGATGTATGTAAACAGTTGTAATTGTGATTCATAACCGTTTAAAAATTACTTCGCAGCTAATGGCTCCTCGTGGCTAAAGGGTTAGAGGCTTGACTTGGCGTTTGAGTCAACCGGGTTTCGATCCCAGCTACGAGAAACTAATATCTAGCCACACTGGTGAGTTCGGATAGAACGAAACAGATCTGTATGTGGATGACTATATATATATATATAATACCTAAAGAGCCAGAAAATATCTACCTAGGTTTCACCCACCGGATCATCAAGGATAATTCTGACTAAAGAGGGTTGGTCCAAACGACATTTCATTGATAAAGCGGCCACCAGAAAGAATAAAAATTAGTATATATATATATATATATATATATATAATATTATTTTTTCTTTTGGTTAGACATTGCGGTACTCGTTGTTTTATTTTTTTTTCAAACAGAATGGATGTTTTTTGTCTTTTCTTTTTTTATTGAATTTTTTCCCAGATATCAGTTTGTTTAATATTGTTTTATTTACAAATTGCATTATCTGTTTTTTCTTTACACGTTCAGATTTATAGAAATAGGTATACAAATAAAAGATAATATCTATATAATTATGATAAAAATTTAACACTAAAAGCGTTTTTAATCCGTAAAATCTCTGCAGTACTCAAAGTACGAAAATACAGAACAATATCACAAAAAATATTTCAAGTATAAAATTAAAATAAAAACTCACTACTCGGAGTTTCACGTTTTCTATTATTGTACACATCAGATGTGTTGAGTAGTCAGTTTTACATTTCGTTTTTCGTACTTAATATGTATATATTTGAACTCAACCGCTGATATTTCCTCAGTGGGCTATTCTGGACAAGTAAGTTTTCTGGAATTTTACCAGCGATTTTATTATGGTTAAATTTACATGAGAAAGAGTTTGGGTGATGGTCTTATATTATTATACCTAAAACAGCAGTTCTGTTTACGCATAGCGGCAACATCCCTCTCCTCTTACAGGTCTTTATGTGAGGCATATGAGTTTATGACAGTTTGTTTTTATATTCGTGGGCTTTTAAGTACAAGTAAATAAATTAAAAAAATAGACAAACGTATGTTTTCAATTAAAGCAATACTTAGCATTACCGGACATATAAATAGCAAAAGAACCTCTTCTTAATGTTTTATAGACGGTTCTAAAAATAAGCCTAGTATTCACTACTATTAAATGTTCTTAAATCACTATCCAAAACATTGTCAGAGTTAGAAAAAAAAAAACAGACCATAGAAATTATCCACGAAAAACTTTATCAGTTGCCGCAGGCAAATAATTTTTCTTTGGAGTTGGTTTAAACCAAAGAAGTTATGGCAAAGCCCCAAATTGATTAGTTTTTTTTTAAAGATTTTCTAAATAGACCGTTTTAAGTCATGTATTTCTTCACTGATTCTAATATTTAATGTTTTTATTTACAGAGAATTAATCAGTGTATACTTTTCTGAACGCGCAGTTAAGTCAGGCTTCACTTAACGGTTCCTGCTTGAGGTTAAGCTACGATAGGCATGTTCATTACTTAGATGGGTGACCACTTAAGCAACAACAAGTATTGTAAGCAACCTTAGGCAAAGCTTAGTAAGTTACAACGTTAGTGAGCAGCGATGAGCCACTTCATTACTTAGATGGATGACCATTCAAGCAACTTGGCTTTGTTCTATATCTAAGCAAAACTTATTAAATAACGCCATTTATTTCCGGGTTTTTTTTTGGTTTTTTTAACGGGCATTCTCTAATTTTTGGTTAAGAACATTATTACTTTATTACGGAATATTTATTTGAATTTTTTTAAAAACTGAATTTTATAAAAATTTCAATTAGAAGAATTCTATTCAAATCAGGTTTTCCCAAGATGGTTCATGGGGTATTTGTTGACCGCCCCACCTTACGGGCAAGTGTGGCACAAGGCTTTTTTATGGTGGGTCCGGGCGCAGGGCCGTAGTCCACACGCGCCCGGCATTTCCCAAAAATGCCTACGGCCCTGTCGACATTCTCCTTAATAGGGGCGCCTCAGGCGCCGGGCGATTAACCCAACCTCCCCGAAGGGAGTAAAAGCCTGGGGGGAAGGCCCCCTGAGGCCGTAGGAAATCCCCTGGCACCGAGACACACTCTGCCCGATCCGCGCCCAAGATGGTTCATGGGAGGGGGGAAATTTTGACAGGGTGAATAAAAACATTGTGGTGGTCGGGGGAAAGAGAGTAAATTTACATGTTAGCATTTTTAAATTCAGTAGAACAAAAATCGCTGGATTATGTTGACTGGTTGCCACATCCCATACACCCAGCAGAATGCCTGATTGAGTATGATGGCCACTAGTGATATTTCCTTTACATACGATCATTTTAAATGAACGAACGATCTGACTCTTTTGGCGTCGTTATTCTGCAAATATCTGCCTGTAGCTCGTGTGAATTCGTCAGCACAATGATGTCAACCAACCTCATACTGTTTTGCAGGTTAGGTCAAAGCTGCACGAGATAGATCTACAAGGAGAAAAAAAAAGCAAAGATAAGACTTCAACAGACATCTTACTCAACAGAGGGAGTTGGTGTGACACTAAGGAAACTGTCCCCAGTACTGCCCTTTAAATATGGATCCTAACACTATTCCTTGATTTTGGTCTTTACTCTGCTTTGCTACAGGGAATAAAAAGGAGCATCCCTTTGGACTCCAGCGTACGTCTAACCTCAACTAATCCGAATTGCTATCTGCTCACGGCTACCTCTGGTCCGGTCAAACGTGTGCCCATGTCCCAACAGTTACTGACTCAAACAGTTATGCTCTACGTGCACAGACCACGCATATGTTGGTACTTAAACCGGCTAATCTCTTATCTCCCGGTTAGCGCTAAAAAGTTGTATCTCTCAAAGAACATAAGAAACGAATCTAATTTCATCCAGAGTTTTCTGTACTTTTGACCGGTTTTCCATTCTCTCGTTATCACCACACACACATGCATCCACGAACATAAATACGTACGTCCACACACACACACACACACGCACAGTCATGTCCAACTCCACATAGATAAATGCACACACATCTCGGCCCACATGCACACACACACAAACCTGCTCACTGTCTCATGGATATATGCACACTTCTGCATATCCTGATATTGATTTACTTGTACCCTTACCTATACTGCTATTCATGCAACTGCACACATATGCAGTTGTGTCACAGCTATCCATATATTCATATTTTAAAGAAAAAAAACAACATTTCTATTGGTCTAATGAGTAGAGTGTTCGCCAATGGTCCGGGAGACTGGGGTTCAATCCAAGTTCAAGTCATACCAAAAATGGTACTTGATGTCGCCTTGCTTAAGGTAAGGATCAAAGATTCATAAATATCTTTAACATGAATTCAAGATTTTCCATTATCTTGATTTCCGTAGTAATGTTAACGAATTCGCTGCGAATGGCATTTGTCCTTGCAGGCGGGGCTTGTCCCCTTTATCTGGTCTCCTCGTTCACAATACCCTTGGCCGCTCAGCAAGATTCTACCTGTATGTATTTATCAACCCCTCCGACGAGGATATGGATATGACACAAGATCAGAGTTTAATAGGTTTGAATTCAGAGTTTTCATTATTGCAGATTCGTGTCATATATTATGTAATACATATTACTTAATATACATATAAGGACAAATTCGCATCCTATATTGTGTAATACATATTACTTATAATAGATATTATGACCTTATCGCGTTATATATTGCATAATATATGTCAAAAATTACACGAGTACAGATTCGCGTCATATATTGTCTAATACCTATTACTTATAATACATATTACTTATATTACACATTACGACAGATTTGCGTTATATTGTTTAATACATTTCAACAATTACATTATTGCACATTTGCGTCATTTATTGTTTAATACATATTACTTATAATGCATATTATGACAAATTCATATCATATATTGTGTAATACATATTACTTATAATACAAATTTCGACCGATTTGCGTCATATATTTTTGTTTATTTAAATATTCATATTTTTAATCGTTTAATTCATTTATATTTTATGTTCGTTGCCCGTTGCGACAAAATGACAATATTCTGACTTTAACTGATTGTGACATTGAATAAGCCATCACAGATTGATATTCTGTCAAAGAAAAAAAAATTATTTATCTATTTACGTCCCTTTAAAAGGTTGCCTATTGAAATCGCAATGGATTTGTTAACGCTATATGTTATAATTCTGTCTTGTAGGAGGTCGATGTGGGCCCTGTAGAGGGTGACACTACAGTTCCCAAAACCCATTCTCGATCTCTTTTTGACCTTGGTCTTTTAAGAGTGGAGACGTTGTCTTTGGGAACGGTAAAGCCACATAACTATCTAACCTACTCTTATTAAGTTAACCTTTTTTCTATTTCGTACCCCTTCTACATACCGCTTGTTCATGGAGTGATATGCGTATAATTCTAGTCGTTGTGACGCGTTTGTGTATTCTTTCCCTTTTAATGCAATTCGAAGGTCTATATAAAAATGTTTAATGTTCTTGGTATGTATATTTGAGTTTGTCTTGTCTTTCCTTCAGTTATGTTCGGTGTTAGTATATCACAGATATGTTAATACATATATTAGTCTTTGGAGACTTAACAAAAACATCTTCCGTACGACCAGCTATTTGATGCTTGGGGATAGTGAAGATTTTTTAACAAATTTACATTTTGATACGTTCCATCCAGGAAAAGAGTAAAATCGATTTTTATAACTTTTATTGATAGTATAAAACAAACAAGAAAGCAGATGCAAACGAGAAAATATGTGAGT
Organism: Sepioteuthis lessoniana; assembly: GCA_963585895.1. Lineage (NCBI taxonomy): Eukaryota > Metazoa > Mollusca > Cephalopoda > Myopsida > Loliginidae > Sepioteuthis > Sepioteuthis lessoniana. Next base: position 64,120,309 of record OY757934.1, read on the forward strand.
GTGAAATCATATTTTTATTAGAAATGCATACTTTACTAAGTTCCTTTCGTTATTTTTGGTTGTGTCAGGTATAAATAGACATGTCAGCACTTTGGAAAAAAAATTCGGTATTGTGTCGAACGGGTGCAGTGTGTGTCTTCACTGACAAGTGAAACTAGTATCTTCTCCTTACGATATGATGAATTGTTGTAACCTAACAAAAGGTTACTGAATGAGTAATAAACCAAACGGACGGTTAAAAATAAAATAGATATTTTTATAACATTAACAAAATACAATTCTTGCCAGCGGTGTGAAGAAGGTAACCGCTGCTAGTGGTGACTACTTAGTATATTTTCATTATTAATCGCGCGCCTCACCAGAGGGTTAAGTACCGTACCAAGCCTTTTTAAGGTGGGTCTGGGCACAGGGCTGTAGCCCAGACACACCCTACGGCTCCAAAAATGCCGCAGACCCTGTCAGCATTTTCCTTAAAAGATGTGCCTTAGGCGCTAGGCAATAAACCTAGCCCCGAGGAGGAGGTTTACAGCCTGGGGGACGGCCCCCTGAGGCTCGAGGAGGCTCGGCCGCGTCACATGAATACTGGGCCTCCCCGGCACCCACGTAAGGCAGACTCGACCGAGTGACTGCTATTGTCAGAGACAGTCAGCAAGAAACGAATTGTTGCGCTTCTTGGCAATCGTCTGAGAAGTGATTCTGAAGGTAAGGGCAGGTAATACCCATAAAATGTCTTTTTAATTGTACCTTTACGCTTACATCTTCCTTTACACGCTTAGTATAACGGTTATCGTCATAGGAAGTAGAATCGGTAACCTGAGGTCAAATCCTGGGCTGAGCTGTTTGCATTTCTTTTCATGCAATTGCTTTCGGGAAAGACATGAATCCATCTATCCCCTCCTTACCGCCATGGGTAAATAGTTTCTTGGCCTTAGTAAGGCAACCAACTCAAGAGAAGGAAAATCATTCAAACCAGCTGTAAGTAAAGTAAAGTTGGCGACCGTAGTCGAGGGTGACTCCCAAGGCTCCCTTTCCGATAGCTACTACACCTAGGTGTAGAAGAGGGCGCTACTCCTTTCCCTGGATTGGTCCACTTTACCCTTGATCCGTACCTTATAATGCTGAGTGTTAAGCAAGGTGGCATCAAGTGTCATTTTTTGAGTCTTTAGTATGACTCGACCTGGGATTGAACCCAGGTCTCCCGGGCCATTGGTGAACACTCTAACCATTATGCCATGTCTGCTTAAAAATTGAGGTTGTGCCATATCCTGCTAGTGGGGAGATGTTAGGTAAATACACATATTGCCAATAAAATGTTATAATTTATTATTCAACAGACGGAAAGGCTTTTTTTAAAAGTTTTCAGCATGTACCTGATTTTAAGGGCAAGGTTTTAAGGGTTAAGAATCTAAGCGCTCAAACTTTTTTAATGTAAAGTATGAATCCATCTGCTCTCTCGTGTCCTGGATATGACATTAAATTATCTGGTGATGAGGCTCCAGCCTTAGAGATTTGGGGAATGTGGAGTGTCTCTTCATTGCCCGAAGTGGTAGTACCTGCTAGTATCCTATCAATGGGCCACGTAGAAACACACAATCATCGCCGTCGAAGAATAAAAATATAAATTATATTTTTATATATCTACGAGTCCATCGTTGTTTGTCCAGCAGTACGATATGTGACACTAGAGTTTAAGGAATAGCATTCATTGTACATTTATATCTATATCTTTTGTAGTTTTTTTTTCTCAAGTATTCATGTCGAATATAAATAATATGAACTGTTATATGATTTCAAGTATTCCTCTCTAATACTGATAATTATATGGTTTCAAGTAATTATTTCTATTTGATAATAGTCATTTGTTTGCACACAATTATATGGTTACAAGTAACTAAAAATAATCCTTAGTAAACAATTATAGCATAAAGTAACTATTTATACAAGTACCTTACAGTTATATGGCATCAACTATTCCCATGTAATACGAACAGATTTATTTGACCATATATGGGACCCTAGCCAGTACCACTACTCTGGGTTAGAGTGAACCTGGGAGTAATGACAATGAAGGGGTACCCCACACTCCCCAGATCTCCATAAGTGGAGCCTCTCTATCAGACGTGGTTTTGTGTCATAAACAGGAACTCTTTCTTTGTGAGTAAGGGTAGATATTATCCTTCCGCAGGGGATACGGTTAGCATATTCTACCCTCCGACGACAAGGTATGATTTTATCTTGACAAACGTCTTCAAGTAAAAATGATGAAAAGGAAGACGAAAAGTTAAATAGTACAAAGTAAATTTTAACGATTAAATTCTGAAGACTAATAAACTACCAATTCACTCTAAAAATCCAATGAAGAAGGACGATGAACACATCAGCCGAAGTGCTGTGAAAATAAGAACCAGTTAAAAGTATGAAAAGCGAATGGGTTGGATAAAAATATAGATCTTCCTTTTACACTGAAGAAAAAAGCAAGTCACGTGAATTTTAATAAATTGTTCATTTGGCTTTGAATTAATCGTTTGAAGTGCCTTTGTATTTCGGCGCCTTCGTCAGGGGTTTTGTTTTCTTCAATAAAAAGGGAAGTTAAGCTAATTTCACCACTTGTTTTCTGTGGCTGCTTTAAATCTGCAATAATTCTTCTGCAAAAAAAAAAAAGAAGTATTTTTTTCTTCTTTTTTCTTTTCAATTAAAACGATACTTAACATTACCAGACGTATGAATAGCAAAGATATCGCCTTAATGTTTCATAAACATAGCAGTAAATTGGTTATGATAACACAGATCCCAAACGTTTTATTCCCCTGTGAAGGTTTTTTTTTTTGGTGCGTCAGATATCGCCCACTAACAGGGATAGAATGCGGGAATCCGCATATTCTACATAAAGCAGCAAATCTGTAGAGTAGGTACATCGAACATTCAACCCCACCCACCATTTTTTTTCGGCTGTTTAACTTCGACACCTTAAAGACGAGAGTTAACAAGATCTTACTGCGTACTAATTCACCACTCTTATAAGTTACATTCTTTCACGGATGTACAGCTTCTACTTCTACTACTACTTCTACTTCTACTACTACTTCTACTTCTACTACTACTACTACTTCTACTACTACTTCTACTTCTACTACTTCTACTACTACAACTACTACTGCACCTTCAGGGGTAGAGCAAGCAAAGAAAATATTTCAGCTTACGGCTATGTCACATTGACAGCCCTGATTCTCGTCTGTTTATTGAAGTTAAGCAACGAATAAACCTGATCTCTACTTATATAGGGTGACCACTTAGTTACCAAAAGCAAGGGGGGTGTCCTCGTGGTGTAATGGTTAAAGCGATGAACTGCGGAATCGTAGTACGCGAGTTCGTACTCCAGTCGCGCTATTACGTTCACTTTCGGGCAAATACCCTTGGGAAAGGTATGAACCCCCTTATTCTCCCTCCAGCTATGGATAAATAGTAGGACGGACTAGGTTCTTCAGCCTTGGTGAGGCAACTAGTCTAGGAGAAGGAAAACTCTGAATTCAAACCTGTTAAACTCCGCTTAAAAATTGACCTTGTGTCATATCCTGCCCGAGCGGAGGGGTTGGTAAATAGTACCAAAAGCAAGGGAGTCGAAGCCCTTTAAATTATCTGTTGATGTTTGTTTAAAGTTTGATTACATATAAAAAAAAACAGTATAGGAACGTGCATTTCAAAGGATGATAGGATATGGGATTGACACGAGGATAATGCAAGGTGATAGAAGATACAAACACTGGAAGTATATCATTGGCTGCTAATGGGGGATCAATTTGTGATGGAATGAAGCGGACACCAAAGCCTCCATAACAATTATATATAAATTTTATTATTACTGTGCACGTATAACTTTTATTATTACTGTGAACGGGTTAGTTTTTAGAGTCAGTTGTTTGGAAGGAGGAAAACTCATCGCCCTCTCGATGCTCTCTCTCTCTCTCTCTCTCTAATCCCTCTAATCAAGTAAAGTTGTCTCCCTTAGTCGAGGGCAACTCAAAGGCTCCCTTTTCAATAGCTACTTGTAGAGGAGAGCGCTACTCCTCTCCCAGGATTGCTTCACTTTACTCTTGATACGTACCTTATATTGCTGAGTGCTAAGCAAGGAGGTATCAAGTACCATTTTTGAAGTCTTTGGTATGACTCGATTGAACCCAGGTCTCCCGGACCATTGCCGAACACTCTACCCACTGGGCTAATCTTTCCATGTGTTTTTCGATGATTGCCTCACTTTAGTTACATTGCATCCGACGACACGGAGGTCACTTCCAGGTCACAACATCATTCATAGCTCTTTGCACGTAACAACAGGCCAGTGCTACTCACAGTAGTGGTTCGTGTAATGGTGCTAGTATGCAAGTGATCGACTGCCCTTACGTAGCAAGCTTCCAGTTAACAAAATGTATATAAAAATATGGAAACTTTTATTATATTCATTATCCTTTTCTGGTATGTATCAACATCACTACGGATATTCAGACCATTTTCTAGGATCCTAAATGAATGATAATATGATATAAATATGGTTTGGTTTGGTTTCTTTGTTTAATGGCATATCAACTCTTTGTAGGCTATTTAATGCCAAAGCTATTCTCCTAGAGAGAACAGTAGAGGTACTATTTAACCCATAGCTGGGAGGATAAGGGGGTTCATACCTTTCCCAAGCGTATTTGCCCGAAAGTGAACATAATAGCGCGACTGGAGTACGAATTCGCGTACTACGATTCTGCAGTCCATCGCTTTAACCATAGTTATCGTCGTAGGAAATGGACACGGCGACACGAGTTCAAATCCTGGACGAGACTGATTGCATTTCACATAGCACTAATACCCTTGGGAAAGGTATTAATCCAATTATTCTCCCTCCAGCTATGGGTAAATAGTAGGGTAGACTAGGTTCTTCAGCCTTGGGGAGGCAACTAGTCTAGGAGAAGGAAAACTCTGAATTCAAACCTGTTAAACTCAGCTTTAAAAATTGACCTTGTGTCATATCCTGCCCGAGCGGAGGGGTTAGGTAAATATGATCACTTTAATCATTACACCACGAGGACACCCCCGATACAAATATGGTACCGATTCGTGGCACATAGGAAAAATATTCTACTGGTCCGTCTAATCAGTTATTTTGAGAAGCATTGTATAAAACAACATAGTGTTGTATATTACACGTATACATATTAAAGCATATATGCAAAAACACAGGCGGACTCTGTTGTTTCAAATACGAACGGTTTATTAATTTCTGACTTCGGTTCTTCAACACGAGGAGAGAGATACAATTCCTACTATGCTAACCATCCCCAACGCACGGCGTATCTTGTGATGTTAAAGATCTCTATCGGTAGAGATCCAACTACACCTTCAACGGCCCAAATGCAACTCTATGCCTCAATGGCAGAAACTCAACTCTCTGCTTCCATGGTCCAATCTCAACTCTCAACTGACTCTTTTTCAAAATCCTCAAATTCTCAGGACCATCTCTTCCGGGTATAACATCATCCACGCTCCAGCCTCATTTCCTGTCTGGGGGTTTCTTATGACAATGGTGATTGTCATATCCTTTGCGCGCGTGCGTAAACTGCAAAATTGACTATACACCTGGGCTCTAAACCCGAATAGTTCAAAGCCCAACCAACCCGAATGATAAACTATAATTAACGAAAAACGATTAATATAAAAAAAATCATTTCTTAATTATATAACAATAGCTGTCATCTGCAACATAATGTGCTGTATTTTAATTTAAGTTTTTTTTTTTATATTATCAGCTAGGCATACATGCAAAAGTATTAATTCTTTCATAGATATGAGTAAATTTATCCGTTGTAGGGATGTACCATAGCCAGATCCAGATATGTGAAACGTACATATAATGTTCATATATATATACATAGAACATAAGAATCTCGAAACACGAAAAACACTTAAGACTTCTTAGTTCAGGTACGAAACTTTTTATTACCTTTGAGTTTAAAGGTTCTTCGACATAAGGAGAGAGATACACATTCTTTTTTATTCTGGCTTTTCCATCTGCCCCCACCCCATCTCGTGCGACACCTTCCCAAGGCCACCGCGAGCAAACGAAAGTCAACCGTCTTCTTCCGAGGCAGGACTCAACTCAACTGACTTTTTCAAATCTCCCAAAATCCTCAGCGCGCTTCCGGTGCATGACGTCATTTACATCCACTGGTCAACCTTTCTCTGGGATTTTTATTTTGACATCTATGAACGACACATCCTCCCTGCATGTGCGTTAACACCACTCAAGTTTGCACCTAACTAACCCATGTGCTGAGCCGAAAGGTTCTCAGCCTAACTAAACTCAAAAGCATAAAACGAAATCCCTCGGCCATTATATTACAGGGAACCCGCTAGCGTAATGACTGAAGTACTGGACTACAACATCGTAGTAAATAAGTTCGAACTTCAGTCTCGCTGTAACATACCCATGATACGGATGTGTGAAATAGACATAGGGAATCCGAAATACATGACATTCACGAAATTGGTTCAGCTACGAAACTTTTTATTACCTTTGGGTTAAATGTAATTCGACATGAGGAGAGAGACACACAATCTTTCTAAGCTAACTGCTTTTACATCATCAGCTCTCAACCCAACCAACGTGCGGCGCCCGTGGCGCACATATTCGCCTGGCCTCGCCCAGCTCTGAACGTCGACTCTCTCGTTCGTAGGCAGGAACTCAACTAACTGCTTTTTCTCAAATCTCAGCCCACACTTCCGGTGCGTGACGTCACCCACATGCCCTGGTTTCAATTCCTATCTGGGATTTTTATTTTGACATCTCTGAATGACACATCCTCTCTGCGCGCGCATGAACACCTGCGTTAATGTTGCACCTAACTAACCCATGCGCTAAGCGAAAGGTTCTTAGCCTAACTAAACCGAAAGGCAAGATATATAAAACGAAATCCCTCCGCAATTATATTACATCGCTACTGCGTTCACTTTTGGACAAATATCCTTGGGGAAGGCATGAATTAAATAGTACGACTACATTTCTTCTACAGGGATGGCTTTGGTATTGAATAACCCATGAAAGTTGACATGTCGTCCAACAAAGAAACCAAACCAACGTTGCCTATTAATTTAGTAAGGAGGTGCCCGTGGTGTAATAGTTATCGTCGCAAGATATGGACACGGAGACACGAGTTCAAATCCTGGACCTGACTGATTGCATTTCACATAGCACTAATACCCTTGGGAAAGGTATTAATCCAATTATTCTCCCTCCAGCTATGGGTAAATAGTAGGGCAGACTAGGTTCTTCAGCCTTGGGGAGGCAACTAGACTAGGAGAAGGAAAACTCTGAATTCAAACCTGTTAAACTCCGCTTAAAAACTGACCTTGTGTCATATCTTGCCCGAGCGGAGGGGTTAGGTAAATATGATTAATTTAATAAACTTATATATCTGATTTTGCAATTAACAAGACATTTGTTTTAATCTTCACACTTCAACATACATTGGGATTTTGTAATTTTATGGCAATATCATCGCAGTCTCCTCGGATAACCAATGTCTCCCCTACCACCTTGTGATTGTTTCCCAAGAGAGATCTCTCGGCCACTTGGTTCTGGACGATAACATCCAAGCCACGAGTCAACTGCACAAAAAAAAACGAGAGAGAGAGAGAGAGAGAGAGAAACCAATTCCGAAAATACATATGCTGTTTCTTTATCTACTCTTCGCATTCATCCGGCTGGAAGAGGACGAGTGACACTTCACCATATGGAGTTGGGCGCTAATCCCTCACTATCATATGTTCGACAGACGAAGACTCGGTCAATTTCTTATCCCATTCTGTCTAACACTCAGCTAACTCTGCTGCTTGTTTTCCCAATGACCTGCAATCGTCGGCAGGGTAGGTTCAACCTAACCGGAACTGCCCTGTGCCACTACTCATATGCTTATCTCCTGATTGTTTCTTTGAATATATGGGGCACTGACTTCCGGAAAAGAAATCTATACTTCTGACCGTACTAGCGTCGAAGACTTCTGTTTATTACGTACATTAAAAACCTAACCCTTTCATCCCCATCGAGAAATCCTTTTCTTTCTATTTTATCCTCTATTCAAATCTGCCAACCACTCTTACTTATCTAGCTATCTTTTTGATAATACCTCACACACGCACATACACATCCATGTACATACATACACATATGCTACCTATGCTCACACACCCGTACAGATACGCTCACTTCCACATGCATATACATGAATAGATGCCATACCTATTGACATACATACTCATAGAAATATATTCGTCCTGGTGTGTATGAAAAGAAGGATAATTTGAAAACAAAAGAGATAATCCAAAACTTTTTAAAAAATCAAAAGATTGACAGAGGAGTTTCTGTGACGTAGTGGTTAACGTGCGGGACTACAACATCGTAGTCAGCGAGTTCGAACTCCTGTCAAGCTAATATGTTTACTTTTAGACTAATACTCCTGGGAAAGACATGAACTCCCTTCTCCCTCCAGCTATGAATTAAATAGTACCACTACTGTTCTTCTATTAGAATGGCTTTGGCATTAGATAACCCTCAAAGGTTGTATTAGATAGAATTATTTGATACCATATAACTGTGCAATTTTTGTGTTAGAAAACTTGAAACCATAGAGCAGTGTGCAAATTATTTGTATTAGATTGGAATACTTGATACCATGTAACTATATGTAAAAAAAAAGAAAAACCTCTCGTGAATATGAATGTATAATTGTTGTTTAGTGGCTCGTACCATGTGACTTATCGCGGAGGTATAAAAAATGTCGTGTTTCTTAAGCACGGTGTTCTGCAAGATCTCGGTCAGTAGTAAGACCAACTTCGGACATAACACCCACACCGCGAGACTTATAATATTTATAGGACTGTACCACTTCAGTTAATAAATAATTAACTCTTTATTTCACTGTATATCTCTTCCTTACCACGATACAACAATAATGAATGTAATTCTCTAATTTCGAAGCATGAAATAACCCGAGACGTGTCATTAAAATCAATCACTCAATACACTTAGAATTCCTAATTTTTCATACTAATGAACCATTTTTAACCTTCAGACACTTAATGGTCAATATCCGTTAGTCACATATTTCTAACTGACTTTTCAGCCAAGATTGTCTTTAAATATGACCCTTGAAAATGCTTTCATCTTTTTCTTTTAAATTTAGTCTTAACCCATAGAATTCGAGCAGCTAATGTTTATCACGCTTGCAAAAAGCGAAAATAGCGGCTAAAATCACAACCGAGAAATCCTCATTTCTATATCGATATTAGAAGGCATATTCATCGTAACGGTTATCATGAAAGGAAATAGAATTGGCGACCAGAGTTCGAATCCCGGGCATGGCTGTTTGCGCTTCACTTCGCACTAATTTCTTTCGGAAAGGCATAAATCCGTCTCTTCTTTCCATTCACTCAGCATGGGTAAACAGTAAGGTAGACCTGGTTTTTTTATGCAACCAGTCTAGAAGAAGGAAAACTCTAAATTTAGACCAGTTGTACTCCGCTTAAAAACTGATCCTGTGTCAAATTCTGTTTGTTATGGAAGGGATGGCTAAATATATACATCACTATTGCCTATAAAATTTCAAAATCCAACAGCCTAATAGGCTTTGTTTTTTGGGTTTTTTTTTTACATTTTCAGCTATTTTTCAGCAGAGGTCAGTGAGGACAGAGGTCAAGGGTCAGAATTTTAAGGGTAAAAAATTTGGCACTCAATCTTTCTTTGATGCTCTTATTTGAAAAAATATTGTTTTTTTTTTAAATCATATCTATTCTTTCATAGTTGTTAAGAATTTTTATTTTTTATTTTTAGGGACAAATATGTCGGTGGGGCTTAGAAAATGCTGACTGTATCCCCTGAAGAAGAACAAAAAGGGGGGGGGGGTATTATGTATAGCACTAAACTGAATTTGATGTTGAGGCTACTGTTCTGAAGGGTTGGAGAGTGTTGGGTATTGCTAATTGCCATTATTCCCATTTCCACACTGAACCGGTGAGAGAGTGCCTGTTAGGGTCCTATCTGTAGTATCAAATAGGTCTGTTAAAAAATCTGTTCGTATTCGATCGGACCAAGTGCACAAAAGGAAAAGAAAAACTCTAAAGAAAATACAACACAAAAATGTAAATATTAACATACAATAAGCGCGATTCCTTAATATCAATGCATAAAATAACCCGAGACTGGTTGACATGCCGTTAACATCAATCAATCGTTTCGCTAAGCAGTCTTTTAGCTGTCCATGCTATCTTATCTTCACTGCAACTCCAGCTGCTACAGACAGCAGCCGACTACTAGAGAGTGAAGACATGGTTAATTGACTTTTTATCAAACTTTGCATTCCCCCTGACCTAAATGAACAATGCGCGACGCCTTTGTCTCTTCACGTAAATATTCGTTAGATTCACAATTAGGATATCCTGTTTATACACTAATCAGCTTCTTAAGTTGGGCTGACGTATACTTAAACATGAATTGAATAATTCCATTTGGTCTTATTAAATGGTTGCTCCAACATCCGTTTGATAAAAAGATAAACTGTGGGGCATTTTTTATGCTGGTTAAGGAATAGAAAGATTACACAGAGAATATATTTTCTACATTATTTTGTGTTATCTTCGTGAAATTTAAAAATAACTTGATTGTTATCAAAACATTTTCACTTCTATCCAACCAGCAAAAGTTCATATCTATCTAATTATATATATATATATATATATATATATATATGTGTGTGTGTTTGCTTGTTTTGTTTTTTAATAGCATATCAAACTTCATGGGTTATTTAATGCCAAATCCATCCTTCTAGAAGAACAGCATTGGTACTATTTAACCCATGGCTTGTTGGATAAAGGGGTTCATACCTTTCCCAAGGGAATTGGTCCGAAAGTGAACGTAATAGCGAAAAATGGGGTTCGAATTCGCTTACTACGATTCCGCAGTCCAGCGCTTTAACCATAGCACCACAATCACACACACACACACACACACACACACACACACACATATATATATATATATATATATTTTAAAGGAGTAGGTTCACGAAGAGATTCGAGTTTTTTTAGGATTTATCTATTTTGTTCTTACATACGTGTATGTTTCCAGCTTGTTATTTTCATCAGAGAAAATATATAGCACAAGACCTTGTTAATGGGATACTCAATGAGACTTGAATTCACTGGTGTTTGCAGTTTAAATGGTTTTCAATTGGTTATGAGTTTATACGGACGTCACTCCTTTTTTTTTTTCCTTTGAGTGTGTTTACCTAAGTCTGCTTTATCCCTCATTTGCTTTGATATTTGATACGTTGCACGTGTGTGTGTGTGTGTGTGTGTGTGTGTGTGTGTGGTTTCGGATTTCACTTACAGTTATTTTTCTGTGTGTGTGTAAATGTGTGTCTTGAAATTTTGTGTCTGTATGTGTGCTTTGAATTATACTAGTAATTATTTTTAACTAATAATTTTTGTGTGTATATGTACATATCTATGTATGTTTGTGTCCATTTGTGTGTGTGTGTGTGTGTGTGTGTGTGTGTGTGTGTGTGTGTGTGTGTGTGTGTGTGTGTGATTCATGTTTTATTCAACTTTGGTTGAAATCTATCTATAAATTTCTTTTCCTTTATTTGAAGTAGTGTGTAGTCGTTAGTTTGGTATACGGGCATTATTTTAAATTCACCTTGACTACATTCGTATAGGTGTTTCGATACATTTAATTTTCTGTTTTCTGTTATTTTAATATTTCTCCTGTGAAGTGATGTCCTTGTATAAAGGGCCTGTGTTGACCTTTTGTATATTTCTTTGCACTTGTTACATTCGATTATGTAGACTACGTTTTTTTGAGTTGCAGCTCAAGTCTTTATTTATTTTGAATTTTGTTTCCGGGTTTTTAAAGGTATAGGATTTTTCTTCTATAATTATATCACATATTTTATATAATATGTTATTGCATTTGGTATCCCTTTATGTTGTGTTTTCTCCGAATGTAGAAAAAGTGAGTATTCTTTTAAGATTTTTAGGTTGTCCTTAGTGTTGGTTTTTATTGTGACTAGTATTTCTTAAATTTTGTCCTTGTTTTTAAGTTCTTCCAGATTATTTTAAAATTATTTCTGTGAATAGTTCTGGGTTGCAACGTATGCTAGGGATTTCTCATTGTTGTTCTTTATCGGGTTCCTTAATTCTCTTTGTGGTATTTTTTCTGCTAATTCGTATCCCTTGTTATTAGAGTTGATACCTATCAAAAGTATTTGGCCACCCTCAAAAAATTTATTTCTCATCCTAAAAGTATTATTTTTAATGAGACAAATTAAGCACTACAATGGTTTTATCTATTATACAAAATACGAGTCTTCCCATTGAATACAAAGTAATTTTTAAAAAACGCAAAAACTTATTCATTCTTCAAAATGACCCCCCCTGTTTGGCCGCTATCACTTCTTCACAGATTCTCGGCCTTCTTCACACCAAAGACTGGAGGTAGACTGAAGATAGTTCTGCTCAGCTTTCCTGCAAGAGTTGCTAGAAGTGATCCGCGCTTGTTGGTTGTTTAGCTCTGACTTTTCAGGTCAAGTTCATTCCACACCAGTTAAATAGGACCAAAATCCGCTGATTGCACCGACCAAGACATTAGCTGAAGGACGTCCTGTTATAGGACTTACACTCCTATAATTTAAAATGGGCGTTATGCCACTTGTTCCCGAAACAAAAGTGGCGGACGCACGTAAATATTCAGTCTCGGGAAACCATTGGCCAGGAGAACCACGTGATCAGTGTTTAAAATTACGTCCTCATTTGAATTTCGTCCCGCGTTTTTTGGAGCCGACTCCAAGACACGTATTTTCTATAAATACTTCGTCTTCAAACACTCTTTCTCTTTTTCACATTTTCACTTGCAGGGTTAAGCACACTCTCTCCAGTGTGACATCCAGAGAGAATACAATCACTCTCTCATATTCACCACAGCCGTCAAACGCCACAAAATGTATAGGCCATTCAAACATTCCTTTCGTCAGTATACCTTGTCTGTGAAACTTTTTCCAGCTTCGAAAACAGCAATTGCGTCGACCACAGAAAGAAACGAACATTTAGAAATACGTAGTCAGCATGAATAGGACACTTTTATTATTTAACCCTTTCTGTAGTTTTAGTTGTATTAGTCACACACACACCACACACACACACACACACACACACACACACACACACAGAGAGAGAGAGGACTATTTTACGAACAATAATAGAACCATAGTAATGTTTTAAATGTATCATTGCATGTTTTGTTATGAGTATAAATTTGTTTTGTTTGTCGCCTCGTTTTGAATGTTCCTTTTATCCGCGCCGTTTCATATCGTTTACATATCTTTCAAATCATTTACTACAGTTGCCTCCCCGTGCCCTTTTTCCAAACATAACATGTCACTAAGCAAAACATATACTAAACCACAACATAAATTTTGGGGGACCAAACATATATACCAAATAACATGTCCCCCTACCCTGTTCCTCTTTGCTTTTGATGTACCTCTGGCAGAGTTTACTTGTACGGGTTATTATCTTGCATGAGTACAAATCCTTGACCCACAAGTCGCGTTCCAGATGAGATCACGTGATGTTGCAGTATGCTGTGATAGCGAGTCTGATTCAATTTGCCCTTCACCTGATGCAAATCCCAAACTTTGCAATTGCTAAAAGCCCCCCCCCATATACTACAATAGTACCCCCTCCATGCTTTACGGTTAGTTTGAGACAGTGGGTTGCAGCTCTTTCATCAATTCTTCTTCACAATTAGACCCTTCAATTTAACCCAACGATTTCGAACTTTGATTCGTCAGTCTAAAGGGCTTTATTCCACTGCTCTATTGTCCAATCTTTGTGAACATTGGCTCTCCGAAGCTATTTGACATCGTTTTGCTTCCTCAACAGTGTTTTCTTGACAGCAATTCTGCCATATAGGCAAGCTTCGCAAAGTCTTCTCCTCACAGTGGATATTGACACATTTGTTGGGGCAGTCAGCCTTCTGTCACGCAAGCTGGTGACTGATGAAATTGTCCTCTGCATAGGTAAAAAAATGTTGAATCTAGTAAGCAGTAATTCAACACAATGTGAGTTCAAGTGGTAGTATGATGTGACTTTTGGAAAACATTTTATTCAGTACTAAAGAAGAAAAACGCCTTCAAATCAATTTTCAATCTGGTTGTAGTAAAGTCGAAGAAAGAAGACTCGTATTTAGTATAATAAATAAAAACATTGTTGTACTTAACTTATTTCATTAAAAATTACACTTTTAAGATGAGAGGTGAAAATTTTGGGGGGTGACCAAATACATTTGACTGGTAATGTATAACTCCAATTCATATCAATCTATTGTAGTCTGTTCTTATCTCGCTAACTTCCACAGTCTGTTCGTAATTCTCTCTCTCTCTCTCTCTCTCTCTCTCTCTCTCTCTCTCTCTCTCTGTGTATATACATATATATATAGTTATCGAAGACTGTTCATTTATATCTATCCATTCAAATACACACACACACACACACACACACACACACACACACACATATATATATATATATATATATATATATATATAGTCATTTTCATGTCTTAAGTCTGTTCGAATTTTGCTAGCTATTGAAGTCTTCCTGATTGTCTGTTTATCTCTCTCTCTCTCTCTCTCTCTCTCTATATATATATATATATATATATATATATATATATATATATAAGCTATTGCAGTCCGTATATATATATATATATATATATATATATATATATATATATATATATATCAGTCTCTCTCTCTCTCTCTATATATATATATATATATATATTCAAGACAACACGTAGCCCTCTTGTGTAGTTCCCCATAAAACAGTAGCTGTATAGCCACTTACCTCTCATCTCACAAATTATCCAAGTAAGGCGAAGAAGATATACAGAGCGCCACTGAAGAAGAAAAGACAAACTCATAAGCGACATTCTTTATGGACTCCTACACATGGACACACCAGTGTTGCCTGACTAGCAAAGAATGTGCAGACACAGGTTGAAGCCTAGAGGACCTGCCAGAAGCGATGGATGTTTGGGATGGATGCTATGAGAGTCAGGGAACTCTATTCTGTCAGATGTACTTGATGATGATGATGATGATGATGATGATGATGATGATATATTTATAGCTTCCTAACTAGCTGCTTAGCTCCGTATATAAATGTATATCTAGAAGTCTGTTCATAGCAATCACAATCTGCCCATATCTAACTAGCTAAATATCACAATTTTTCATACCTAGATCTATCTATCTATCTATCTATCTATCTCAGTCTATTTCTATCTATCTATCTATCTATCTATCTATCTATCTATCTCTGGATAGATAGATACAGTTTTACAGTTTTAAGGGGAAAATATCCAAATGAAGACTATAAAAGTCTGTTTAAATTATACTACTAAAGAGGCTTGTCTAATCTAGTGTTAAATGACTCATGTAGATGTCAGTGTATCTGAAGTCATTCACATAATGTCAGAGTATTTGGTGTCTACGTTAATAAGAAAATGGCATTTCTTATCAAATGATTTAAAACGAACTGTAAACAAATCTGTGTGTGTGTGTGTGTGAGAGAGAGAGAGAGAGAGAGAGAGAGAGAGAGAGAGAGAGAGAGAGAGAGAGAGAGAGAGAATTCAAAGAGGTAGCCATATTAAGAAGAGAGGAAGTTGTTTAGAAATAGAAGATTTCGTAATTGACTGTTTGGTTCTTATTTGATTACTCAAAACTTTATGGCAGAAGTCGGGTTAGGAAGGAAAAGGAATGGGAGAAAAAAAGGCGGAAGACGAAGAAAGAAGAAAGAAAGATGGATCGTTGAAAATACTGATGTGCAAAAGTACAAGCAGAAGAAAAGGAAAAAGAAGATGAAGAATTACAGAAAAACGAAGAAAAAGAGCAGAAAAAAAACGGAAGAAGAAGGAGAAATAAAGAAAGAAAGGTGGGTTTGGGAAGACGATATATGAAAGAAAGTTAGAAGAATTATGAAAATAGGAAGTGAAAAAAAATAAGGGTTTGGAAGAAGGAATGCGAAAGATAGAAAAAGGTTTAAGAAGACGGAATGTAAAAGAAAGAAAAGCAGAAAGAAGGATTGGAAAGAAGAGTTAAGAAAGAAAGAAAGAAAGAAAGAAAGAAAGAAAGAAAGAAAGAAGGTTTAGGAAGATGAAATGTAAAAGAAAGAAGCATTGGAAAGAAGAGATGTGAAATGAAAGAAAGATAATGAAGATAGGATGTGAAAGAAAGAGGAAAGAAAACAGACAAGAGAGATGAAAATTTTTTTAAAAAGTAAGGTATAAATACTGATTTCATTGTTAAGTCAAACAGCTTCAACAAGAAAGGAGGAAGCTCAAATTCCACTGGTTGGAATTATTTAATCTGTCTGCTGAACAACAGAAGTTTTGGCGATAAGGAAGTTGGACGAAGTATGAAAGAAAAGGGAGAAAAGGATCTTCTTTGAAGTCTTTCACGTCGAAGAATTGGCCTCGTTTCCGTTTCTTCCTGTCTTAACTTTTCCTAAAATTATCGACTCGATTCACTTCTTTCTCTTTCTTTTCCTTTTCCACTTCATAGAAAAGAATAAAACTTTTTTTAGAAAGAGATAGAATATTAGCTTGTTCGTAAAGAAACTGTCCGATTTTGGCATAAGCTGTTTAAATTCTGTTCTAACATATAATATTGATATAGTAGTTATATGAAAAATTCACATTTTTAATGATTAAAGTGTTCTCTTTGTTCATTTTCTATCACTTTTCTTTCAGAATTTAATTTTGAAGGTTATATGAAGGTTTTATATTAAAATGAAGTAATGCGTTTGTTTGGTTTTCTTTTTGCTTATCTATTTATCCATTTATTTTTGCATATGTTCAAGTTTTTTTTATAATTTTGTTTCATGACAATGCTTGGCCACACGTTGCCAGGATGACGATGCTTGGCCACACGTTGCCAGGATGACGATGCTTGGCCACACGTTGTCAGGATGGCACTGTAGAAGCTCACTGACTTTACCCCATCCACCATGTTCTTCAAATCTATCACCAACGGACTACCATATTTCCAAGCATTATTATACAAAAAAAGCATTCCGTTAAAAAAAAAAACGTAGAAATTGCATTTAAAGATTACTTGGTATCAAAACTTCTAAAGTTTTATCGTACGGGCTTAAATAACCTTGTTAATCAATGACAGAAATATATTAATGTTCAGTGGTCATTGAACTGATTAAAACAATGTTTAAATTCATTAATTCTAGAAAAAGGTTTATTCGAAAATCGGACATTATTTTCTGAACAATCAAATAATTAAAGTAGTTTGCATTTGACGAAAAACAATGGATGACCTTGGCTCGCAGTAACATACTCACACGCATGCGCACACATTCAGGCTCTCTATCTCTATCAAACTCGTATTTATATGAAAACTCGTTGAAGTATCCGCCGTTGTCTGTTGAATATATCAAAATAATACCACCCAGTAAGATATAAATTTGGCTCACGTTACAAATAGGGTCACTGAGTGTTTTTTATTGCTATACGAATCATAATGTTTTCTTTATACACTCAGTTGTTGTGTCTAAAGTTTCAGGATAAACATTCTTCCTATTTTGCTCTCTGACGTCTGAAGGAAGAAATAGTCAGTGTTTATAATTCTTAAAAAAAAAACATCAAGCTGACCATGTAAAAAGACAACTTCAGAGATATCATTCTTTTTAGACATTTATCTTGTACTTTTATGTTTTCTTTATGTAAATAGAGAGAACAGCTATCGATATATGAGTATTCCTTACGAGACAACAGGATACCCAATCACAAATTCACTCTACATTCATTTATATTTACTCTTTCTCTGTATTTCAGACAATAGGGAGATAATAAATGTCTCCCTTGGATTTGGTATGGGTGTCTTTGACAATCCCATAATCAATATCGGCCCCTTTTTCGTCCACTTTATTCAAGCGGTTAAGATGTGCCATGTTTTTTATATCTCTGTTCATTGAACATAAGAGAGACATTGTCTTTATTCCTGCCGACGGCCCTTTTCTCGCCTCGGCAGTGAAACGTAAAGCTCACATGGCTAAAATATCAAAGACAAGTAAGATTTTTTTTCCGTTTTTGTACCTTTTTCAATTTCTACTTATTCATGAAAAATATGCGCACATATTAACAGTTGGGACACGTACGTGTATTCTTGTTCCTACTTCTTACATGTTGATCATTTTGGTATTGAATATTTCTATATATGTAAATGAGATTTTGTTTTTCCTTCCGTCGATTCAGTGTTAGTGTATCTATAGATATCATCAAGTCACGCTGATAGCACTGATTTCCCTGACTCTCTCTCTCTCTCTCTCTCTCTCTCTCTCCATCCGTCCCAATCATCCATCGCTCTCGACAGGTCCTCTAAACTACATCCTGTGTCCACACAGAGCTGATGCATGTGCAGGAGTCCATTGAAGCACGTCACTTATGAGTTCATCCTTGCATCTCCAGGAGCGTCCCGTATGTCTTGTTCGTCTTATTTGAATGGTTTTCGAGATGGGAGATAAGTGGCCGTAAAGATTAAGGTAATATTGGACCTTGGTGAGTGAGGATGCGACTAAACATCTTTCTAAGTACGAATAGTTCAAACAACGATAAATATATAAATGCTAGCCGAAGAACCCAGCATTACATGGGATAAAAATAATATATGAAAGCACATTTTGTGAAACAAAAATTCATTCTATTTGCTTTCGGTACAAAAAGGCCAAAATTTAACCAATACAGTATATATATATAAGGAGCATTTTTTCTTTTAAAGATGTTTGATTAAGTATCATAGACACTTCGTTTCTGCCTATTCTATCTTTGATCCGTTCAAATGTTCGTATGAGTCGTTTGACTTCTGGATGGAACGAATTCAGGAAGGGGCCGTAGATTTCCCAAGTTCGTTCGGACCCTACTGGAGCTATCTTCGAGGGAACGAATAATGAAATGACAAACACAAAAACGCGTTATCTACATGTTTATAAAGAGTAGGAGGAAAAACCAGCGGAAGGGGGAATTTACGGACGATAAAATTTACTAGTGGTAATCGTAATAATTGGCGGGAAAAGAGTTTAAGTAATTTTAGGAGGTAACTGCTATATTTGAAGTTGATCTTATTTAAGGAAGATTAATCTTAATATAGAGAAATTCAAGTATATATATATTTATATATACCAATCGCTCCGCACAAGCAAAATATGTTGCTCAGTGGGCTGGAGCTGTAGAGTACAATGATTGCACCTCTGCAGAGGGGTACCCCCCCCAATGAGTGTCCTGATATGACACTAAACAATTTGATGGTGAAGTTCCAGTGATGCTGTGGCTTTTAGGAATGTGGAGCACCTCTTCATTGCCATTGCTCCCAACTCCACTCTGGCCCGGCGTGGTAGCACCTGATAGGGCCCTATCTATGGGTTAAATAGAACAAACTGCATACTTATGCTAAACTGAATTGTTTGAATAAACTGAATAGTTTAAAATAGAAAGGTTTTTGATAATTAAATCGTACTTACATTTAAACTGTGTGCTTATGCTAAACTTAATTATTTTAAATGAAACTGTTTTTTGACATTGAAACTGTACTTACACTAAACTGATTTGCTTAATTAAGAACTGTTTTGACATTTAACTGTGTACAAACAAAATCTGTACTTAAATGAATTAGCTGAATTAGAACTGCTTGACTAAACTGAATAGCTTGAAATAGAAATGTTTTTGACAATTAAACTGTACTTACATTTAAACTGCGTACTTATCCGAACCTGAATTGTTTGAAATAGAAATATTTTCATAAAAATGTATTTGGCATTAAATAACCTTCAAAGGTTGATATGCTATAAATAAATCCAACCAACCAACCAAGCAGAATATGATACAAGTTGATTTTTTTAGCCGAGTTTTGCAGGTTTGAATTTAGAGTTTTCTTTCTCCTAGTCCGGTTGACATTTCAAGGTTAAAGAGCCTAGTCTGTCCAGCTCTTTACCTATAGCTGCGTATGTATGTATGCATGTGTATGTGTGTGTATGCATGTGTATGTGTGTATAGCATGCTTTTCTCCTTGTTTTGTGAACATTTCATTTCTTAGTTAATTCGCCCTTGAAATGCAGACAGAAATCTCTCTATATCGACGAGGGTCAGTCAAAAATTTTGCAATATTTTACAACGCGCTAGTTCAAGGCACGTTTATCTTGTGACCGAAGCAATTCAAACCATGGAAGTTACCCGCTGTGGTTGGTTGTATCATGGTAGTTGGTACGCTGAATCGTTGTGCATGGTTTTTCACATTTAAAATAGTATTTAAATAGTATCATTTGGTTTGAAATATTTTAATGATTTATTTTTTATTCTCCAGGAAATTTAGATTTAATTTTTTTTTTACTATTCGTACGAAATTACTGAACAATAGTTTTCGAAAAAGCATTCAATTTAAATTTTGTCCATAGATATTTAGACATGACGGGTTTTAAGAAAAATTGAAGAGTGTTTTTTGCACTCATGAAGAACTGTGAAGAATTCAACGATTGATTTTTAATTATTGAATTATATCATTTAATCAATAAAAATCAAAAAAATAAACTTTGTACTTTTCCTTATAAACATATTAAAGTGTATGCGCGATTTTAATGATCAATGACATCTATTTTCTTACATATAAGTCGACACGTACATACCAAAACAAACGCGACCCTTTTATCTATTCATCTATATACCTATATATATATATATATATATATATATATATATATATATATATATATATATATATACATATATGCGTGTTTGTGTGCGTAGGTATGTATGTATGTATGTTTGTGTGTCTTGCAGTTCAACTGCACACCTAAACGTCATCTAGCCCACAATGTAGATATTTAAAAATATACTTTTAACGATATATGTAAGATAATAAAAAATATTTTCGTAATTTTTTCTTCAACTGGGTCTGCTGTTTTTTTTTACTTTTCACACACACACACACACGCATATATATATATATATATATATATATATATATATATATATATATATATATATATATATATCAAGCAGAAATAATTTCTTTCTCATATAAAACGCCTACTTAATGATTTGCTTCCGTGTTGGCAGGAACCATTGTCCGTCCGTCCGTCTGGAAGATTTAGTCAGCATTCCCAGGAACTTATTCTTAGAAGAATAACGATTTCAGCAGAGATTTCTCTGCCAAAATGATTCTTTGGTAACTGTAGACGATTTTACAGGAAATAATAATAATAATAATAATAATAATAATAATAATAATAATAATAATAATATCAACAACAACAACAACCAACCAACCAACCAACCAAAAAAACGCTGATGTGGAAAACGCTGATGTGGAGTAAATAATAACAATGATAAACAAGTGGTATATCTTCATCCCAGAATTTGTCCGAGAGAGTGAGATGCACAAAGTTCTCTTGTCCAGTCGGCTGGGGCTGAAGAATACACCGACTGCACCTCTGCTGAGGGGTAAGACCCCCCACCACCAACAACAAATGTCCTAGATATGACACTAAGCAATCTGATGATGGGGTCCTAGTAATGCTGGAGCTTTGGGGAATGCAGTGTGCACCTTCATTGTCATCACTCCCAGGTCCACTCTGGCCCAGAGTGGTAGCAACTGATAGGGTCCTATTTATGGGTCAAATAGAAATAAACTGCGTATTTATGCTAAACTGAATTGTTTGAAATAGAACTATTTTTCGCATTGAAACTGTACTAAACTGAATTGTTTGAGATAAAACTATTTTGACATTTAACTGTGTTTGGTCAAAACTTTACTGATACTAAACTGAATTGTTTGAATTAGAACTGTTTGACTAAACTGAACAGCTTGAAATTGAAATGATTTTGACAATTAAGCTGTGTACTCATGCTAAACTGAATTGTTTGAAATAGAACTGATTATTTGTATAAAAATGGATTTGTCATTAAAAAAACAATAAAGGTTGATATGCCATAAAACCCAAACAACCATACTACTAACTAAACTGTGTACTAATGCTAAACTGAATAGCTTGAAATAGAACAATTTTGACATTTAACTATGTGTAAACAAAAACTATACTAAACTAAATTGTTTAAATTAGAACTCTTTGATTAAACTGAATAAATTGAAATAGCAATGTTTTCCACAATAAAACTGCGTACTTCTGCTTAACTGGATTGTTTTAAATAGAACTGTTTATGTGTATAAAAATGGATTTGGCATTAAAAACCCATGAAGGTTGATATGCCATAAAACCCAAACAAACAAACAAACAACATTCTCTGGGATTTTAGAATACAGACAGCTCACTAAATCCCCGTCAGAAAACCAGACCCAGTGATAGTCAACAAAAAAAAAAAAAAAAGTGAAAACTTGCTGATTGTAGACTTTGCCATCCCAACATACCACAGAGTAAAAACAATAGAAAGCGAAATGAGAGATAAGTATCTAGACCTTGCCAGAGAACTAAAAAAGCTTGGGAACAGTTATACCAATTGTAATTAGTGCGCTCAGAATAATCCCCAAAGGATTGGTAAAAGGACTTAAAGACTTAGAAATAAGAGGACAAGTCGAGACCATCCAGACTACAGCATTATTAAGATGGCCAGAATACTGAGACGAGTCCTGGAGACTTGAGAAGACTTGCTGTCACTCAGACTTCAGCGGAAAACCATTAGCTAACGCCGGGGTGGAAAAACTCCTAAAGGTGTGCAATAATGATGTATCTATTTAAATCACAGCTTTCTTTTTTATATCTTTATTTTTTAATTGGAACTGTACTGTTTTTTAGAGCAACACACTACTTCAGCCTTAGCTTGACAATGCCTCGAACAAATCAAATAGTTTTTAACTACTTAGCACACGACACAGCCCTGTCGAGTAGGGCTGAAGAATAAACAGACTGTATCTCTGCAGAGGGGTAAGACCCCTCCCCCAACGAGTGTCCCGGATATGACATTAAACAATCTGATGGTGAGGCTCCAGTCTTGAATCTTTGGGGAATGTGGAGTACCGCTTCATTGCCATTGCTCTCAGGTCCACTCTGGTCCGGAGTGGTAGCACCTGATATGGTCCTATCAATGGGTCAACAAGAACTCTTTGATATTTAAATTGAGTACAAACAAATGACTTATGCTAAATTGAATTGTTTGAAATAGAACTGTTTTATCATTTAACTGTGTGTGAACTAATGACATTTAACTGAGTTGTTAGTGATGCATAGCAATACTTGGAACCATTTAATTTTGCTGACATGCTAAACTGAATTGTTAGAAATAGAACTGTTTTATCATCTGTGTGTATCTACAAATGTGTTTAAAAATCATATATTTAATATATACATAAAAAACAGGATTTGGTATTAAATAACCAACAATGGTTGATATGCCATAAAACCAAACCAAACCAGACTATCCCTCGACAGATGTAATAAAGTGATGTCAATATATGCCTAGCGAAAGTTTGGACTGCTATCGATAGGTTATCGATCATATGGAAGTCTGATCTATCCAATAAAATAAAACGGGATTACTTTCAAGCTGGGGGGGATAAGAGGGTTCCTACCTTTTCCGAAACTGAACGTAATAGCTCAGAGTTCGAAAAGTCTAAAATAGTTCTTCTAGTTTTATCAGAAGTTCAGCCATGGCTCTTTTTCTTTAGAATGTTTTAAACGACTCTCGTATATATATATATATATATATATATATATATATATATATAATCATGTCGTGTTGATAGCACGAATTTCTTTCTTTCTTTCTTTCTCTCTCTCTTTCTCTCTATTCGTCTCTATCATCCATCGTTTCCGGTAGGTCTTCTAGACCGCATCCAGTGTTGATACAGAGTTGCTATAGATAAGTCCAACTTGGTCGTCTAATACTTGCACTTCTGTGTGAAGGGGCCCATAAGAGTTCATCCTTACTTCTCCAACAGTGTCCCGTATGTCTTGTTCGTCTTAATTTGAATGTTTTTAGAAATGGGCGATAGGTGGTCGTACAGTTGCTGTTTAGTGGAATGTTGCTTCCTGGGTTCGTTCAATATAGCTCGCAGCATTCTTTTTTGATTAAAACACATGTACACCGTTTTGTCTGCATTCACATGGAAAACAAAGCCACCTGCTGCCTGCTCCAGACATTGCAGCAGGGATTTAGCCTGGGTAGGTGTTTTTTCAAAAAGCACTATGTTATCAGCCTAGTATGCGTCCGTTATAGTTTGTGCTGGGTATTTCTGCTTCTTGCCTTTTCCTTTTCCAGTGAGTAGATAGATAGATAGATAGAGAGAGAGAGAGAGAGAGAGAGAGAGAGAGAGTGTGTGTGTGTGTGTGTGTGTTAGCCAATGGCCTGGGAGACCAGAATTTAATCCTAGGTCGAGTCATACCAAAGACTCAAAAAATGGTACTTGATGCCTCCTTGCTTAACACTCAGCATTATAAAGTATATTCAAGAGTAGGTGGAGCAATCCAGGGAAAGGAGTAGTATCCTCCCCCACACCTCAGTGTTGTAGTTATTGAAAAGGGAGCCTTCGGGTCACCCTCGGCTATGGTCGACCAACTTATATATTATTCAATGTCCCTCAGCTACCGCCTTCCAGCATATTTGTATTTGACAGGAATACTTGATTGTATGCAAAGAACTGATTTTAAACGGATGAAAGAAAAAGGCAGAGGAACATTAAAAATATGGTCGTGAATGTAATCAAACATTCAGTAGTGAATCAAATTTCGATATTTAATAACCCAGAAGGATTTGATATGTCATTAAACAAATAAACTTAAATAAACCTAAACAGGATATGTATTTTAAAAAAAGAAAAAGAGGGAAAGAAAAAGGCGGTACACTTCTTTCCCTTTTGTTTTTTACGAAATTAAATTTAATTTCTGATAATGTTGTCCTTATAACAAAACATATCAATTTAATTTTCCGTATTGTTTTCCTTTTCTCATATCATCGAATTCTCATCTTAACAGGCACGCATACGATAACTGGTATACAGATGACAGCCATCTTTACCAACAATATTACAAGTCAAATATCTTGATTCATTACTAATACAACTTTTGAAAAATTTACAAAATGCGTAAGATAATTTGATAGTAAGTTATCTGTATGTCATTGGATGATAGTGACATTGCACTCGTATAACACTTTGCCCAGTCAGCTGGGGCTGTAGAGTACACTGACTGCACCTCTGCAGAGAGGTAAGACCCCCCCCCCAACGAGTGTCCTGGATATGACACTAAACAATCTGATGGTGAGGTTCCAGCAGTGCTGGAGCTTTGGGGAATGCGGAGTACCCCTTCATTGCCATCACTCCCAGGTCCACTCTGGCCCGGAGTGGTAGCACCTGATAGGGCCCTATCTATGGGTTAAATAGAACTAACAACATACTTATGCTAAAATGAATTGAGTAAACTGAATAGCTTAAAATAGAATTGTTTTTCGACATTAAAACTGTATTTACACTTAACTGAATTATTACATATAACTGCTTAAATAGTTTGAAATGGAAATGTTTTTGACTATTAAACTGTGTACTTATGCTAAACTGAACTGTTTTCAATAGAACAGATTATTTACATAAAAATGGATTTGGCGTTAAATAACCTACAAAGGTTAATATGCCATAAAACCAAACAAACCAAACCAAATCGTATAACACACATGTCACCCTCTGTGTCTACATAGCTAAAGACCAATGACAAGCATAATAATATATCTGGTGACTATGCAATTTATCGGCTTTATTTCAGAGTGTTTTTTCTTACACACACACACACAGAAGGAGAGAGAGATAAAAATTAATCTGACGGTATGTAAATATAAAATATAAAAAAAACAACAATGTATTCTTTATCTAAAATTTGCTAATGTTTTGCTTTTAATTTGATTACCCCGAAAAAGGTTGTAGGGGCCTAAACGTCGGCAACTTTCATATAATGAATACATCCTCTGAATATTTTTTCAAGGCTGGTCGCTCGCCACTGTATCCGCATGGAAAAACTCTGTCAACGCCGCAGTAGGAGGGGTAGGATTACTTATAGGACCTAGAGCATTAAAAACGCTTAATAGCGTTGAGAAAATACAACCTAGAATGATGGCAGCTACATTTAACGGAAACCCCAGAGCAACAATCATCTCATGCTACAGCCCCACCAATGTTAGTGAAGAAACTGAACTAGTCACCTTCTACGATGAGTTATCCTCATTAGTGCGTAGCATCCCGAAACACAACATGTTAGTCATTGGCGGAGACATGAATGCCCAAATCGGGAAAAACGGAAACAACAAATACAGCCTCCACAACACGTCAAATAGGAATGGGCAACATCTAACAGATTTCATGATAGAAAATAGATTAGCATGCCTCAATACAAACTACCAAAAAAGAGAGGGCAAACTATGGACATACACGTACGCAAACAATACTAAAGCTCAGATAGGCTACGTCCTTATAAACAAGAAATGGAAAAATAGTGCATTGAATTGCGAGGCATACTCCTCTTTTGAGGGGGTGTCCACCGACCACCGAATAGTCATGGCGAAAATACGATTAAGCCTACGAAAAAACGCCAAACGAACAGCGACCACCAAACACTATGACTGGGCCCTATTAAACAACAAAGATATAAGAGATAAATACGTATTAGAATTAAGAAACAGATTCGAAACACGGAAGAAAGTACACCAAACGACGAATATGAAAATTTCGTCAATGCACACCTCGAGGCAGCAGCAAAATACATTCCAACAAAAATTAAAACTAAATATAGAGTCCCATGGGAAACTTTAGCGGTGAGAGAAAAACGTGCACTAGTGAAAACAGCCTCCAAAAACTATCGAAAACCCCAACAAACACAAATGCCTTAAAACTAAAAACGGCACAATATCAATTAGCAGGCATATATATAAAGGAACAGACAGAATACATTCAAAATCAGATAGATAAGATTAGAGACTCGGTGGAAGATAGACAATCTAGAATAGCCTGGCAAACAATAAACGAAGTGAGCAGAAGAAAGAACACAGCCAAAGCAAAACTTAAAGCAGCAAACCAACAAGAAAGAATAAAACTGTGGAAACAGCACTTCGAAAACTTACTTGGAAACCCACCAAAAATAACGCATGAACCAATCACCAGAATAATTAGCAAACAATTAGACATTAAACTAGGACCGTTCACACAAGAAGAACTCGACTCGGTTCTCAGAAAAATTAAAAATAGGAAAGCTGCAGGGCTGGACGAAATTCCCCCGGAAGTATGGAAGACCAGACAATTCGACGACATACTGCTCCAACACTGCAACGCAGTATACAATCAAAATCCGATAGATAGATGGATGAAGGGATGCATACTCCCTTCCCTAAAAAGGGGAACCTCGGATTAGCCAAAAACTACCGAGGCATAACACTTACATCCATTGCAGCCAAAATCTACAATGCCCTACTACGAAACCGAATAGAACCCAAAATCGACAACATACTTAGAAAAAACCAAAATGGCTTCCGAAGAAATAGATCCACGACCTCACAAATATTAACCATCCGCAGGATCCTTAAAGGTGTACGAGCAAAGAACCTACAAGCGACATTAATATTTGTCGACTTTACCAAGGCTTTCGACTCCATTCCCAGAGGAAAGATGGAACAAATCCTACTAGCGTACGGCATACCTAAAGAAACCGTAGCGGCAATAACGATTCTCTATAGAAACACTAAAGTAAAAATACGATCACTGGATGGAGACACAGAATACTTTGACATTGTAGCAGGAGTACTACAAGGGGACACGCTGGCCCCGTACCTCTTTATCATTTGTCTAGACTACGTACTTAGAACATCGATTGACAAAATCAAAGAGAATGGCTTCGAACTGACGAAGAAAAGAAGCAGAAGATACCCCGCAACAACAATTACCGACGCCGACTACGCCGATGACATAGCGATACTGGCAAATACACCTGATCAAGCCGAAACACTTCTGCATAGTTTGGAACGAGCAGCAGCAAGCATAGGCCTCTATGTTAATGCACACAAAACGGAATATATGTGCTATAACCAAACGGGGGACATCTCCACTCTAGAAGGAACCCCACTTAAACTAGTAGACAAATTCACGTACCTAGGAAGCAGCGTCGAATCAACCGAAAAGGACATCGAAACGAGGTTAACGAAAGCATGGACAGCTATCAATAGGCTATCGACTATATGGAAATCAGACCTAACGGATAAAATGAAACGCAGTTTCTTCCAGGCAGCGGTCACATCGATACTGCTATATGGATGCACTACATGGACGCTAACAAAACGGCTGGAGAAGAAACTAGATGGCAATTACACAAGAATGCTGCGTGCAATCCTGAACAAGTCCTGGCAGCAACACCCCACAAGACACCAACTGTACGGCCACCTGCCCCCTATCACGAAAACTATTCAAGTTAGACGAACCAGACATGCAGGACACTGCTGGAGAAGCAGAGATGAACTCATAAGAGATGTACTCTTATGGATCCCCACACATGGCCGCGCAAAAGCAGGGCGACCAGCTCGAACGTACATTCAGCAGCTATGTGAGGATACAGGATGTTTTCCTGAAGACCTACCTAGGGCGATGAACGATAGGGAGGAGTGGCGAGAGAGGGTCAGGGATATCCGTGCTACCAGCACGATATGATGATGATGATGATGATGATATATATATATATATATATATGATGGAGGAAGGAGTTAATTATTTTTTATTTGCGATACAAAAAAGAGTACGTATAAAATTCTTAATAATAGAGGATAGGGAATTTTTTTTAATTAATAAAATCACTTTTAAATGAATTAAAATTAATATTAAAAACTGAAATTTTTAAGCCAGTAAAAATATCTCATATCCAAGGGAGACAACCATAACATTTCAGTTTTCGCTGTTATTAACGAAATATTGTTATAGTTATGCATTTTTGTTCTATTTGACCTAGAAGTTAACTTTTAAATACATTTTCCGTAATTTTTTCTGAAAGAATATTTTGTTATATATATATATAATTAATATGCACTCCCCTGGACCCCTTTACATGAACAAGCAAAGGTTGTACGACCAACCAGAAACTAACAACAACAGCTCTGTACTGATACAGGATGTAGCCTGAAAGACTTGCCGGGAGTGATGGGCGATAGAGACGAGTGGCGGGAGAGAGTCAAGGAAATCCGTGCAAGCGGCACGACATGATGCTAATTATATAAAAGTTAATCTCTAACTTGAATATCTCATCGATACAGTCATAAGACAATATAAGAGAGTGGTCTCCCTTTTATAGGTAATAATTGTCTCTTACAAATATTTCTAGTCGTCACTGTGTTTGTCGTTTACTATAATAAGCTTATGCCAGAAGTATAGAAACTTAGTCAGAATCGAACTCACGGACCATGGTCCTCTGAAATCTGTAATTTATTCAAGTTTGGCTAAGTTTTGCTAAGGGCCAATTATATAGGACATCTAGTGGGAATCGAACTCACTGGTCTGCTTGTTTAACCATTATACCACGTTTCCACACCAAGAATCGAACAAGGGTCTGTCTAGGATTTGATACTAAAGTGTTGAATATGAAAACTATTTTTCAAGTTTTTCCCGCCCCAAGATTTTTATTAATCTATATTTATCTAAACACTTTTTTCATTGGTTTTACATTTATCTTTTTTCTTTACACACACACACACACACACACATATATATACATATATATATATATATATAAATAAATAAATAAACTATGTCAAAGTCTTTTTATTGTTTTTAACATACACACACACATGTATATATATATATAAGTTTTTTCCTGCGAATATATATATATATATATATATTAAGAGGTCACGCAGTTAATCCTTTTCTTCTTACCAGTTTAACTTTTTTGTTGTGATTGAACATAGCTCGAAAAAACTTTATAAAGGTTTATATAAATACACACTCATATATATGTGTATATATATGTGTGTGTGTATATATATATATATATATATATATATATATATATATATATATGATTAATTCACGCTACTAGCATGGATTTCCCAGACTCTTTCTCCATCCGTCACTAGCATCCATTGCTCCCGGTAGGTTTTTCCTATTACATCTTGTGTCCGATGTAAATAAGTTCTTGCTGGTCGGCTAACACTGGCACGTCCATGTGTAAGGGTCCATAGAAGAATGTTACTAATGAATTCTCTCACCTTGCTTTTCCAGCAGTGTCCTTTCTGTCTTGTTCGTCTTACTTGAATGATTTTAGAGATGGGAGGTATTTAATTGTACAACTGTTGTTTCGTTGGGTGTTGCTTCCAGGAGTTGTTCAGTATAGCTCGTACCATTCTTGTGCTGCTCCCACCTAGCTTTTTCCCCTCTGCGTTTTGTTAGTGTCGATGAGGCGCATCCATAGAGTTTTATTAATAAACCGCAGCTCGAAAGAAAAAATTATATATATATATATATATATATATGCAATTTCTTAGTTTTTATTGTTTCTTTAAAACTATTGATTTTCTCTTTTACAGATTCAATGACTTTCAGAGCTGCAGTTAAACAAACATCTGTTAACATCTGGTTGCATCTGGATACCCTTTGACAGTAAATCTGGAAGATGATGCGAAGAAGAGTCCGTCTTGTAAGTAGAATGTTACCTCCACTTTTTATCAAACTTACAAGTAATTTTATTTCAGCACTGAAACTGAAATGTGTTTCAGAAATTTTTGTTAAATATCCATTCCTCTGTCTGAATAGTCTTTCTCTGTAAAAATGACCTGTAATACTATAAATAGGAGCTAAAAAGAATTGGTCGCTGGGTGTAGATAGATAAGTTATTTAAAAAAAAACAACAGCAACAAGAAGAGAGTCGAGTTGACAAAATTCAAAATCTTGTCCAGCCGGTTTAAGATAAAAATATAATCTTTATCTTGCATTCCGGCGTGTAAGGAGCAATCTTTGAAAATTTGCTAAAATCACCGAACTTCATCAATCATCAGAATAAGTGATCTTCAACTTAGGGGCCGTGGCTCGCACGCAAAATACAGCCCTCACAGTCCATTTGTATAGCCGTATACCCAACTTTCAAATTATCATCTTCGCGTTTTGATTTTGACTGTGAAGGAGTACCATTATAATTGCAGATGGAACTAACTGATCTTCAGTTTTCAGAAGATTTAAGTCCAAGTTTCTTGCTTGCTACATATTCAATTTCTATAAGAACCACGTGTTTCCATCTAGATGATTCTCCGACCTTATTACCCACAACCAGCAAGTAGTGAGCATGTTTGGTACTACATCCCGCTGTGAATTGTTGTTCTCCAAAATGAAGTGTACTAAGAGTATGCTGCATTCACAACTGAAATCACCCCTTGTATGATGTGCTCCGGCGTCAAGGCCGACAGCATAAAATTGCTGTTGGCTTTGTCCCTAGCGAGCATTGTCCAACAAAGGCAAACTTGAGGCCGTATGGCCACCGGTTTCGGCTGGGCCACCTTCGGGTGGGCGAGCTGGATTTTCGACACCTTTGTCACCCTTGTATAGCATTGGGCCTTGCTGTCCAGTTTAAGCTATAGGCAGGCATACGTGCCTGGACACAGATTTGGGTCCAAGTCCAACTAGGCTCACCAGACCCACATTGCACTAAGTGGGCCGATGACCAGCTTAGTCCAGCAGGGCTCGAGCCTCGGCTCGTGCCCGACCTTCCCCTCTCTTAATCCCCACTATAATTGACCTTTGGGTTATTGACCTTGTGTCAAGTCCTGTCTGGTGGGAGGCAGAGACAAATATACTTTGTCTGATGTGCTTCTTCCGTCAACCTCTTCATTTAACTCTGATATTGCATCTTTTTTGCGATTGCGAACAGCATTAGATGTCTATTTGATACATTATAATTGTTACATTTTCGCATCGAGGCATGGAGCCTCCTGAGTTACCCTTTGTGGCCCAGAGACGGAAAAAGTAGTAACCTCTTGTAACGTTACTTCTTGAATATGAATAGGTATTACATTTCTCAAAGTACAAACCTGGCCCAGTTGTTTTGAATTCGAAAGTTTGTCACCTGACTGTAACATTTCATAGCAGTCGTCACAGATACGAGAGTGAAAGATAGAATGAAAGATATTAGTTGTTACATAGAAACGTTTTAGGTTTCATTCGTGGTAGACTTTCTTCATTCCAAACGGGCCCTTCGCCCCCAGAGGGCTGTCGTCTCTGGACCCGAATCTTTCAACTAACCGAACCAAACTCTCAGATTCCTCTGCTTATATAATATATTAATTATTCTACTCAGCTAATGATGATAAGATTACGTGTCATTAAAAAACTTTCCATAAACCCGTAATCTAAATCAGTTGTCATTAACTTTCAGTGTTATGTCATCTTATCTTAACCTCAGCCGACGGAATGTTTATCTTTTTAATATCCAGCCCACAACCACGAGTTCAAAACAAAGTCCTATTTTGAGATGAGCTGACATCCGGTCGTGGTATGTGCACGCGCACGACCTTTTCAATGCGACCTACACTCCAACTCAAAGATTTTAGCTAACTCACAATTCATTACTACAAATAAAATAATCAACTAATATAATTAATTACCATCCTCAATTATATTGCACCCTGATCTAAGTGGTTATGATGTCACCCAGTCGACTACCCAGACCACTGACGGGTCACAGCTCCAATGAAGGCTTGAACTTAGGCTTGTACGGCCATCTACCCACGTTATGTTTTATATCCAGATAACCGAAGTCGCCACTCGCTGATCGCCAAATAAATCAGAAAAATAAATTGAAGTCGAAGGCTAGAGACAAAACAAAACGGGGTGTTCAATAATTAATAAAAAAAGTTTAGTAAACAAAAAATAACAAATCCGTTTAAAAAAAAAAAAAATAATTAAGTCAGTTTTAAAAAAATGAATAAGTCCGCTCATACTAGTTCCTTCTCCGTTGAATGAAGTAATGCAATTCAGAGACATGGCCCCTTTTATCTCAGCCGTCAGTCTAGTTGTAGTAGTAGGCACAACTTTTCAAAAAGCTAATTCGCTTAGTAGTTCGCTGTACAGCTATCGACTCTCTCACGACAGTCTTCTGTTACTAATTTGTGATTCTCGCTTCTCTGATTCGGAAGGGCTGGCTCAAGATTTCAAATGCAGAGCGATGGTGGGGTTACTGCTGACTGCTACCTCTTTGGCTTGTTTTCGGTCTCCCTGGTTTGGGGGAAAATCGTGGTTTATGTAATTATTTCTCTTAAGAGGGCGCATCTCATCAACGGTTTTCTTATTAATTGTATTTCACTTATGAGTTTCATTCATAGTTGCTTAACTCCGACTGGTAATCTCTGTGACCGTTACTCGGAAGAGGGGATTCCTCCCACTTCCACGTGTCGGTCGCTGTGTCATCTCTCTGCAGTAGGCGGCCATCTCACTCACGTGACCAACACCTCACGTCAAGCAATTACTCAGTCTTTAAATGTTTTCAAAACAATCATGTCTGCACTTGATTTGCGATTGATCCTTCCTCTGACCCTACGTCTAGCTTTGTCATTATTTTTACTACGCTATTTCCGATGATACTGTTAGTACAATCAAAATAGATATTTTAGCTTTCTCTCTTTCTGTCTGCTTTCTGGTAAAAAGTAATTCCATACTTTTCGTTTCTCTGCCCAACAAAAAATTAAACAATTTTTCCTGTTTCTTTTCCATTTTGATAAGCATTGTATCATACTTCTAAAAATCAATGTACTGATTTTATTCTTCTAAAATCTTCGCTGATTATTATTCTACTATTAAAATCATTCTCAGATTTCTTTCGCGCCAGGTGTCCGAAGCACTACTCAAATATGTTATAATGATAGCTGGTCAGGCATGCTACCAACATAGGTTTGTGTCGGGGTTTTGCTATTCCGAGAATACTAATAGGAAAAACTTGGTTTTTCTATTATCTATCTCGAGTGGCAGGAGTCAAGAGTGAGAGAAACCGTCTTGTGAACTGAACTAGAAACAACCACTTAAATATATAAGAAGAGCTGGTTTATTCTACAACAAAGAAAAATTCACAGATCTACCCGACGTCTTGTGTCCATCCATCTCTTAGCAAACATTTCCAGGTTTTTAATAACTGAACGAGTGAAATAACAGAAGGTCTTACATTTGAAGCGAATTGTGTTTTTTGTATAAGGTTATGCTTTGCGATGCATAGACATAATAGCACAGGTGTGTATTGAAAGAGTGATATACAAAAAAGTGACACAACAAAAAAGAAATGAATCAAAATAAAATAAATACCAAAAGAGCGACGAAGGGGTTCCCGTGACGTAGTGGTTAAAGTGATGGAGAGCAATGACGTAGTAAGCGAGTTCGAACTCTACAAGATAGTCACTCTCACCGAGATATGATTATGCCACATGCCCTCTCCTCTGCAAAATCGAATGGTAGAGTAAATACACACACTTGATATGTGTTATAATGGAATATTCAACACCCCTTCTCAGTCATGTGAAATGACTATACATACAGTGAGTACGGCATTATAGCTGTCATTGTCCTGGAGATGAAGCCGACGGCATAAATTTGCAGTTGGTTTTGACCTCAGCAGGTTTTTTTAGCTGGACTGTCTGGCATCCGTGTCGGACAGGGCATTGTTCAAAAAAGGCAAACTTGTGGCCGAAAGACTCCCAGCTTCGGCTGGGCCACCTTTGGGTGTGCGAGCTGCATTTTTGACACCTTTGAATAGTACTGGAACCTGCTGTCCAGTTTAAGCTGTAATCAGGCATCCGTGCCTAGACCCATATTTGGGTCTATGTTCAGCTAGGCTCATCGGGCCCACATTGCAATACGTGGGCCGATGACCAGCAGAATCAAGCAGGGCTCGAACCTCGGCTCGGGTTCGACCTTCCCCTCCCCTAACCCCCTCTATAATCCGACTCTCGGGCTATTTGACCTTGTGTCAAGTCCTGTCTGGTGGGAGGCAGAGGCAAATATACCTTGCTTCGGGGATTTGTAGCGTGCCTCACTATTCCTTGTCTGATTGTATCTCTCTTGAAATAAAACCCTTTCTTTTATTCTCCGAACGTGTTGACTGCCCCTTTCCACTCAAGTACCACCTTATCTAATTGTATCCCTTTTAAGGACACAACAATATGTTGATTATACAGAAGTGTATATAAGGGATTAATTATTTAATGAATGAGATAAATCGAAGTTTAATATCCAACTGTGCAACTGAAATTCTGAAGCAGTTTTACAGAAAAGTATATAATGAATTCATTTGTATTGTGTATTTTATAATAAGAGTTGAATCAATTAAACGTGTACTGTCAAAATAAATAAACTAGAAAATTTTTGTTGCTTGAAACTTGATAAAGAATAATGATAATCAAGGCGTACTGACATCACGAATTCCCTTCTCACTTTCTGTCTCTATCGGTCATCACTCTTGGCAGGTCTTTTAGACAACACCCAGTGTCCGCACTGAACTGACGTATGTAAGTCTTTGCAGGTCGGCCAACACTGGTGTGTCAATGTGTAGGAGTCCATAGGAGAACGTCGCTTATGAGTTTGTCTTTACTCTACCAGCATGCCCAGCATGTTTTGTTTGTCTTACTTAGATGGTTTGTGAGATGGGAGGGGAGTGGCCGGACAGCTGCAGTTTCCTGGGTTTGTTCAAAACAGCACCCAGCATTCAAGTGTAGCTCCCATCTATTTTTGTATTCAGGCGTATCGTTAAATTCCAAGTGGTGCCACCATACAATAGTATTAATACAGCTACAGCTTGGAAGAATTCTTATTTTAAATTATCAGAGAGATCAGATTTCCATATGGTCGTTAAGCGGACAATGACAACCCGTTTTTTACCTAAACGTATGTTGACATCACTTTCAGTAGATGAGATATTGCTACCGAGGAATATGAAGTGGTCTACTAATATCAGAGGCTTGCCATTTAATGAGGAGATTGCACCATCTTCATTAAAACGCATGAATTTTGTTTTATTTGAATTCTGTGCAAATAATCAATATCTCCGTTGTAGAGATTAAACATATAGTACCCTGGAAACTGAGAAATAGAAATATGTCATATTGTTTATTTCGATTTCTAGCGGTGATTCTAATAGACTCTCCAAAATTCATCGCAATATACATAAAAAAAATAACGATAATTGCAACGATTTGTAAAGGGAAATAACTAGAAAGTTATTTAAACAAGATAAACTAAAGTATTCCGTAGTTATTTCCCTTGGATTATAATTTACATTTCATTTGGACAGAGATTTCTGATTAAAAATACCGTAATTATTCGTGTATAAAACATATTTTTTATCTTCATATTTTAAGCCTAAAGGCTTGGGTTGCGTATTATACACGAATATTTTTTCGACTACATGCATCACCATATTCGGGACGACATGACCGGAAGTAAGTTATATCTACAGTCCAAACTATCTAATGTGTAACAAACACATCAATTTTATACTACTACAGAGGAATAGCCACTGAAAAGCGTGTTTATGGATAATTTGTTTCTTCTATTATTAACTTATTTTTGCCGAAAGTTTGTTACATTTCATATGTCCTAGCCATTGCTCTAAACACTGTGAAAAATTTGTGTTTCGACTCATGTAAATTCTTATTTCTAGTCGATACAAACCGTAGACTAACGTTAAATTTATTACAAAATTATTTTTACCGATATTATTCCAGAAGTTTGTATCCAAAAGTTTGAGGTACGTATTATATATATATATATATATATATATATATATATATATATATATATATATATATATATATATATAATGTGTGTTATGCACGTCTGATTACGGTAAGGGGTAATCTGGTTTTCTTATTATCAAATCTACTTCTTTTTTTATATTTATAATTAAAATCCTGTTAATTAATTAAAATCATTTTAGAACATTTTTATGATAATTACTGTTGAACGAGGAAAGATTAAATTTAAAAAAAAAAAAGGTATAACCTGAAAATAACAAAGGTTTACTTAAAGAACAATCTCCATTTGTAGCAAGTCGCTGGAATTAGTAAACCAGTTGACATAGCAATATTTCAACGACTGAAAGCGATATCAATATGCGCATAGCGTAGGAGTGGACCATTATTGATACGTTATCGATCATATGGAAATATGATCTGTCTGATAAAAGAAAACGGAATTTCTTCCAAGCTGCGGCTGTGTCATTACTATTGTATGGATGGACTCTAATGAAACGTCTGGATACAATGCTAGATGGGAACTACACCAGAATGCTGGGTGCTGTTTTGAACAAATCCTTAAAGCAGTTGTACGGCCACTTCCCTTACATCTCACAAACCATCTAATTAAGAGCGAACAAGACATGCTAGGTACTGCAGGTGAAGCTAGGACGAACTCATAAGCGATTTTTGGGGTATAAGAGTGTTGTTGGGTTATTTATTTTCGTTTGTTGTTCCGAATATTTTGAGTTTACCATATCTGACTCCATTGTCTTCTTCATACCCCATTTAACTTGTAGGCGTCTTTTTTGTAGAAAGCTACAAAAGAATTTAAGGAAGCAAGAAAAGAGACGAGGATACCCCTTCAACTCAAAACTTTATTTCAAAGTTCAACGACGATTCTGTGGGCGATGAAATTCTTCTTGAAAACAATTCAAATAGTCTCGCCCCCCCCCAGACAAAGTGTTAAAGTATATTAAGAGTCATTTTTAATAGTTTTATGAAGTTGAGGTTTTTGTTAAAGTCCAGTATGTATTTTTTTAAATAGAGGCCGCTGCTTGCAAGAGACACATGCGCTGCCTGCTAACAGCTAAGAGGAAAAGGCCCGGTCAGCCTGAGGGGTATCGCTGAAGTGACACAGAATTTCTTTTTAGCGCCCGGAAGGTCTTTCCTTTATGCATGCGCCATTCCTACTTCCTGTCAGGAGCATCTGAGAGCTGCTAACCTTTTGGATTTATTTCATTTTTTTAAATTAATCTCCACATCTTCTCTAGGCTCCTATACATGGACGCGCCAGTGTTGACAGACTAGCAAGGACTTTTATACATCAGTTGTGTGCGAACACTGATTGCCGTCTAGAGGACGTGCCAGGAGTGATGGATGATAGAGAGTGCGAATCAGCGAACTCTCTGCTATCAACACGACGTGATAAGGATGAAGATTTACTTGAATTTCTACTTTGATGATGAGTGTTTTTCAGAAGAATGCGTAGCATAGTGATACCCCATTCTTCTGTTATCAGCTCATTCTAAATGCGTGGTTGGTCATGTACAACACTTCACTACAATAAATAAGTCCCTTGATAACATCTTTAACTGGTCTGTTGGGCATTCATATGTTGTATGCAACGGAAGAGCTACAACTATATATATGTTGATATAAAAAATATCTTCAAATGAGGTATTTATTTATATAGGAATATTACGCCTACGTTTAATGTTCCGGTTTTTTAAAACCATTTTTCGGGCGATGTTATTATGTGACGTTGTCTCATCCAATGGATTATTTTCAAATGAAAAATAAAGAAAGGAAAAAATCTAGAAAATTCAAATCGTTCTATTATTGTTAGCGTTCTGTTTCAAAATATATGTGAAGTCATTTGTGTTCTAAAATTGTAATTTTTATTTTATGTTATCAATCAGTTTACTAATTTATTTATGTACGTGTTTAATCATTAATTATTTTTCTCAAAAAGTTAGCACATTTTCTGTAGGTTAAAAAATTAGAACCTTTATAAGA
Source organism: Sepioteuthis lessoniana (assembly GCA_963585895.1). NCBI lineage: Eukaryota > Metazoa > Mollusca > Cephalopoda > Myopsida > Loliginidae > Sepioteuthis > Sepioteuthis lessoniana. The sequence continues at coordinate 64,159,160 of OY757934.1, forward strand.
ATAAGGAAATAATTTTGAATTATTCAGAATTTATTTTGTCGGACTTTGCAACCAATTACGTCGAAATCCTTGTATTTTTATTCTTTGAAATTCAAGAATGACAAAGTTCACGACTACGTTGATTCAGACTACTAAAAACTACCCGTCAAATTTCTGATAAAATGATATTCTTTCGAGTCAGTCTCCTTTCGTCTTATGCAACCAAATGTTTTGTCTATTTTTCATCCCTTGTCTATATCGACTTCACGAAAAAGAATAATATTCTTTAAACTCAGTCACATTTCGTCTTCACACATGAAGATGTCACTGCAACACCAACGATAAGAATGTGCAAACACGCACATGTGAATGCAGACATATTTGTTTACAACGCGTCACCCACACAGCTTTATGTAAAGGAACACAACACAAATAAAAAAGAAAAAAAAAAAAGAGCCGGTGAAGATTACGCCCTGAACGACGCTTTATAAAAACCAAACCTAATTGGATATAAATGGGAAACATCTGTATATAATGCTATTGAAATATTTTTGTTCTTCCCAGAAAAACTCCCTTTGGATTTAAAGCATATTATATCTAAAGTATCGTCATTTTCCAAGCTTCATTTTGTTTGGAACAAGACCAGAATTATGAGGCACCCAGTGAGAATAAAACTCACTTATAAGTACCAGATAGCCTAGTTCAATAACAATTATTTCACGTGAGGTAGCTACGTTGGATATAAAGGGTAGTATTTAAGGAAAATATGGGAGGTGCCCGTGGTGTAATAGTTATCGTCGTAGGAAATGAACACGGCGACACGAGTTCAAATCCTGGACGAAGCTGATTGCATTTCACATAGCACTGATACTCTTGGGAAAGGCATGAATCCAATTATTCTCCCTCCAGCTATGGGTAAATAGTAGGGCAGACTGGATTCTTCAGCCTTGGTGAGGCAACTAGTCTAGGAGAAGGAAAACTCTGAATTCAAACCTGTTAAACTCCACTTAAAAATTGACCTTGTATCATATCCTGCTCGAGCGGAGGGGATGGTAAATATGATATTTAAGGAAGATTTTATACATTCATATGGGGGGGGTCTCTATGCATATTGATGAATAAAGGCTACGCTAAAAGGCTTATATACTCATATAGCCATGTTCGCGCGGGTGTGTATTGAAATTATAATATTCTGAAAGAGTGACACAACAAAAGAGAGGTGAATTTAATTTTTTTTTAAATTAAAAGATTGACAGAGGAGTTCTCGTGACGTTGGAGAGAATAAATTTTAAAAAAAATAAATTGAATTAAAATAATTATTAAAATATGCTGAAACTCCCAGAGGCCTCTGTCAGGAATAGGGGCGACGCATGCGCAAAGAAAAGGGATCCTCCCGACAAAAGGAGAAATCTCATTCTCTTTCAGCAATGACCAGCAGAGTGACAACACCTTGTTATCTGGTGGAGGACGCCATGCGTTCGTCTTTAGACGACGCATTGGCTAAGCCTTTCACCGGTAGTAGTCGTCTCTTTCACTACCAACCGATGACTAAAACACCGGATTTAGACGAACTCCCCAAAGTGACTAACACTTTGCTAAAGCTTTATATACTGAACATGTTAAAACTTTAAATACCGAATAAGGACACATATATACCCAATAAACGAATAACGCATTTTTAACACCTTGACTGGGGGATTCAACCATTTCAATTGTATTCAGGGAGAATATCCTCATCCACTGGATGGTTGTTGAACCCAGAAATAAAGAAAAAATATTTTTAAAAATGTCTTCGTCTCCTATCTTTTACTATCTTCTTTCATTTAATTCTTTTACAGCCTTCTTATCCAAGAAGTTAAACCAACAAAACAAAAGTGGGATAAGAGAAGGATAACCTGGAATGGAGTCAGATACCAAATGGCAACACAGCTTGCTCTGGGACTCCATAATGTAGTGGTTAACGAGCTGAACTGCGATATCGTAGTGAGTTCTTACTCCAGAGTCACTTTCAGACTAATACTCCTGGGAAAGGAATGAAGATGAATGAATGCCACAGGATTGGCTTCTCATGAGAATGAATTAACCCCTTCTTTTGCTCTCTTCATTTGCAATTCCTTTGATAAAAGTGTCGTCCACGTAGCGTAATGGTTAACGAGCTGAACTGCAATATCGTAGTTAGCGAGTTCGAACTTTAATCTCGCTATTACATTCACTTTCAGACTAATACTCAAGGGAAAGGTATGAACCCCCTTTTACCCCCCCCCTCCAGCAATGGGTCAAATAGTACTACTACTGTTCTTCTAAAAGGATGGTTTTGGCATTGAATAACCCGTAAAAGTTGATATGCCAATAAACAAGCCAAATTTATATAGTCCGTCATTACTTCAATTTTAGAAATTCCCAGTACTGAATAAGTAACAATAAATTTGACAATATTTGCATAAAGTGGCAATGATAAAGTTGGAGGGGAGCAAATGGAATGGCTCCTTTGAAGTGAATAGGAAAAAAAAGAAAGAAATAGAAATAAAATTAAAATATTTTTTAAATGCAGAAAGTTCGGGGTGACGCATGTGCAAAAACAAAGGAACCGTCCCTGCAAAAGAAAGAAACCCGTTCTCTTTCAGTAGTGTCCGCTGAATTGAAAACATTTATATCTTTTTTTGCTGCTTGTGGAAGGCCTCACGTGCCTGTTTTATGCGGCACTCTGGTTTATCTTTCCACTTTTAGCAGAAGTCTTAGCAATAAAAATTAAAATATAAAAGGTATCGCCATCTTTCTTCCTTTCTTTCATACGCCATTGCTCTTCCTGAAGATATTCTTCAAGGATGGGATCTTTTTCACTCTTTTAGAACCTCGTCAAGTCGGCTGGGGCTGTAAGATATGCCGACTGCATCTCTGCAGAGGGGTAAGATCCTTTCCAACGAGGGTCCTGAAAATGACACTAAACCATCTGATGGTCAGGCTTTCGGGAATGTAGAGCTTTCCTTTATTGCTATTACACCGAGTGGTACAGCTTGTTAGGGTCCTATCTATGGACCAAATAGAACTGTTCTATCTTTTACTAGGGATTATCATTAATATTAAATCGAATCACTTATATTAAGAAGCGATACTTGAAACCATTTAACTGTGTGCAAACAAATGAGCTCCGACACATTTGAAAATAAAGTTACCAACAAACTATTCACGTAAATATTCTCTCTCTCTCTCTCTATATATATATATATATATATGTGTGTGTGTGTGTGTGTGTGTGTGTGTGTGTGCGTGTATGCATGTGTGTGTGTGTGTGTGTAAGCAGCATTTGGCATCAATAACCATTAATGATTGATAAGCCATAAAACCAAAAAGCCTAAGCCTAACCATCTTTTAGTTCCTTTGAGAGATTAAAATCAAATTTTCCATTTATCTTTTTTATTTTTTCAAAAGTTTTTGGAGGTCTTGGAAGGAGTGTTTGGGTTCATGACTTTATTTTACGAAATTCCCAGTATTTTGAAATATGCACTCAATTTCCTTTGATTCGTTGTTGGCCTTTGAAATCTGGGGAATCAAAACAAAACATGATGTCATTATATATATATATATATATATATCATTTGGTCACATTCCACGAGAGTATCTTTGTCAGCGGATTAAATTTTCAACCGACCAAAATTTCAGGAGTACATTATCCATTTTAAAGATTGGTAATATTTCGTTTTATTTCGTAACATTCTAACAGTAAATTTTACTAATGTTGAATACAAGAGAGAATTATAATCGTTGAATTCAGCAAATGTACCTTCAGTTATGGTTTAAATAGTATCACTGTTGTTTTTCTACAAAGATGCCTTTAGCATTTGATAACTCACGAAGGTCGATATGCCATTAAAGAAAGAAACCGAAACCAAATCAAATGTCCGCCTGTCCCGATTTCAACCAAATATTCAGGAATTGTTTGCGTCATCTTTTAAAAGGTTTTTAATTCTATTTGGAGATCGAATTTGAAATTCCTTTTAGATTTAATTTTTTATCCTCTTTCTATATGTCTTACTATCCCCATCGATATAAAAGAACGTCTGTTCCACATTTCTATTCTTTTCAGTGACAAAATGTTTCCCTTTGTTATGTACAGAAACAGTTTCCTGTTTTAGAATGGCTGCAGACAAAGCACAAATACAAACTGTCTCAGACTGGCATCTAATCTAAAAAAAGTAACTTATTGCATGGCCAGATCTATGCAGTCACGAACAGAGATAGAGATCCTGAGAGACTGTATAAAAATTTGTTTCTTCGAAAAAAAAATCAAGCCAACTACGTGTGGACTTGATTTGGCCAGAGTGGGAAAAGGAGAAGGAATCCCAGACAATACGACACCAAAGAGTTACTTCCTCTTTTTTTGTTGAGAACTACTATTCAGATCCTCAGTACGAGTTCGGGGACCGAACTGATTGCACGAAAAACTTAAGCTAGCAGATGGGTTTCGTCACTCGCTTCTTGATTGAATCTTCCCAAGAAATAAAAGTAAAATTAAACGAAAGTCGATTACTGAAATTCTACCCAGTTAAACAACTGAAAGAAAATTTAAACGAGAATTCTGCTGAAAAGAACTTTAAAGAAGACTCGCAACTAAATGAACTCTGAAACATTTCTACAAAACAAAAAAGCAAAAACAAAAAAAGAAAAGAAAAATACTCAAATTCAAAGAACTCTGAAACATTTCTACAAAAAAAAATATTCAAATTAAGAACTTTGTTTCCCGGACACTCTCTCAGATAAGTTCCAGCAAATTGCACTAAAATTTACAACACTTTATCTTTTCTATCCCTTTCTTTCTTGTTTCTTTTGTATAAAATTCCTTTTTAAAAAACTTTATTGTCTGTTTTATCTATTCGATTCAGTATCCGAACTAGAAAGCTGCAGAACTTACTGTTTAAACTTACCATTTGAATTTACCGTCTAATATTGCACACTAAAGCCCCCTAAAAACATTACCCAGTTGAATACTAAACTTGGCTTTAGTGTCATTCACTCCAAATCAAATTCTATTTCCTCAAATTCCTTTAAATTGCATATTTTATCCCCTATACATTTTTTTCTTTATATTGCAAATTTTAACCTTCAAATTTTTCCTTTGACTGTAAATCCTCAACAAAAGGCCAAAGAAGGAGAACTCACACATAGAAAGCAACGTTGTCTATACAGAGCTTCTTTTATTATGAAAATATTTGTAATATCAGATTTTGGAAGTGACATGCTTGTTAGGCATTAATAAATATAAAAAAGGTTTCTATAAAAAGTACTTTATAAACATCAATGGGCATCCTGAAACCTGTATCATGGATAAATACTTCTTTTTTTTCTTTTGTCTTATTTCATTTAAAAAGCTAGACTAATAATAAATATAATGAATAATGAATATGTTAAATAAGCTATAACAACAACAACAACAACAACCACAAAGTTAAGTTAATTCAGCAAACCTGCACAAAAGGAATGCAAGAGTAAGTATGACTGAATCGGAAAAGTGATCTACTGGGAATTGTGCAAGAGATTAAAAATTGAAAATGCTCCAAAATGGTATAGGCACAAACCAACACGGTCCCCTAAGACATGGAAAAGAGAATGGAAGAAGAGGAGATAAGTGGAAGAATCGAAACCATCCGGACCAAAGCACTGTTAAAACCAACTTGAATACTTAGAAGAGTCCTTGAGACTCGAGAAAAATTGCTGTCACTCAGACTTCAATGAAAAGTCACTAGCTAAAACTAGCGTGAAAAACGCATCGAGTAAAAATAGTCATAAACGTATTTTATTGTTTTAATTGTTCATGACAGCTGTTTCAAGTTCAATACACTCATTCAAATAATAACATACTTTCTTGTTCAAAGATAATAATAAGGTATAAAATAGGAGAAGTGAATTAATTGCAAAATACAAACACCAGAGAAAATTCCTATTGTACCATTTGTCCCCGGAATGACTTCGTTGCATGTTTCTTTGTTTCTTTGTTTCTCTGTTGTAACCTAACAAAAAGTTACTGAATGACAAATAACTCAAACAGAAGTTTATATAACATTAACAAAATACAATACTCGTCAGCAGCGTGAAGAAGGTATCCACTGCTAGTGGTGACTACTTAGTCAACTTAATTTACCCTCCTCACAGTAGGGTCCAATGTTTTTATGAGGAATGGGACATACCTATTAATGTTCACCGGTAGGGTATATAACTCTCTCTCTCTCTCTCTCTCTCTCTCTCTCTCTCTCTCTGCTTGCTGTCTTGGTTGCGGTTTCCTTTTTTTCTCTCCTCTCCAGAAGTTTTCGGATTTTGTTATCATATTTAAATGTTAATTTAATGTAGTTCAAAATCATTTTAAACATTATCTAAATCAGATCTATTGGACTCATACGTTGTAACTCTATCAGGTACTACCAATCTGGGTCAGAGTGGACCTGAGAGTAATGGCAACAAAGGCAGGACTCCACACTCTCTGGAGTTCAAGAACTGAAGTCTCACCACCAGGTGCAGTTTAGCGTTAAACCCGTGACATTTTGAATGTGTGTGTGTGTTTGTATGTGTATGTATATATACACACGCACACACATATATATATATATATATATAATGACTGTTGTGCAAACAGCATTATTGCTTCCAATTAAGTTTTCATCAAACGAGTTCAAGCATGGTTTCTATGCCAAATCATCATGATCACGAGCCCAGAGCACCCCAGTAGTACCTCACGATACCACTAGGCTTTGTTGGTTAGTCGTCACTCAGTGGGAATGGCATATCTAGCATATCTATGCTGATACAGTTGTTCTGATGCCTTATTCTGAAATTTTTTTTACCCCTAATACAAATTTCCTCTTATCTGATTGTGAAAGTTCAAGATTAGTCAGGTATGCGGAGGTTGGGTTTGTAAGAAAAGTTCGGTATCCGACCCAATTTAGAAATATATTTGTTATCCAGAACACATTGTTCTCTCATATCTTGGTATTTTTTCCAACTTACGCTGATGCACCTAGTGGATATCGTCCTCAAAAGGGGTTGATAATTCGACATTGAAAAGTTTCCTTAAATTATCGGCCCAAATGACGATATCTGGATGTCGGACGGTGAGAAAGGCGTGTTGGTGTTCCATTTGTGTGTGTGTGTACACACACATATATATATATCGAGTCTGCGTCCGAAGACAATGGGTGTGGATTATTTATATGAGGAATTTCATATAAATCAATGGGAGTGTTCGATGTATGACTATTGTTATATATTCCTTATCCAGGTTTATATGATAAAATTCACGTACAGAGCGTAAACAATGCAATTAGAAGAAAACTCAAATCTGGTTAAATTGTCATTATAAATTTATTTTGGCGAAGAATATCCTTACATCTTCGTCTCATTAGATGACTCCACACGTTTTATTTGAGATTGAAAAACAGCAAATATGGATTACAGTCTATATATATATATGAATGGAAAAAAAAAAGAACTATATAAATTTAAATTCTCGGGCGAAAGTAAAGGGGATTAAAACAATAAAGTATTAGAAAAAGTAAGAAACCAGAAAAAAGGTGTTCTTGTAAAATTAACCATCCTAATTTGAACATATGCAAGATTTTTCATAGCTGGTGGAATTTTTTGAATGTAAGCTTGTAAACTATTATCTCTATATATTTTTCTGTTTACTCTTTTTACATGTGTTAAATCCCTCAGTTAATGGGGCCATCATCCTCCTTCTTCTAAAAAAACTATCGGCACCCACCTGGTGCCTTTTATTATCCCAAAAATGGCCAAACACAATTAACCACTCCAGAAATTCAAAAAACATAATTGCGAATTAATATCTAAGGTTCCAAGAATCTCCTTCTCTACATAAATCCCCCACGTCATATAATACAAGTAATTACTAAAATAAATGTTATTATTTTCAATAGAATCATCCAAAATCAATATCCTTATTTTTATCAAAAGTGGGAGCCTCGGTGGCCACCAATCAGGATAATTTAAATTTACCTTTATGTCTACATTTAAACACAAGTTCGTTACGTTCATTAAGTAGTAGTCTGCGATCCTTAAAATTGATTATACTAATTTTTTCATCGATACACAAGTTACATCTACCATTGAAACTATTCGCGGTTGAAGACTGCCTATTTTCCACTTTATTGGTGTGTGAGGGGGTAGCTCCTGATCCTTAAGATTCAAAAAAAGATTTACAGCGATTTGGTTTCTAAGTCGCGGATTGGAGAAAGAATGTATCTGGTTATACAGTCTTTGTTTCCAATTCCCTGCAGAGATACCTATATAAACCCTCTCCCCATCATTGTTATATCACATGGGGGAAATGCACGCTTGGTATATGAGGTTCTTCTAGTTGCATCATCCGCTCAAGGGGCATTCCCTTTTTTTTCTAAGGTTACAGGACACCTCAACTGGTCCCCCACTATTCCTATTTAATTCGTCTAATAACTTCCTGTTGCAGTTATTTAAGATACTATGCATATTGTTCGTACAAGAGTAACTAATTTTTACGGTGTTCCTATTAAAATATTTCCTTAATGGATTGTTCCTATTAAAGATTTAGGCAGTATTTGCCTGTGTTAATGTTTGTAAGTTTAGAGAATGGCGGGTTAAACCAGATTACTCTTCTCTTTCTATTTTTCCTTGTCTGTTTGAGTGATTATTATTGGTTTCACCAACTTTGACGAGTGCGTGGGTCCCATTTCTACTATTTCATCCATTAGAGCCGGAGCTCCTTGGGTTCACATATTCCAGTCTACCTTGGATTCCGCTGTTTTTGAAAGCTTCATCATATATCCTTTTTATCTCCTCAAAAATTTTTTACATGAGGATAGTCTATCCTCTGGTTCGCGGCATTAGGAATCTACTTCAGTATCGATCTTGGGTGGTTAGAGTCAATATTTATGTAAGTTGGGTGGAATTGCTTTTACTAAAAGGTTCGAAGGTGCCGTTATCTAAGTAGAGTGTGACATCATGAAAGTCAGCTGTCTTAAAGTTTGAGGCTATTTCAAGTCATTTAAATGCCCTAAAAATCTTTTTCTGTATTTTAGAGATCTTGGGGTCGTTAATATCCGGGATGAAGATAATTCCGTCATCCTGGTAAAGCCCCACCAGCTCTAAGTTAACAATACGACCCAACGTGGCCAATATATATATATATATATATATAGTGATATTTGTATAGTTTGGTTTCGGTTTCATCTTTTTTAATGGCATATCAACTTTTATAAATTATTTAATATCAATGCTCTCCTTGTAGAAGAACAGCAATGATGTTATGGGTAAAAGGGGTTCATAGCATTCCCAAAGGTATTAGTCCGAAAGTGAACATAATAGCATGATCGGAGTTCGAACTCACTTACTTCGAGGCCACAGACCTGTATTTTGACTATATATATATATATATAAGCAATCACTCGATATGGGTGCCCGTGGTGTAATGGTTATCGTTGTAGGAAATGGAAACAGCGACACGAGTTCAAATCCTGGATGAGACTGATTGCATTTCACATATTACTAGTACTCTTGGGAAAGGCATGAATCCAATTATTCTCCCTGTGGGTAAATGTATTCTTCAGCCTTGGTGAAGCAACTAGTCGAGGAGAAGGAAAACTCTGAATTCATAACTGTTAAACTTCGCTTAAAAATTGACCTTGTGTCATATCCTGCCCGAACTGAGGGGTTGGTAAATACGGATATGGGTTAAACCGGCTCCACATGTTGAATCGACGGCATCTCAGATCACTACACTTCATGTTAGTATTGATGCGTGAGGTTTGTTTGAGATCAGAGTCCGAAGGTGGTCCCCAGCCATATTCGGATTCATTGATCCCGTTGGCAAGGAAATTTTTTTGGAGGAGGTCTTACACCCTGCCGCTTTGCAGAGATGCAGTCGACGTATTCTGGGCCCAGCCGACAAAGCAGTTGTGGCTCTGTGTCAGACAAAATTTAACGTAATAAATAATAGTCAGGTGTTCTCCCTCAACTTTATAACTGATAGGGTAATATTTCAGCATACAAAAGATACCTTTACGATATTGTTATGTTAGTGAGGGTCTTAAGGAACTTAAACAATTCATTCCAACGGTTCCCGATTATCACTTAACATTGACAGGTGTTACTTGTTGGCAGAGGAACAGTAAGTAGTAACTGCATTTTAGGGATTCTGAACAGGTGCCAAAACGAGAAAGGAGAGTAATCAGAAGAACAGCAGTAACTTCTTTGAGATGAAGGCAGAGGTTCACCTGTAATGGATAGTGGAAATTGCGTCTGTAAGAAAATAACTCTATAAGCTTTCTTTTCTAAAAAATAAATACATATATCTTTTTAATGCTTTGTTTTTATTTATCGGAAATCTAACCCGGAAGAAAATGATAATACATATTAAACCTTTTGCTGGCGTATGAGACTGTAGGTGAGTTCCTTAAGCCATACCGTGTGTGACTATCGTCAAATCCCTGAAGCGTTCTGTGTGCATCTATGAGCCATCGAATTCTTGCGCATATATATATATATATATATATATATAAACTGATGTATTATTATTTCAAAATCTTTTTGTCTTCTGTGACAAGCAGTCTCATGTGTTGTTAAAATACAATCATCTGATAGAAAGTGGAAGTAATCTAGTTATATGACCTATATATTTGATATTGAGTAAATTGAAGCATATTCGGTTAAGTACAAGTTTATTTTCCGACGATAGATTGATAGATAGATAGATAGATAATGTTTTTCGTTGGTCGAATGAGAGAAAAAAAGTAAATATTTTAAAATGAATAGGTCCTCAACTGAACTTGCTTTTAAGTCATTTATGCTTCTTCAACACGTGTTTCTGACGTTTTAAGTCGTCTTCAGGAAGTAGATGGTTTATTTGAGTCTACCTTTGGTTTTTACAGTGGCGACTATTTTGATAGGGTTCTGGTTCTTTTTAATTTCAGGATTTGTGTTTGTGAATCTCTAATTCGAGTAAATTGTCCGTGACAAACTTTCGTCTCTGCAGATGTTTCTCTCTCTCTCTCTTTTCACACACACACACACACACACACACACATATATATATATATCATCATCATCATCATCATGTCGTGCTGGTAGCACGGATATCCCTGACCCTCTGTCGTCACCCCTCCCTATCGTTCATCGCCCTAGGCAGGTCTTCGGGACAACATCCCGTATCCTCACATAGCTGCTGAATGTACATATATATATATATATATATATATATGTGTGTGTGTGTGTGTGCGTGTGTCTTTTATGATCCAGTCAGGAACTCATTTTATTAGTTAACTACGATAGAAAAGCAAATTAGGAAATATGATAATACGTTAGTGTTCAGTAGTCTTTAATATTATTCATAATACAGCAAGAATTAGTTCATAGTACGATGGTATAAGAAAAGAAAAGAAAACAAACAAAAATGCCGAGAAATATTATAATCTCAGATCCCTGACAGATATATTATTGTTACGATGTATGATGAATGCCACATCTTGACAGATGAAAGCCATCTTCATCGCCAAAATTACCACTCAAATATCCTGAAAAATATGCAAGATGCGTAAAATGATAAGGTAGGACGTTATAGTGACATACGTTGTACGACATTTACGCTTCTCTCTTTGTCTACATAGCAACAACCCAGTGACAAGCAGAGCAAGATAACTGGTGAATATTCAAATTGCAGTTTTTATTTCAGAGTACGTTCTCTTAGACTGTTCCCATCAAACGGATACCTGCAAGTCAGCAGAGATTTGATGTTCGATCTTACTTCTCCAGTTAACTTCGAGAAAAGTTGAGATCACCACGTCTTAGTCATTGGACAAGAGACCCTCCAACCTCCACTTATATATATATATATATATACGTGTGTGTGTGTGTGTGTGTGTGTGTGTTCCTAAAATATTCGTTAATTTTAAATGTAAACGCAGTCATTTACTAAGCATAACTTAGGCCAGAAGTACAAAACACCCAATGATCGAACTTACTAAAAACGGTTTGCTAGCCTATGTTGCCTTTGTTGCTAACCATTTTACCACGTGAGGCCTATATAACAGTAACATTTTACCACGTGAGGCCTATATAACAGTAACATTTTACCACGTGGGGCCTATATAACTGTACCATTTTACCACGTGAGGCCTATATAACCGTTACATTTTACCACGTGAGGCTTATATAACCGTAACATTTTACCACGTGAGGCTTATATAACCGTAACATTTTACCACGTGAGGCCTATATAACCGTAACATTTTACCACGTGAGGCTTATAAAACCGAAACCCAGTATTTTTTATGCTCATCATAATTACATTTTTGTTAGAGCAATACACTGAAAATGGTTTTTGAGAATAAAGCACATTCCTGTCTAATTTGCAAAGGAGTGATAACTTTTCAAGCTGAATGTAATTTTTTTAAATCATGGAAATTCTCGATATAACGCTGATCACTATGAAATACTAATAAGAATCCTTGACTCCTTCCTAAATAGAAGCATCAATATCATCACGGACAGCTGTTAACTATAGAATGCTAATTAGAATCCTTTAATTCTTCTTGATTTGAAGCACGTCCTGTTGTCTGAAGTGATAGAATGCACCGACAGTACCTCTGCAAAAGTGTAAGACTCCCTATCCCAACCAAATGTCCTGGGTATAATAAACTGCATCTGATGGTGAGGCTATTTTTCTGGAGCTTTGGAGAATATGGATTACTCCTTTATTGTGATTATTCCCAGGTTCACTCTGACCTGGACGGATAGAATCTGTTAGAGTCCAATTTATGGATCAAATAGAATTATTCAATCATTTATTAAGGATTATTATTATTAGTTATTTAAAATCGGGCAGCTGTGAGTAAATTATTTATATTTCATAGGATTACGTGATGAATAGAATTACAAATGTTAAATAGCAAGACTTGAAACCATTTGACAGTATGCAAACAAATGATTAATAATAAATAGGATTATTGGTGTTAGGTTTGGTTTAGTTTTATGGCATATCAACCCTTGGAGTTTAATTAATACCAATTCCTTTTTATACACATATATTTAATATATAGGATTTGGTTTGTTTAGTTTGGTTTGGTTTGGTTCCTTTGTTTTAATGGCATATCAACCTTTGTAGGTTATATAATGCCAAAACCATTCTCCTAGAAGAACAGTAGTGGTACTATTTAACCCATAGCTGGGAGGATAAGGGGGTTCATACTTTTCCCAAGGGTATTTCCCGAAAGTGAACGTAATAGCGCAACTGGAGTACGAACTCGCGTACTACGATTCCGCAATCCATCAGTTTAACCATTACACCACGAGGACACCCCCGGTTTGTTTGGGTTTCATGGTATATCAACTATTGTAGGTTATTTAATGCCAAATCTATTTTTATACACTAAACAGTTCTATTTCAAACAATTCACTTTAGCATGAGTTTAAACGTCAAAAAAGTTCTATAACAAACTATTCAGTTTAGTCAACAAAGTTAAATAGTTCCAAGTATTGCTATGTATCACGAACAATTCAATTAATCATCAGTCATTTATTTACACAGTTAAATTTAAAAACACTTCAGCTTAGCATAAGTACGCTGTTTAAATGTCAAAACAGTTCTATTTCAAACAATTTAGTTTAGCATAAGCATACAGTTTAGTTCTATTTGACCCATAAATAGGACCCTATCAGGTGCTACCACTCCGGAGCAGAGTGGACCTGAGAGCGATGACAATAAAAGGTTAGTGGGTAGAGTATTCGCCAATGGTCCAGGAGACCTGGGTTCAATCCCAGGTCGCGTCATACCAAAGACTTTAAAAATGGTACTTGATACCTCCTTGCTTAACACTTAGCAATATAAGGGCGCTACTCCTTTCCCTGGATTGCTCCACTTTACCCTTGATGCATACCTAATATTGCTGAGGCCAGTTAGGTCAATGAGCAGGTCAATGTCTCGTATTTAGTCAGATTTATTGATTGCTTGATTTTAATAGGGGAGGGTGCTACTCCTTTTTCTGGATTGCTCCACTTTATCCTTGATTCTTACCTTATAATGCTGAGTGTTAAGGAAGGCGGCAAGTACTATTTTTTGAGTCTTTGGCATGACTCTACCTGGGATTGAATAGTTAAATGCTTGTTTGTTTGGGTTTTATGGCATATCAACCTTTGTAGGTTATTAAATGCTTAATCTATTTTTATACAAATGAACAGTTCTATTTCAAATAATTCACAGTTTAATTGTCAAAACATTTCTATTTCAAGCTATTCAGTTTAGTCAAACAGTTCTAATTCAAACAATTCAGTTTAGTATAGTTTTTGTTTACAAGCAGTTAAATGTCAAAACAGTTCTATTTCGAACAATTCAGTTCAGCATAAGCACTCGGTTTAGTTCTATTTGACCCTATCAGGTGCTACCACTCCGGGCCAGAGTGGACTTCGGAGCGATAGCAATGAAGAGTTACTCCGCATTCCCCAAAGCTCCAACAGTATTGAAGACTCATCATCAGATTGTTTAAAGTCATATCTAGGATAATCGTTGAGGGAGTCTTACCTTTCTGCAGAGATACAGTTAGCGTATTCTACTGTCCCAGCCGACTGGACAACAGAGTTTCAAGTGTTGCTATATAATAGTAAAAAAGTAATGTTGGCGACCGTAGTCAAGGGCGACCAGAAGTCTCCCTTTTCAATAGCTACTACACTGAGATGGAGGGGAGGGCGCTACCCCTTTCTCTGGATTGCTCCACTTTACCCTTTGATACGTACCTTATAATGCTGAGTGTTAAGCAATGGAGGTATCAAGTACCATTTTTAAAGTCTTTGGCATGACGCGACCTGAGATTGAACCCAGGTCTCCTGGACCATTGGCGAACACTCTACCCAAAGGTCAATGAGCTGGTGTTGCTATATAACAGCCACAATTTAAGATCAGTCATTTGTTTGTACACTGTTGGTAATTTCACTTTTAAATGGGTTAGAACTAATTTGTTTTCACATTAGAATTGCTGCTGTTTAAATAGTTTCAATTTTTGCGAACACTAATAATTCTATGCAATATTAATCATTTGTTTACACACAGTGAAGAGGGTATAAGTATTGTTATTTAATACTAATTATTTTATTCAACACCATTCATTAATCTGTACACAATCAAATGGTTCCAAGCATTGTTATATTATACCAATAATTCAATTTAGGCATACAGAGTTTCAAGTATTGCTATTAAACACTAATAATTCTATTCAATATTATTCATTTATTAGCACACAGTTAAATGTTTCAAAGTATTGTGAGGCATCACTAACAATTCAATTATACATCAGACATTTTTTACATACAGTTAAATAGTCAAACAGATCTATTACTAACAATTCAATTAAGCATAAGTACATATTTTAAATGTCAAACAGTTCATTTGACCCATAGATAGGACCCTATCAGTGGCTACCACTCTGGATCAGAGTAGACCGGGGAGTAATGGCAATGAAGGGATACTCTATATCCCCCAAAGCTCCAAGACCATCAGATTGTTTAGTGTCATATCAGAACACTCTTTGGTGGGACTTATCCCTCTGCAGAGATGCAGTGGGTGTATTTTACAGGGGTATATTGATTTTAAACAAGAATAAAAGAAACTATATAACTGTGTGCAAACAAATAAGCTCTGACAACTTAGAAATAAAGTAACCTACAAACTATTCACTTACAAATCACACACACACACACACACACACACACACACACACACACACACATATATATATATATATATATATATATATATATATATATATATATATATATATCATAGATCCCCAACCAAACTAATTGAAGTCTGATGGGCTTCTCTTTGAACGCTTTTTTTATTTAACCAATGAAATATCATAAAAGTTTAGGGCAGAAGTAGATCTATAAGATCTTTTTTTTATCTTATTTTATCTTTGCACTTCATTATTTATTTGTTTTTTAGGTTGGTTGGTTGGCTGTCTGAGTTTTATGGCACATCAACCTTTGTAGGCTATTTAATGTCAAATCCATTTTTATGAAAATATTTCTATTTCAAACAATTCAGTTTAGGATAAGTACGCAGTTTAAATGTAAATACAGTTTAAGTGTGAAAAACATTTCTATTTCAAGCTATTCAGTTTAGTCAAGCAGTTCTAATTCAGCTAATTCAGTTTAGTATAAGTTCAGATTTTGTTTACACACAGTTAAATGTCAAAACAGTTCTATATTAAACAAATCAGTTTAGTGTAAGTACAGTTTCAATGTTAAAAAAACAGTCCTATTTCAAATAATTCAGTTTCGAATAAGCACGCAGTTTAAATATAACTTTGGTTTAATTATCAAAAACATTTCTATTTCAAGCTATTCAGTTTACTCAAACAATTCAGTTTAGCATAAGTATGTTATTAGTTCTATTTAACCCATAGATAGGGCCCTATCAGGTGCTACCACGCCGGGCCAGAATGGACCTGGGAGCAAT
Organism: Sepioteuthis lessoniana; assembly: GCA_963585895.1. Taxonomy (NCBI): domain Eukaryota; kingdom Metazoa; phylum Mollusca; class Cephalopoda; order Myopsida; family Loliginidae; genus Sepioteuthis; species Sepioteuthis lessoniana. Next base: position 64,175,622 of record OY757934.1, read on the forward strand.
GGCAATGAAGGGGTGCTCTGCATTCCCCAAAGCCCCAGCATAACTGGAACCTCACCATCAGATTGTTTAGTGTCATATCCAGGACTCTCATTAGCGGGGGGTCTTACCCCTCTGCAGAGGTGCAGTCGGTGTATTCTACAGCCCCAGCCAACTGGGCAATTTTTTTTTTTTAGATTCAAACTTTACTAATTCATCAATCCCAACAACCTGACTAAACATACCGTTCTGTCGGTGGGGCTTAGAATATGCTGACTGTATCCCCTGCAAAGAGTAACTTCTCAAAAAAAAAGGCAGTGTCCTGAGTATGACACAAAAACTGCATCTGATGGCGAAGCTTCAGTTCTGAAAATTTGGGGAGTTTGGAGAACTCCTTTATTGCCATTACTCCCAGGTCCACTTTGATCCGGATTGGTAGTACCTGTCAAACTCCTGTCTATGTGTCAAAATTATTAGTATTCGTCGGACCGTTTACAAAAAACTCTTAAGAAACGGTATTTGTCTTGCCTCCCAGCAGGCAGGACTTGATACAAGGTCATTTTATAGTAGGGGTTCGGGAGGGGGAGGTCGCACACGAGCTGAGACTTGTATGCTGCTGGCGAATGCTGTTCATCAGATTACAAGTTGCAGTGTGAACTATACTAGCCTTTGACAAGTCTCTCGGCACGTAGGCCAGATGACCTTGCTAGTCATAGCTTCATTAGACCCGAAAGTCTAGTGCTATGCTTGTCATTGAACTTTCGTTTATCCGAAAGTCGTGAAACTCGTCAGAAACAACATGGCGAATCCTGTTCATTAGATCACAAAGTACAGTGTGAACTATGCTAGCCTTTGACAAGTCTCCCGGCACGTATGCCAGGTGACCTTGCTGGTCATAGCTTCATTAGACCCGAAAGTTTAGTGCTATGCTTGTCATTGAACTTTCGTTCACCCGAAAATCGTGAAACTCGTAAGAAACAACAACATGAACACCATCATCATCATCTTGTCATGCCATCAGCACGGATATCCCTGACCCTCTCTCGCGACTCCTCTCTATCGTTCATCGTTTCTGGTAGGTCCTCAGGGCTACATCCCGTATCCTCACAGACCTGCTGTATGTAGGTTCGAGCTGGTCGCCCTGCTTTTGCTCGGCCATGTGAGGGGATCCATAGGAGAACATCACTTATGAGCTCGTCCCTGCTTCTCCAGCAGTGTCCTGCATGTCTGGTTCGTCTAACTTTGATAGTTTTCGTAATGGGTGGTAGGTGGCCGTATAGCTGCTGATTTGTGGGGTGTTACCTCCAGGACTTGTCCAGAACGTAGGAATGTACAATAAACGCGATTCCCTAATCTTTAGCCACAGATACTCCTATACTGGTTGAAATGCCATTAAAATCAAGCAATCATTAAATCTGACAAAATACGAGACATTATTTCTGATAGTGTTTATTTAAAAAAAAAAAGACGCTTCTCACAAATTACTTCACTATATCATAGTTGGCATCGGTGCGTTGTTTGTGAGGGTACGATGTCTATTGCAGAAAAGTAGTAGTGTTTGCGTCTGTTAGCATCTGACGGTTAAAATGTCAGTCCTCTGAGGCATCTCTGAACTGCTGTTTTTTCTATATCACAAAGTTTACCAGACCGAGTAAAGATGGCGAACACCGACTGAATGACAAACAAACAGGTTATTTCCTTCTGGGACGCTTTATTTGGTGAGCTTATTATCAAAAAGATGTACCATCTGGTAGCATGTCCTGCTGTGCATTATAAGCTTTCAAGATTTACCAACAGGCGTACTAATATTACAACCCACATATTAAGGTACCCTCTGCAACCAGTTTGTGTACAGGGGGCTGTGGAGGCAGGTGTCTAATACAGAAGGAGCATTAATAATAATAATGATGATAATAATGAGAGATTTTGATAACTTCTTATGATATAAAAAAATTCAGCCGATTTATTACATTTTTATCACAAACATTAACTCCTGTTTCGACCCATTTATTTTTTTAGTTATTTTCTTGTACATTTCTTTTTGCTTTGATTTGTCTAAATTTCTGTGATGAAGCTTGATAATTTTTTTCACTTAGAATTTTCAGACTATTGTCTTCATCTTCATGAAGATGAAGATAATAGTCTAAATATTCTTAGTAATAAAAATATTGCGTTGAGTCTTTTATCCTGAATAATGTCTTTTGTAGTTGACCAGTATTTTTTTCCTTTTTTAACTATCCCATATTTGTGATACTCACACCAAGTTTTAGACATCGTTGCCCGGGAACAATCGACGTTTTTCACCACACACCACTTTGAACAAATTTTTACAACCCTTTCCATTGTTTTAATAAAGAGTTCTTTTGTCAGAGCTATACTTCTTTCAATGATTTATGCCCAATCGTTCATTGAGGTCTTCAATATTGTCTTTTAGCTGTAAACTTATCTGTATATCTAGGCTTCTGCCGGTATTTGTTTTAGGAATACAAATAAGATCATTCCATAATTTTTTCCTTAACATTGGGCTCTTCTATAACATTTTCCTCTGCATAGCTTACAAAAAATATGCCGTTAATTTAAATAATTCAATCTAGTTTGCTTAAGGAATATTTTATTACGCCAAAATGTTCAGCTATTAGTGAAAAAAACCGGACATTGGCCAAGCGGTTAGAGTGTTCGCCAATGGCCCGGGAGACCTGGGTTCAATCCCAGGTCGAGTCATACCAAAGACTCAAAAAATGGTACTTGATGCCTCCTTGCTTAACACTCAGCATTATAAGGTGCGGATCAAGGGTAAAGTAGAGCCATCCAGGGAAGGAGTAGCGCCCTCCCCTACATCTTGGTGTAGTAGCTATCGAAAAGGGAGCCTTCGGGTTACCCTCGACTGTGGTCGCCAACTTTACTTTTTTTTTTTATTAGTGAAAAAATGTTTTGTGCCTTATCTCTTATTAGTTTATTAACAGCTAAATAAAAAAAACCCAAAGTGAACATCCTTTAAGTATGATAATTCCATAATTTTTGCCCGGGGTAGTCGATTGTTGTAAGCCAATATCCAGTTTGATGAAATATAGGTAACAACGAAAAAGTACCTGGTTCAACACGTCTATTTTGCTACACAGTATGCTAAATTCTCATCAATATGTCACAATTTTTTTTAACGATTTGAAATACTTTTACTAGGTAGAAATCCATTTATTCTTCTTGGCAATGTCTAGGTGTCTAGCAGACGACATATCTTATATCGGAACAACACTTTTCATGTTTTTATATTCACTGTATTTGTGCAAGCGTTCAGTTTGCATAGGCATTCAGTTTGTGTGGGCGTCTAATTTGTGTAAGCATTCAATATGTGTCACCGTTCAGTTTGTGAAGGCGTTCAGCTTGTGTCGGCATAAAGTTAGCGTAGGCGTTCTGTTCGCACAGGCGCACATTGTGTCCAGACTTTACTGCTTCTACATTTGCCTAATACCGAATAACCATAAGTACAACTCCTGTTTCTGTGACCATTTTGCTAAAAAGATATTGTTGGGAAATGTAGATGATGGCAATGGTAAATCAGTGAAAATCGACAATGAGAAAAATGTTGGCAATGTCTTCTCTCCTAAATATTAAAACTGATCTTAGGATGAATCGGTTTTAATATAACTATATCGTTTTATTCCAGATTTAAATTTGTTATTTAGTGTATTTGCCTGAAGATAGCTTCTTTTCTAAATGGCCACCATCCAATGTGATCTCTTACACGAGCGACATCTATAAAATGATAACCCTTCAGTTTATAACAAACAATTCTTTCCTTTCAACGAGAATGATAAATAGAAAGAAAGAAAGAAAGAAAGAAAGAACAACTTGGCACTGGCAGAATGCTGGAATTGTTTCTGTTCCAGTACGATAAATATCTTTGATTACACTGGTTAGTTCGCGATCCTCCAAGAGATCTGCAATCTGGATCGTATGAAAGACAAGGGTTGGCCTCGCCAAATTTTGTAAATTCTTCGAAGTTATTGTGAAAAAGGAGGATGGCAAAGAATGAAATTTTCATTTTTACAAAGAATTTATGATGTTTATTGGCTTTAAAAAAATCTCTCACAAGATCTACTTTTATTGAGACAAACTCCCTTTAAAGAATTTTCATTATAATTAATCACAAAAATGATTGAGGAGAACAATTTTATAATTATCTTTCAATACTCTGAAAAAAATTATGACGAACGAAGAAAGCGCGATTGTAGAACCCACACTATTATTATTATTATTATTATTATTGAATAACAAACTAAATTAGAAATTGCTTTATTCTTTAAGTTAGGGTATTTTAATTGCGCTAACAAAGATCTTACTGCAATGTGCTATTTTTGTTGTGCTCGGTACAATGTAAAACTACAAAAATCGGATCATCATATTATAGATATTTAATATCTATGTTGTTTAACTATCTGTTTGTATTTAAGAATATATTAGGTGTATAATCATGGGGGAGGTGTTATACTTTTGAATTAACATCCTTATTCCGCGACACTAGATTCGACGGAATGACACATCTTGTTTTATTTATATCATAATTGCAAAGAAACAAGGGAAATACTCTATAACTAACATCTATAATTATCTTCCTTGTTAAATTATAATGATTGGGGTTTGCGCAAACGCAAACCTCAATCATTAGGAGGTTTCGGAAGCTGTTCGTAACAGTTTTAAGAATAGTTAATTGATAACAGTTTGTTGTCAAATGGTTCATTAGTCCCTTGTCGAATAAGCAGTGGACCTTGTGATTCTTGATTAAACCCCTAGAAAATGAGAGGCCGTGTTTATGGCGCTATCTAGAAGCACATATACCTGAGCAGTTTGAATTCCGTCTAGGGAATCCCTATTTTTGTATCACTGTTGGCTAGCAACAATACAGGCAATCAGGTTGTTAAATATTTTCTGCCACGAGCCCTAAGTAGGGTCCCCACGGGCATGGTAGGGGCGGTCAGGGCTTTATGGACTAATATATCAATACTCAGTCCCATCGTGTATTGAAGTCCTAGGGAAAAAATTGCTAATAGTCTGACAATTAATCCAAACTTGACGAACAGTCTAAATAAAATTTTAGACTCAAAGTTTACATGCACACGAAAAACGGTTTCATGGTTTTTGCAAGAAAAAAGAAAAGAAAAGAAAAGAATAAATAAAAGAATTAAAAGTAAAAAAAAAAAACTAAATAGAAAAATAAAATAAACAAAAATGAAACGAACGAACAAATGATAAATGAATGAAATTAAAATAAATAGATAAATAAATAAATAATAAAATGAAATACGATAAATAAATAAATAATAAAATGAAATACGATAAATAAATAAATAATAAAATGAAATACGATAAATAAATAAATAAATAATAAAATGAAATACGATAAATAAATAAATAATAAAATGAAATACGATAAATAGATAAATAATAAAATGAAATACGATAAATAAATAAATAAATAATAAAATGAAATACGATAAATAAATAAATAATATAAAATAAAATTGACGAATAAGTTGATAAAATAAAATAAAACAAAATAAAATAAATAAATAAACAAATAAATAAATGAAAAAATAAAATAAAATAAATAACAATAGAAAATAGATAAAATAATAAATGAAATAAGATATAAAATAAATAATAAAATAAAATTGATAAATGAATAAATAAATTAATTAATCAATAAAACAGATTAATAAATAAATCAAATAAATAAATAAATAAATAAGGAAATAAAAAGATAAATAAATAAAATAATAAAATAAAATAGGTAAATAAATGACAAAATAAGATAAATAAAATAAACAAATAAATAAATAAACAAACTAAATTAATAAATTCAAAAATGAAATAGGTAAATAAATGAACAAAATAAGATAAATGAATAAATAATATCAAATAAATAAATAAATGATAAAATAAAATAGATAAATAAATAAACAAATAAAATGAATAGATAAAATAAATAAATAAATAAATAAATAAATGAATAAATAAATAAACAAATAAAATAAATAGATGAAATATAAAATAAATGAATAAATAATAAAATTAAATAGATGAATAAATAAATAAACTAAAATAAATGATATTAATGGATAATGAAATAAAATAGATAAATACCATATGAAATAAAATAATAAATAAATAATAAAATTAAGTTGATAAATGAATAAATAAATAAATAAAATGAAATAAAATAAAATAAAATAAATACACGAAATAAATATAAATAAATAAATTAAATCAAAATGATATAAATAAGGAAAATAAGATAAATAAATGAATAAAATAAAATTATATACAATAAATGAATAAAAATAAGATATATTCAAATAAAGCAAAATAAAAGAGAATAAAATAAAATGAAAAATTAGATAAAAAATAACTAAAAGTTTAGGAATCAGTCGGATAAAGTTAAAAGCTAAATAACGAAAAAGCGGTTTGTGCGCATGCGTATATCCGTCTTTCTTTGCACTGCTTGTCGAGGTTAAGTTGGCGCCGTCAAAGATAAGAAAAGATAATTCATGGAAAAAGCGATGAGAATCCTTTGATAAAAGGGTGTGTGTGACACTTTTGATGACAATTATGTGGATCGTAATTAAGATAATAAAGTTGATGAGGGTTGCGAAGATCATAAACGTTTCTGTCGTTATAGTTTTTAAAGTAAGTGGTAATGGGTACCACTTAGCTTTTCGGTATCTTTGTTTTTTAATGGCGTCTCAAACTTTGTAGGTTATTCAATGCTAATGTCAACCTTTTAGAACAATAGTGGTACTATTTAACCATAGCGGGAAGATAAGGGGGTTCATATCTATCCCAAGTGTATAAGTCCGAAAGTAAACGTAATAGCGCGACTGGAGTTCGAACTCGCTTACTACGATGTCGCCGTCAAGCACTTAAGTCATCTTGCCACGGGGTCTAATTCCACTTGCTTTTTAAATTTGTTTATTAATGACGCAATTTAAAAAAACAATAAACTATGCTGACTATTTTTTACCGAAGGGTAAGTCCTGTCAAAAAATATTAGTAAGGCTGTTTGAGGGCCGGGGACGCTCGGGTGTTTCAACAGCAATAAATGCAAAAAGAACTCTCAATCCAAAGCGGCTACAGACGATCGTGGAAGCCCGGCACTCGTGTCTTGTAGTTAAGACCGACACTTCTAGGGTCTCAGAGGGCCGTCCTCCAAGGCCTTTGCCAACGCCGCAGGGATCAGTTTATCGTCAAGCGCCTGAGGCACCCCTTTTTAATAGAATGCCGACGGGGCCGAAAGCATTTCTGGAACCGTCGGCCGTGTGTGGGCTACGACACGGCGTCTGGTTCCCACACTAAAAAAAGGCCTTGTGCCAAACTTTGGCACATGCGGGGCACCAAATAAATACTACCGGTATCAAACCAGTTTATGACTATCAGCCTGTCTGGCGATGATCCGTTGCTAATTTAATCAAGTTACCCCCCCCCGAAAAAGTATTCCGGTACGTACTATTCCAATGTAAAATATCTGCCGCATATAAAAGAAAAAAACCCTTATGACATTCAGTCCCTTAAAAGTTACTTAGTAAAAAATTGTCTTCCTGAATACTTTACATATATAAAGAAAAAGAAATCACCAAAAAGAAGCTTGTTCGACAATTGTTAAGACGTTTTTTCTAACACAAACAGGTCACGGATCATCAGAAGACGATCATCCCAATACTTGTATTGTGTAGTGGATAACGAAACTAGGTTGGTTGGTAGGTTTTTACTGTATGCCAATCCTCGTTGATATATTTAATACAGAAGTCAGTCCTTTTGAAAACAATTGGCCTAGTGGTTAGAGTGCTCGCCAATGGCACAGGAGACCTGGGTTCAATCCCAAAGACTCAAAAAATGGTACTTGATGTTACCTTGCTTAACACTCAGCATTATAAGGTAAAGATCAAGGTAAAGTGGAGAAATCCAGGGAAAGGAGTAGCGCCCTCCGCTACACCTTGGTGTAGTAGCTATCGAAAAGGGAGCGTTCAGGTCACCCACAACTAAGGTCGCCAACAACAAACACTATGTATTTACCAACCCCTCCAAGTGAGCAGGTCAATTTTAAGCAGAATTTGATAGATTTGAAGTTAGAGTTTTCCTTCTTCAGGACCGGTTGCCATACAAAGGTTAAAGATATCGTCTTCCCTTCTATCCATCCATAGCTGAAGGGAGAATCGTTGGATTCATACCTTTCCAAAGGGTATTAGCGTTATGTGAAATGCAAAGTTTCGTCCAAGATTTGAGTTAGGGTCGCTGAGTCCATTTCCTACGACGATAACCATTGCACCACGAGCGCAAAGTTTAAAATATTCCTTATACTAATACTAATTATTTGTAAACACTTCTATGGTTGGTTGATTTTATTGCATACCAACCCTTTGTTGGAGGCCGAACTAAGTTTATCAATTAAGGTCACCAATTATATATCATACGAAAATTTACCTTCACATTCAATTTAAACAGGAAAATTCTTCATACTCAGTAGCAATATATTTTTAAAGCAAACATAAGAATGTAATTAAAAATGATTTTAAGTTGTATTTCAAACAAATCTATTTGATCCATACATGGGGCCTTAACTGCTCTAAGTGACTATTCTACACACAAATAATTTATACACGGTTATATGGTTTCAACTATTCCTGCCTAATATCAATAATTTGCTAGTAGGATTTTCTTAACTCCTCCATCACGGGCAGAATGCGACACAAGGTTAAAATTTTAGGTAGAAGTTCTCCTGAGCACAAGTGTACAGTTTGGGGTACTGCTTAAACCGCTAAGTCACCATAAGCATTCTCCCCTTTGGGAGTCAGGCATTAAACATTAAACCTGACCTATGCTGTTTTAGATGAAGGGCAGATGCTGCCGGGGGAAAATGCCCCCTGAAGCCTAACTCTTCAATTTTATCACTCTGATACAAGTGCTAAGGAATAATTATATGCTTTCAAATAACAAATAATAATAATAATAATAATAATAATAATAATAATAATAATAATAATAATAATAGAGAATTATAACTTTAAGAGGATATTCTTTAAACAAGTAATCTGCATAAATTTATATGGTTGTAAGTATTCCTATCTAATACTAATAATTTTCAAACAGACCTTTTTAACACATCGATGGGACTCTAACAGGCACTAAAACTCCCAGTCAGAGTGGACCTGGGAGTAATGACAATGAAGGAGTATTCCATAGTTACCAAACCTTCAGAACTGGAGCCTCATTACGGGATGAAGTTTAGTGTCATAAGAACTTGACAGAGCATGCTCAGTATATATATATTCACTACTGTATTTGGCCACTTTCAAAAATTTTTATTTTTCATCTTAAAAGTGTTTTTTCTAATGAAACAAGTTAAGCAATACATTGGTTTCATTTACTCTACTAATTATAAGTCTTCCTCGGCCAGATTAAATAGGGGGTGTCTTCGTGGTGTAATGGTTAAAGCGATGGACTATGGAATCGTAGTAAGCGAGTTTGAACTCCAGTCCTGCTATTACGTTCACTTTTGGACAAATACTCTTAGGAAAAGTATGAACCCCTTTATCCTCCCAGCTATGGGTTAAATAGTACCACTACTGTTCTTCTTGGAGAATGGCTTTGGCATTAAATAACCTACAATGGTTGATATGCCATTAAACAAAGAACCCAAACCCAAACCCATCCAGATTAAATACAAATCAAACCAAAAAAGCACATTAAAATTTAATTCATTAAAATGACCCATTTGGCCGCTATCACTGCTTCACAGATTCTCGGCATTCTTTCCACCAAAGAGTGGAGGTAGACTGAAGATAATTCTACCCAGTTTTCCAGCAAGAGTTGCCAGAGTTGAGCCGTGCTTGTGAGCTGTTTAGTTCTGACTTATTGGTCAAGTTCATCCAACATCAATTCAACGGGATTTAAGTCTTCTGATTGCGCCGGCCAAGTCATCAGTTGAAGGACGTGCTGCTCCTCTTTGCTTTTAATGTACCTCAAGCAGAGTTTACTAATATGGGAACGGGTGATGTTGCAGTATGTGATAGCAGGTCGGATTAAATTTGCCCTTCACCTGGTGCAAATCTCCAACTTTGCAACTGCCAAAAGCCTCCCCTTCACCATGCTCCATGCTTTCAATTTGGGTGTGATACAGGGCGTTGCAGTTCTTTGACTAACTCTTCGCCGCACATAGACCTTCCTATTCAACCCATAAAATTTCGAACTTTGGTTTGTCAGTCCAAAGGACTTTATTCCACTGCTCTACTGTCTGGTCTTTGTGTCCCACTGAAGCTTTTTGACATTGTTTTGCTTCTTCAATAGTGTTTCCTTGACAGCAATTCTGTTATATAGGCCAGCTTCGCAGAGTCTTCTCCTCACAATGGAGGTTGACCGATTTTTTTCATGACATGAGTTCAGTTGTTTGAGATGTTTGGCTCAGTCAGCCTTCTTTCAGGCAAGCTGGTAACTATGATGAAATTGTCCCCTGCAGCAAAGGTAGAACATTTTGTATCTAGCAAGCAGTAATTTAACACAGTATAGTCTATTGAGAGTTCAAGTGGTGATATAATGTAACTTCGAAAAAAATTTATTCATGCTCAATACTAAAGAAGAAAAACGCCTCCAAATCAATTTTTCAAAAGATTTGTTTTTTCAAAAATCAAAGTTACCGAGGAAGACTTATAATAAATAAAAACATTGTGGTATACATTGAGTTTTATGTGTGCGTATTATAGTTACTATTTGTGTCTCTACGATAGAAGAGGTTCATGGCAATGAAGAAGTATTCCATACTCCCCAAATCACCCGGGCTGGAGCTTCACCATCAGATTGTTTAATGTCATATCAGGACACTCGTAGGGTGGGGTTTTACTCCTCTGCAGAGATGCAGTCGGTGTATTTTACAGCCCCAACCGATTGGGCTAAAATCCTTTTTGACATTATTTTGAAAAAATCTATTTGACCCATTGACGGAACCCTAAATTTGGGTCAGAATGAACCTGGGAGTAATGGCACAGTCTCCAGAGCTTCAGAACTGGAGCCTCACCACTGGATACAGTGTGTTGTTATGAGTTGTAATTTACTAAGCATTTTGCTCAAATGTGGCACAAAGCCATATGAATGGGGCACCCAATGAGACTCGAACTCATTCGTGTAGGTTTGCAGGTCTAGCTTGCTAACCATTACACCACCGAAAGCGCTCAATGTGTTGTTATGAGTATACTTGACGGACATGTTTTATATATATATATATATATATAATAAAGAGGAAGAGGGAGGGAGGGAAAGAGAGTTTTATGTAGGAGTATTATAGCTACTATTTGTGTCTCTCATACAGAAGAGGGTTTCATAGTTAATGTTTGGATATCTAATACTCGAGCTACACGCGGTGTCTTGTTTTTCTGACTCATTGCAAAGTTTAGTAATTATCCATCACTATGTTGTCTTGTATAGTGTGATGGTAAACAAGCTAGTCTCAGTAGGCTATTCACTTTTATAGTTAGTTCACTCTTGATGGGTTAGCTTGTTCTTGTGGTATTGTGCAAACACCAGGCAAACTTTAGTTAATACCTACCTACCTACCTACCTAACTATATATATATATATATATATATATATATATATATATATATATATATATCTTTTATATAAAGACAAAAGGAAAAGTGCACTTTCTTAGTATAATTATAAATTTATTTCAAGCTCTTACAAATTCTTATAAGTTTAAATTATAAGTTTTAGAGAATTTAGTGTTGATGTATCGTTGATCCCAAATTAATTTTATATCAATAGCCGTTAGTATTGAGCACTCATGCTAAATACCATATCTCTTGGATTTCCTCCTTGGATAATATATATATATATATATATGTTTACCTGTCTCTCCGAACGAGCAGGATGTGACACAAGCTCAATTTTAAGCAGAAATATACTAGGTTTGAATTACGAGTTTTCCTTCTCCAAGACCAGTTAACGTACTAAGGTTAAAGAGCCAAGTCTGCCCTACTATTTACTCATAGCTAGAGAGAGAATAGCTGCATTTATACCTTTTCCAAAAGTATTAGTATACGTAAAATATAAACAGCTGGTCCAGGATTTGAACTTTGGTTACCGTGTCCGTTTTCAACGACGGTAACCATTACACCACAAACCCCACCTCTCTCTCAATATATATATATATATAGAGAGAGAGAGAGAGAGAGAAAGAGAGAGAGAGGGAGAGAGAGAGTGGTTGCTTTGTTGGAAGTATCAGGTAAGAAGTCGTCTTTCCCTTCTGCCTTTCTTTTTTTTTTTTCGCTCTCCTACTGTTCACCAGATGTTGTGGTTTGTGAGGAAACTGACACTCGTTGTTTGTTAGTGCCAGGGTGAAATTTAGGGTTGAAGATGAATAAGGAGTGTCCGGGCGATGCTAGTAGGTAGTGGGGAGCGATAAAATAGCTGGTAGAATCGACGTGTAGGCTGGCTTCGGGAAAATGCGAGGAAATGAAGAAACAAAAGAAGAAAAAAGGAAAAAGAAAAGGTAAACTTGAGATCGTTTTCACCAGGTGGGATGAGCCGGTCAGGGTAACGGAGTCTCAGGTAAAATTTGCAGAATCAGCCGGTCATGTTCAGAGGCTGAGAGAGAGAGAGAGAGAGAGAGAGAGAGAGAGAGAGAGAGAAAGAAGTAAAGGCTGAAGATGAAGAGAGAGAAGGAGACAGAATAAGAGAAGGAAAGAATGAAGATGTTGCAAGAAAAAGAAGCAAAGAGAGAGAGAGAGAGAAAGAAGTAAGGACTGAAGATGAAGAGAGAGAAGGAGATAGAATAAAAGAAGGAAAGAATGAAGATGTTGCGAGAAAAAGAAGCAAAAAGATAGATAGAGATAGATAGAGAGAGAGAGAGAGAGAGAAAAGGAGACTGAAAGAGAAGGCGAAGAAAAGAATAATGATGAATTGAGAAAAAAAAAGGAAAGAGAGAAAATGAAAACAGTGTGAGAAAAGGAAACGATGAAATGAAGAGAAAAGAACACATCCAGAGAGAGAGAGAGAGAGAGAGAGAGAGAGAGAGAGAAGATAAAGATGAGCAAAGAAAAGAAGACAAGACAGAGAGAGAGAGAGATGGAAAGGATGAAGATAAGGAGAGAAAAGAAGACAAAATAAGAAAAGAAAAGAATGAAAATGAAAAGAAAAAAAATGAGTGTAAAAGAATGAGGATAAAGAAGGAGAAAGAAAGGATGAAGATAGAGAGAGAAAATTCGAAATTTCTTCAAACGTGTAATCGAAAATTTCTCTTCCCGTTGGGCTGCAGTCAATGAAAACGAATGTGATTACATTTTCGACGATAAAATTTGAATAAATTTAACTTACTTTTATTTTTATATCCTCTCTGGTAAAACACCCAAATACATTAATGTAATTTTATTTATTGATAAATTTTATTAGTGAGATAGGGACAGACTGACATAGATAGATAGATAGATACGAGGGTGGACTGAAAGTTCATATGATGACGTCTTATCTGCTGTTGATGACTTTTGACCAATGGGATCCAAGCATTGCAAAACCGATGGAAGAACTGTGTGGACCATGTTAAAAAATAAATTTCATTGAGTCACCTTCCATGAGAGTATCTTAGTCAGCCTATGAACTTTTCAGCCAACCCTCGTATATATAATCATGATAGACTAGTACCAGCCTTTAACTTCACAAATTCTGTATGTACCAAATTCTCCACACATTCAGGATATGACACAAGGTCTATTTTTAAGCGGAGTTTAACAGGTTTCAATTCGGAGTTTTCCTTCTTGTAAATTAGTTGGCTCACTAAGGCTGAAGAACCAAGTCCATCCTTCTATTTACCCCTAGCTGGATAGAGAATAATGGGATTCATACCTTTCCCAAGGGTATTAGTGCTATGTGTAATGCAATCAGCCTCGTCCAGGATTTGAACTCGTGTCGCCGTGTCCATTTCCTGCGATGATAACCATTACACCATGGGCACCTCCTAAAACTTCACAAATTCAAGTAGCTTTTCATCACAACTTTTCGGATCGTCACTTTCCCGACAGAAACTGTAAGCATTATTTAGAAGAATAAATAATAAGTCAGCTTTACCCAGAGGTGGGGGAGAAGAAAATGGATTCATGCCTTTACCAAGGGTATTAACGGTAAGTGAAATACAAACAGCCTCGTTCAGAATGTGAATTCGGTTTATCGAGTCCATTACGCCAAACTGAAATAGCTGGTGTATTTATTTATACACTTGCTATTCGTAAAACGTTTAGCTGAGGAACAGAGTGTATATATATTTACCAAACCCTCGGCTCGGGCAAGATATGACACAAGGTCATTTTTTAAGCGGAGTTTAACAGGTTTGAATTTAGAGTTTTCCTTCTCCTAGACTAGTTGCCTCACCAAGGCTGAAGAACCCAGTCTGCCCTACTATTTACCCATAGCTGGAGTGAGAATAATTGGATTCATACCTTTCCCAATGGTATTAGAAGGAACAGAGAGTATAAATGGTTGAGAAGACAAATTTTCGATTTCAATTTAGGGAAATCTTAGATTTTCGCCAAACAAAAAGTTTAGGGGTGTTCCTGTGGCGTAGTGGCAATTGTGCTAGATTGCAACATAAGTTAGTTCGAACTTCAGGCGCGGTATTACGTTCACTTTCAGACTAATACCCATGAGAAAGGTATAATCTAAAATCTACTCTCCATCAGTTATGGGTTATATATTATAACTACTGTTCTTCTAAAAGGATGGCGTCAAGTATACACAATATATTGCTATATTAATGTTCCTAATTGGTTCCGCATCCTCAAAAGCCGGCCCTAATCCCAGCAAAAATGACCCCACCATAACGGTCCAAATGTCATCAGGTGCATATAAATGGAAGCGTAGATACAATGGGAAAACACCTACAAAATTGTAAAATTAACAGGATGTCCTTCTCCCGGAAGTTAAGTGCCATAATTAGAATACAATGTAATAAGGACCCCCACCAACCAAAAAAACAAAAAACAAAAAACAACAGTCTCAAAAGGTTCGACAGCCAGACGAATGAGGCTCATGTCATTTGGAGGAAGCGAACTCAGAGGAGAGAGTACAAGTTCTGCTCGTAATGAGATAAGCAACTAACAAAGATTTCCTCCCCAAGACAACTGTCCAAACAACCTGAAACCCCTACCCAGAGCCAGCCGCCAAAAGACATAATAAAAGTTATCTACAATGGCTGAGAAGGCTTGATGATTTCGTTAATCTTTTAAAGGAAGACAATAAATAAGTGTCTCCTTTGTTTAAGTAGCGTATTCGTGGATGGTCACATGTCAATCCAATTTTCCATATCGTTCCTTTTGGTCTCTGTTCTTTGAACGGTAAAGGCGTGCTTTTTTTTGTTCTTTGAACAGTACGTAGAAGTTTTGTCTTCTCTCTCGGTTATGTAAACAGATGATTGATATGAATCGAATTATTATTATTATTATTATTAGATAACAATACTTGAAGCCATATAACTATTTACTAACAAATGAGCTCTTACTGGTTTACAAATAAAGTTACCCACAAACTATTCACTTACAAATTATGTGAATGTGTAAATAGGATTTGGCATTAAATAACCCACAAAGGTTGATATGCCATTAAATCAAATAACCTCATCTTTGAAATGTAAAACCATAATGGCTTTACTGTACGTTGTACTCATAAACTGCCCAGTTGGCTGGGATTGTAGAATACACCGATTGCATCTCTTCACAGGTCTAACTCCCCTTTCCAGACGAGTGTCCTGGTTATGACACTAAAAAAATCTGAAAGTGAGGCCCCAGTAAAAATTGGAGATTTGGGCAATGCACAGTTCTCCTTCATTGCCATCGCTCCCAGGTCTACTCTAGCCTGAAGTTGTAGCACATGATAGGGTCTTATCTATGGGTCAAATCGAACTGTTTGACATTTAAACTGAGTCTAAACAAAAGATTTATGCTAAATTGAATTGTTAGAAATAGAACTGTTGGTCATTTAACTGTGTGTAAACAAATGACTGACGTTTAATTGAATTGATAGTGACTCATAGCAATACTTGGAACTATTTAACTTTGTTGACTTATGTATACAAATCATATATCTAATATATATGTATAAACCAGATTCAACATTGAATAAACTACAAGGGCTGATATGCTATAAAACCAAACCAAACCAAATCATATTCACCAAGGAAGATATTTTACCGTTTTTGCACCCCCTTTTATATACTGCTTGTTCATAGAACAATATGTACACATTTTATCTGTTGAGACACATTTGTGTATTCATATCAATACTTCTTGTATGTTTATTAGGTATGTTTAAATGTTCCTATATGTGTAAATGAGCTTATGTCTTTCCTTCTGTTTATTTAGTGTGAGTGTATTATTGGATTTATTAACACTAATACTGGATTTACTAACACTAATATTGGACCTTGGTGAGTGGGAGCTTAACTAAATATCCTTTCTAGCACCAAAAAATTTATTAAGGGTATATCAGCTTCTTATGGGTTATTCAATGCCCAATATTCAATTGTAATCATAAATACAGTTTTAATGTTTCATTGCATATTTTTTAAATTACAATTTTATTTTTCTATAATCTTTTGTTTGCAAACTGCAATAAGGTATATACAAAGCATTGTTATCATAATAGCTATTCTCATAAGAAATTGAGTGGGCAACCTGAGATCAAAACCTGGACAAGGCTGTTTGTATTTCACTTTGCACTAATACCCTTGGGAAAGGCATTAATCCACTATCCCCTCAACTACAGGTAAAATAGTAAGACAGACTGGGTTCTGAGCCTTGGTTAGGCAACAACTCAGGGAGAAGGAAAACTCTAAACTAAATTCAACTTTACTCTGCTTAAAAATTGACATTGTTTACAAGAAAACAGGAATATCTGTGACAAAGAGGTTGGTTTGGATTGGGTTGGTTTTATGGCATATCAACCATTGTTGGTTATTTAATGCCCAATCCATTTTATACATATATATTAAGTATATTATTTCTAAACATATTTTGAAGATAAAATTTTCAAATAAGTTTGAGCTCATTTTTTTTACACACAGTTAAATGGTTTCAAGTATTGCAATTTAACAATAACAATTCAATCAAACATCAGTCACTTGTTTACACACAGTGAAATAATCAAACATTTCTATTTCAAACAATTCAGTTTAGCATGTCAAAAAAGTTAAATGGTTTCACATATTGCTATGGATCACTAACAATTCAATTAAACATCAGTCATTCGTTAATATTCAATTTAAATGTCAAAGAGTTCTATTTAACCCATAGATAGGACCCTATCAGGTGCTACCACTCCAGGCCTGAGTAGACCCGGGAACGATGGCAATGAAGGGGTACTGCATGTTCCCTAAAGTTCCAGCATTATCGGAGCCTCACCATCAAACTGCTTATTGTCATATCCAGGACACTCACTGGGTGGGGTCTTACCCCTCGGCAGAGATGCAGTTTGTAAATTCTCCAGCCCCAGCCAACTGGGCCAAAAGGTGTTGGGCAAAATTAAACAAAGTAATACAGTATCAAGTATTCCTACCTAATATAAATAATTTTAAAATAGAATTATTTAATCCATATGTGGGACCCTAACAGGTACTACGACTCTGGGTTAGAGTTGACCAAGGAATAATGGCAATGAAGAGGTACTCTACTCTCCCATAACTACAAAACTGGAGCCTCACCATCACATGCAGTTTAGTGTCATATTCAGGACAGTAAGGAGACTTGATGACTGTTTCTTTTCAACCATGAGTTAGCAAGATAGTCACCAATACAATGAGTGTATCCAGTGCCTCATTACTATAAAAGATTTAGGAAAAATTAAATAATTTAAACTGTGTTTCATTTTATCAGTCAAGTCTGACTTCTTCTAAGCAGCAGTTGTGTCGATAATGCTGTATGGATGCACTACATGGATGCTAACTAAACATATGGAGAAAAAACTTGACGGCAACAACACAAGAATGCTTCAAGCAATATTGAACAAGTCCTGAAGGCAGCACCCCACAAAACAGCAGCTGTAAGGCCACTTACCACCCATCAGGAAAACTATTGAAGTTAGACGAACTAGACATATGGGACACTACTGGAGAAGTAGGGATGAACTCATAAGTAACATACTACTGTGGACCCCTTCACATGGACAAGCAAAGGTAGGATGAACAGCTAGAACCTACACACAGCAGCTCTATGCATATATGGGATGTACCCCTGAAGGCCTGCTGGAAGCTTTGGACCATAGAGAAGGGTGGTGAGAATGG
>OY757934.1:64198904-64253904 GCA_963585895.1 Sepioteuthis lessoniana
GGGATGGGATAAAATAGGGCAAAATGATACTCAGGATGTTAATAAGAGAGAGTAGAAAGTTTCAAAGGTTTATAACATTTGCTTGTTGCAAAATTCTCAATGTGCTTTTCTTCTTCTTCTTCTTCTTCTTCTTCTTCTCCCATAATTTAAGAGATGCATTCAGCATAAGAAATGTTCAAATCCTGGACAATGCAGTTTGCATTGTATGCCACACTAATTCACCTATGATCCATCTGTTCTACCTCCAGCTAAATAGTAGGGCAGACTGGGTTCTTTAGTCTTGGTTAGACAACCAGTCTAGGATAAAGAAAACTGTGAATTCAAACCAGCTTTACTCCACTTAAAAATTGACCTTGTGCTACATCCTACCCAAGGTGGAAAGGTTAGCTAAAAACATATTAGAACTACAATGATGATGATATCTTTGTGATTGTACAGAATGACTCACCCACGAAAATTTCCATTATTTTTTTTATTAATATATAAAAAAATTAAATGTAATACTTACATTTCCAATCCAGTTTAGTGTAAGTTTTAATCATTTGCTTCATTTTCAACTGAAGAGATAAGTCCCAAAATTTCATCTTCAATTTGCTACAATTCAGCCATATTTCTTCAGTGTTTCCCTTCCCAAACCATTAAAAAAAGAATCAAATTATGAATGAGGGTTTATTTTCTAATTTTAAATCTTAAATGTAATTATTCAATAAAAACTGAAACAAATAATGGAAACTTATTTTTTTATCCGAATGAGAAATGTTATTATTACATTTGCATATAATTATTTTGTACATTACCAAAGAAATAACAGAAATTTTTCTGAGCGGGCTATTCTGTACAACCTCTTGTATTTTTGTTGTAGTTGCTGTCACCATCATCACCATGGCTACAACTAATAAAATTCATCTTCATTCATTTTGATACATTAATGGATTATCTCAAGTATATACATTGTTTTACAGTTATTTAAGTGCTGATTAAATCTGGCATAAGGCCATTAGTATGAGGCACCTAGTGAGAGTCAGACTCACCTCTAAGTAATGATTGATGTTTGAGGCAAGATAGAAAGATATATACATAGATAAGGACGGACCAAGAAAGAAAGAAAGAAACAAACAAATCATATAATTATATATCTTATATTTAGCCAAGATTTGCCACAAGATCCCAAGTATGGACACATTGTGAGAATCAAGCTCACAACTTGGTAATAATTGATCTGTAAGACAAGCTTTCTCACAATTACACTATGACAAGGCATATACAGATATATAAATAGATAAAGACAAAAAAAAACAATAAAAGGAAGAAAACCATACAGTCATTTACTGTTATAAGATCTCATGCAAAGGTACTTAGTGAGAATCAAACTCACTTTGAAGTAGAGACTAATGTGCTAATGAAGGTATCTATTTACCTGACACCTCTGCCATAGGCAGAATGTGACTCAAGGTCAATTTTTTGGTTGAGTAAAGCTGGTTTGAATTCATAGTTTTCCTTCTCTAAGACTGGTTGCCAAACTGTTGTAATCTAACAAAAATTTACTGAATGAGAAATAACCAAAATGGAGGTTGGAAATGAAATGGAAATCTTTATAACATCAACAAAATACCGTAATCACCAGTGGCGTGAAGAAGATAACCACTGCTCATGGTGACTACTTAGATAGTATATTATCACCCATCACAATAGTGTCCAATGTATTTATGACGAATAGGACATACCTATTAATGTTCATAGGTAGAGTATATAACACTAACCAAGGCTAAAGAACACAGTCTACCCTACTACTACCTATAGCTGTGAGAAACAGCTGGATTAATGTTTTCCTAAAGGCATGAGTAAAAAGGGAAATGTAAACAGCTTTGTCCAGGATTAGAACTTGTGTTGGTAATTCCATTTCCTACAATGATATCCAATTACATTATGTGTACGTATCTAGCTTATGTATATGCCACACTAAGGAACCTTTTTTTGTTAACTAATTAAGTGGACGTATATGTTTTCAAGTTAAAAAAAAGTAAAAGAAAATGAAAACATTTTCATAATTCCTGTAGAAGTGAAAATATTCTTCAAAATGAAATATTGAATGGAAAAATTTTGTGAGGGGGTTAATTATTATTTTGTGTTTTGATGCCAGAACAATCTGGTAGCCATTGCTTGGGTATCAAGTGACAAATCAAACAATTTCCGGCATTTCCACACTAAAATGTTACTGATAATGATGATAATTATTATCATCAATAATATTTTTTTCTTATCATTAATATTATTTATACAAGCTATTTATTTAACCCGATATATGCTATCATGGATAAGATTGATTTTACGAACACATGAAAACTTTCGTTCATTCTCATGAATATTTATACAGTAATACAGTAAATACTGAAGCATATTTACAAATTAAAGCAGAATTATTCATTCCAAATTATATTACCATAAGAATGCATTGGAAATGATTTTACTATAAGAATGCATTGGACATGATTTTACTATAAGAATGCATTGGAAATGATTTTACGATAAGAATGCATTGGACATGATTTTACTATAAGAATGCATTGGAAATGATTTTACTATAAGAATGCATTGGACATGATTTTACTATAAGAATGCATTGGAAATGATTTTACTATAAGATTGCATTGGAAATGATTTTACTATACGAATGCATTGGACATGATTTTACTATAAGAATGCATTGGAAATGATTTTACTATAAGGATGCATTGGAAATGATTTTACTATAAGAATGCATTGGAAATGATTTTACTATAAGAATGCATTGGAAATGATTTTACTATAAGAATG
The DNA here is from genome assembly GCA_963585895.1 of Sepioteuthis lessoniana. Classification (NCBI taxonomy): domain Eukaryota; kingdom Metazoa; phylum Mollusca; class Cephalopoda; order Myopsida; family Loliginidae; genus Sepioteuthis; species Sepioteuthis lessoniana. Next base: position 64,201,719 of record OY757934.1, read on the forward strand.
GATTGGACATGATTTTACTATAAGAATGCATTGAAAAGGATTTTACTATACAAACGCATTCAAAATGATTTTGAATGATTTTGATGTCTGGCTTATAGAATAAACTGAAAACATTGATATTTGTTGTCTTTTAATACCAATGGCATTTGAATGTATTTTTATGCCAACAAGATTTTGGCTTTTCTTTCTGCAGCTTACTTCATTTGGTTTAGATATTTTCTGCACTAAATAAATATTGCTGACAGTCAAGAAATAATAAAAATTGGATAATTAACCTCTTACCTACTGAGTCTGCAGGTGTCATATTTAATCCCCTCCCCTGTCCAATTAGGTGCACTGGCTTAAAACCAAACTCTTCATCTTTCACATGCCAGAACATTAGAAACAACATAATATTCCAAATTAAGATTTAATAGGAGTGCAGGGCGGTATTTACTCATTTGTGGCCCCTAAACCAAACTCATAAGTAAACCTATATCTATGGCCCACCTGAGAAATCCCTATTGCCTAACAGTTGAAAACTTCTGTGGGCCTGTTCTTATTATACAGTGGCCAAATACTAATTGACTCTATACTTATACAGAGGCCCTTATGGTTTTGTATATATTGTATAATGAAAACTCAGTATACACTTGTAACAAGGTTATAATCTGACACACTGCATGACAAATTAGTTTCAGTGGGTGCCCTGATACCTGTGGACCCTACTATGTGTATAGGTAAATCCAGCTCTGGAGGTGTAATCAAAAATTATCTTGACAAAGGTTAAAAATTTGTTTTAATTTTAAAATCTAAATGAAAACAAGTGCACAGCAGAGCAACTTATATAATGAAGGGATGATGTCTAGACATTTCAATGAGTCAGTTTCAATTTGAAAAAAAATCTAATAAGTCAGTCTGAAGGAAGACCTCATGTTATAATAGCAAAAGTGCTGGACTGCATCCTTGAAATAAACAAGTTCAAATTCCAACCATGCAATTACATCAACTTTTGGACTAATATCCAGAGAAAAGGTACGAGCTCCCTTTCCCCACCCCAGGTGTGCCAATTATATATCTATATAGGTTACTGCTGTTCTTCTACAAGGATGGATTTGGCATTAAATAATCCATAAAGATTGATATGCCATTAAACAAAGAAACCAAATCAAACTTAAAGTCAGTTTCAATACTTTTTTAAGAAAATGTTTTCGGCAAAACACAGAATTGTGCACTCACAGAGACCGAGATCCATTTGATTTTTTCTTGTTTCCTAAAATAAAAATTCATAACAATAGTTAGTGATTTCAGCCCTAAATGTCATATCATTGGAGTCACCACTGATATATATATATATATATATATATACCAACATCTCCACATGAGCAGGATGTAACTCAAGGTTAATTTATAGGCAGAGTTTAATAGATTTACATTCAGAGTTTTTCTTTTTCTAGATTAGTTGCCATATAAAAGTTAAAGATCCCAGTCAGCCCTTCTATTTACCCATAGCTGGAGGGAGAATAGATGGATTCATACCTTTCCTAAGGGCATTAGCGCTATGGGAAATGCAAACAGCCTCATCCAGGATTTTGAACTTGGGTCACTATCTCCATTTCTTCTGATGGTAACCATTACACCATAAATGCCTCCTAACACACACATATATATATATATATATATATATATATATATATATATATATATATATATATTGTTATCCTTTTGCATCTGTAGATTTACCTAAGTAAAAATTGAAAATATCTGTAAGGTGTCCTTGTAGCATAGTGGCTAATGTGCTGGACTGCAACATTATAGTAAGTTAAAACTCTAATTGCACAATTACATTCACTTTTGGTATGGACTCCCTAATTCCCCTCTCCCACAACTATAGGTTAAATAGTACTACAACTATTTTTCTACAAGGATGGTTTGGGAATTAAATAACCTATGAATGTTGATAGGCCATTAAACAAAGAAGCTGAAAGTGAAATCAAAAAATATTTAAAAAGAAATTCCCACGAAAGGTTACACACACCACAAAAAAAACTGAATTTGTCATATGCTAAGTACTTTGTCGAATCCATGTAATTGAAATGTAGTCACACTCTATTATGACCAAGTTGTTTTGAGTTGGTTGGTTGGTTTTCAGGCATTTCAATCCTTGCTGAGTTATTTTATGACAAAGTCAGTTTTTTTTTAGTTTGGTTTAGTTTCTTTGTTTAATGGCATATCAACCTTCATGGGCTATTTAATGCCAAAGCCATCCTTCTTAAAGAACAGCAGTGATGCTATTTAACCTATAGCTGGGAGGATAGGGCAAGAGGTTCATATCTTTTCCAAGGATATTTGTCTGAAAGTAAATGTACTAGCATGACTGGAGTTTGAACTCGCTTACTACAATTCTGCAGCCTAGCGCTATAACCATTACACCACGAGGACACCTCCATTTTTTTTTTTTTTTTTTTTTACAAGCATTTATTTGAGTTTAAGCAACTAATGATAATAATTACTGTAAACAATTATAGCTTCGAGTAATTATTCTTTATACAAGTAATTTGCACATAGTCTCTAATATTCCTATCTAATTTATTAGAGAATATTCCTATTTCTACTCACTAATTTATTAAATAATATTCCTTTCTAATTTATTCATAGTTATCTGGTTTAAAGTAACGATTCCTATTTGATCATATTTGTTAGTACAATCATATGATTTCAAGTATTCCTATCTAACACTAATAAATTACAAGCAGGTAACTCATAAAAACAATCCTTAGTAAACAATGATAGCTTCAAGCAATTATTCTTAATACAAGTAATTTGTTCATAGGTTTGATTTGGTTTGATAGCATGTAAGTTATTCAATTTCAAATCCTCTTTATACATATATATTGAATACATATGATTTGTAAACGCATCTTGTCCATAACATTTTTAACTAAGCTTAAGCTTATTCTTATACACACAGTTAAATAGTTTTGAGTATCTCTAACACAAATAATTCTATTCACAATTGATTTCAAATATTGCTATGTAACACTAACAATTCATTGCCCAGTCGGCTGGGGCTGTAGAATACACTGACTGCTTCTCTGCAGAGGGATAAGACCTGCCCCCAATGAGTGTCCTGGATATGACACTAAACAATCTGATGGTGAGGTTCTAGTGATGCTGGAGCTTTAGGGAATGCGGAGTACCCCTTCATTACTATTGCTCCCAGGCCCACTCTGGTCCGGAATGATAGCACTTGATACGGCCCTATCTATGGGTCAAATATAACTAATTGCATACTTATGCTAAACTGAATTGTTTGAATTAGAACTGTTTGGCTAAAATGAATATCTTGAAATAGAAATGTTTTTGACAATTAAACTGTGTACTTACATTTGAACTGTGTACTTATGCTAAACTGAATTGTTTGAAATGAAACTGTTTTTGACATTGAAACTGAATTGTTTAATATAGAACTGTTTTGACATTTAACTGTGTAAACAAAATCTATACTTATACTAAACTGAATTTACCTGAATTAAAACTGTTTGACTAAACTGAATAGCTTGAAATAGAAATGTTTTTGTCAATTAAACTGTGTACTCATGCTAAACTGAATTGTTTGAATAAGAACTGTTTGACTAAACTGAATAGCTTGAAATAGAAATGTTTTTGTCAATTAAACTGTGTACTCATGCTAAACTGAATTGTTTGAAATAGAACTATTTACATAAAAATGGATTTGGCATTAAATAACCGATAAAAGTTGATATGTCATAAAACCCAAACAACCATCCAACCAACTAACAATTCAATCTAACATCAGTCATTTGTTTGAATATAGTTAAATGGTTATACATATATCATTAGTGAGTGATTAGTTTGTAGGTAACTTTATTTCTAAATGAGAAATAATTTGTTTGCACACAAGTATTGCCATGGTTTTTACACTGTTACATGGTTTCAATTATTGCAATATAACAAATATTTCTAACTATTATTCATCATTTGTTTGTATATAGTAAAGTGCTTTCAAGTATTGCTATTTAACACTAATTATTCCATTCAACACTATTCATTTGTTTGCATACAGTCAAATGGTTCTAAGTTTTGCTGTGTATCACTAACAATTCAATTAAACATTAGTCATTTGTTTACACACTGTTAAATGATCAATCATTTCTATTTCTAAAAATTCAATTCAATATAAATCATTTGTTTGCATTCAGTTTAAATGCCAGACAATTCTATTTAACCCATAGATAGGACCCTAATATGTGCTACCACTCTGGATCAGAATGGATGTTGGAGAAATGACAATGAAGGGATACTCTGCATTCCCCAGAGCTCCAGAACTAGAGCTTCAACATCAGCTTGTTTAATGTCATATCCAGGACACTCGTTGGAGGAGTCTTACCCATCTTGTAGAGACACAGTCAGTGTATTCTACAGCGCCAGCCAACTGTATCATATTTACCAACCCTTCCGCTCAGGCAGGATATGACACAAGGTCAATTCTGAAGCAGAATTTAACAGGTTTAAATTCTGAGTTTTCTTCTCCTAGACTAGTTGCCTTATCAAAGCTGAAAAACCCAGTCTGCCCAACTACTTACCCATAGCTTGAGGGAGAATAATTGGATTCATACCTTTCCCAAGGGTATTAGTGCCATGTGAAATACAATCAGTCTCGTCTAGGATTTGAACTCGTGTCGCCATGTCCATTTCCTAGGACGATAACCATTACACCACGGCCGACTGTATTGTTCATAGTTAGTTTTAAGTATTCCATGGTAATAGTTTGTAATCAGGATTTGGTTATCCCTTTAAGGTCAAATTTCAAGGAGGAGATCCTTTGGAAAAAAATGTATGATTGAGGGCAGTGATGAAGCTGCTTAGTCTCTGTCAGCATTCCCAGCTTTGGGAGGTGTAATAAACCTGACCCTCGCTCTTTTAATGAGGGGGCTGGAGCTACTTGGAAAAAAGACCCCCTGAGGCCAGGCTCATCAGTTTTATCAACCTGGCACAAATCATCATCATCATCTTGTCGTGCCACTAGCAAGGATATCCCTGACTCTCTCTTGCCACCCCTCCCTATCATTCATCGCTTCTGGTAGGCCCTCTTGGCTACATCCCATATCCTCACAGACCTGCTGTGTGTAGGTTCAAGCTGGTCACCCTGCTTTTGCTTGGCTATGTGAAGGGGTCCATAGGAGTACATCCCTTATGAGCTCGTCCCTGCTTCTCCAGCAGTGTCCTGCATGTCTGGTTCGTCTAACTTTGATAGTTTTCGTGATGGGTGATAGGTAGTCGTATAGCTGCTGCTTTGTGGGGTGTTGCCTCTAGGACTTGAATATATTGGCACAAATACCAGGGAATAATTATATGGTTTTGGAGGAAGGATTGAGACCATTCAGATGACAGCCAGAGTAATTGTAAACCCCCAAAATAAAATTTGAGTCTAAAGGTATCCTTGTCTTTTTCCTTTCGTCCTTGATTCTCTTTGACAAACAAATAAGAAGATAACGAGTGAATAGGGTAAGAAAAAAACTGAGTCAGTCACTAAACCAAAGAATTTTCCAACAACAATATTAACAATTAACCAGAAATGAAAACCCTTTAATATACTTATACGTAGTCGCTGTTAAAGTCTCATCTATGGGTCAACTATATCTGTTTAAAAGTTGTTCAATAAGAATACTTCATGCATATAACTAAACTATTTGTATTAAGGATAGTTACTTAAGGATTATTATTAGTTTACTAGGACATTGGCCTAATGAGTAAAGTGTTTGCTAATGGTCCGGGAGACCAGGGTTCAATCCCAGGTTCAGTCATACCAAAGAAATGGTACCACCTTGCTTAGCACTCAGCATTATAAGGTTAGGATCAAGGGTAAAGTGGAGCAATCCAGGGAAAGGAGTAGCACCCTCCCTACACCTCAGTAAAATAGCTATTGAAAAGGGAGCCTTCAGGTTGCCCTCGACTAAGATTGCCAATTTTACTCATTAATAGTTACTTGAAATCATATAACAGTAAATTATTTGTATTAAGAATAGTTACTTGAAGCTCTATTTGTTTACTAAGGATTATTATTCGTTACATGAAATCATATAACTGTAGGTAAACAAATGACTTTTATTGAAAAGAAATAATTATTTGAAACTATACAATTATTTTTATTTGATAGGAATATTTAAAACGATACAACTGTGTGCAAATTATTTGTATTAGATAGGAATACTTGAAACCATACAACTGTGTGCAAATTATCCATATTAGTTTAATTTTTAACTTTGTTCCTTTCGTTTTTTTAAATGGCATATCAACCTTCAAGGGTAATTTATTTCATAAGACATCCTTGAAGAAGAGCAGCTGTGGTATTATTTAATCCATAGCTGAAGGAATAAGGGAGTTCATGCCTTTCCTAACAGTATTAGTCTGAAATTGAATGTAATAGTAGGACTGGAGTTTGAACTCGTTTTCTCTGATGTCACAGTTCAGCTCTTTCAGTACAACACCACAAGGACTTATTTTAGATAGGAATACTTGATATTGTATTGCTGTGTCCAAAAATAAAAAATGTAGATATAAATGAACTATGCCCCTGATTCACTAATCTATTGGCATAAAATAACTCTAGATGGGTTGAGATGCCGTTAAAATCAATCAACGGTACCCTGAAAATAATAACATCATTGAAGTAGAGGAACAGATACTACACTTTAATCCCAACCGGAAGGTCAGCAAAGTTGAACTGCCATATCAACTGAAAGGAAAAAAGGCGGTAACGAACCGTTTACCCAACCTATTTAATTCAATTTTTTTTTTTTTTTTAAATCCCATCGCTATCCATTTCTAACTTTTTCTTCCTATTTCCTGTTTGATCTTGGGTTTCTATCCCTACCCTACCCAGCAAAACCAGCCACGCAATTTCCAAAACCGTGACAACGCTAACCCCTTACCCTCGTTTTGCAGTTTTTTCGTTTTTGTTTTTCAACCTCAAGTCGAGTCGTCTCGAAGAACACATGTCGGCATTGACGCTATTTTATCTAAGATTTGGCTCCCCCAAAGACCTGACATTGATGGCACAGGTCTGCTAGTCCGGCCCTGCTCTTCATATCAGCAGGAGCTGGCATCAACACTGTTTATGTTTATCTCTGATCGAGTTACTCTTTTAGAAGAGAAGTAGTGAGGAACTGCTTAGTTTCTTTTTCTGCAAGTTCTTCTTATTCGTTTACCTTTTTCTTTTTCTCTCTGTTACCATTCTAGCTTTTCTTTCCCCATACATGCACAAACCTAGAGGTTTGGGTGGGAAGAACGAGCAAGGGGACAGGTGTACACTTGAATTTAGTGTCGAGATCGTCTCTTTGCCTGACGACTGCAGAGCAGAGACGACCGCATGCCGGAGAGGAAGAGAGTGAGCGCGGGCGGCTGCACGTGCTGCTTGCACTCTATATTTTTTTTTTTTTTTTAAAGGGGGTGCTTTTTTTTAGCTTTCTCTACTTACAACAAACCTTCAATCTTGGTGTTTTTTAAAACAGTAACTTAAAAAACTTAAACAAAATAACGTTGTCTGAGAAAAGAAGAAGAAAGAAAGAAAGAAAGAGTGCCACTACCACCACAACCACAATCCAAAAAACCAAACATAGAGAAAAGAAATTGAGAACTAAGAATCAAATTTCGGTTAGAATTTTAAAGAGAGATCAAATTTAAAAAAAAAAAGGGAGAAAAGAAGGCTGACTATCTTCTAGGTCAGATGTTTCTATGTTTAATATCTATCTTTTTTTCTTAGGCCATTCGTCTGTAAGCATTTTCATTTAACATGTAGCAGTGTAGACAGGTGTGTACACTCAAATTGAAAACAACAAAAAATACTTGAAAGCATAAAACCTGGAAAAATAAATACCCTTGCTCTTAGATAAAAAAAAGCAACAACAAAGAATTCAAGAAAAAAGAATCTTATTCATGTCACGAAAGAAAAGAAAGTAACAAAAATAGAGAAATATTTACAACAAGCACCAGTGATATATTCTTCAATAAGAAAGAAAGAAAAAATAAAACCCGTGTCCTTACTCTAAAACAGTTATAAACTTCTAAAATTCTTCCTTCTTCTTGGATAATCACCAGAGATGCGTTGGCTAAATGATTTCAGTAGTTGGATCAAGGGTCTTCGGACCCGATTCGGACACAAACCACCGAAATGTCGCCCAAGACCTGCTTCAGACTTTTTTGTTGAGTATAACTTTCCACAGGTAAGAAAAATAATGTTTTCAATTTTGTCATTTTCTGAACGCCCATTTTTTTCCGTATTTTCATCGTTTTTTCGTGTGTATTTCAATTCAATTAATTAATCTAATATATATAATCCTATTTGTACAAATTTAGTCATTCAAAGAAGTCCGGAAATATATTTTATTCAATTTTTAAGTAAAATATGGTCAATCTTAATATTTTCCTAGTCCTTTTAATTCTTATTTACCATTTTTTTTAGGCAATAGAATTTTCAGACAATTTTTCTTTTTCGTTGAAACCAGAGTTTTAAAAAAAATGACCATCTTTCTTTTTTCCGTCAAAATTATTAGTAACTATTTTTTTTTTTTTTTTTTAATATCATCAGTTTGGTTTCATCTCAACCTATTAGTGTCGGCCTATCATCAGAAAAAAAAAATTTAAACTTACAAGTTTAAAGTTTTCTATAGCTGAATCGGTGATGCTCGCTATAAGTCCAATTTTAAATCAGAGTGAATCTCCCCCCTCCATTTCCTTAACAATTAATCGTATGCGTTCTCATTAACTTTTCCTTGTTTTTGTTTACTATTCCAACTGACGGTGGTCTTAAATTCAGGAATGCATCAATAAATAAAATAAAAAAGCAGTTCATAAAGATACGATTTTTTACTTTTGTTAGACGGCAAAAATGGCACATCGTAGCAAGATTTTTGTTAGCGCAATAACATTAAAATGTTGTAATTTAAAAAATGAATCGATTTCTAAATTCAATAATAAGTGTGAATTGTGGTATCTTCCCTCACGGTCACCCCAATCATTATAATTTTTTCAAAGATAACTGCTAAATGCTAATTGTAGAGTACTTCCCTTTATTTACAATGAAAGTATAGATTTAAATGACTGACATTCCGCAATTTTGTGGGAAAATAATTTTAAATGTATTTTAGGTCTACTACGTTTGAAATTATTCATTTCGCTTTTTTTTCTTCTTTAATTGAATTTAAAAAAAATTTAATGTGAGTTTTTTTTTTTTTTTTTTTTTTTTCGGCCCTGTCAGTTTGGGCTATAGAATACAAGGACTGCATTTTTGCAGGGGGGGGGGGTAAACCCCCACCCTGCACAAAGAGAGTCCTTGGTATGACCTTAAACCACCTGATGGTGAAGCTCCAGCCCTGGGGCTTTGGGGAATGTAGAGTACCTGTTAGGGTCCATTAAAACTATTTTTTTTTTACTGTTCTTGAAACCATTTAATTGAGTGAAAACGAATCAATGTTGAATTGTGCACAAATAGATGATTAATAATTCTATTCATCTACTATTCCAAACTTAATATCAGCGTGTAAGATTACTTGAAACCTTTTTACTGAATGCAAACAAATGAGCTCTAACAAGTTTTTTTTTAAAATGAAATTATCTACAAACTATTTACTTACAAATGGTATATACATAAAAACAGGATTTGGCTTTAAATAACCATCAAGGTTTGATATGTCATTAAACCAAATAATCTAACAATTTTTTATTATTTTTTTTGAGAAAATTTAAGTTGAAAAGTGGGACTTTGTAATGTGGCCATAAAGTTGGGGCTTAGTTTACAACATTTATATGATGCATAATTGAACACTGACATTGTGTTCATTATTGATTTAAAAAAATTTTTTCTTTATTCAAGTGCATCAGTTATCTAAATCTTAATGAAAATGCCACCCTGTCAGAGGGGCTTTAAGTATACCAACTATATCCCCTGCAGGTGGGTAAGACCTCACCTCCAAAAATTAGGGGTTCTTTGTATAAAACTAATCTGCATCTGGTGGTTAAAATTCACTTCTGGAGCTCTTTGGTGTGTGGAGTTATGAAGCACAATGAAGTTTTTGTTGTGGTTAATAGTTGGTATTTTTAGGGAGGTTTGTGTCTGACTCCTTTTTCTTCTTAGTCTATCACTTGTTATCTTATTTGTTTATTGAAGCTGAGAGGGAATTAAGGATGGAAGGAAAAAGGCAAGTATACGTTTAGACTTGAATTTTATTTTTGGGGTTTACAAACTACCTTGTGGTGGAAATGTTTTTCTGAACCAGTAGAAATAGTCATGCTTCCCTAGACAAGGCATTTGAAGGATGTAAGGAAATCATCTTTTGTGTTCAATGATACATTCGACAGAGGCTACTTCTAGTAGGAGACACTGTAGGGAACGAATAAATAAATTTAAAAAAAAAAAATTGAATTAGATTTTTAAAAAAAACAAAAAAAAACTATTCAATTTGCAGAAACTCCCAGAGGCCCCTGACAGGAAAAAGGGACGACGCATGTGTAAAGAAAAAAGCAACCTCCCAACAGTGGGGAACAGGCTTTTTCTCTTTCAGGCAGTGACCGGCAATTTGACAACATCATTGCTGACTGGTGTCTGGGCGCCAAGCATATGACTTCGGACTAGGCGTTGGTTAGTCCCTTTCACCCAGAAGCAGCTCTCTCTCAGTTAACAGTATTCCGGAATATAAAAGACTACGAAATGGAACTACAAACTAAAACAATTGAACTTTGACAAACTTCCAAAAGAAACTAACCCTTATGGTAGCTTTAAATTTCAAATGAGGATAAGCATATTCAAGCAACGATTAATGTATTTTAGACACCTTAACTGGGGGATTCAACCATTTCAGTTGTATTCAGGGAAAACTCCCTCACCCATGGAATGGTTGTTGAACCAAGGAAATAAAGGAAAATATAAAAGAAACATCTTCGTCTCCTATCTGTTACTGTCTTCTTTTGTATAATTCTTTTTGGGCCAGGCGTTACACTGACTAGCCAACGTGGGGTAAAATAAAATAACCTAATAATGGAGTCGGATATCAAACGGCAACGCAGCTTTGCCTTTGACCTTCAGTTGGAACCCCACAACACAACTAGCTGCTAAGTTCGGGACTTGGCATTTTCTCGTGTTATCTTTTTTTATTTTTTTTTAATCCCTAAAGCCACCCCGTTTATCACTTTGAGGTTTACTCAGCCCTGGAGAAATAATAATTTTTAGGGTCCCATCTATAGGTCAAATAGATTTGTTTGAAAATTATTAGCATTAGATAGGAATACTTGAAACTACTTAACTATGGGCAAAAAAAATGATCTTTTATTGAATAAAAATTCTTACTCAATATAGACTATTGTTCTGATCTTCATTGTTATATGCAAAATATTTTGGGTGCTGGACTTCTTCAGATGTCTTTTGTTGCTAATGGCAACCTTCAGGGAATCTGTTATGACAATCAATTCAGTGGAAAGAAAAGCAGTACTGGAATAACTAAGAAGGTGGATTTAATTGATACGAGATGATCCAAGACACGGAGAGCAGAACTGGAACAGTCTCCCTCATTGTGGATTAATTAAAGGATTCAGTTTGAAATACACTGAAGGTTACGAACTATGACAAAAGATACCTGAAGAAGGCTGGAGAATATAGTGGCCAAAATATTGGGAATATAAGAACCAAGATAAGTACAAATAGTAAAGTTGGCGACCGTAGTCGAGGGTGACCAGAGGGCTCCCTTTACAATAGCTACTACACATAGGTGTAATGAAGGGCACTACTCCTTTCCCTAGATTGCTCCACTTTACCCTTGATACATACCTTATATTACTGAGTGTTAAGCAAAGAGGTATCAAGTACCATTTTTAAAGTCTTTGGTATGATGTGACCTGGGATTGAACCCTGGTCTCCCAGAGTACAAATCATGTAAATAATGTTGGATTAAGAGGAAATATCTTTCATGTAGATTTTGCACCAAAAGAAAGCTTTTGAAGGAATTTGCCCAAACGTGGTATAGATACTTGTAACAAAAGATTACAGTAAGTATCGTCTTCTGTCTATTTTCAGGCCAACTGTTCGATTCAATGTAGGTAAATGATATTGTTTTGGTTTGGTTGTCTAACGGCATATCAACTCATTATGGATTACTTAATGCCTAAATTTGTGAATGTTCGATAGTAATCATAACAATATTTTCAATGAAGAAATGGCAATGAAAGGAAGTTACTTCATACTCCTCCCAGATCTCCAGAACTGGAGCCTCACCACCAGGACATTATTAGGCTTGGCTAACAATACTGATGTGATATATCATAAAATAGACAAATTTAATTCATTTGTAAATGTTTGATTCGAATCATAACTGTACTTTCAGTGTTCAATAACTTTTATTTATTGCACGTTATCATATTTACCAACCCCTCCACTCGGGCAGGATATGACACAAGGTCAATTTTTAAGCGGAGTTTAACAGGTTTGAATTCAGAGTTTTCCTTCTCATAGACTAGTTGCCTCACCAATGCTGAAGAACCTAGTCTGCCCTACTATTTACCCATAGCTGGAGGGAGAATAATTGGATTCATACCTTTCCCAAGGGTAATAGTGCTATGTGAAATGCAATCAGTCTTGTCTAGGATTTGAACTCGTGTTGCCATGTCCATTTCCTACGATGATAACTATTACACCACTTTAGTTTGCACACAGTTATATGGTATCAAGTATTCCTATCTAATACTAAAAATTTACACAGTTGTATGGTTTCAAGTATTCCTTTCTAATACTAATTTATACATGATTATATTGGGTAGAGTTCCCTTGACAAAGTGGCTAACATATTGGACTGCAACATCATAGAAAGCAAGTTCAATCTCCAGTTGTGATATTGTGTTCACTTTCAGATTAATACTCTTATTATAGGCATGAACTCCCTTATCCCCACAATTATGGGTTAAATAGTATCACCACTGTTTTCCACAATGAATGCTTTGGCATTAAATAACTCACAAAGATTGAGATGCCATTAAACAAAAAACCAAACCAACCAAATAATTATATGGTTTAAAGTAAATATTTCTGTTTAATGATGATCATTTGTATGCATGCAGTCATATGGTTTCAAGTAATGATTTCTATTTAATAATATTTGTTTGCTTACACATAGTCATATGGTTTCAAGTAATGATTTCTATTTAATATTTGTTTGCTTGCACACAGTCATATGGTTTCAAGTAACTTATAATAATAATCTTTAGTAAACAATTATAACTTCAACTATCTATTCTTAATACAAATTTGCACACCATTATATGGTTTCAAGTATTCCTATCTAATACTAATAATTCTAAAAATATATCTATGAACCCAGTCAGCTGGGGCTGTAGAATAGTGGTAAGACACCCACAAAGTGTCCTGGATATGACATTAAACAATCTGATGATGAGGCTTCAGTAATGCTTGAGCAGATTGTTTAATGTCATATCCAGGACACTCGTTGGAAGGGTCTTACCCCTCTGCAGAGATGCAGTCCATGTATTCTATAGCCCCAACTGACTGTGCTGTAATTTTATTTTATTTTTTTCCTGGGTGCTTCATTTCACTACATGGTAAGATCCCTTGGCTAGCTCACTCACCAAAGCCACCGCCTTGTGATTACTTCCTCTGGAGATACTTGCCTAGTCGGCTGGGGCTGTAGAATACACCGACAGCACCTCTGCAGAGAGGTAAGACACTCCTCTTCAACAAGTGTCCCGGATATGACGCTAAACAATCTGATGGTGAGGTTCCAGTGATACTGGAGTTTTGGGAATATGAAGCACCCCTTCATTGCCATTGCTCCCTGGTCCACTCTGGCCAAGAATGGTAGCACCTGATAGGGCCCTATTTATGGGTTAAATAAAACTAAACTGCATACTTATGCTAAACTGAATTGTTTGAATTAGAACTGTCTGACTAAACTGAATATCTTGAAATAGAAATATTTTTGACAATTAAACTGTGCACTTATATTGAAACTGTGTACTTATGCTCAGCTGAATTGTTTGAAATAGAACTGTTTCTGACATTGAAAATGTACATCCGTTAAACTGAATTGTTTAATATAGAACTGTTTTGACATTTAACAGTGTGTAAACAAAATCTATACTTATACTAAACTGAATTGGCTCAATTAGAACTGTTTGACTAATTTGAATAGCTTGAAATAGAAAGGTTTTTGACAATTAAACTGTGTACTCATGCTAAACTGAATTGTTTGAAATAGAATTATTTATTTGTGTAAAAATGGATTTGGCATTAAATAACCTACAAAGGTTAATATGCCATAAAACCCAACCAACCTCTGGAGATACATGAACTTTCAAGTCTTTAAGCATAGGTCACAGACAGGTTTTATTCATCAAGAAATAGCAGCAATATCAAAAGCATTCATTGACTAGACTAGTGCTGCAGAACTTTAGGGTGAGGCTTCTGGAGTGTATAGTTTATGATGGCAAAGCATTTGGACAACATAATCTTTTGAACAAAGTGATGATAGTCACAAAATGAAATTGTTCTTTCTTAGAGTAAAATCAAATTTTGGAATATGATCTGTATTGCCGCCTTTTATTTACATTCCAAAACCAAGATATTATTCTGTCAGAGCCTGTAGGAATATTTGAAACTATGTATTTACCAACCTCTCCGCACAAGTAGGATGTGACACAAGATCAACTTTTATGCGGAGTTAAACAGGTTTGAATTCAGAGTTTTCCTTCTCCAAGACTGGTTGTCTAACCAAGGCTGAAGAATACAGTTTGCCCTTCTGTTTACCCATAGCTGGACAAAGAATAATTAGATTCATACCTTTCTCAAGGTTCTTAATGCTATATGAAATGTAATCAGCCTTGTCCAGGATTTGAACTTGTATCGCCATGTCCATTTGCTATGATGATAACCATTAAACCATGGGCATCTCTGTTATTTGAACTGTGTACAATTTGTCCTAAGAATGGTTATTTGAAGCTCTAATTGTTTATAAAAAATTATTACGTGAAACTATGTAATTGCCTGCAAAAAAGATTGGCTTTGTTACTGAACAACCTAGAAAGGGTTGATATTTATCCGTGCATCCCACTAGGTAAGATTTGATACAAGTTTTTTTTTTATACTATGGATTTAGGGGAGGAGGAGGTTAGGCATGAGCTGAGACTCGTGTACTGCTGGACAATGCTGGTCATAGTTTATATTACACCTAGTGATCCTATGTTAACCTTTGCTAAGTCTCCCAGCACAAAGCCAGGTGACTTTGCTGGTCATTGATTCACAAGATCCAAAGGCCTAGTGTAATGTGAATTTATGCTTGTCATTGTTTGGCCTCCTGGCACATATGCCAGGTGGTCCAGTGCTAGACAGGAACAGCAAATTAATGCTGCTGAACTTATTTAGGAAGGTTTAACAAAACTTAAAACCAACCAACCAACCATATAAGCAACTCTCTAATGGATATCAAGCAGTTTCAATGAAATAGGTTGTCTATTATATATAAGGATAGTGTTGACATTGTCAACGATGCTTGGTAACTGTCAGTTTCTCGCCTTTCCATTCATCAGACCAAAAAACATGTATGGTCTATCAATGATATTAAGCATTTTTTATTTATAAATATAGAAAACTATATTATCAATTTTAATCATTTTATGTACATCAGTAATATTCAGTCAATGTCTGAAGACAATGGGTAAAAGGAGCAAACACAAAAATATATGAAGATAATCGTTTAGTTTACCTGCTTAGATTATTCATGAAATTCCAACTGCTTCAAAAAATCTAGTATATGTTCAAATTAGGATGGGTTAATTTACAGGAACACCCCTTTTCTGGTTTCTTAATTTTTCTAATTCTTTATTGCTTTAACCCTTTTTACTTTTGCCTGAGAATTTAAATTTAAATAGGTTTTTTTTTCCATTCATATATATATATATATATATATATATATATATATATATTTGCTGTTTTTCAACCCCAAAATGAACGTGTGAAGTCATCTGATGACACTTGAGAGTATAATGATATTCTTTGCTGAAATAAATTTATAATGACAATTTAACCAGGTTTGAGTTTTCTTCTAATTGCTTTATATATATATATATATATATATATATATATAATATTAGGGTGATTTGGAAAGTAATTATATTTTACCAGAGAGGATATAAAGACAAATCTAAGTTAAATTCATTTAAATATCACCATAAAAAATATAATCACCTTTATTTTCAATGACTTTGGCCCAATAAACTCAAGAAAAGTAAGATGGTTTAGAATGGGAGGTTCTTCCACGTTTTGTTTTTAAATGTGGAATCCAAACTTCACCTTTTCATTTGACTACAGTGATTGAAGATTATGTTTTTCATGATGTTGTATTAGTAGATGAAACTAAGATTTGTTTTTATAACCTCTTAGGTAAAATTTAATTACTTACCGAACACCCTAATATATATATATATATATATATATATATATATAGTCCAATGAGAGAAAAGTAAATATTTTTAAATAAATAGATCCACTAATGAATTTCATTAGTTTTATTTCATATATATATATCCTACTTTGGACTAAGATAATTTCTTACCACTCTCCAGCCCTCCCTCCTCAAAAAAAAGTTTTCTTGTCAGTAACGCTTAACATGTAGGATATAACCAATGCATGACAAGGTATGTTTTGAAATCAGTGGAACTATTCTTATTGTAAGTAGCTTGTTGAATTGGTAGTCATATACGAGAAGAGAACATGAAGAAAAGTACTTCACAAAGACCTGAAAATAAAGACTACATAATATTGACATAAAATGGAGACATGCACAGTAGATTGTGAAGCATCTATCTTCTCCACCCTGCTAAACAGAGACTTGACCAAAAGTTTATCTGTTTTTAAATGTCAAAAATAAGCAGTTAGTATCTTTTCTAATTTAAGCCTGTCAATAGAACTGCTTTTGAAATAAATACAGAGGCAGTTACAAAACTATGAGGTTATTTAAAAAGTCTTGTCATGCTTTTGCAGAAGCAATATAAAAATCCATTCAAATATGTTGTTATCATTGACTAAGCTTAGCTCAGTTTGGCACACAGCCAATAGTATGGAGTACCTAGTGATAATCAAAATCCCGATCAAGGGTCTGCTGGCTTAGTTTGCTATCCATTACACCGGCTCATTGGCCTAGTGGGTAGAGTGTTCGCCAATGGTCCAGGAGACCTGGGTTCGATCCTAGGTTGCGTCATACCAAAGACTTTAAAAATGGTACTTGATACCTCCTTGCTTAACACTCAGCAAAATAAAGTACATATCAAGGGTAAAGTGGAGCAATCCCGGGAAAGGAGTAGTGCCCTCCCCTACACCTCGGTGTAGTAGCTATTGGAAAGGGAGCCTTCTGGTTGCCTTTGACTACAGTCGCCAACTTTACTTTTTACTTACATTATACAAGGTGCCCAAAAATAACAAGGGCTTAATGGATATCAAATTCACTTAAGATGATCTGCCATTAGAATTCACCAACCATTACATGAAATTCAAATATGTCATTCTCAATTACTAAGCTTAAATTAGTTTGGTATAAGTCCAGTTGTATAAAGCACACAGTGAGAATCAAACTCATTAGCAAAGGCTTTCCAGTCAAGCTCTTTAACCATTATACTATGCAACCATAATTCATTGTTTATTTTTTTTCCCTTTTATAGTATTTCTATGGTCTTTTTTTGTATACTTGTTTTTTAAGAGTTAGGGAGGTTACATAGCAGTGCCTACCTCCTCTCCACATCCTATATGACAGGTTGTACTCAGTTACATGGTACTAGTAGCAAAGAACAATATACAACTGATTTAAATTCAGTTTCCTTTTTCATAAACATTGCTCACCAAATGCTGGAGATATACATATATATGAGGGTATTTGTGAATTTCTATGTTTCTGTACTCATGCTTACATTATGTTAAACCATTAATACACATGATCAACCTGCAATTTTTATTATATGTACTAACATATGGCATTTATAAGTCAAGAGATATCTCATTTACATGATGATTTCAAAAAGGTTTGATGAATAATTGTCCTGTCCCACAAGGGAAATACAGAAGGGATCAAGCATTTTTTGCACCTGTTACTCAAGTCTCAATTTGTATGTAGCCCCCCACCTTGAAATGACCTTGTGTCAAATCCTACCTGGTAAAAAGTTGGATAACTATTAATAGCTGTCCTGTTTTATTTATTTATTAGGGTGTTGTATATATATATATATATATATCATCATGTCGTGCTGGTAGCATGGATATCCCTGACCCTCTCTTGCCACATTTCCCTGTCGTTCATCGCCTCAGGCAGGTCTTCTGGACAACATCCTGTATCCTCACATAGTTGCTGAATGTATGTTCGTACTGGTCGTCCTGCTTTTGCACGGCCATGTGTGGGGGTCCATAAGAGTACATCACTTATGAGTTCGTCCCTACTTCTCCAGCAGTGTCCTGCATGTCTGGTTTGTCTAACTTGAATAGTTTTCGTGATAGGAGGCAGGTGGCCGTACAGTTGGTGTCTTGTGGGGTGTTGCCACCAGGACTTGTTCAAGATTGCTCACAGCATTCTTGTGTAATTGCTGTCTAGCTTCTTCTCCAGCCGTTTTGTTAGAGTCCATGTTGTGCATACTGCTATATGGATGCACTACATGGATATATATATATATATATATATATATATATATATATATATATATATATATAAGCAATAATTTTGCCTGTAACTTTTATAAGAAAACTATAAAGGAATATTAATTTTAATAAGTTTTAATGAAAAGTTGTGATTTGTAATGTACGTTGATGTTTTGGCTTTTTCATTGTCTTTGAGGAAAGATATGTCTAAACAAAGATGAAATGATAAATTAAGAGCAAACCATTTTGTGACGATTATAATGAAAGCACCAACACACGCAAACAGTCTTCCTTTTCCTATAAGCATCATTCAGTTTATAGTGGGGTGAGGTATTTGTATACAAATGTCTGAAACCAAAAATCAATCAGGGTTTTTTTTTTGTTTTTTTTTATGATTGTTTATTTGAAACCCAATGTTGTAGCTTTATCTAAAAAGTAATTGTAATAAGCTGAGGTTAAACCAGGAATAAAATAATAATGAAAAGGCTTCATATAAAAAGCAACAATAATAAGATGGAGTAAAACTAGCTATAATGGTGAAAATGCTTCATCTAAAAAACAAGATTCATTGACTGATTTTTAATGGTATATTAACTCATTTAGGGTTATTTTATGCCTAGTGGTTAGGGAATCACATTCATTGTATGTTCATATTTACATTTTTTTTGTACTCTGAATTTTTTTTTTTTTTTTTTTTTTGCACATGGTCCTGTCAAATAAAAATAATTTTTAAACATATCTATTAGGCCCCCTAACAGGTACCACTACTCTGAGTCAGTGGACCTGGAAGTAATGGCAAAGAAAGAGTACTCCCCCTGGAGCCTCACCATTACATATCCCTTTTTTGAGGAGTCTTACCCCACTGCAGAAGATACAGACAACATATTTTGATTTCTGCTAACAGTGTAAAATAGTAAGATGGGATAAAACTGCCAATAAAATAATAATGATGAATATACTCAATCTAAAAAGCTATAATAATCAGATGGGATAAACTAGCAATGAATAATGGTGAAAATGCTTCATCTATGAAATTGGGTAAATAAACAGAATTTGATCTGTATATAGATATTGTATTAAAAGCATATATGTTCTGTACAAAGATTTTTTTTCCAAGGTTGATAGAAGATAGTAAAAAGCAAAGATACCCTAGGAAGCATAACAAACAAATAATAAATAAGTAAGCAACAATAAGATCTGATAAAACTAGCAATAAAATAATAAAAGCCAATTATATCTTCTCTATTTCTTCAGTCTTCAGCAAAAGTGGCACACAAAGAAAGGAAACAAAAGGGGAGAGCCCAAACTTAGCTCCTTGAAAAATAATCTAAATAAAGGTTATCTGTTTAAAAATAAAGGTTCACCTTAAAGGTTGTTAGGGCATGAAAAATAGAGCTTTTGTTCTATAAACATCTGAATCAGTGGTTTGCTCTCCTAAAACAAATCAAGCATTAATATCTATATTTTGGAATGTAATGTTAGTTTATATTTAGAGATTGTAGGATTGTATATCATATAATACAGTTATTAGCTCCACCTACTCAGTAGTTGGAACAACATCTACATTTTCTGAAACATGACTTACCTATCTAGCCACATGTGCATGTATATGTTTACACATAGACACACACACACACACACTGATATATGTACAAAGTGTGTTCAAAAAAGTATCAAGACTGAAGCTGTATTTACCCAGGCAGAAATGATTTGGTTTGATACCACATCAACCATTGTAGGTTATTTAATGCTAAATCCTGTTTTTATGTATGTATTAAATATACAGGGTGACCAAAAAAAAAAACAGAACCCCTAAACTTTTATCATTACTTCTACAAAAATAAAGCTAAATAATTCTAATTCTTTTCCTTGGTAGACCAGGACATGTTGGTGAATACTATGGTCCCAATTTTTCATACTTAATATCCTGAAAAAAAGAAAAGGCTAGAATTAAATTTATGAATTTCAGTCAAAAATATATGGGTTCTGTTTGTTTTTTTTGGTCACCCTGTATGATTTGTAAACACATTTTGTAGATACACACAGTTAAAGGATCAAACAGTTCTATTACAATTCAATTTAGTATAAGTCAACAAGGTTCCAAGTACTGTTATCTATCACTTAGAATTCAATAAAACATCAATCATTTGTTTACACACAGTTTAAATGTTAAACAGTTCTAAAGGACCCTATCAGGTGCTACCAGAGTGAACCTGGGAGCAATGGAAATGAAGGGGCACTTTGCATTCCCCAAAGCTCCAGCATTACTGAAGCCTCATCATCAGATTGTTTAATGTCATACCCAGGACACTCATTGATAGAGAGGTCTTACCCCTCTGCAGAGATGCAGTCAGTGTATTCTACAACCCCAGCTGACTGGAATAAGGCATAAATGAACAATGAATGAAATATTAATTTTCTTCAAAATAGTCATGTTTTGCATTCAGTATTCCAGTGAGTTTTCCATTGGTTGAAGCACCTCTGCAATCTTTTTGTTAATATGGTATAAAGCTACATGTATTTCTATCAATATCCTTCATGATCTCAAAACTTGTCCTATGATGAATTTTCCATTTAGGAAAAAAGAAAAATTACAGAATATGGAAGGTGCAGCACTTGCATAATCTTGTGTTTCACCAATCAGAAAGTATTGAGAATTGACTTGTCTCAACATCATGTTGGTTAACTATAAATGAAAACATTTAACTGTATGCAAACAATAAATAGCAATACTTGAAACTTTTAAACTGTACACAAACAAATGATGAACATTAAATAAAATTAGTAATGTTGGATAACAATACTTAAAACCATTTAAATGTCTACAAACAAATGAGCTGTGACTTGCTTTAAAATAATGTTACCTACAAACTACTTGCTTATAAATCATATATATAAGTCAAAACAGGGTTTGGCATTAAACAACCCATAAGAGCTGATATGCCATAAAATACAACCAAGTCAGACCAAGATCTCATCAATTTATTAAAGAAGTTATTTAGCTGTGTATTTATCTTCAATCAGATTTTAAATTTTAGAATTAAAGATATTTTTATCTCGTATGTATTTCTCTGTGTGTATGTATGTTATTTATATAATATATATGATATGAAAAGTTGACTGATCATAGTTGAGGGTGACCAAAAGTTTCCCTTTTTAATAGCTACTACACCAAAGCGTAGGGGAGTGCGCTACTCCTTTCCTTGGATTGCTTGACTTTCCCTTTTTCCGGACCTTATAATGCTTTGTGTAAATCAAGGAGGCATCATTTACTATTTTTTGAGTCTTTAGTATAACTTGACCTGGGATTTAACCTTGGTCTTCCAAGTCATCAACAGACACTTTAACCGTCTATGTATGTATGTATGTATGTATGTACGCCCAAGTCCTTCTCTCTTGTGAATAACTGAAGAATCACTTATATAAATGATTTTTGAAGTAACAATTATCATCATAGGAAATGGAATTGTTGACCCAAGTTCAAATCCTGGATGAGGCTGTTTGCATTTCACTTTGTCCTTAGAACAGATGGATTCATGCCTTTCCTTTCTCCAGCTGTGTATAAATCCCTTATACAATTGATTTTGGAAGTATGAATATATAACATGTGTAACAGTAATCATCATAGGAAATGGAACTGGTGACCCAAGTTCAAACCCTGGATGAGGCTGTTTGCATTCCACTTCATGTTAATGCTCTTGTTCTCCCTCCAACTATAGGTAAGTAGTTGGGCAGACTGGGTTCTTTAGCCTTGGTTAAGCAATTAGCCAAGGAGAAGGAAAAATTTACTGTTTAAAAAATTAACTGTGTCAAATCCTGCTAATAGTGGAGGGGTTGGGTAAATATGTACATCCAGTTTGAAGGTGGTGCCTGCGGTGTAATGGTTATTATCATAGGAAATGGACATGGCAAACCAAGTTCAAATCCTGGCCTGGATTGTTTGGATTTCACATAACACTAATACTCTTGGGAAAGGTATGAATCAAATAATTCAGCTATTGGTAAATAGTAGGCTAGACTAGGTTCTTTAGCCTTAGTTAAGCAGCCAGCTTTACTTAGCTTAAAAATTCACATTGTCTCACATCCTGTCCATAGTGG
Organism: Sepioteuthis lessoniana; assembly: GCA_963585895.1. NCBI lineage: Eukaryota > Metazoa > Mollusca > Cephalopoda > Myopsida > Loliginidae > Sepioteuthis > Sepioteuthis lessoniana. The sequence goes on from OY757934.1 coordinate 64,224,493, forward strand.
ATGGGTTGGGAGAATGCATGGATATTTTGAGTGACAAAACTCAGTGTGTGGTGTGTGTCTGTTTTATTGGTTTAAAATAAAGTAGGATTTAAAATTTGGTGACGCTTAGAAATATTTCTTGGTGAAGATTACTTTTGAAGTGAAACTGAAAAATCACAATGCAATTTATAGTTATGGATTTTGTGGAAACAATGGATTCTTGGATCTAACAAATGATTATTTTTCTTTCGGTAAAAAACAGTTTCATTTATCTCGGCCTGTAGTAAGTAAACATGTTGTGAAATGGAGGGGAAAGCTATTTATTTACACAATAAATATTTGTTTTTAAATATAATATCCTTCTTTCCTAATACACCTCATCTAAGACTTAATGTGGATGTGTGTGCACACACACACACACACACACATATATATATATATATATATATATATATATATATATATACATACACACACAGAGAACAGTTGTGTTTGCCAACAAAGCCTTCATCAACTGATAAGTGTGGAGTCAGGTATAATTAGTCTAAACATCTTTTCTACAAATCTTATTCAGCAGTGCTTTATGACACCATGAGACTTATACATATATTTGTGTGTGTAATGTGTTACAAGTATATATATGTGTGTGTGTGTGCCTTTTAGACACACTGATTTATGCAATGTGTTGTATGTATATATATATATATATATATATATATATATATATATATATATATATGCGTTGCAGAAGGGTGAGACCCCCTAAACGAGTGTCCCGCATATAACATTAAACAATCTGATGGTGAAGTTCCAGTAATGCTGGAGTTTTGGAGAATGCAGAGTACCCCTTCATTGCCATCGCTCCCAACTCCACTGTGGCCCAGAAGGGTAGCAGCTGATAAGGGTCCTTTCTATGGGTCAAATAGAGTTAAACCGTAGTTTCTTGAGTTTACTATTTTTTGCATTTAAACTGCATATTTATGCTAAACTGAATTGCTTGAAATAGAACTGTTTTGATATCTAAACTGTGAACTTATGCTAAACTGAATTATCTGAAATAAAACTGTTTTAACATTAACTCTATATGTTGTCCATTCGGCTGGCACTGTAGAATACGCCGACTGCCCCTCTGCAGAGGGGTAAGACCACCCCCGAATGAGTGTCGAGGTTCCAGTGATGCTGGAGCTTTGGAGAATGTGGAGTACCCCTTCATTGCCATTGCTCCCAGATCCACTCCGGCTAAGAATGATTGCACCTGATAGGGCCCTATCTATGGGTTGAATAGAACGAATTGCATACTTATGCTAAACTGAATTATTTGAATTAGAACTGTTTGACTAAACTGAATATCTTGAAAAAGAAATGTTTTTGACAATTAAACTGTGTACTTAGGCTAAACTAAATTGTTTGAAATGGAACTGTTTTTGACAGTGAAACTATACTTACACTAAACTGAATTGTTTAATATAGAATTGTTTTGACATTTAACAGTGTGTAAACAAAATCTATACTTATACTAAACTGAATAGGTTCAATTAGAACTGTTTGACTAAACTGAATAGCTTGAAATAGAAATGTTTTTGATAATTAAAATTTGTACTCATGCTAAACTGTATTGTTTGAAATAGAACTGATTATTTGTATAACAATGGATTTGGTGCTACATAACCTACAAAGGTTGATATGCCATAAAACCCAAACAACCAACCAAACAACAAATATATGCAAATGGTACATGTATATCTGTCAGACATATCTACACACAAACACACGCACTCACATATAACACCTCTCTCTCTCTCTCTCTATCTATCTATCTATCTATATATATATATATATATATATATATATATATATATATAATGTGTGTGTGTCTCTCTCTCTCTCTCATATATATATATATCTGTGTGTGAGTGAATATATATCGGAATGTGTATGTACATGTATGAGTTCATATATATGTATGTATATGAGTGTGTGTGTATATATATATATATATATATATATATATATATTTGCTAGATTACCTGTTATCATGGCAATCCATGATCATATTAATGCTACTATTTAGGAGGGAGTGAAGTATTTTTGCTAACATTTCGTTGATTTGTTATATCGTGTTGCATTGATTGATATTGAATGTGTGTGTTTATATATATATATATATATATATATAAAGAGAGAGAGAGAGAGTATTGGGTGTTTGACATTCTGTACAATGTGGTTGTTTTTCATGTTTGAGGAGTTTAAAGGTGTGTGTAATTCTTATATGATCATAATGCAATTAGGATATAGTGACTTCTGAATTTTCTAAAAGCTGATTTCCATTCTCCTCGTGTGAGTTTTATCAAGAATAGTTTATTGTGTATGTTGTTGTTCCAGTATTGTTGCCATCTTGTATGGAAGAATATTATGATAAAAAAATGATGCTTAGCATTAACACTCACTCAACAAAATTACCATTTATTCACAAATTGCATTGAAAATTGTTTTATCCTCAGAATTTTACTTTTTTTAAAAAGTGTATTGCTTTAATAACAATCTCCATCTGATGTGACATTCTTACTGGATCATACTTATATAATATAATATAATATAATATAATATAATATAATAATAAATAAATATATATTAGTTATATTTAATAGAATTGATGCTTATCTGTAACCACTGGTTTCTTGCTGTCTTTACATGGCAATCATCAAGCAGAAAAAGAAAAATTTTGGTGAAATCAAAAATATATGGTCAAAAGAATTTTTACATTAGAATTGTGTCTAAGTCTTGTTATATTTGCATATTGTTGTTTGTGGTTGTATATGTGATTGTGTGTGTGTGATGTTACATGTGCTGCATTGCAGATTTGACGTTTCCTCATGAATATGTGTAGTAAAAGGTAAAGGAAGTTGAGAGAGACTAGAGGATTTTGCTGAATGAAATTTTCTATAGCGTATAGTGATTAATTTTAGCTAAGGGATAAAGTTATCATCATTGCATTGTGAAGGAAATGAATTTTTGATTTAACATGTAAGTATAATAGATGAAGTGGATGCTGGGTTTAAATCATAAGAATAATAGATGAGGTGGGAATATCATGGTGTTAAGACACATTTTACAATGCTATTTACTAATATATATGTATTTATTATTATATTAGCCTAATGAGTAGAGTTTTCACCAAATGTCCAGGAGACTAGGGTTCAATCCCAGGTCAAGTAATACCAAAGACTCAAAAAATGGTTTTTGATTGCAATTTGCTTAACACTCAGCATTATAAGGTAAGGATCAAGGGTAAAGTGGCGCAATCCAAGGAAAGGAGTAGTGCCCTTCCCTACACCTCGGTAGAGTAGCTATTGAAAAGCAAGGCTTTGTGTCTCCCTCGACTAAGGTCACCTACTTTACTTATATCATATAATAGCTCTATCACAGATATTGAGCACTCTCCAAATTATGCTGCATTTGGTCTGCCACTAACCTTTAAGTGAAATAGTGATAACCATATACTGTTCTTATATATATATATATATATATATATATATATATAAGGGACAATGAAAGAGAAGGAGCAATTATACAACTGCCAACATGCGGAATTTTAATCTAAATAAGAATTGGTCTCCAACTAAAACAGAACATAAATAAGACCTAAAATTTTTGAAAGTTCACCACAGGTCAAGTCCATTACTAAATATTTTATGTAGAGTTACTCATAATCTTAAAGGCTATGACTGCATCTCTGCAGAGGGGTAAAACCCATCCCAATAAGTGTCTTGGATATGGCATTAAACAATCTAATGATGAGGCTCCAGTCTTGGAGCTTTAGAGAATATGGGGTACTCCTTCATGGACATTGCTCCCAGGTCCACTCTGCCCTGAGTGGTAGCACCTGATAGGGTCTTATCTTTGGGTCAAATAGAACTGTTTGACAGTTAAAATCCGTGCAAACAAATGACTTCTGCTAAATTGAATTGTTTAAAATAAAACAGTTGGATCATTTAACTGTGTGTAAACAAATGACTGATGAATTGTTAGCGATACGAAACAGTACTTGGTACCATTTACTGAGTGCAAATGAATGAGTAATATTGAACAGAATTATTACTGTTAAATAGAAATCTTCAAAATTCTTTAACTGTGTGCCTAAATTGAATTATTAGTATAACATAGCAATATGTAGAACTATTTGACTATGTGCAAATGAATGAATAGTGTTGAATAGCAATACTTGTAAACACTTCACTGTGTGCAAATAATTGATTAATATAGAATAGAACTATTGGCATTAGATAGCAATTATTGAAACTATGTAGTTATATAGAAACAGTAATAAGACTACAAACAAATTAGTTCTAATTCTGAGAATTAATTTTTATTTATTACAGACTTTTTGTCCTCATCTTGGTAGTTTTTGTGTTGTTTGTTCTTTCACTACGTTTTGGCCAAAGAAAGAAGAAACAACACAAAAACTACCAAGATGAGGACAAAACGTCCGCAATAAATAAGAATTAATTCTCAAATTAAGAAGCCTCATCTCAAAATGATTCCAATTAAAGACAATTACAAAATTCGGTACGGACCCGACTATGGAAGACCAGATAGTTCTAACTCATTTAAAGAAAAAAGAATCGCCTACAAACTATTCACTAACAAATCATATGTGCAAACAAACGACTGGTGTTTAATTGATACAGTTACACAGCAATACTTGAAACCAGTTAACTGTGTGCAAAAAAAAATTATTCAGGCTTGTTTAAAAATGTTATCTACAAAATGAGTTTACAAATCATATTTAATATATGTGTATAAACAGGATTTGGTATTAAATAACCTACAATGATTGATATGTATAAAGAGAATTTGGCATTAAATAACCTACAATGATTGATATGCCATAAAACCCAACCAAAACAAATCATATATATTTAATTTGTATGTATAAAGAGGAAAGAAAATAGTTGGATTCATACTATCCCTGAGGGTATGCAAATAGCTTTGTCCATGATTTGAACTTTGATATCCAATGGTGTTCTGGGTATGATACTACAGTGCATCTGATGGTGAGGCTCCAGTCTTGGATTTAAGGAAATGTAGAATACCCTTTTCATTACCATTACTCTCAGTGGTAGTATCTATTAGTCTCATTAGTATCTATTAGTCTCATCCATGGATCAAAAACTAATGATAATAATCCTAAGTAAATCATTAAAAAGTTTTTATTGATCCATACAGCTGTGTGCAAATTGTTTGTATTAGATAGGAATACTTGATAAATAGAATAATGAGTATTAGATAGCAATACTTGAAAACATTTAACGGTGCAAACAAATGAGCTCTCACTCATTAAAAAATAGTCATATACAAACTGTTCACTTAGAAATCATACATATATATATATATATATATATATATATATATATATATATATATATATATATATAAACAGGATTTGGCATTGAATAATCCACAAGGGTTGATATGCCATAAAATATCAACCAATCATTTCCAATGAGGATAACCATCTCACTACAAGTATCTCCTTGACCTGTTGTGGACATTTTCGTAAATGAAAGTTTATAAACAATTTGGAACCAACACAATTTTAATCTTAAAGAGGCTTACTTTTTGGGTACTTTGTAAACAAAATATAAGATACCAGAAACTTATAGAATCCACTGTAACTTCTTTATAATCCACTGAAATCTCTTTGGATCACACAACAATCTGGATTTTATAATCTATAACTTTTTCTGGAAAGATTAATATTAATATTCCCCTTTAAGCTTAATTTGGCATGGGACAAGTTTAGAAATATGGGGCACCCAGTGAGAATCAAACTCAATGACGATAGTCTTCTAATCTAGTTTGCTAACCATCACACCATGTGAGGTGGTTGCCCAGTCAGCTGGAGCTGTAGAATACACCGACTGCTTCTCTGCAGAAGGGTAAGACTCCCACCTCCTTCCAACGAGTGTCCTGTTTATGACACTAAATAATCTAATGGTGAGGTTCCAGTAATGCTGGATCTTTGGGGAATGCAAAATACCCTTTCATTGCCATCACTCTCTGGTTTACTCTGGCCTGGAGTGGTAGCACCTGATAGGGTCCTATCTATGGGTGAAATAGAACTAAACAGTGTACTTAAGCTAAAATGAATTGTTTAAATAGAATTGTTTTTTGACAATGAAACTGTGTACTAATACTAAACTGAAATAGAATTGTTTATATGTATAAGAATGGATTTGACATTAATAACCTACAATGGTTGATGTGCCATAAAACCAAACCAAACCAAGTGAGGTACTCCTGACAATCTCATAGTCATCATCATCATGTCGTGCCACTAGCACGGATATCCCTGACTCTCTCTCGCCACTTCTCCCTATTGTTCATTGCCTCCGGCAGGTCTTCAGAGCTACATCCTATATCCTCACATAGCTGCTGGTTGTCCTGCTTTTGCTCGGCCATATGTTGGAGTCCATAGGAGTAAATCACTTATGAGCTCATCCCTGCTTCTCCAGCAGTGTCCTGCATGTCTGGTTCGTTTAACTTGGATAGTTTTCGTCATAGCCATAATATTCCCCAATGTTATTGATTTTTTTTTTTTTTTTTTTTTTTATCTTAGAATATTCAGTCTATTGTCTTCATCTTCATTGTTATATTCCCAACGTCTTGGTCTATATGTCCTTCGGCCTTATTCTTACCTAACACATAGCGCAGTGGACAAGACATTTGGTTGAAAAGTGCTTGTGAGTGAAATTATCTAGAGGTTGCAGGTTCAATCCCAACTACAAGTAAGAATAACTAGGAATACTTACTATCACTTAACACTTGTACCCAGTCATGATTAATGGGATTAGAACAATTAAACCCAATGGATTAAATAAAGGGTTCATTTTGAGGTTCTGTGTAGGCTCCCAAGTTTGACATAAAACACCTGAAGAAGGGCAATGGACAAAGCAGCCGAAACATTATGAGTATAAAGATGAAGACAACAGTCTTCTAAGTGCTCAAAATTATCATGCTTCATTTCAGAAATTTTGACTGATGTTTTTATTTTTATCTATTTATTTATTTATTTTTTTAATTTTTTTTAAAATAAGTAGTACAGATGGCGACCTTAGTCAAGGGCGACCAGAAGGCTCCTTTTTCAATAGCTGCTACACCATAGTGTAGGGGAGGGCGCTACTCCTTTCCCTGGATTGCTCCACTTTACCCTTAATACATACCTTATATTGCTGAGTGTTAAGCAAGAAAGTATTAAGTACCATTTTTAAAGTCTTTGGTATGACGGGACCTGAGATTGAACCCAGGTCTCTGGGACCATTGGCGAACACTCTACCCACTAGGCCAATGAGCTGGTTAAATAAAAAAAAATATATAATTTCAAATTATATTCTGATAAAGTACTGAGTGAAATGTCATTTATGGACATTTAAGCAATCCACCAAATTGGATTTCACATCTTAGTTCTGTTCAATTCTATCAGGTCACCTGCCTCCCATCACGAAAACTATCCAAGTTAGACGAACCAGACATGCAGGACACTGCTGGAGAAGCAGGGACAAGCTCATAAGTGATGTACTCCTATGGACCCCCACATATGGCCGGGCAAAAGCAGGACGACCAGCTCGAACATACATTCAGCAGCTATGTGAGGATACGGGATGTAGCCCTGAAGACCTACCAGAGGCGATGAACGATAGGGAGAAGTGGCGAGAGAGGCTCAGGGATATCCATGCCTGCAGCATGACGTGATGATGATGATGATTCATACATATACGAGCTTACCAATAATCTTAGTTATAAACACGTGGGTGTGTAATGTGTATATTGTTATGTGTATTTCTACCAAATGTGTGTACATTTCTGGCAATGTGTTTTATAAATCTATGTATTTATATTTGTGTCTATCACAGGAATTTAAAAGGGGAAAAAATTTATCATTGCATAGACATTTGATTTATTGTTGATATAGACTGAGTGTATGGATATGTAGATGGACACACACACACACACGTGCGTGCACTCTCTCACACTCACATTCTCACAAACGTACTTACTTTTCGTTGTAACCTAACAAAAAGGTTAGTGAATGAGAAATAACTAAAATGGAGGTTGAAAATGAAGTGGAAATTTTTACATTAACAAAATACAATACTTGCCAAGGGCATGAAGAAGGTAACCGCTGCTAGTGGTGACTACTTAGTTTATTTTTGCTATTTGTTGTGTGCCCCGCCAAACAGCCGAGTATAGCACAAGGCCCTTTTTAAGGTGGGTCCAGATCCAGGGTCATAGTCCAGACTTGCCCAGTGGCTCCAAAAATGCCTTAAGCCCCATTGGCATTCCCCTAAAAAGAGGCACCTCATGCACCAGGTGATAAACCTAGCTCCTCATCCGAGGATTAGAAGCTGGAGGGATTTGGACCCCTGAGGTTCAAGGAAGGTTGGACATGTGATGTGAGTGCTGGGCCTCCCCAGCACTCATGTCAGGCAGCTTTGAATAAGTGAAACATCACCATCAAAGGCAGTTAGTATATTTTCACCCCCTCACTAATAGTGTCCAACATATTTATTAGGAATGGGACATACCCATTTATATTCATAGGTAGGGTATATAACACTTTTATAGTTATTTACTAAGCTTAGCTTAGTTATGACATAAAGCTGGAAGTAAGAGGCACCCAGTAAGAATCAAACTCTCCTATGGTTAACTAATCTAGCTGGTAAATCATTATACCATGAAATGCTCTTGACAATCTTATAGACAACTGTAAAATTTTTTCTAAACTTAGAAAAGTTCTCAAATCATAATCTGATGAAACTTTTACAGGGTGAAATGTCTTGTGTGATTTCTTTTCCATCCAGGCAGATATATATATATATAAACTTACTTATATGCATTAGTGCCCTTGGGAAAGGTATGAATCTAATTATTCTCCTTCTAGTTATGTTTGGAGTGGGGCTGTAGAATACACAGACTGCATCTCTGCAGAGGGGTAAAACTCCCCCAGTAAATATCCTGCATATGACACTAAACAATCTAATGGTGACGATCCAGTAATAATTGAACTTTGGGCAATGCGGAGTACCCCTTTATTGCCATCACTCCCAGGTCAACTCTGGTCTGGAGTAGTAGCACCTGATGGAGTTCTATCTACTGATCAAATAGAACTAAACTGTGTGCTTATGCTTAACTGAATTGCTGGAAATAGAACTGTTTTGACATTTAACTGAGTGTAAATAAATGACTGATGTTTAATTTAATTGTTAGTGATGCAAAGCAATGCTTGGAACCATTTAACTTTGTTGACTAAACTGAATAGTTTGTAAAAGAACTGTTTTTTAACATTCAAACAGTATACTTATGCTAAACTGAATTGTTTGATATAGAACTGTTTATATGTATAAAAATGGATATGGGATTAAATAGCCTATAATGGTTGATATGCCATAAAACCAAACTAAACCAGCTGAGGTTAAATAATAGGGCAGATTGTGCTCTTTAACCTTGATATAGCATCCAATCTCAAAGAAGGAAAACTCTGAATTCAAACCTGTTAAACTCTGCTTAAAAATTGACCTTGTGTCATATCCTGCTTGTGTGAAGGGGTTGGGTAAATATGTATATACTTATAATCTTAGTAATAAACATGTATATAATGTGCATATTGTGTATTCCAAAGATGTGTATATATTTATGGCAATGTGTTTTTATAAATCTGTATTTATATTCATGTGTCCAGATATGTTAAAGGAATCTTTAAAAAATGTATCAATGTTAATGATTTATTGTTGATATAAACTATGTATATGGATACACATATACAGAAACGCACTCTTACTTTTAAATATTCTTGTAGAGCCATAAACCAAGTGACGTATATTTTTGCCATGATTGTATCTTATGACAGTTACCTCCTTCGCCTTCAAGTTTTTTCAGGTGAAAAGCGTTGTTCATTCCTAAACTTAGATTTCCGTTATCAACTTTCTCTCGTTACATATGCAGCCAATTATCTTTTTCCTTTGCCTCTTCTTAATGTGGATAAACTAAAAACAGTTGCTGAACTGTCTTTGCTTGTTTGTTGAAGAGTATTCTTTGGCTTTTTAGATAGAAGGTAAATTGCTCAGTTGGTTGTGGTGTACAAAGTTGGTGGAGAGGGAATAGCAGTGATATAAATTTTATATCAGATGTCATCAGCACTTGATATAATCGTGTGCATCTGGTAGACGTACTGATATATCAAATCTTAGATCAGTGGATGTAAAAAGCCCAGATATCTTTTTCATGTCTTTTTTTTTTTTTTTTTTTTTTTTTTTTTTTTTTTTTTTTTTTTACAATTTCAAGTCTGTGTTTTGTGTGATGTGGGTGGAAGCTGACAGTTGGTTAAATTTTTTTTCTTTTGGTTAAGTCTTATTAGAGCCCAAATGTTACATTAATGAAACTGGAATTCAAATCTGCTTTTTTTTTTTTTTTGTATCTTGCTGGCTAAGATCCTGGACCAATGTTGTGACAAAATGCTCAGTTGATGCATTTAATGAAGCTTCTAGCAGAAAGAGATGTGGGTTCAAGTCTCACCAAGTGTTTTACCCTTATTATTTCAGATAAATACTGTTTCTTGTTGTTAGTGCTGGACTTAGCTGGAAGCTAAATAAGCAGTATGTTAGAGTCATACACCCTCAGGGCTTACTTTTTAAATACATTTTAATTGATTAGTTTTTATTCTTAAACACTAATTCATCATATACGTATATATAATGTGTGTAATTTTAAAGAACCTCAAATTTTGTATAGTTTAGGGCTTCAGTAGATGAAAGTCTGGACTTGGTTATTGTAGAATAATTATGATATATTTAAAAGGTAATTTATTTTTAATGTGTAGTGAAGCTGATTTGAATTCAATTTTTCCTTCTTCTAAATTGGTTGCCTTACCGAGGCTTAAGAGTCCAATCAGCACAACTATTTACTTACTACCCCACCCTTGAACAAGAACGAAAGGAAAAAACGAAAAACAAACTGGGACTGATTGCAGTGGTTTCGACTCTTCTAATACTTGCATGACTGCAGTCAAAGATACAAAGGCTATTTTTGGCCTTGCAATGCATATGAAATATAACATGGAGCTTAGCATCATATCAACAGAGAGGTTTCAGAGGTGCTTTGACCAGCAAAATATTCACTGGAAGAAGTGTGCTGGTGTAAGAATCAGTAGGTCACTCTGGTTCTAAGCTGTAGCACCTGATAGGGTCCTATCTATGGGTCAAATAGAACTAAACTGCATACTTATGCTAAACATAACTGTTTGAAATAGAATTGTTTTTTGACAATGAAACTGTGTACTAATACGAAACTAAATTGTTCAAAATAGAACTGTTTTGACATTTAACTGCGTGTAAACGAAAACTGCACTTATACTAAACTGAATTGTTTTAATAAGAATTGTTTGGCTATACTGAATAGCTCGAAATAGAAATGTTTTTGACAATTGAACTGTGTACTTATGCTTAACAGAATTGTTTGAAATAGAACTGCTTATTTGTATAAAAATGGATTCGGCATTAAATAACCTACAAAGTTTGATATGCCATAAAACCCAAACAACCAAACCAAACCCTACCTTTTTAGTGCAACAAGGGAGGTGCTGCTGCAAAATTGGAACCACTGGGATTAGACTCGGCTTGTATTTTCTTTCCTGTGCAAAGACATGAACAGTCATGTAGGTATTGAACTCCACTGACCCTCCTCTTTTAGTACAACAAGTGAGGTGCTACTGCAGGGTTGGAACCACTGGAATCAGACTCAGCTTGTTTTCCTTTTCTGTCATGTAGGTATTGGACTACACTGACCCTCCCCTTTTAGAGCAGCAATAATGTTATGAAGATGCACTATCGTATTTCTTTTAACGTCTCCAGATCTAAGTATGATCCTAAGTATGATGATAACCTATATATTGATGGTGAGGCTCCAGTTTTGGAGTTTGGGGAATGTGGAATACTCCTTTATTACCATTACTCTTAGGTTCACTCTTACTCAGAATGGTAGTATTTGTTCTGGTCTGATCTATGGGTCAAAAAGAACTGTTCAATCTTTTACTTGGGATTATCAATGTTGATAGAATTATTAGTATTCATATTTACCAACCCCTCCGCTCGGGTAGGATATGACACAAGGTCAATTTTTAAGCGGAGTTTAACAGGTTTGAATTCAGTTTTCCTTCTCCTAGACTAGTTGCCTCACCAAGGCTGAAGAAACTAGTCTGCCCTATTATTTACCTATAGCTGGAGGGAGAATTATTGGATTCATACCTTTCCCAAGGGTATTAGTGCTATGTGAAATGCAATCAGTCTCATCCAGGATTTGAACCCATGTCGCCGTGTCCATTTCCTATGATGATAACCATTACACCATGGGCACCTCTATAGAATTATTAGTATTAGGTTGGAATACTTGAAACCATTTAACTGTGTGCAAACAATCATCATCAAGTCATACTGACAGCATGGATTTCTTCAGCTCTCTCTCTCTCTCAATCCATCCCTACCTGCTGGTCTTCAAAACTACATCCTGCATCCTCTTAGAGCTGATGTAAACAAGTTCTTGCTAGTCGGCCAACACTGGGATGTCCATAGAAGAACATCACTTATGCAAAGAATAAATAGTAATATTTGAAATCATTTAACTGTGTGCAAACAATTGAGCTCTAACAATATTTTAAAATTGAAGTTATCTACAAACTATTCACTCAAATATCATATATAGGAATAAATAGTATTTGTCATTAAATAACCATCAAGTGTTGATATGCCATTAAACCAAATAATCTAAACTAACCTAACCTCAAATCTTGTGATGGATTTTCAGTTTAGGAGAACAAGAAGATGCATAGATCTCAATCTGGTTTAATATGGAGAGTGCTGAACTTGTACAATCTTGTGTTTTGCCAAAAAAAACTGCTTATCAGAAAGTATCAAGATGGGCTTCAAAATTTTTTTATTTTTTTCAAATTGGCACAGACTCATCGAGACAACAATATAGATGCCTTGATATCCTGTTTATCATAAAAGTTGTTCAGCTGTACTCAGGTCTTGAAAAAAAGATTTAAATTAAAGTTTTAGTCTCAATACTTATTGATCAATAAGCTTATCTGTGTGGCATACTAAGTCATTCCCTTTCATGGCATCTCTGAGCAGTTGGATATATTTACCCTATCCCTCAACCGTGGACAGGAAGCAACACAAGGTCAATTTTCCTTCTCCTTGACTGGTTGCCATACCAAGGCTAAAGAGCCCAGTCTGCTTTACGATTTACTGATTTATAGCTAGGAGTGAAAGAAAAATGGATTAATGCTTTTCTCAAGGGCATTAGCACAAAAGTGAAATGCAAATCACTTAGTTCAGGATTTGAACTTAGATTGCCATGTTTATTTCCTAAGATGATAGCCAATATGCCATACACCTCCAGCAATAGGAGTTACTTGGAAGTGCCCATCTCCTCCCCATGAAACAGTACTTTGGTATGAGTAATAAAGGAATAATCTCTAATCTGTTCTTGAAGAAGCTACTGCCCTAATGCACAGGAGAAAACAATAAACAATATTTACCGGCTCAGCGGCCCGGCTGGCGTCGGCTAACAGACTAAAAATTGCCAATGAGCAGGTCAGCATATATGCATGCTAGCATAGCCTCTCTTGGGTTTGCAGCCAATCACCACACTGGGAATGGACGAGACCACCTGCGCATTGTGAAACACCCCGATGTGCATATAATCTTCCCTGCCTGATGCTCAAATGAATTTACTTTCACATGTAATTCAACACGTGAACTACTCAAGTACAGAACTTTGACAGTTCTAAGATGTGTATACAGAAGACTTAAATGCAACAATCTTTAAGTAGAGTTTAACAGATTTGAACTGAGTTTTCCTTCTAAACTAGTTGTCATGCCAAGGTTAAAGATCCTAGTTTGCCCTATTCTTCACCTATAGTTGGATTCATACCTTTCCCCTGGGTATTAGCACTATGTGGAATGCAAATAACTTTTTCCTGGATTTGAACTCTGGTCACCATATCCACTCCCTTTGACAGTAACCATTATACCACACAAACCCTCTCTCTCTCTCTCTCTCTCTCTCTATATATATATATATATATATATATATATATATATATATATATATATATATATATATAATTTTCTCTTAAAAAAAAACAACAATCAGTCACATTAAGATGATAAATTTATTTCCATCCGGTCAAAAGCATTGATATAAATCAATGCCCTAAAAAATTAACAGGACTTCTTCAGATCAAACAAGAAAATGGATTAAAATAATTTTTTTCACATTCACAACCAGACAAGAAAAAAATTAGGAATACTTATCTCTCCTATATCCTTTGCTCTGTGGATTTTATTTACATTGAGCTCTTGACTGGGATCACTTAAATTTTATATTCTATTTTTGAATATTTTATTGGTCCTGCTTGGAATTGTTCCCAACTTTGGATTTACTGGATTAAATAATTTCTAATACATATAAGTAAAGTAGGTCACTGTAGTAGCGGGCAACCTAAAGGCTCCTTTTTCAATAGCTACTACACAGAGGTGTAGGGGAGGGTGCTACTCCTTTCCCTGGATTGCTCCAATTTACCCTTGATATGTACCTTATGCTAAGTGTTAAGCAAGGAGGTATCAATTAAGATTTTTTTTAGTCTTTGGTATGACTCAACCTTGGATTGAACCTCTGTCTCCTAGGCCATTGGCAAACACTCTACCCACGAGGCATATAGTCAGAATTATCCTGATGATCCGGTTGATGAAACCTAGGTAGATTACTTCAGGCTCTTTAGATATTCTAATTTTGCTCTTTATGTATTTAGCACTTTTATCAATAAAATGTTGTTTGGCCCTGATGATCTGGGAGGTGAAACCTAGGTAGATTACTTCTGGCTCTGTTGGTATTCAAATTTCGCTCTACTTAGTCTAATGAACACTCTTATTTTTCAGCTTAGGTGATTCTGACTGTATTTTTTTCTTGTGACTGGGCATTGCAGTGACTCTTCATTGTCATTACTCTTTGATTTACTCTGACCAGGAGTGGTAGCACCTGTTAGGGTTCCTTTTATGGCTCAAACTGATCTGTTTAAAAATTATTCATATTTGATTGGGCCATCTGTAAAAAAAAAATCTAGAACAACTCTAAAGAAACAAATGTAAATATAAATGTATAATGAATACAATTCTCAAACCTTGAGGTAAAAAAATAACTCTTAATGGCGTTAAAATCAAATAATTAGAGTACATCCAAAGAAGAGTGATAAAAATAGTGAAAAAGTAAAATATTAGTTACCTGAAGAGATTAGAGAAATTTAGATTAATTACTTTACTAAAAAGAAGAATGTGAGTTGATCTAATTGAAACTTTCAAAATAATTGATGGAATTTCTAATCATGGTAGACATTTTTTTTTTTAAATATTTCTCCTCAAACTGGAAATTTACTGTCAAGATAGATTTAAAAAGTTACATGAACTCACCAATTAGATTTTTTTGCAAATAGAGTAATATACTTTTGAAACAAATTGCCTAAACAGATCAAAAAGTGCAATTGTGTTTAAAAAAAATTAAGATGGAATTGGTTGATTTGAGAAAAAAATGATTAAAAAATGAATTTAAATAGGCATGTATGTGAATTATTGGATTAATTACTTAAAAGAAATTGATATATATATATATATATATATATATATATATAGTATTGATAGTGTATATATTCTTTGCAAAGATTCTCTTTGTTTTTTCTTTTAAGGTTGATGTGAGAAGATATTAAAAAGTGAAGATACCCAAGGAGGCATAACAAATAAATAATAATGATTTTTATAATGCCTGCATTAATTCCTGACCACCAACAATCCCTTTCTTTGTGATTTCTTATGCATTTTGAGGATTAAATTAATTTGCAATCGTTTCTATTATAAAATCATTTTAAAATATGTTTCCATTATACATATATTAAGTTGTGAGTAGTTATTAGATGAAAACAGAGAAGGGAGAAAATCAAGATGGCATTGGGGAGCAAGGAATAATCAAGGCAAGAAATGAATGGAGTCTTTCGTAGAAGACCTAAAATGGCACAAATTGCAAGTAGCTTTCAAGGTGAAATGATTTGAAAAGGATTGCTTATAAGTTGGCAACTATAATCAAGAGCAACCTAAAGGCTCCCATTTACCTAGTGAGTAGAGTGTTTGCTAATGGCCTAGGAGACCGCAGTTCAATCTCTGGTTGAGTCATACCAAAGACTCAAAAAATGGTACTCGATGCTGCCTTGCTTAACACTCAGCATTATAAGGTAGGGATTAAGGATAAAGTGGAACAATCCAGGGAAAGGCCTAGCACCCGCCCCTACACCTCGGCGTAATAGCTAATGAAAAAGGAGCCTTCGAGTCACCCTTGACTACAGTCAGACAACAACTAATATCTATATCTATATATATATATATATATATATATATATATATATATATATATATATATATATGAAAGAATGATAGATTTATCAGAGAATTTTATAGATATTTGATAGAATAATATATAAAAAGATTTATCAATATGTAAAGAGACATAGACAGATATATGAAAATGAAATATATACTACCTATAGGCAAAATAATCGAATTGTCTGTTTCATAGGAAATTCTCTTCTCTTGTCAGAGAAGAGAATGAGACTTGTGAATGCCACCTGCAATTACTGATTGTATATTCTCTGTATCTGTTTAGTAAAACCTATTTCCTATCAAAAACTAATGTTTTCCTTCTTTCTCGGTCAACTTAAATATGAGTTACAACAATATATATATGTATGTATATTAAAAAAAAAGAGGGAGAGAGAAAGCATGTACTATAGAGTAATTATAGACTATGGCTTTAATCACATTTTTATATTGTGAGATATGTGTGCGTTTTTTTATATATATATATATATATACACTCAGTCCTTCCACACAAGAAGGATATCACAGAAAGTCAATTTTAACAGGCTCAGAGTTTTCCTTCTCCTAGACCAGTTGTCATACCAAGATTAAAAAACCCAGTCTGCCCAGTTATTTATCTATTGCTGGAGTGAGAATAATTCCCAAGGGTATTAGCACTATATGAAATGTGAATAGCCTTGTCCAGCATTTGAACTCAGGTTTTGTGTCCATTTTTATGACACCAACCCTTTCGCCACAAATGCTTCCATAAAATATGTTTATAAAAGGTGTGTGTATAATTTATATATATATATATATATATATATATATATATATATATATATATATATATATATACCTACTTGCACAAGAGTGAATATCTATTAGAGAAAAATTATATATGCATACACCCTGAAGTGCAGAATAATTATAGATATAATATGTGTATTTATTCATATAAAATATCTGAATTAGTAGTAGGATTTTTCTTGTTTTTGTTTTTTGCTTTTCCTCAAAATGGCTGACCTATAAGAAACCTGAACCTGAGATTTGTGTATATCAAATGTCTTAACTCAACATACCATTTCTGATAAGTTTCCAACTTTTCCTTCCCAGTTTGTTAATATATTCAACTGGAGAGAAAAAAAAAGAAGCTTCTTAGATTTTTATTTTTAAAGTACTCAGCATTTTATTACTATTTGTTTTATTGGCTTCTTTTTGTGAGTCACTGATACTCTGGATTTGAAATGAAGATTATGAAAGATGGATTTTTGGATTAGATTCCTTTTTGGTAACCTTAGTCCCACCATCTTGAACTAAGAAAAGTAACCCTCTCTAAGAAAAGGTGGGACAGTTTACAAGAACATATTAATTCATCTCTCCTTTATACACTGTGGTGGAGGGTCCTTGTAGCATAATGATTAGCATGCAAGTCTGCGGCCTTGAAGTATGCCAGTTTGAACTCTAACCGCACTATTATGTTTACTTTCGGATAAATACTCTTGAGAAAAATATCAACTCCTTTATCCCCCGCTAGCAACTTGCCCAGTTGGCTGGGGCAGTAGAATACACCGACTGCTTCTCTGCAGAGGGGTAAGACACCCCCCCTACGAGTGTCCTGGATATGACACTAAACAGTCTGATGGTGAGGTTCCAGCAATGCTGGAGCTTTGGGGAATGCGGAGTACCCTTTTATTGCCATCGCTCCCTGGTCCACTCTGGCCCGGAGTGGTAGCACCTGATAAGGGTCCTATCTATGGGTTAAATAGAACAAAACCGTGCTTCTTTCACTATACTGATTTTTGCATTTAAACTGCGTATTTATGCTAAACTGAATTGTTTAAAATAGAACTGTTTTGACATTGAGACTGTGTACTAGTGCTGAACTGAATTGCTCGAAATAGAACTGTTTTTGACGTTTAAACTGTGTACTTATGCTGAACTGAATTATCTGAAATAAAACTGTTTGACATTTAACTCTGTATATTGCCCAGTCAGCTGGGGCTGTAGAATACACCGACTGCACCTCTGCAGAGGGGTAACCCCCCCCCTAACGAGTGTCCTGGATATGACACTAAACAATCTGATGGTGAGATTCCAGCAGTGCTGGAGCTTTGGGGAATGCGGAGTACCCCTTCATTGCCATTGCTCCCAGGTCCACTCTGGCCTGGAGTGGTAGCACCTGATAAGGGTCCTATCTATGGGTTAAATAGAATTAACAGCATACTTATGCTCAAATGAATAGTTTGAAATAGAAGTGACTTTTACAATTAAACCATACTTACATTTAAACTGCGTGCTTATGCTTAACTGAATTATTTCAAATAGAACTGTTTTTCGACATTAAAACTGTATTTACACTTAACCGAATTGTTACATACAACTTCTTGAATAGTTAGAAATGGAAACGTTTTTGGCCATTAAACTGTACTTATGCTAAACTGAATTGTTTTAAATAGAACAGATTATTTACATAAAATGGATTTGGCGTTAAATAACCTACAAAGGTTGATATGCCATAAAACCCAACAAACCAAACCAACCCGCTAGCAACGGGTTAAATAGTACCATTACTGTTCTTCTATAAGAATGGCTTTGGCTTAAAATAATCAATGAAGGTTTATATGCCATTAAACAAAGAAATTATGTTCAAATCAGATTAAATTAGTTTCACATACTAGTAGTCATTTTATTTATGCATCAGCTATACACTAATCAGGATTGTCTAATAGATATAGGAAGAGTACTTGTGGTTAAATAGTACCACGACTGACCTTCTACAAGGATGATTTTGGCATTAAATAATCCATGAAGATTTATATGCAATTAAACAAAGAAACCATGTTCAAATCAAATCAGATTAGATTAGTTTCATGTATAAGTATTCATTTTATTTATGCATTAGTTATACACTAATCAGGATTGTCTAATAGATAAAGGGAAAGTACTCATGGTGTAGTGGGTTAAATAGTACTTCTACTGACCTACAAGGATGGCTTTGGCATTAAACAATCAATGAAAGTTGATCGACCACTAAACAAAGAACCCATATTCAAATCAAATTAGATTAAATTAGTTTCACATACAAGTAGCCATTTTGTTTATGTATCAGTTATACACTAATCAGTATTGCCTAATAGATAAGAGGAGAGTGCTCATGGTGTTGTGGATTAAACAATATACTACTGACCTACAAGAGGCACCTTGGGTGGTGTAATGGTTAGCAAACTAGACTAGCAACCTTTCACAGGTGAGTTTGAGTTTAATTGGGTGCCCCATTCATATGGCCTTGTGCCACATCTAAGCAAAAAGCTAAGTAAATTACTATTACTGACCTACAAGGATGGCTTTGGCATTAAATAACCCACAGAGATTGATAAGCCATTAAACAAAGAAATGAAAGAAATCATGTTCAAATCAAATCAGATTAAATCAGTTTCAAATACAAGTATTCATTTTGTTTACACATCAGTTAAACACTTAACAGGATTGTCCAATAGACCTTTCACGAGTGAGTTGGAGTTTCATTGGGTGCCCCATTCATATGGCCTTATGCCACATCTAAGCAAAAAGCTAAGTAAATTACTATTACTGACCTACAAGGATAGCTTTAGCATTAAATAACCCGCAGAGATTGATATGCATTAAACAAAGAAATGAAAGAAACCATGTTCAAATCAAGTCAAATTAGTTTGACATACAAGTAGTTATTTTGATTACGCATCAGTTAAACACTTAACAGGATTGTCCGATTGATATAGGGAGAGTACTCATAGTTTCATGTGTTAAATAGTACTATGACTGACCTTCTAAAAGGATGGCTTTTGCATTAAATAACCAATAAAGGTTGATGTACCATTTAAAATCAATCAATCAATTCATTCATAGCAGTTTAATTAAGATTAATTAATCACTTGCGAAAAATTCTTTTTATCTTCAAGTCTTCTTACTTTGGCAGTATATTGAACCATGATTATTACATATACACAGCAACACATTTGCCATTATATCAACAACCCAAACAGAAGTGTTCAATTTGACAGCCATCATTTATATAGCAGAGACATTCCGCAATGCAACTGGATTCACACACCTTCTGGGATCTGAACTTGACATGTCAAACCCATTTCCTACAAAGAACCGTTCTACCACATGTACCTCTAAGTTCAAGTGGATCTGAGAATAATGTTAACAAAGGGGTAATATCATACTTCAAAGATCCAGAACTAGAGCCTCACCAGCCTGGATGCAATTTAGTTTCATATCCAAGACATTAAATCGATGATACAAAATAATTTGTAAATTTTTCTGATGCAGCTGATGATTTAGGTTGGTTGGGTTTTATGGCATATCAACCACTGAAGGTTATTTAATCCCAAATCCTCTTTATGCATATATCTTAAATATATAGGATTTGGTTTGATTGGATTTTATGGCATATCAACCATTGTAGGCTTTTTAATCTTAAATTCTTTTTATACATATATATTAAATATATGATTTCTAAACACATTTTGTAGATAACATTTTCAAACGAGCCTGAGCTCATTTTTTTCAAGGATTGCTATTTAACACTAACAATTCAATTAAATATCAGTCACTTGTTTACATACACTTAAAGGATCAAACAGTTCTATTTCAAGCAATTCAGTTTAGCATAAGCACACAGTTTAAATGTCAACGCGTTCTATTTGACCCATATCAGGTGCTACTTCTCCGAGCCAAAGTGAACCTGGGAGTGATGGCAATGAAGGGATACTCCACATTCCCCAAAACTCCAGCATTACTGGGGCCTCACCATCAGATAGTTTAGTGTCATATCCAGGGGGATTCTTACTCCTCTGCAAAGATCCAGTCAATGTATTCTACAGTCCCAGTTCACTGGGCCAGATGCAGCTGATGAGATATACAAATTTAAATTGCTTTATCAAGTTGATTGTTAGCCTGGAAAGGAATCCGATTATGATTCAAGATAATTTGTAGATGGTAATGAAGACAAAAACAATGACTGTCCTCACAAAAGTACATCGCAAATGGTAGTAAATGCATGAAGAATTAGTGTTTTGTAATGGAAAACTAGCTTGATCTAATGGTGTCATTAGGCTCCTGTGACCCTATCAGTACTAATGTATTGTTGCACCACTTCAATAAAATACCTGAAGAAAAATACTAGACAGGAAGTACTGTATGCTGTTTAGAACATCCTGAAAACAGGAGCTGTACAGCTACTTATCTCCCATCTCATAGATCACCCAAGGAAAACAACCAAGACACACTGGGCACTGCTGGAGAAGTAAGGATGAATTCAATACCAATGTTCTCCTATAGATTCCCAAACATGGACACACCAGTGTTGGTTGACCAGCAAAATCTTATATTCACCAGCTCTGCATGGACACCAGATGTGATCTAGAGGACTTGACAAGACCAATTACTTATAGGGATGGATAGCAAGAGAGTCAAGAGAACTAGAGCTGTTGGCATGCCATGATGATTATAATGAAAGAATTTCTATGAAAGTAAATAGGAAGCAATTCTTTCAGAATACCCAACTCAAAGAACAAAACCTCTTGATGATGAAATAATCTTGCTTGCAAAAGTTCCAGTCACAATTTTTTTTTCCTTTTTGAAAACTGAATACATAAAAACGCTGAAGACTTTTGCAAATGCCCAACTGAATATGTCAATCTTTTTCCCAGGATAACTAATTAGGACACATAGCCCTACCAAGTGCTTCTTCATATTGTTTTGAAAATGCAATGAGGTAGTAGAAGTGGAAGGGAGAAAAATAAAATCTTGTTGTCTTTGAAAATATTTTTCAGCACATCCTCATAGACAAATTCTATTTGCAGGAACAATTTCAGAGTTTCCTTGGACCTATTTTTGTTGATTTTGTCTTGGCCCAAGGGCTTGTCATTCTACAGCCAGTGATGTGAAGATACTGTAATCAAGACAACCTTATTACTTGCTAACCCCAATTAGCAGTAAGTGAAATTACTGGTTGGCTTCATAACGGTTATTTACTCAGCTTAGCTTAGCCTGGCACAAGACCATTATAATTGAATACTGTAAAGATCAAACTTATTAGCAAGAAATTCTAAAACGAGCTTACTAGCCATTCTATAATAATGATAATAATAATTATTACAAATAATTGAGCTTACCAGACATTCTGTTATAATGATAATAATAATTATTACAAATAATTACCATAAAACGACACCATAAAGACCAACTATGTTAAAGCAAAAATAGACAATTCACAACAAAATAGCAAATGTAGATTATGTGGTGACAGAGACAAAATGATTAATCCCATACGTGAATTCAGCAAATTAATGCCAAAGTGTATAAGACTAGACACGACTGGATGGAGGTGGTGATTCACTGGGAATTGTGCAAAATTTGAAATTTGACCAGAGAAACAAGTGGTGTATGCATAACCAAGAATCTGTCCTGAAGAATGAGATGCACACAATTCTTTGGAAACAGAGCACTTAAACTCAACCAGACCTAGTGATTGTCAAGCAAAAAAAAAAAAGAAAAGAAAACCTGCCAAATAGTGGACTTTGCCTTCCTGGTAGACCATAGAGTAAAAAAAAAAATTAAAAGAAAGCAAAAAGAGAGATAAGTACCTAGATCTTGCCAGAGAACAAAAAATAACCATGGAACAAGAAAGTGATGGTGATTCCAGTTGTAATTGGTGCACTTGGAACAATCCTCAAAGGCTTAGTAAAGGGGCTGGAAGAATTAGAAATCAGAAGACAAGTGGAGACCATCCAGGCTACAACGTTATTAAGATAGACCAGAATACTGAGAAGAGTCCTAGAGACTTGCTGTCACTCAAACTCCCAAGAAAGACCCTCAACTAATGCTGGTGTGAAAAACTCTCAAGAAGTAAAATACTAATAATCATTATCATTATTAATGTCTCAAGTAAATATTTCACTAAGCTTAGCCTGACACAAATGTGAGGCATCCAGTGAGAATCAAACTCATACAGTAGCAAAGGTCTGTTAAGTTAACTCATTAACCATTACCTCAACAGCAAGTTGGAAGTTAGAAAGGATATTTAGCATAATGGTTAATGTCAGGGGAAATGAAATCAGCAACCAGAGTTCAAATCCTGGATGAGGCAGCCTCATCCAGGATTTCGCTTCATGGGAAAGGCAGAAATCTATCTGTTCTCTCCCAGCCGTCCAAAGTCAGTAAGGCAGATTTGGTTCTTTTACCTTGGTTAGGCAGTCTAGAACAAAAACTCAAATTCAAAACCACTTAGAAATTGGCCTTATGTCACATCCTTCCTGTTGCAGAGGGGTTAAGCAAATACATACGTCAACAGTAACTGTCCAAATGATTATTAATTAATCTTAGCTTATTCAAGAATAAGGCCAAAATGGTGAGACACTTAGTAAGGATCAAACTCAATAAATAATAATAATCATCTGGTAGACTAACTATTCATTTCCTGATTAAGAGCATAATATTTTGAGGATTATTCTTGCAATGAGTTTGCTTTATATTTTGCTCTTCATTAAGCGACTCATTGGCCAAGTGGGTAGAGTGTTTGCTAATGGTCCGGGAGACCTGGGTTCGATCCTAAGTCGCGTCATACCAAAGACTTTAAAAATGGTACTTGATACCTCCTTGCTTAACACTCAGCATTATAAGATACGTATCAAGAATAAAGTGGAGCAACCCAGGGAATGGAGTAGTGCCCTCCCCTACACCACGGTGTAGTAGCTATCGAAAAGGGAGCATTCAGGTCGCCCTCAAATACGTTCGCCAACTTACTTACTAATCTATTTATTCCTGCTTTTCTCGTCTATTTTACATTTTCTATTGTATTGAGTATTTTCTATATGTTAGCATGCCAGGCTGAAATAAAAGGAGAGTTGGTGAGTTTGAAAACCTTTAAAGAGTGGATGAGATGGAAAGAAAAGTATTAGGACCCATTCATTACTCATGGCAAAGATTTTAATCTTAAGCAAAATTTAGGTAAAATGAAAATAATAACAATCATATTTGATTAGATATCAATATATTTTCAGTCACTTTTATGCTTTTTATGTGTTGAAACTTATTTATGGGTTGCTACATATATCTATCTATTAATCTGTCTTCCTTGATCAAATATATATATATATATATATATATAGCGTGAGTGTGTGTGTGTGTGTGTGTTTCTTTCTATCTCAGTTCATATCTATCTGTCTTGTCTCAGCTAACCCAAATCTTTTACGTCACTGCAAAAAGCAACAACTTTGAAATCTGATTAGTGGATGCAAAATAACATGACTCAAATCTGATGTTAAAGAATCTAAAATTCTGACATTTACTTAAGCCGAACAATTTTGACTGGAAAAATCATGTTTTTTTTCTTCCGCCACTGCAATTATTTTTCTGGTTGAGCAATGAATTCTAACAAATCAGAGGTAACTCATATATAATCATTAGCTTTTAGCAACTGAGTGTGTGTGTGTGTGTATATATATATATATATATATATATATATATATATAATTATTATTATTATTCTAATAAAAAATAAATATTAGATATATATTTTTTATTCATGGAATTTAGTCTGTGACCCCTGGGTTTCATGTTGTTTTTTACAAAACAACAATCATATATTTATATGTATATTTATTTATTATTATATAATAGCACAATCCTAGATATTGAGCACTCTCCATTTTATATTGCACTTGGTTCGACACTTACCCATAAAGTGATTTAGTGACAACCGACACTGTTATGATATATATATATATTCATCTATATCCCCATATTAGCAGGGTGTGACACAAGGTCAATATTTAAGTGAAGTTTAACAGTTTTGAATTCCTTCTCCTAGACTAGTTGCCATAGCAAGATTAAAGTGCACAGTCTGTCCTACTATTTACCCAAAGTTGGAGGGAGAAGAGTTGGGTTCATCCCTTTCATATTAGTGTTATGTGAAATTAAAACAGCTTTGTCCAGGATTGAACTTGGATCGCTGTGTCCGTTTCCTATGATGGTAACTATTATTCTACAAATTGACCAACCAGCAAAGATTCACATTCATTTGCTCTCTTTGGACACTGGATGCAGTCTAGAGAAGCTACCAAAAGAGATGGAGAAAGAGAATCAAGAAAATCAATGCCATCAGCATGACTTAATTGCGTGTGTGTGTAATATATATATATATATATATATATATATATATATAGTTTATGTGTGTGTGAGTATGTATGTCTGATTAAATAGGACAGACACTGTGTTAGCCTATTTTATCATCGATCCATTCAAGTCTCCCTATGTGTCATTTGACATTTGGATGGAATGAATTTAGGAAGACATTATGTTTTCTAAATTCTTTCTGTCTTAACTGGAGCCATCTTCAGGAGTGTGAATAATGAAATAACAAACATAATGATAAGTCACACACATTCAAATAAAAAGTAGGAGGAAGAACAAGTACGAAGAGAATTTACAGAAGAAAAGAATTTAACTAGAGGTAAGAGGAAGAATTGGTGGGATAAGTGTTAAAGGCATTTTAGAATGTGGCTGCTTTATTTGAGGTTGATCTTTGAAACTTTGGGTTTTTTATTTTGTTATGTAATATGGAGGTGTTTTTGGTTAGAATTTTCTGGTATTTAGAGGTGAGGCTTTAATGTATTTTGAGATGTTGAAAGATAGAACTAGTGTCAGAAAAGTGAAGTGTTAAACATCTTGACAGGGTTGGAGTAGTCAACCCTCAACACATTAAACTATTTTTTCGTAACCTGATGCACAAATACTACAAACGTGATGAAATGGCACTAAAAAGATCTAAAATGTAATAACATTTTCCCAACTTGCTTTAGCAATAAAATAAAACCTATCATATATTATCCTAAATTTGATACAACTAACCTCACACCCTCGTCAGCTGGGACTGTAGAATACACCAACTGCATCTCTGCAAAGAGGTAGGAGCCCTTCCCCCGCCAATGTGTCTCCTGGATATGACACTAAACCATCTGATAGTGAGGCTCCAGTCTTGAAAATTTGGAAATGTGGGGTACCCCTTCACTGCCATTACTCCCAGGTCCACTCTGGATCAGAATAGTAGCACCTAATAGGGTCTTATCTATGGGTCAAATAGAACTGTTTCACATTTAAACTGTGAGCAAATGAATAATTTGCATTAAATTGAATTGTTAGAAATAGAACTGTTTGACCAGTTATCTGTACTTGTTTACAGATCATATATATATAATTTTTATCATTAAGGATTGTCAGACTATTGTCTTCATCCTTATTGTTATTTCCACAACATTTCGGCTGATATGTACTCCGGCCTTCTTCAGGTGTTTGTCAAACTCGGGAACATACTCAGAACTTCAAACTACATCCTTTATTGAATCCACGGGGGTCACCTGTTCTGATTATGTTAGCCATAATTGGGTACAAGTGTTAAGTCTTCCTATATTGTTACTCATCTGTAGTCAGGATTGAACCTGCAACCACCAGATAATTGTCTCCTTAGAAGCTTAGGGAACCAATGCCTGTAACCATTACTCTATGTGTCCTGCTGGACACACGCACTCACACACACACACACACACACACATACATATATATATATATATATATATATAAACAGGATTTGGCATTAAATAACCTACAAAGTTTGATATGCCATAAAACCCTATAAACTAACATCATTTGTAATTACTTTTCTCCCTCAAATAATTTCCTCAGTCAGACCAGTGTAAGATACCAGTTCAAATTTCCATTTGAAGAATACTTTTCCACTAACATAGGTACCTACATAGGGCTGACTTCATCAATGGTCTGAGAGACCAGGGTTCAATCTCAGGTCGAGTCATACCAAAGACTCAAAAAATGGTACTTGATACCGCCTTGCTTAGCACTCAGCACTATAAGGTGAGGATAAAGGGTGAAGTGGAGCAATCCTTGGAATGGAGTAGCGCTGTCCCCTACACCTCAGTGTTGTAGCTATTGAAAAGGGAGCCTTAGGGTCATCCTCAACTAAAGTCACCAGCTGGACTTACTTACTTTTTACTTACTTATTGCAACTTTGTTGAGACAATTAACACTTCTCCTTTCCGATACTTGATCTTTTTCTCAACACCTCAAAACACATTCACCCTCTACTTGTATATACAGAAAAATTCTCTATGAAATGTGTTAAAATAATATGTAGACAGAAATAAACAATGAATGAAGCATTAATTTTCTTCAAAGTAATCCTTTTGGCATTCAACACACTTATTCCTGTGAGTTTTCCATTGTTCAAAGGACCTCTGAAACCCATCTTGACATGGCATGAAGCTGTTCTATTCTATTTCTTTCACAACCTTTCAATCTGTCCCTTAAGATGAATTTTCTATTTAGAAAACAAAAAATTACATAAAGCTAAGGGACCAAATGATCATAAATGTTACATTACTGGTCATACTGAAAGTCATAATGTACACTTGCCCAGTCGGCTGGGGCTGTAAAATATACTGACTGCACCTCTGCAGAGGGGTAAGACCCACCCCCCACCAATGAGTGTCTTGGATATGACACTAAACAATCTGATGGGCGAGGTTCCAGCAATGCTGGAGCTTTGGGGAATGCAGAGTACCACTTCATTGCTGGATTAGATAGCACACACCGAGCAGAATGCCTAGCCACTAGTGTTGAGTTGTTTACATACAACCTGTTCAAAACATTTGTCATTTAAATAAATGCACTATGTTGAAGTGGAAAGTGCAAATTTAGGCACCTTTCTTAAAAAAAAAAAAAAAATTGCCCAGTCAGTTGGGGCTGTAGAATACACCGACTGCACCTCTTCTGAGGGGTAAGACCCCCCCCAACGAGTGTCCTGGTTATGACACTAAACAATATAATGGTGAGGTTCCAGCAATGCTGGAGCTTTGGGGAATGCGGAGTACCACTTCATTGCCATCACTCCCAGGTCCACTCTGGCCCAGCATAGTAGCACCCCATAGGGCCCTATCTATGGGTTAAATAGAACTAACAGCATAATTATGCTAAACTGAATTGTTTGAAATAGAAATGTTTTTGACAATTAAACCGTACTTACATTTAAACTGCATGCTTATGCTTAACTGAATTATTTCAAATAGAACTGTTTTTCAACATTAAAACTGTATTTACACTTAACTGAATTGTTACATATAACTGCTTGAATAGTTTGAAATAGAAATGTTTTTGACAATTAAACTGTGATCTTATGCTAAACTGAATTGTTTTAAATAGAACAGATTATTTACATAAAAATGGATTTGGCATTAAATAACCTACAAAGGTTGATATGCCATAAAACCCAACAAACCAAACCAAACATAATGTACACAAATACAAATATGAATCCGTTGTTTCTAGGTATTAAAATTTATTACCTATACTGTTTTTACAGTAGTCATCCCGAACCGAGAGAGAATAAAAGATATGCATCACTTCCTTAGAAAGGCAGAGGCTTTAACTCATGGCAGACAAGACAAACAAATACACTTCATTTCTTTTTCACCCTGACCAAGCCCCACCCCAAAGGGGCCACTTGCCATCCAGCTGCCCAACATCGACTGGACTCAAACTGATTTGACCAACTCACTAACTGTGTCTTAGAACTCTTCTTATATATCATATTCAAATTATTCTTTTTACTAATCTGATAAATACACGTATCATTAAAACTTTCCTGTGACACATCATACTAATATCAGCTGACACCCATCCTAATGTTCACTCCAACACCTCGCTCACGGCCAATTTCAAAACTAACCTTTACCATGAAAGGAGTGTACGCAACCAAAGCTCATTCACTTTGACCTTTCCAACTCAAACTTGCCACCATGCAGTCAAATTCAAAGTTATTAACTAGCACACAATTTATCACTAAAATCATTAACTAGAATCCCTAATTAAATTATGCTACATCACCGAGTCAACACATGCTCACACGATGAGTTCA
>OY757934.1:64258904-64271404 GCA_963585895.1 Sepioteuthis lessoniana
CAAATTGGACTGGAAATAGCTTTATTCTCTTGGAGCGTTTTAAGGATATTGATTTAATTTCATGTTATATCGAAATGAGACTGTTCTGAATAGAAAATTAATGCTGCTATGAGTTGAAAATTCTATCCAGAACAGCACCATTTCAACATAACATGAAATGAGCACAAAAAGCTCTCTATGTTGCAATTACAGATTCACCAGTCTTAAGAAAATGTTCCAACTGCAAATGCACAGTATGCACTGGTCCAACCAAGAATCATAACTGATTATATTAGAAAATAAATGGTAAGATATTAAGATCTAAGTTCACTTGCACCCTGTTATCTCAAAATAGATGCAACCCATTAATATGATAATGATTTATTACTGAAACCAGTACAATGGCAGTCATTTGAAACGCGTCCAGTCAAAAATGCATCCTTTGAGCTAGAGACATCAAATGCAGTCTTTTTTTGAGTTTCTTGTCTCAGTAATAAATCATTATCATATTAATGGGTTGCATCTATTTTGAGACAGTTTTGAATGATTTTGTCTCCAAATAAGTTGTGACCTAAAATATTTTTGTTCAAGGCATTGTGATCAAGGATTAATAGTTGTTATAGTATACTATTTTCAAATATGAAACAGGAAAGAACACAACCTTATTATTATTTTAGAAGTCACATGGGTCCTGTGTATATTGAGACACCCTACATGATGGAATTTTCTGTCAATTTTGACTTATGTGAGGACCCAACAGTTCAGTTTAAGATGTCAACTGTTAGATAACAACACAAATGGTTTATTTATAATCAAGACAACTTGTGTTGGACCAACAGAAGAATGGTAAACTACACAGCACTTCATGATCTTTTGAATTCCAAGTTTTTCTTTCTTTTTGATATTGAATGTATTTTTTTCAATAAGAAATGGTTAAAATAACAGATTTTGAATATTGATGAATTTAAGTAAATTAATCAGTAAATATATTTTGATAAGTGTCATTAGATAAATTTACATATTGTCAGTAAAAAAATTTTTTAAATTAATTTGTTATAATTTGCTACAAGATTTAATTTCATTAATCATATTAAAGAATTATTTATATGAATGTATATGTATTATTTTATTCTCTTTAGAGTTTTCCACACGTGTGTTAGCTGATGGTTTTCCACTGGAGTTTGAGTGACAACAAGTCTCCTCAAGTTTCCAGGACTCTTCTCAGTATTCAGGCCCATCCTAATAATGCTGTCATTTGGATGGTCTCCACTCGTCCTGTTATTTCCAAGTCCTCCAGTCCCTTTACCAATCCTTTGGTGACTGTACCAAGAGCACCAATTACAATTGGTATCACTGTCACTTTCATTTTCCACAGTTTTTTCTATTCCCTAGCAAGGTCCTGGTACTAATCCTTCTTTTCACTTTCTTTCAATTTTACTCTGTGGTCAGCTGGGACAGCAAAGTTCACAATTCAGCAATTTCTTTCTTTTCGTCGATTATTACAAGGTCTGGTTGTCTGGCCAAGGTTAGGTGATCCGTTTGGATCTCAAAATCTGTTTGTCTGAGCATATCAATGAATATATGTATGTTTGTATTTGTGCATATATATGTATATATTTGTGTTTGTTTATATATATATATATATATATATATATATATAGTGTGTGTGTGTATCTATGTATATGTTTTTCTTCGCAGAGACTGGATGCCATTTAGGGATGGATAGTGAGAGTGTCAAGGAACTCCATCCATAAAATGATGAATATGATGATATATATGCATGTTTGAGTTTATATATTTGAACAAATTTTTGCTGTATCTAATATATATATATAGTGAGCCAAAAGACTGTAGGTTTAATAAGGTTCATCAATTAATCCAACTACTTTTAACTCACCCTATATGTAAGTGTCTATGAGTATTTAAATGGGTGTATATATATATATATATATATATATATATATATATATATATATATATATGTCTGTGTGTGTGTATATATATTTACCTATATACACACATAGAAAATTTTTTTAATGATTTTTTCATTACATCATTTAAACCATCCCTTGGTGTTCTATCAACTATTTTCAGAAATCCTTTTTCCTTTTTATCTAAGCCTGTTGCTACATGCCAAGATAAGTGTAGACAGGATTTTACTTAATCTGACATAAGATTTTAATAAAAAAAATAAACAAATAAACCGTTAAGAACGACTTTTTAAAAATTTTATTTTATCTATAACTGTAACCTTAAATTAGGTTTCTTCTCCCTAAATTTAGTTATCTCCCTTGTATCACAGCACGAACACTGAATGTTGTTATCTTGTTTTCTTATTTTTACGATAATTTTTGAGAAGATATTCTGGGACTGACTTATCTTATCCAAGTCGGCAAAATTTGGCTGTGAACGGCCAGTAAAATCTTCCACTCCGACCAGTGACTTGACTGTGACGACATGATAATCTTCGAAATACAAACTTTTAAAAATTGCCAAAGAATATTTAAAAGGCTTTATTCCTTATTATCCATGTACACACATACAACTTCTCCAATGACACACAGCCCTTTCTACAGAGCCTAGAATATGCTGATGGTATCCTTTGCAGGAGGTGTAAGACCTGCCCCCCCAAAAAAGTGTCCTGGGTATGACACTAAATCACATGATAGTGAGGCTCCAGTCCTGGAAAGCTCAATTGGCCAGGGTTGTAAAATATGTCATCTGCATCTCTGCAGAGGGGTAAGACGCTCCTGTCCCACCGAGTGCCTTGATATGACGTCCTTGAATCTTGGGGAATGTGGAGTTCTCCTTCATTGCAATTACTACCAAGTCCACTCTGACCTGGAGTGGCCATACTTGTTATGGTCCCATCCATGGGTCAACTAGAAATCTGTAATCATTTACTGAAGTCAAACCCATTTAATTGTGTGCAAACAAATGATTAATTTTAAATTGAATTACTAGTGCTAAATAACAATACTGGAAACTATTTAACTGTATATAAATAGAACTATTAGGATTATATAAGAATACTTGAAATAATCTGTATGCAAGCAAATGATTAATTATTTGTGTGAAATAGTGATATTCAAAACTATTTAACTGTATGCAAATAAATGAACTCTCACTTGTTTAAAAATAAAGTTACCAACAAACTATTTGCTTACAAATCACACATATATATATATATATATATATATATTGTCAGCCACAGACAGATCTGTTTCGTTCTATTTGAACTCTTCAGTGTGGCTAGACAGGCTAGATTCCCAAACCTGGGATCAAAACTTGGTTGACTGAAACGCCAATCCAAGATTCTACTACTCAGCCACGAGGAAACCAGTGCAAGCGAAGGATATTTAAATGCTTATGTATCACATTTGTTTACATATATCCGCTTAACAGCTACCGAGAACTCAATTCATTTGAAGAGCCTTGCATTACGCAAGTGGCAACCATTACTTCCCTCGCTAGAGAGCTCAACCTCACAGGGGTAGGGGAGCATATATATATATATATATCTCCACAGATAGATCTGTTTTGTTCTATAAGAACTCTTCAGTGTGGCTAGACAAGCTAGATTCCCAAAACTGGGATTGAATATATATATAATCTCAGGATTTGACATTACATAACCCTGAAGAGTTGATATGCCAATTACCAAAATAAACTATCTTGATCCCATTCTGGAAATCTTGAGTGTGTGCAATTCCAAGGGTTGGATTTAGGCCTTATTATGGAAGTGCCTGTGGTGTAATGGTTATTGTCGTAGGAAATGGATATGGCGACACAAGTTGATTGCATTTCACATAGCACTAATACCCTTGGGAAAGGTATGAATCCAATAATTCTCCCTCCAGCTATGGGTAAATAGTAGGGCTGATTGGATTCTTCAGCTTTGGTAAGGCAACTAGTCTAGAAGAAGGAAAACTCTGAATTCAAACCTGTTAAACTCCGCTTAAAAATTGACCTTGTGTCATATCCTGCTCGAGCAGAGGGGTTGGTAAATATGGATTTAGGGTCCCTTTATTATATATGTTCACTTCCACCCATCTCAATAAAAATTCTTAAAAAATTTTATTTTGTTTTGCACTATGTAATTTAATGTTGTACAATAATAAGCAATTCTGCACTTCTAAGATTGTGTACAATGAAATTTGAAACTGAGCAAAGTAGACAAAATTTTGCAAAACTAAAAAAGTTACATCAAAAATCTATATGTATATAAAAAAAAAAGATACATATCTATATGCTGCCCACACCCTTCAAAAACTCACTTCAATTAAAAGGGCCTAAATAATCTAAAATGTTTCAATTTAGTTCTTTCAGTCCAAAAATAAACAAACTTCTTCTGTTTTTATATCTTTATTTGACTTTTTTTAGTTCTATCAAAGTCCCATTAGTATGGCTGTAATCCATAAGTGAATCTGGCACTGAATGTACCCCTTTAGTGCAATTACTCCCAGGTCCACTCTGACCTAGAATGGTTGTACCTGTTAGGGTCTCATTTATGGGTCAAATAGATTTGTTTAAAAATTATTTGTATTTGAATTTTTTGCAAAAAAAACCCTTAAGAAACAGCTACACAAAATATAAATATGTATGCAATTCCTTAACCTCTTGGCATAAAATAAACTGAGACAGGTTGACATGCCATTAAAACCAATCAATTAATCAACATATAATGGGTAGTATGACTTGCCATTTCTTTCTTTCCTTCTTTCTTTGTTTGTTTGTTTGTAACTTCTTTTTGAATATGAGCATAGTATCTGTTCTTATTGCCAAAGATCAAAATATTACTTCTGCCTAGTCTAAAATCAGGACTTTGCATTCCGTCTCAAATAAAAAAAAAATCAAATTAATACTCTAGTTCCAAGGGATAAATAGTCTATGGTCCCAGGAACATTGCAGAAAATATTGACAGGACTAGGCAAATTCTAGAACTATTCTTAAGCTTATGTTATACCCCATGCAGAATTTTTTTTATCTTTTACTCTCTCAAAATTACCTTTCCATCATACAAGGTGATGTAGCAACTCTGGCTTCAATGGGAAGAATATTTTTATAAAAGAAAAAAGAATACTCCGTTTTTCCTGCTGACATGAAGTAATGACAAGAAATTGATACTGAGACTCTCAATACATTGCAAGTAGCTTCAACATAAGCTTTTCCACATTAAACATTTCTTCTAAATCAAGTTACTTCTATTTTGAGTAAGATTGGTAAGATAGACTGATATAAACAGGCTATGATAGATTGATAAATAGATATGAATCAGGCTGGGATAGAAAGAAAGAAAAGAGAATAGGTAGAGATGAAGAACAAAGAAATGAATGAACAAGATATCAGTAGATAGATATGAACAGATTGAAATAGATGGATTACTTTCTTTATTTATTTCTTCACATATTTCTTCTTCCTGACGAGTTATTGATGTCCACAAGTAGAATATTTATTTATCTATTTATTGGTTTTGATTAACTTAAAAAAGTTAGCCAGGTGTAGGTGTTAATAACCCTTTCGTGACTTTCTGTATGTTACAATTATTTTTGTGATTTCTTTATCATTATATATGGTGTATTAATATTTTTCTTTTACTAGAGTGTCATAATTTCGGATGATCTCCGCCTTGAAGAGAATCGAAAAAATATTGATTTTTTTTTTTAACGTAAGTCTAATTTCTTTACCCCAAAAAGTAGTGTAAGGGAGATAACTCTATTGATTGAAAATGGCCGACTGTGTGTGTGGAGGAGTGGCTAATATGCTGGACTACGACATCGTAGTAAGCAGATTCAAGCTCCAGTCGCACTTCAATTTGGAACTAACAGTTTTGGGAAACGTATGAACCTTTTTCTTACCCCTGTTATGGGTTGGATAGTACTACCGTTGTTCTTCTATATGGATGGCTTTGGCATTAGTTTCTTTTTATGATCAAACAATGACAGTTGATTGTAAGCATGACTTATTTTGTTGGTTGGGCTTAGAATATGCTGATTGTATTCTTTGCAAAAGGGTAATACTTCCACTTGCATTTCAAAAAATGAGTGTTTGGTTATGATACTAAACTGCACGTGGAGATCTTGGAAGTTCTTGTTGGTTACACAGCTAGACACCAGTATCACTGGTAATGTGAGATGGACACTACATTACACTAATACTCTATATACTAATTTTAGGCTGAGTGCAAAAATACAAGTATTCTTGTCTTTTGGTTTTTGTTTTTTTTTCAATTAACTGTATATTTTTTAATGTAATGCTTAATGGTATCTTTTGATCTGAGCTCTTCTAAAAAATGTTAAGGTACTCAGAGTTGGGTTTTCTGCAACATTATATTTAGATCAGATGGTTGTATGTTCAAATCACATTGAAGTCTCCATTTGTGGTAATTTTATTTTTGTATCTTTTCTTCCCCCACCTAAAAAAAATTTAAAAATAATTTTTTTTTTCTTTTGAAAGAGTCAAACTTTAAAATCTTTCTGAATGTCTTCACTTTTAACTTTGAAAATCAGTTTCTTTAATATTCCAAGTGATTAATAAAAATGTTTTCACCCTTTTGGGAGTACCTTTTATGAGATAATTTAAAATTTGTTTTTAAAATGACAAGATCCATGTAAAATAATAAAGCAGTAAGCCCAGTTAAAAAAAGAAATTGTCAAAAATATTTTATATTGTAGGCTAGTTGATGATGCAGAGAAACAAAATGTACATTTGCAAAAATGTATATATTATTTTTCAGACATTTCCATATTCTTAAGCAGAAATACCCCCTATATTTTAAATTGTTAACTGTTTTGTGCAAGTGAACTTAGGCAATTGGTAATGGTAGCTCCATCTAGCTAATGTCTCACTGTTTTTGTTTATTTATCTTTATGCAATTAGTTATGATCATGGCTTGATGGCCCAGTTGGCTTGGGCTGCAGAATGCACCAACTGCCTCTCTGTAGAGAGGTAAGACCCTCCCAATGAGTGTCCTGTATATGACTCGAAAAAATCTGATGGTGAGGCTTCAGTATGCTGAAGCTTTGGGGAATGTGGAGTACCACTTTATTGCCAATCCTCCCTGGTCCACTCTGGCCCAGAGTGGTAACACCTGCTAGGGTCCTATCTATGGGTTAAATAGAACTAAACTGCATACTTATGCTAAACTGATTGCTTGAAATAGAATGAATTGGTTGAAATAGAACTGTTTGACTAAACTGAATAGCCTGAAATAGAAATGTTTTTGACTATTAAACTGTGTATTCGCGCTAAACTAAATTGATTATTTGTATAAAAATGGATTTGGCATTAAATAACCTATGAAGGTTGATATGTCATAAAACCTAAATAATCAACCAATTATGGCTTGAATCAGTGCATACCTGCATTTTGAAACGTCTTTAAAATGGCTGAATCTGTAATTGCTGCACAGAAAGCTTTTCATGCTCATTTCATGTTATGTCTTAATGATGCTGTTCTGGATAGAAAATTGATACTATTATATACCAATTTCCTATCCAAAACTGCATTATGGTAAGACATTAATTTGCTGGAGCTACAATTGCCACTCAAGTTCTCTTGCACCTTACAAATGACAGTTTAAAATGTGAGCGGTATTTCTGCCGTAACTTATACATATATAAGTTGACCAACCATAGTCGAGCACAACCCAAAGATTCCTTTTTCAATAGCTACTACACTGAGATGTAGGAGAGGGCACTACTCCTTTCCCTGGATTGCTCCACTTACCTATGTTAAGCAAGGAGGCATTAAGTAGTATTTTTTTTTGAGTCATTGATATGACTCGACCTGGGATTGAACCCTTGTATCTTGGTCCATTGACAAGCACATTAACCACTATGTCAACAGGCCATATATATATATATCCTTATTTCATACTTGAAATATATTGTGATTTTGCTTTGCATTTTCGTGCATCAAGCACTGTAAATATTTTATGGATTAAAAGGGCTTTCACTCTTAAATCATAATTGTATTTATGGTTTTACACAGCGTTTCCCCTGAGCGGAATGCAACACAATGTCAATTTTGTAAGCAGAGCTTAACAGGTTTTAATTCATGGTTTTCTTTCTCCTAGACTGGTTGCCATATCAAGTTTAAAGAATCCAGTCTGTCCTACTATTTACCTATAACTGGAAGAAGAATTGTTGTATGCATACCTAGGGTATTAGTAATATGTAAAGTGTAACAGCATCATACAGGGTTTAAATTCGGGTCAGCATATCAAGTTGCTATGATAGTAACCATTACATCATGAGCAGCAATCATATATATATATATATATATATATATATATATATAACACACAAACACCCATAAATAAGTACACCCCTAAAAAATTTCTTCTAAACTAAATGTCATCATCATGTCGTGCCGCCAGCACGGATATCCCTGACCCTCTCTCGCCACTTCTCCCTATCATTCATCGCCTCTGGCAGGTCTTCAGAGTTACAATTTATGGTGAAACATTATTCAGTCAAAATGGATATTATTAGGTATTATTTATTACCAAATTCTACATCATTGAAACTTTGTGACTAAAAATAAATATATGTAAAGTCCATACTTAACTTTTTCAACTGCTACATATTCATATTTTAGGTTACTTCCTTAACGTATATCTACTCACCCTTGATTTTAAAAAATGTACTTCGTTTTTTCATAAATTTTTGATAAAATTTCCTAAGCTGATTTATCAACAAAAAAGAAAAATTAAAATATCTAAAAATGAAATAAAATAAAAACGGTTAATAGTTTTTTTTAAATGTCTACTGGCCATATTTTTCTTGCTTCACATATTAGTCAACCAAATTTAAGAGTTACCTCCCTTGCACTTGCCTTAACACTAAAAGTATAGTAGTAAGTGTTGACCTGTTAAAAAAGATAGTGAAGATATATTTCTCTATTATACATAATTAGTAACGATAATTGTTAAACTAACTTGAGCATGAAAATAATAGTCTACCTGCCATAAAACCAACCAACCGTAAATATTTGATGGAAATACTTAAAACCATAAAACTATGTGTATATTATTTGTTTTTAGAATAGTTACATTGCCTGCAAAATAAAACAAAAAACAAGTCTGAATTCAGTATTAAATAAACCAAAAAGTGTTGACCTGCTATAAAGCCAAGCAACCAATGATCTTTTTAAAGTAGTCTCCCTTAACTTGCATACGATACTCTAACAAAGAGTACAGCTCAAACTTAAATTGAAAAAAAGTATTGGTAGGCGGCTGGATAAATGCCCAGGTTTCCCATGAGTTGGTGACCCCTCTTAACTACCACTGGCACTGTGTGCCTGTGGGTCACTCTCCTGTTGTCATCTATCATATGTTTGTGTTTCTATCAATATTTGTTGTTGATGTTCATTTGGAGACTTTCCTGTTGACCGCAATATCACCCCAAGATGGTCAAGTGGACAGGAAAAGAAAAAAGAATAATAATAATAAGTATAAGTAAATATAAATAAGAAAAATAAAAGTGAAATAAAATAAAATAGATATAAAATAATAAAAATGTAGTTAATATGAAATAAACGGAATAATAATGAATATCTGAAAATAAAATGAATTAATATGAAATAAATAAAAAATAGAATCAATGTGGAATTGCAAAAATATAAAATAATATAAACAATCATAAAATGAGTAAAAATCATATAAATATGAAATATAATAAAAATATGAAATATAATAAAAATATGAAATATAATAAAATAATAAAAATATGAAATATAATAAAATAAAGTCAATAAATTTAAAATGAAAATAAGTTTTTTTTATCATTAAGGGTTTTTGGACTATTGTCTTCATCTTTATTGTTATTTCCAAAATGTTTCAACCAATATGTCCTCTGGCCTTCTTCAGGTGTTGGAGGCTGCAGGTTCAATCCTGACTTCAGGCGAGTAACAATACATGAAGACTTAACACTTGTACCCAGTTATGGCTAATGGAATCAGAACAGCTGACCCCCGTGGATTTAATAAAGGACGTAGTTTGAAGTTCTGAATAGTTCCCGAGTTCAACAAACACCAGAAGAAGGCTGGAGGACATATTGGCCAAAATGTTGTGGAAATAACAATAAAGATGAAGACAATAGTCCGAAAACCCTTAATGATAAAAATCATCAAACTTCGTCTTAGAAATTTAGACAACTGAAAAAAAAATTTTTAAATTAAGGAATATAAAATAATAAAAAATAAAATCAATTAATATAAAAGTAAATTGAACAATAAAATAAATAAAAAATGAAATAACTTGACGTAAAAAAATTAAAAATAATGCTTCTCCCAGTTTGCTGAATCATGCTGTTATATAAAAGTTATCAGATCTATCTAATGACAAAACAAGATTGTTCTTTTGTTACTTTTTAAAATCTTACAAATTAGACACACCTAAATTATTCGTCTGCTGATAATATCAACCATGATAATATTAAGTGTTTGTTGATTTCATTTCATTCAAGACTGTCTTTTTACTGCATACAGTGAATTTATCACTCTCATCTCTCCTTTCTTTTCACTCAGCACTTCAAAATGTTTGCAATGAGGATGATGATTGTAATAGAATTAATAAATTTAATTTTATTGCAAACATATATATATATATATATATATATATATATATATATATATATATATATATATAAGTAAAGTTGGCAACCATAGTTAAGGGTAACCCAAAGGCTCTTTTTTCATTAGCTACTACACCGAGATGTAGGTGGGGGTGCTACTCTTTTCCATTGGATTGCTCCACTCTACCTTTGATATGTACCTTTATAATGCTAAGTGTTAAGCAAGGAGGCATCAAGTACCTTTTTTTTTTTTTTTGAGTTCTTGATATGACTCAACCTGGATTGAACCCTGGTCTCCAGGGCCATTGATGAACACTCTACCTTATAGGTCAATGTGCTTGTGTATGTGTGTGTATATATATATCTTTGTGGTGTCTCCTCAGTGCTCAGTCATCGCTATCATATTTAAAAATGATTTCATCTTTTTCTGAAATAAGTGGTGAGATAGAAGTTCCGATGATGGTGGTTCCCAAGATGATTATGAGGCAGGTTTGTTGGGTGATGAAAATGCCAACCCAGAAGGGTGTTTTATTGTGAAGTTGTGGTAAAGGGGTAGGAGCAATGTTAATGATGACAGACAACATTGTTAAGAGATGATAAGTTAGTTTTTATCTTGTCTCTTGAAGATATTTACACCCTGCCTTTCCTATTTCCTAATCTCAACCTTCTTCACCCTCAGCACATCCCAACTGCCTCACTCAGGCACTTACTGCCTACCATTTGTTTTATTTGGTGTATCATTGCTCTTTCTTCATCTTTCTAGTTTCTCTCTTTCTCTCTCTCTTTTCTCTCTTTCTTTCTCTCTTTCTTTCTCTCTTTTTTTTCTCTCTTTCTCTGAACATATTCCTCTTTCTCTTCCTTTCTTTCTTTGTTGCTCCCTTTCTTTCTTTTTATTCCCTCACCCTTTATCTTTGTTACTCCTCCCTTTTTTTTGCTCCTCCATCCTTTCTTTTTTATCCCCTTCCATCTTTGTCCCTTCTTTCTTTTTTGCTCCTCATCTTTTCTTTCTTTTTCTCCCAATCTCTTCTTTCTTTTTGCTCCCCATCCTTTCTTTTTTTTCTCCCCTTCCCTTTTTGACCCACCTCCCTTCTTTCTTTTTTACTCCCAATCCTTTTTTTTTTTTTACCTTCCTTTTTTTTGTTCCCTCTCTTTTTTCTTTTCTCCTCCTCCTTTTTAACACCATTCTTTTTTTTGTTCCCTCTCAATTTTTTTTACTCCTCTTCCTTTCATTATTCCTTGTTGTCCCTCTTCCTTTTCATCCCCTCCTTTCTTTCATTTTTGCTCACTTTCCCTTCCTTTTTTTTCTTATCCTCTTTCTTTTTGTTTTTCTTTTTTTCTTCTTACTTGCTCTCTCTTTTCTTTCTTTCTTTCTAGTCTCTCTTTCTGTATATCTTTTTCTCTTTTTTATTTTGTCTATCTTCTTACCTTATCTTTTAGTAAAGGCTGGGTGTGGCCAACACAGATAGCAATTTCTCACCTTGCATACACAAAGAAGAGGAGCAGGCTATTTTGGGATTGGTGCATGTGTGCACACACACACACACATATATATGTAATCCCCACTTCTTAAATAGGATAGCACACACACACTCTCTCTCTCTCGAAATATGTATATACAACAATTTAAAGTGCATGCACATACATACATTTTATGCTTCATTCTTGGATGCACATACTCTCATATACACACACTCTCTCTCTTCTACTCTTCCCTTTACATACACAATTTTAGGGAGACATATGTACAGTGACATATCTGATAACTGTAGGAACCATTCAGAAGTGAAAGGTCACCAAATAAGTGACATGCAAATATGCGCAAACACATGCACTCATGTAGCACTCTTATCTAAGTATATAACTTATATATATATATATACATATACAAACTGCACCTGTATAAATTTAGATAGCACATATATATATATATGTGTGTGTGTGTGT
>OY757934.1:64273904-64311404 GCA_963585895.1 Sepioteuthis lessoniana
AGGTGTTTTTTTTGTTTTTTTTTGTCCAATCTGAGTGTCATTAGATAAATATGGGAATATTTTTAAAAAGGAAAATTTTTTTTCCATAAATATAAACTCTGCATTATTTGGAAATGGTTTATCGCAAAAATGATTTTAATCTCCTGAAAATATTTCTTTTGAGACTATTGAAAATATCAGAGTGCTCCAGGTTTGAACAGAGTTCTGTCATCAAAATTTTGGTGGCTGAGAAGAGCAAACCATGTGAAATTTACAGAAGAATGTGTGATGTGTATGGAGAAGCATGTATTAGTCAAAGAAATTTTTACAAATGGGCTAAACATGGGGTTGGCCACTACAAATAGAACAGAGGTCTGTCATCAAATATTTGTTGGCTGAGAAGGGCAAACTATGTGAAATTTACAGAAGAATGTGTGATGTGTATAGAGAAAAATGTTTTAGTATTAAAAAAAAAAAGAAAGTTGACCAATCGGCTAAATATGGATTTGCCACTACAAGTTTGAGTCAAAAAGTCAGTCCATGAAGTGGAAACACACTGACTCTCTGGTAAAGAAAAAGTTCCTGGTGCAGCAGTCAGTAAAGAAGGTTATGCTTGACAGTCTTCTGAGACATGAAAGAACCCATTACTATTGATTTCCTTGAAGAAAGTGCAGCTATAAACAGTGCTTCCTATTGCCAACTCCTTAGGCAATATTTCTCCTTATTTATTGAATGACCCATGTATATATCATTGTTTAACTTTATTTCTGTATCTCTATATATAAGTTAGCTAGTATCTATCATTATCTTATCTAAGCATATAATTTTCTCATATATACTGTATCTGGGTAAATTTAGATTGTATAAGTATGTATATGTGTACCTATCTATGTCTCTCTCTCTCTCTCTATCTATCTATCTATCTATATATATATGTGTGTGTGTGTATGTCTATATAAATATGCATATATGTATATTAGATAATATCTAGCATTTTACGTGTGAGTATGAATAGATAACAAAATCTTTATCACTACCGGGCTTATCCTATTTTAAGATGTAGAAATATTTATTTCAACAGGTTCTTTTTTTCTCTCCGACAAAAATGATAAACTGTAACAACAAAAACGATCAAATAAAACCAAAATATTATTACAACAATTCTGAGGGGAGATTTAAATGCACTTGTTTCTTGTAAAACCATCATCAGTTGCAAAATACTAACAATTTAATGTTTGCCCAGTCGGCTGGGGCTGTAGAATACACTGACTGTACCTCTGCAGAGGGGTAACCCCCCCCCACCGCCAACAAGTGTCCTGGATATGACACTAAACAATCTGATGGTGAGGTCCCAGTAATGTTGGTGCCTTGGGGAATACGGAGCACCCTTCATTGCTATTGCTCCCAGGTCCACTCTGGCCCGGCGTGGTAGCACCTGATAGGGCCTTATCTATGGGTTAAATAGAACTAACGGCATACTTATGCTAAACTGAATATCTTGAAATAGAAATGTTTTTTGACAATTGAACCGTGCTTACATTTGAACTGCATGCTTGTGCTAAACTGAATTATTTCAAATAGAACTGTTTTTTGACATTGAAACTGTATGTGCACTAAACTGAATTGTTTAACATAGAACTGTTCTGACATGTAGCTGTGTGTAAACAAAATCTGTACGTATAGTAAACTGAATTAGCTGAATTAGAACTGCTTGACTAAACTGAATAGCTCGAAAGAGAAATGTTTTTCACAATTAAACTGTACTTACATTTAAACTGCGTGCTCATGCTAAACTGAATTATTTGAAATTGAACTGTTTTTGACATTGAAACTGTACATACACTCAACTGAATTGTTATATATAACTGCTTGAATAGTTTGAAATAGAAATGTTTTTGACAATGAAACTGTGTACTTATGCTAATCTGAATTGTTTTGAATAGAACTGATTATTTACATAAAGATGGATTTGGCGTTAAATAACCTACAGGGGTTGATATGCCATAAAACCCACCAAACCAAACCAATTTAATGTTTTGAAATATCAAAAGATTGATACGCTCATTTGTAATGATGTATCCACCTTCTTATCTACCTCTCTATAACACTTTCAGATACCTATATATTGATACCTTTGGAATTACCTACCAATCACTGTCCTCAGAGTTTGGCATGTTGGTTGATTGGTTGGTTCATTTTACTAGCATAACAACCTGTTTAGGCTTATTTTATACCTTGAGTTTAAGGAATTGTGTTCATTGGATGTTCATATTTACATTTTTTGTGC
The DNA here is from genome assembly GCA_963585895.1 of Sepioteuthis lessoniana. Lineage (NCBI taxonomy): Eukaryota > Metazoa > Mollusca > Cephalopoda > Myopsida > Loliginidae > Sepioteuthis > Sepioteuthis lessoniana. Next base: position 64,276,171 of record OY757934.1, read on the forward strand.
ATTTGTTTCTTAGTCTGTTTTTTTTTTTTTTTTTTTTTTTTTTTTTTTTTTGCACATGGTCCTAATAAATAATAATCAAACAGGTCTATTTGACTCATAACAGGTACTAGCCCAATCAGTCGACTGGGACTGCAGAATACACCAACTGCATCTCTAAAGAGGGAAAATACTCCCCCAATGAGTGTCCTGGATATGACATTAAACAATCTAATCAGTGAGGTTCCAGTCATGCTCCTTCATTACCATTACTCCCAGGTCCACTCAGACCCGGAGTGGTAGCACCTGATAGGGTCCTATCTATGGGTCAAATAGAGCTGTTTGACATTTAAACTGTATGCAAACAAATAACTGATATGAAATTGTTACTGTTACAAAACAATACTTGAAACCATTTAACTTATTTAGAAATGTTACCAACAAAATGTGCTAACAAATCATATATTTGATATATATGTATAAATTGGATTTGGCCTTAAATCACCCACAAGGGTAGATATGCCATAAAACCCAACCAAACCTAACTCTAGGTCATAGTGGATCTGGGAGTAATGGCAATGAAGAGGTACTCCATTCTCCCCAAAGCTCCAGAACTGGACCATCACCATTAGATACAGTTTAGTGTTATACATAGGACATCCCTTTTTAGGTGAATCTTACATCTCTGCAGAGACAACATTGAGTGTATTTTAAGCTCTGCTGATGGGGCTAATTTGACATATGTTGAACAAAGAGTATAAGGGTTTGGTTTCGTTTGGTTGGTTTTTATGGCATATCAACCCTTGTAGATTATTTAAAGCTAAATCGGCTTTATATATATAAATTAAATGTATAGTCAGTCATAAGTGACATACTCCTGTGGACCCCTTCACATGGACGAGCAAAGGCAGGACAACCAACTAGAACCTATATAGAACAGCTCTGTGTTGATACAGGATCTAGTCTTGAAGACCTCCTGGGAGCAATGGATGATAGAGACAGGTGGCGAGAGAGGGTCATGGAGATCCGTGCTGGCAGTGCAACATGATGATGAAATATATAGGATTTGGTTCTTTTGGGTTCTCTGGCATATCAACTATTATTGGTTATTCAATGATGAATCAGGTTTATACATATATATTGGATATATATGATTTGTAAACATAAGTCAACAAAGTTAAATGGTAACAAGTATTGCTATGTATCACTAACAGTTCAATTGAATATCAGTTATTTGTTCACATAGTTAAATGATGAAACAGTTCTATTTCTAACAGTTCTATTTAGTATAAGTCATTTGTTTACACACTGTATAAATGTCAAATTTAAGTTTTAAAAAAAATTAAAATCCAAATGTAAAACTCCAAATGTAAATTTAAATTTTAAAAATTATATATGTGTGAAATTATATTAAGTAATGATGTAATATATTGTAGCTATTTAAAATGGATTTGCTCAAGTACAGAGAAATGTTATAAAAAACCAGATGATTCTTTTTCTTTCTCCTTTTGATTCGATGAACAAATGGAACATATAAATTCTGTACAATATTCCTAATAAGTCACATGATGTAATTCTAAAATCACATCGTTTATTTAACATCGCTAATAAATTTCAATTAAAATTTTGAAATTTAAATTTAATTTGAAATATTAAAAATTTAAATGAATGACACATTAATCCATACATATCAAAATTTCTCCATTTATTTTTTAACTCTGCATTTTCACACTGAGATCCCAATAAAATTTCTCTTTACCTTTTCTATTCTCTTTTTCCCCTTCTCCTTCTCTCCTGTAAATATTTCATCTCTTTACTTTATCCTTCTTTTATATAATATTTCACCAACTCCTTCCCCCCCCTACACATCTACTGTTTATCCTCTTTTTAACTTTTTATCTTTATATAATGTCAATTCACTTTATTTTTGTTATCTACATTATTTTGTTTACTCTGCAATTCATGTTTGTTTTATCCTCTCCCCTTCTTTCTCCCCCCACCACATTTCTTTTTTCTCTTCCTCCTTTTGATTCGAAATTTTTCTCGATGAACAAATGGAACATATAAATTCTATACAATATTCCTAATAAGTCACATGATGTAATTCTAAAAACACGTCATTTATCACTTGACATCACTAATAAATTTGAATTAAAATTGAATTTGAAATATTAAAAATTTAAATGAATGACACATTAATCACAATTCCACACATCATAATTTGCCCATTTGTTTTCCAACTCTCCGTATTTTAATGTGAATATCCCAATAAATTTTACCTTTCCCTTTTTTCATCTCTCCTGTAAATATTTTATCTCTTTACTTTATCCTTCTTTCATTTAATATTTACTGACCCTTTTTTCCCCACATAAACTTTTTATACTCTTTACTTTTTTTTTTTAATTTATAAATATCAATTTACATTGTTTTATTTCTGTCAATTACTTTACTTTCTAACTCTAATATTCATGTTTGTTTTGTTTACTCCGCTTTTCTCTCTCTCTGCTGTTCTTCTATCTTCTTGTCTCTTATTTCTTCTGTTTTTTTTTTCTTTGTTATTTACTTCCATATATATTTGTATGTATGTAGATGTGTATGTTTGATGAGCAAATCATTACAAAAAGGTTTTCCTTAAATCAGGAAAGTGCTCAAATACTGGCCAATAGAGCAGGGTAAAACCTAAAATAAATTGTTATTTCATCCCCCTCATGTAAATTTTCTGGATGAAGTTCAGCTCGAATCCCATTACATTTCACTTGAATTAAAACCTTCTATTTGAAGGACAAAGATAACTTCCTAAAAATAAGTAAACACAAGAGATTTTCTGAGGACTCTTGAAGAATTCTTGGTTAAATCTGTTCCTTCAAGTCTTGTAAATATTTGCTTCCTGTACCACATTATAACATACTTTGTAATCTTCATTATGAAGGCAATAGAAATGCATTACTAATGATTTTTATTATAGAAATGCATTGCTAATGATTTTTATAACTGAGAAATGCATTACTAATGATTTTTATTATAGAAATACATTGCTAATGATTTTTACCAATAGCTAAATTATTGGATTCATACCTTTCCCAAGAGTATTAGTGTTATGTGAAATCCAAACAGTCCAGGCCAGGATTTGAACTTGGTTTGCCATGTCCATTTCCTATGATAATAACCATTACACTGCAGGCACCACCTTCAAACTGGATGTATGTGTTTACCTAACCCCTCCGTTATTACCAGGATTTGACACAGTCAATTTTTTAAACAGAGTAAATTTTTCCTTCTCCTTGGCTAATTGCTTAACCAAGGCTAAAGAACCAGTCTGCCCTACTACTTACCCATTGTTGGATGGAGAACAAGAGCATTAACATGAAGTGGAATGCAAACAGTCTCATCCAGGGTTTGAACTTGGGTCACCAGTTCCATTTCCTATGACGATTACTGTTACACATGTTACATATTCATATTTCCAAAATCAATTGTATAAGGGATTTATACACAGCTGGAGAAAGGAAAGGCATGAATCCATCTATTCTAAGGACAAAGTGAAATGCAAACAGCCTCATCCGGGATTTGAACTTGGGTCAACAATTTCATTTCCTATGATGCTAACCATTATGCTAAGTGTGCTTGGATGTAGTTGCAAATTGTGCCACTCAGTGTTATGAGTTGGTGCTATTTGGAGCCAGTTTTCTATAGGGTTTCATTACAGACTAATAAGAAATTAGGAAAATATTTCATTCTTCCCAGCTGTGGATGTGTTAATACTACTCTATGGATGCACCACATTGATGCTAACAAAACACTAGATGAGAACTACACAAGAATTCTAACTATTTTAAACAAATCCTGGAAATAACACCCTACAAAACAACAGCTGTATGGCCACTTACCTCCCATCTCAAAAACCATCCAAGTAAGATGAATAAGACATACAGAACACTGATAAGAAGCAAGGACCAACTCATAGGTGACATTCTTCTATGGACCCCATACATATGAATGTGCCAGTGTTAGCCGACCAGCAAGAACTTATTTACATCAGCTCTGTCTGGACACTACTGAGAGTGTTGGATGATTGGGACAGAGAGAGAGAGAGAGTCAAGGAAATCCACACTGATAGAGCAATTTGATGATGATGACTACTTGTTTAATTTATCTAACATGCTAGATTATTACTTTATAAAGAAACAAGATAAAAAGAAAAACTAGTTAAAAATTAATTATGAAAATCCTTCGTATAACAATTGAAAAGGAATTCAATCTAATTCCTTACAAATAAAAATTCTTCCATGTTTTGGATTTAATCAATTGTCATATGAACCTAAACTATTTTGGTTTCTATTGAAAGCGAAACTGTGTTTAATTGACTGCCCGTCATCAAATGATAATTCCTTTATTCCATTAGTTAAAGTGATGGACTGCGGACTCGTGGTAAGCGAGTTTGTACTCCAGTCGCGCTATTATGTTCACTTTCGGGAAAGGTATGAACCCCCTTATCATCCTAGCTATGGGTTAAATAGTACCACTACTGTTCTTCTAGGAGAATAGCTTTGGCATTAAATAACCTACAAAGATTGATATGCTATTAAACAAAGAAACCAACCAATTTATTCCATTAATGTTGATAACTTATCAAGGAAATTATCTCTGTATTTACCCAACCCCTCCACCACAGGCAGAATGTGACACAAGGTCAATTTTTAAGTGGAGTAAAGCTTGTTTTAATTCAGCTTTCCTTCTCCTAGACTGGTTGCCTAAGGAATGCTAAAGAACAAAGTCTGCGCTGGAAAATTATAACCAAGTTCCTTGAGCCTGTTGGTGAGGGTAGACATTTGTGCCACTTCAATTAATCTTCTAGATTTGACTTCAGCGCGTGGGTGGCAGGTTTAATTATTTAGTTGTATAGCTCCCATTATAAGTAACAGGATTTTTTTAATTTAAAAAAAAAATTTTTTGCATTTCATAAGAATGTTAGTTTTTAGGATATAATTTTTGATAAAAGTAATGAAAGAAAAACTCGTGAAAAAATTAATGTAAACTAGTCATTAAATCAGGCCATTGGCCTAATGAGTAGTGTGTTCACCAATGGTCATGGAGATCAGGGTTCAATCCCAGGTCAAGTCATACCAAACATTTTAAAAAATGGTACTTGATGCCTCCATGCTTAACACTCAGCATTATAAGGTAAGGATCAAGAGTTAAGTGGAGCAATCCAGGGAATGGATAAGTGCCCTTCCCTACACCTCGGTGTAATAGCTAAAGAAAAAGAAGCCTTCAGGTCACCCTCGACTGAGGTCGCCAACTTTAGCTTACTTTATTCATTAAATAAGATGACTACTATTACTACTTTAATAGAGTAATGATCTTTACTGTTTTGATTTAAAAAAAAAAAAAAAAAAAAAAGCAGCACTACTTTGAAAGCAGAACAAGACAAAAATTAATAAAATACTTTGTTTTACAATGCCTTATTGATGGAATTTATTTTGTCTCAGAGACGTTCAATTAACTGTTACATAAACCTAAATTATTTGGGTTTTTTTTTTTTTTTTTTAGAAATAGAACCTGTGTTTAATCTTTTTACTTATGATGAGATCTATACAAGCAAATGAATAAACTACCATCTTGTCTCTTAAGTCAAATCTCAAAGATATAAATCAATTATAAGAAAAGTGTTACAAGTGTCTACCCTCACCAATTGGCACAACGATCAATTAAGGCCTATAATCAATTAACAGTTCTTTAACTCCTTTACTGTTGATGGTGAAACAAAGTTATTGTCTGTAACTGAAATCGTTGTGCCTATTGGTGAGGTTAGACACTTGTAATGCTTTTCTTATAATTGATTTATATCTTCGAGATTTGATGAAAGAGAAAAGTTGGTAGTTTATTCATTTGCTAGTAGAGATCTCATCGTAAGTAATAAGATTTGACTTTCTTTTTTGAATTTGATAAGGATGTTGATTTTTTTTTTTTTTTTTATAAAGAGCAATGATAAAAGAAAAACTTGCCAAAAATTATTGAAAATACTTTAAGAATTCATGGTATAAGACTATTACTACCGCTATATTAGTGCAATTGTTGTACATCGAAGGAGAAAGTGACAACAACACTTACTTTTGAAAATATAAACTTCTTTATTTACGAAAGTCAAAATTGTTGCATGAGAGAGTGAAAGAGACGGATAAACAGAGAACTGCTAAGTGTTACACCAGGTTGATATTAGATATATTCAGAGCCTTGCTTCTTTGTGCTTCTTTCACGAGAGCCTGATACAGAGCAGCCTTACAACCCAGGGGCCATTTGGCCCCCCCCACCAGCTAATACTCGGATGGTGTGACTTGTTTACTCTGCTGACTACTCTCCCCAACTGACCACTGGGGTTAAAAACTTCTGTTATATATTTTCTGGATACCCACACATTAATTCTTCCGGCACCCTACTTACGTAATTATTCACGTGCAATTCATGTGGTATTTCTGCTGTCCCTTGTTTACCTTAAGACACAGCTGCACATCCTGTTTTTAAAATCTACTCTAATTGGTCAGGCAGAGGTCAATATGTAACACAATAAACGTAAATGTTTTGATAAAAATGCGTCATATGTAGATAAAAAAAAAATTGATAAAAATAATAATTTCTTCAAATGACTTGAGACTAGTATTACTACTACTTGAACTTGTATAATGATCCGGAGTGTAATGTTAAAAAAATCAGCAACAGCCTGAAAGAATTGGATCATTTTGAGATGAGGCTTCTTAATCTGAGAATTAATTTTTATTTATTGCGGACTTTTTTGTCCTCATCTTGATAGTTTTTTTGTGTTGTTTCTTCTTTCACTACGTTTCGGCCAAATTTCACCTCTGGCCTTCTTCTGGTGATTTTACCGCGACCTCGGATAGGAATGATGAGTCTTGTGACCGTATTCCCAGTAATTACTGCCTTCCATAATTGTTGTCTACTGCACCTTCGGGGCCCGTGGCGCAGCGGATAGAGGCGTTGAGTCTCTACGGTTCCAGGTGAGCATTGTCAGAAGATAGTGGTTTCAAATCCTACCCAAGCCGGCCAGAGGTTTACTTGGTCAAAAACGTGGTGCGATAGACAACAACTATGGAAGGCAGTAATTACTGGGAATAGGGTTACAAGACTCATCATTCCTATCCGATGTCGTGGTAAAATCACCTGAAGAAAGCCAGAGGTGAAATTTGGCCAAAACGTAGTGAAAGAAGAAACAACACAAAAAAACTACCAAGATGAGGACAAAAAGTTCGCAATAAATAAAAATTAATTCTCAGCCTGAAAGAATAACAAATAAAATAAAATTATTAATGAAAATTCTTCATTTAACAATTCAAACTAATACCTTACAGATGGAATGTTCTCCATTCCACAGATTTTAATCAATCAACTGCTATATGAGCCTAAACTGTTTTAGTTTCTTCAGAAAATAAACCTGTATTTAATCAATACGTGTTATCAATTAACTGTTTCTTTTACTTTGTTATTGTTGATCACTAAACAAGGAAATTCTTGTGTTTTATAAAGATGATTTTTTTTGGATAGACCTTTTTTTTTCTTTTTTTTTTTTTTTTTTCATGCACTATGACTAGAAGGAATTATATTTCTTATTTTTATTATAATCATACAAAACAAAATAGAAAAAAGTCACAATAGAATATGAAGAAGAATTCTTAAACATTTTACTTGATGCACTCCTCGTAACCAAATTCAATTTCCATTCACCCCACCCCAAATAAATATAACTAATTTATCAATGTTTTACACAAGAAAGGATTCAGTAAACTATAAATGCAAATCCACCTTTTTAATTCTTGAATTATTTTTTTTTTAATGGGAAGAATGGGTTTGGTAGACACTGAGGAGATAATATTAGGTTGCAGGTTTGTGAATTTGAACTGCAAGTATAGGATTTACACTCCTATATTTTAAAATGGCCGTGATACCACTTGTTCCCAAAACAAAGATGGTGGACGTCGGTAAACTAATCAGTCTCGGGAATCTCTTAGTCAGGAAAGTCACATGATTTGTGCTCATAACTACATCCGCACCTTTGAAGCTGACCACATGACAAGGATTGCCGATATACACTCGCGTCTTTCAAGAACTCATCCTCTCCCATTTTGACTTAGAGACAGCACACACACTCTCTCTCTCTTACATTTTGACTTCCAGAAACATCACTCTCTCTCTCTCTCTTCATTTTGATTTCCAGAAACAACTTGACCTTGCCAGTCAGTAAGACACAACTCAATACGCATAACATGGGTGCATATACATTTTGCAACCTTTTTCTTTCCTGTTCTGCCTTTTCGATTAGACTTGTTCCCACCTCAAACACAGCAGCAGAAACTTCGTCAAATCCTGAAAGAGACAAACAACCAACCTGGGAGAAGACGCATTCCTCCTAGAATATATTGCTATATTTCTGTATATTGATATCTCGCATGAAATACTTAGTCAACATATATTTTATAGTCTACCGGACACTTTTAATATTTAGTCTTTTTCCATGATATTCATGTTAGTTACATACATACACACAGAGGAATATTTAACAGATTATATTAGAATATTCATTATGTTTTCTTTTTATGTATTTGTTGATATATAAATTTATGTTTGTTTGTACTACTTTGTTTTGAATGTTCTTTTGTCTGTGTCATTTTACTTCGTTTGCTTTTCAATAATGAGCCCAACATAAACTAAAGGGAACCAAAATATCTACCAAAACATTCACCACACACATCACAATATTTTATATTATCTCTCATATTCAAAGTGCTTCTTACTTAGTAATAATATAACTGGCTAAACTCAAATTCCACCATATACAAATTTGGAAAAACTAGCAAAATGGGTTCAACATTTGCATAAAGCTTGGGATATTTTGCTACAGTTATTTTTTTTTTCATTCATCCAGTAATATCCAATTCCTTTAAATGTGTACATAGACTTCACTTCAAGATTGAATGTCATTTCAATAAATTCTTTTTTTTTAAGAAAGGTGCCTAAATTTGCACTTTCCACTTCAACATAGTGCATTTATTTAAATGACTCAAATGTTTTGAACAGGTTGTATGTGAACAACACAACACTAGTGATTGTCTTTAATTGGAATCATTTTGAGATGAGGCTTCTTAATCTGAGAATTAATTTTTATTTATTGCGGACTTTTTGTCCTCATCTTGGTAGTTTTTTGTGTTTCTTCTTTCACTACGTTTCAGCCAAATTTCACCTCTAGCCTTCTCCAGGTGATTTACCGCAACCTTGGATCGGAATGTTGAGTCTTGTAACCATATCCCCAGTAATTACTGCCTTCCATAGTTGTTGTCTATCGCACCACGTTTTTGACCAAGTAAACCTCTGGCCGGCTTGGGTAGGATTTGAAACCACTATCTTCTGACAATGCTCACCTGGAACCATAGAGACTCAATGCCTCTATCCGCTGCGCCACAGGCACCGAAGGGCGATCAAGGATAGATTTTTTGTTCTCTTTATCTGGTCTTCCATAGTCGAGTCCGTACCGAATTTGTAATTGTCTTTAATTGGAATCATTTTGATTACAAGACTCAGCATTCCTATCCAAGGTCGCGGTAAATCACCTGAAGAAGGCTAGAGGTGAAATTTGGTCGAAACGTCGTGAAAGAAGAAACAACACAAAAAACTACCAAGATGAAGACAAAAAGTCCGCAATAAATAAAAATTAATTCCCAACACTAGTGGCTAGGCATTCTGCTCAGTGTGTGCAATCCAGCAATTTTTAATCAGCTGTTATAAAAGGGATTTATGAATGCAAACTAGTAAATTCACCACCTCTGCAGGACCTTTATGCTTTTATTTGCTCTGACATAACTTTATGAAAAGATCTATATGGACCACTTTGAGAAGTCCTGATCAAGAGTATTCTGATTAAAAAAAAACAAACAAAAAAAAAACAACAATATTGTGAAAGAAAAATTAGTCAAAAAATTTAAAAACAATTCTTCATCTAACAATTCAGATGACGTGAGATGACTTCTACAAATAATAATAATACTAATACTGAATTAATGCTATAATCTAGAATATTCTGATTAAAAATAAGATGAAAAACTGATTAAAAATTAATAATGAAAATCCTTCATCTAATAATTTAGATAGCTTAATCCTACTAAAACAATTACAGTATTTATGCAATGACCGAGAACAAGTGTGGTGAACCTTTTCTTGTTTAAAGGTTAAACTGAAATTTAGTATCAACTACTAAAGCCTCATTCAATAAATTTTTAGTATGTTTTAAATAAAATTTAATGTTTGAATTATTTCTCAATAACTTGGGCTAAATTTAAGTAATATATACTACTTAAAAAGAAATTTAGAATTTTTAGTAAAATTTTTAATGACTTTAAGATTTACTTTTTTTTTTTTTTTTTTTTTTTTTTGAGTTGGGGGAGGGGGGTTCAAAGAAGGACTGTGATGTCAGATTCTAAAGTGTTGGGGTGGTGATTTTAATTGGTCTCTTGAAAGGCTGTGGAAGACTGCACTTGATAGTTTTGAAGGTTTCATATGGCCTTAAGTCTGCAGGTTCCTTACCCCTGGTCTAGAGGGTTGGGAATTTTTAAAAAAAGCAACAATAATTTGAAAGAAAATTAATCAACAATTAATAAAAAAAACTTTTCATCTTTTAAATTTAGGAATGATCCTTAAAAGGTTGAATGGCTGTTTAAAAAAGTTCCCTTAACCATTCAACGTGTTTTAAATTTTTTATCCAGGAGTATAAATTGGAAATAATTGTACTCATTTATTTTTTTAAACTTGTATCCTTATTTTACAGTTAAATAATGACTTGTTAAAAAAAAAATTAAAATTAAAAAAATATATCCAAATTGTTATGAGAACTTGTTTTTTTGTTGTAGACAAGAAACTAAATAAAATATTTACATGTATTTTATCTTAGTTAAGGAATGTCTTAAGTTACTCACAGAACAGAACTTCTCATTACTCGATAATGAGACCAGGTTGCATAACCAATGAATTTATATGTCACATTGCATTTCATACACAACTAGTTCTTTTTAATCAACGTATGTTATAGGATCTGAGGGTCTCAGGCTGAAATCCATAAGAAATCTCTGCTTTCACTGCAAGCGCCCCACCCCTTCCCAAAACTGTAAAATGTGCAAGACAGGTGTTACCTTGGATAGAAGCTAAAAATAAATCCTACCCCCCCCCAACACCACAACCACACATGCCATCAGATATAAATGTTTCTGTCTGGGTGCTGTTTTCAGAGAGTCCCCTTACAAGGAGAAGAACATCAGCCCCTGAAAGACTATGGTACTGGTATGGCATACTTAATAAATATACAGTGAGAGGCTTATTTGTTTCTCCATCACCAAGACTTCCAAGATAAATTTTTGCAAGGTAAAAAACTTTCAGGCTCCCAGGAAAAAGCATCACTAAAAATTGAGAGTTTAAGGTCTATTTGGGCTTTTAGGGTCCATTTAGTCTTTGAAATAAAGATAATGGTATAAGATTAGATTTTAAACTGGTAGTTTGTTTTTTCTTTGTAGAAGAAAATATGATACCTACAAGCAGGGAGTCTGAAAGAAATGTTACAAGGCATTACAAGATTATTTTCACAACCCCAGGAAAAGGCATCTCTAAAACCTAAGAATTTAAGCTCTAAATAGACCTTAATACCTCAGATAAATCTTTTTAATGGTATATAACATTAAATTTTTAAGTAATTTTTTTCTTCTTTTTCATCATGAAATAAAGGGAATATTCAATTTTAAAAGTTGTAGTTTTTTTTTTCTATTTAAAAAAAAATATGTTCATGATGAAATAGAGAAAATGGTATATGACATTAAATTTTTATGTTTTTGGGTCTTTTTCTTTGGCGGAAAATACATTTAGTATATTATAAAGATGATAGTTAATTTGGCATTGCTTGTGCATGATATGAACCTATAGCTTAGTGGTAGAGTTTTGGCTCTGCTTTCTGTTGTCATTGGTTTGTTCTCCAGGGAAGGAGATCAAGGTATACACTGCTGAGGTGACCTAATAAGGTCAAAACAGCTGTCCAGTGATTCCATATGTCATACACAATGCCTGCTGTATTTTCTGGTCATGGTAATTCAATTTAGGATGGTATATAACATTAAATATTTAATTTTTTCTACTTTCTTAAAAATATGATGATAATAAGATATGTATAAAGTAGACTGCTGTTGTATGTATAATTCTAAAAGCATGAAATTTAAAATGCAGAATTAAATTTGAAAGCTAATCTGAATATGAGCACTGGTAAATATTCATAAATGTTTTATTCCCTGTGTATTAAAATGACTGTATAACAATATATTTTATTCAAATCATAACCAACAAAAGAAAAGAGTTTTTTTTGTGTTTTCCTTAACCCATAAGATAAGTTCATCACCATGATAAGTATAGCAGCTATCGGTGACAATGTTGCAATGAATTCTATTGAGTAATGTTAACAATGCTGGAAATTCAGATATGCCAAAGAAAAAGTATTAACTATATTGGAATATATTCCTGATAACCAGGAGGTGTCTATGGTGTAGCAATTATTGTTGAAGGAACTTGGTAATCCAAAACCAAATTCTAATGAAGCCTTTTGCATTTCACGTCACACAAATGTTCTTGGGAAAGGTATGACTTCATCCATTCTACCCTTTGCCCATATATGGTTAAATGGTAGGGCAGACTAAGCTCTTTAGCTTTACTGAAGCAACTGGTCCTGAAGAAGGAAGTACTTCTGAAACTCCCTTTTTGATATTGGATGAAGTTGCACAGTAGTCGTATAGATTTATATACCATATATACTGGGATATATGGTGCCCGTGGTGTAATGGTTACCGTCTTAGGAAATGGACACGGTGATACGAGTTCAAATCCTGGACGAGACTGATTGCATTTCACATAGCACTAATACCCTTGGGAAAGGTATGAATCCAATTATTCTCCCTCCAGCTATGGATAAATAGTAGGGCAGATTAGGTTCTTCAGCCTTGGTGAGGCAGCTAGTTTAGGAGAAGGAAAACTCTGAATTCAAACCTGTTAAACTCCGCTTAAAAAATTGACCTTGTGTCATATCCTGCCCGAGCGGAGGGGTTGGTAAATATGTATATACTGGGATATAAGATGAACTTTTAACTTTAAAAAAATACCCCTCAAAATTTGGGGTCATCTTAGATATCCAGTATAAAGTGTGAACCTTAAATCCTGTGGTATACAAGATGTTGTTAGTGGTCAATGATAGTATGCTTACCCTCTGCCCTGGTAACAACACAAATACTTTTTACTCCTCATCATCTTAAATGCTGGAAAATTGTGTGTGTGTGTGTGTGCGCGCGCGCGTGCATGTATATATATATATATATATATATATATATATATATATATATAATTGAAAAACTCAACAAACCCTTGTTTGGCTATTATAAATTCATTTCAGCTGCCGACTCTATAAGGAAAACAGCCTCTTCAGATGGCCATCAAATAATTTTTTCTCTCCATTGTGTGATAGCTATTTTCTCTTATAGAATCAGCTGCTGAAATAAATTTATAATACCCAAATTTGGGTTTGAGTTTTTTTTTTTCTCTCAACTATATGGAAATTTTGGTTGTAAGAAATTAATATATTAGTTATCACATATTGAGTACTCCTGGAGATTTATAAGAATCCTCTTATATATTCTCAAATTGAATCATTCCCAACTTATCTTCTTTAGATATTTTATATGTATACATATATTACTGCTGAAGTAGTTACTGGGTACAAATAGATAAATTTTTTTTAAATGCCAGCAATTGGAAGAGAGCTGAGTTGACAAAATTGAAAGTTTTGATTAGATTAGTAGATTAAATGTAATAGGATAGTGTTTATCTGGCACTCCTGTGGAAAAACTGCCAAAATTAACAGACATCATCAGCCATTTAAGTGGTCAAGCTACCACCCTAACTGACAGAATTTGGGTTTTACTCTTCTGAGAGCTGCAATAAAAAAAAAAATAACTATGAGTACTTTTGAGTCATATTCTGAATGTTTAGAGCCAGGAGAGAGAGAGAGAGAGAGAGAAGCTGTAGCATAGGCTTAGAAAGAAAGAACCACCCAAAAATCCAAGAAAAATTGATTATAACTGGAACAAATAAAGACAACACAACTCTACTTAGAACACTGTGTTCATCATCTGTTTCCACATATTCACATGGCCTCTGTAAATGAACAAAGAGAATAAACCACAGAACATCCTAGATTTAAGGTGAATTCTGTTTTACCCTAATCCACTTAAACAGGTCTTCCCAGAATGAGATTGAAGGTTGAAACAGAAAGTTTTTCAAAGATATAGTTCATCCCACAACAAAGAAAGATCTGTGAATCTCTGCTGTCACCCATTTCTATATTTTTTCCATAGCCTCAGTCATCATCATTATCATGTCTTGCCGCTAGCACGGATATCCCCGACCCTCTCTCGCCACTTCTCCCTATCGTTCATCGCCTCCGGCAGGTCTTCAGGGCCACGCCCTGTATCCTCACATAGCTGCTGGATGTATGTTCGAGCTGGTCGTTCTGCTTTTGCTCAGCCATATGTGGGGGTCCATAGGAGTACATCATTTATGAGCTTGTCCCTGCTTCTCCAGCAGTGACCTGCATGTCTGGTTCGTCTAACTTGGATAGTTTTCATGATGAGAGGCAGGTGGCCGTATAGTTGGTGCCTTGTGGGGTAGCCTCAGTAACGGAACAAAATAAAGATAATAATCAACAAAAGGTCCTATATTTGAGGTGAATTCTGTTTTACCCTCATCCACAGGTCTTCCCAGAATGAGATTGAAGGTTGAAATAGAAAGTTTTTCAAAGATATAGTTCATCCCACAACAAAGAAAGATCTGTGAATCTCTGCTGTCACCCATTTCTACATTTTTTCTATAGCCTCAGTAACTGAACAAAATAAAGATAATAATCAACAAAAGGTCCTATATTTGAGGCAAGTTATGTTTTTGTGTTTTTCTTAACCCATGAGATGATCTATTTATCTCCATCATTAATATAGCAGCTGTCAGTGAAAATGTTGCAATGAATCGTACTGAGTAATGTTAACAATGCTGGCAATTTGAATATGCCCAAGATAAGAGTTTCTATTAAATGAAAATTTGAAAGATTTTGATTTTATAAGGAAATGTTGTATAGCCCTGATACAACTATATGTATACATATGCATGCGGAAATATAATCAACAATAATGACGAACAAACACACTTCTTTAGAAAAATTTACCTCTCACACTTTATTCGAAAGGGTTGTGTATGAGAGGTGAGTTGGAGACTGAACAGACTGCAACATATTGACCCCAAGGTCCTCTGTCTTTAGCAGCACTTCTTTCTCATTCTGCTGGGCTGCTCAACCGGGGGTCTTGAGGGCCCAAGCCCTCTGCTGGGAGCTGGTTCTCACTGCCTCGAACTGCAACTCAAACTTCAACTGCAACTGACTCCAACTAACTCAAACTGTTTGTGGCACCGGGTTATATAATTGTTTGACGCCCACCTGCTTCCTGTGAGCATCGCATTTGCACTGAATTCAACCCGTCCACGGTCAAGGTTATATCTTGATATCTTTGACCAGATGCACCTGTTTCTCGATTGACAGCTGGGTCGAAGGTCATTATGTTACAGAAAGAAAAAATTAGAAGTTAAAGTTGTTAAGAGTGAATCTTCTATCTATTATGTAATTTATAAAAATATTTTGTTTTATTTTATTAGTAGATTTGGTGGTTAGTTTCTAATTGTGACTAATTTATAAATTAAGCTTTATCATAGCTATACGAATAGAGGAAAGATATTGTGTCTATACATTTGTATAAACATAAGATGTACATGTATTTACCCAATCCCTCCCTAATAGGTGGGATGTGACACAGTCATTTTTTAAGTGCAGTAAGGCTGGTTTGAATGTTCCTTCTCCCAGATGAGTTATCATACCAAAGCCATAGCTGGGGGAAGAAGAGATGGATTTGTGCCTTTCCCAAGGGCATTAGTATGAAGTGAAATGCATACAACCCCATCCAGGATTTGAACCCAGGACACCTCATAAATTTTCTTCAACAATAACTATTACTTCACAAGTGCTTTGTGTGTGTGTGTGTATATATATATATATATATATATATATATATATATATATAACAACAGTTTATTGTTGTCACTATCTCACTTGGTGCATTAGTGGTCGACCAAATGTGGTATAATTTAGAGAGTACTCAATATCTGTGATAGAGCTATTATATATAATAATAAATAAATATATATTAGTTTTTATATATATTTAAAAGCATGGGTGCTTATCTGCAACCATTGGGTTCATGTCATCTTTACACAGCAATTATCAGGCAGATGATTATTACTATATATATATATATATGTGTGTGTGTAGTTAGGCAGCTGTCGTTCATTCAAGCATGTTTCATTAAATAGTAAAGACACATTTTGTCTGTATAATTTAATAAGGATCCTTTTGAGTTTGCTGATAAGTGTCTTGGTTTCAAGTTGGTGTTGGTGGATGAATTCACCAAAATTGTCCTGAGCACTTTCGGACCTTTCATAGGCCATCATCAGGGGTTGCTTACATGTGTAAAGAGTGTTATTTTTTAAAATGAGTTTTGAAAGTTTTTTTTTTAAATAAATAAATAAATTATATATATATAATTTTTGTTTCTTTATGGATATATATATACAGAATCTCATAACATTAATAGCTCCAGTTAATTGATTACATAAAAATCACCATGAAATTGAAAACATGTTGATTGAACAAAGTAATACATAGAAAATTTAGCAATTAGTTCAAGAACTTTCTATGTATTTGATTAAATATTTATAAATGTGGTTTTTCTATTTTTTTAATGTAATATAATAAAGAATAATGAAAATTTTGTTCACTATTCAACGGTTTATTATAATTGAAATAATATGCTTTAGTGTATATAAAAAAATGGTGAGAGAAATAATATATTTTCATGAATTTATTTCTTTGAAACATACTTTTCCAGAGTCATTTGAACCCTATTCTCTCTTTCCTTTCTCTTTCACTCTCTTTCTCTCTCTCTCTTTTTCTTTCTCCATACATCTGCTTGTAACTTTGAAGTTCGTTCTTCAACTTTCATGGAACTTGAATGGGTTGGTATCAATTGCTTAAAGTTTTCAAATTCCTGAAACTTTGTATCAAATTCTTTTAGGGTAGTTTATTTGATTTGTTATTCACTTTCATCATCTTGATTGCCCTCCTCTCAGTCATCATCATCTTGATTGCCCTCTTCTCAGTCATCATCATCATCATTGCCCTCTTTTCAGTCATCATCATCATCTTGCTTGCATTCTTCTCAGTCATCATCATCATTTTGATTGCCTTCTTTAATACAAAGTAGTAGAACCTGTTAGAGTTTTATCTATGAGTTGAATTGGTCTTTTCAAAAATTATTTGATAGAAATAATTGATATGACTTAACCGTCTAAATTATTTGTATTCAGAATAGTTGCTTGTAGCTATAATTGTCTACTAAGGATTATTATTTGATACTTGAAACCATATAACTCTGTGCATGCAAAGAATTTTTATTAAATTGAAATAATTACTTGAAACCTTATAATAGCGTAAAAAATATTAATATTTGATAAGAATACTTGAAACTCTACAACTGTGAGTATATTATTTGTATTTGATAAGAATACTTTATATCATATAAAAAAATTCTTAAACATGTACACAAAAGTAAATATAAATTTTTTGCAATCTGTTTGAAAATTATTTGTATTAGATAGAATACTTGAAACCATAAAACGGTAAAGAAATGATCAAAGACAAATAAGTGCAGTTTTTAAAAAATTCTAAATGGAACATTGAAAATATAGTTAGGATTAAGATAAAACATTTACAAATGAAACAAATTTTGGCATTAAATAACCCAGGAGAAGTTGATATACCATTAAACAAATTAAACCAAACCAAAACATAGGGATCAAAACAACAAGAATGAAGAGGGCAAATTTTTGGACTAATGACAATACTTCCTCTCAGAACTTTAGACAGAATTGACTTTCCTCTAATATGTGTTCTATTACTCATGTGCAGAAATAGGTATTTATATCTAATCTCTTACATAGCTACATTACCCTACCTTCCTTTACCCTCGTTTGCTTTCACAACCTTTCTTTCACATGCTAGGCCTTCCCCCAGGAGATGCAACAATTGTAAATGGTCCAATTCTTTTCTTGAAAGGTAACAAGTACTACTGTTTAAACTAGTCATCTGTATATGCAAAGTCACCCTGTTCCCCACAGATACAACTGTCAGTCTTTACATCTACCATTTCTTATCCTACTGCCATCATGAGAAAATCAAACCAGGTTTAAAACTTAAGAAATCCGTTGACAATGAAGACACTGATGTCAGACCCAGATGGACCACAAGATGGATGTTGAACCCTGATAGCCAGTGAAACAGATATTGGATTCAGATGGCAAGCAAGATAAATGTCAGACCCAGATGGCTTTCAAGACAAATGTCAGACTAAGATGGTAAGTGAAATGGACAATGAACTCTAAAGGTCATCAATACAGATGTTGGAACAATGATGGTTAGTGAGAGAGATATTAGATCCAGATGGCCATCAAGGTGGATGTCAGAGCCTGTTGGCAAGCAAGACAGATATCACTTAGTCAAAGAGAAAAATGCTCTGTCTCTTGAAGGCAGTGTCTGCTAACACCGTATACATTCACACACTTACATGTTCATATGTACAAAAAGAAATTTATGAACATAAACTTAATTGTATTCACCATTGAAATTCCAATCTATATTTAAATGAGATTGTGAATATGCATGTGTATTTGTGTCAATATATGTTTATAAAAGTGGTTGCCCAGTCGGTTGGGGCTGTAGAATATACTGACTGCACCTCTGCAGAGGGGTAAGACACCCCCCCCCCGCAACGAGTGTTCTGGATATGACACTAAACAGTCTGATGGTTGTGGGATTTGTCAAGTTGCATAGGGCAATTAATTGCGTTAGCAAAGAGCAATCAGTTGTGAAGGAACGGGAACTATTCATGGTGCCTTGGGGCATCCCATTGTGCACAAATGGACTATTCCATTGCATAGATCGTCATTGGCTGCTTGTAAGTAAGTGAAAGTATTTTATTATATAAACCAGCTTCAGTTTAGCATTGTAAGGAGGACGGCACTGAGCTATGACCTGCTTTATTTTTGTCTGCCAGCTGGACACTTTACAGAGGTATGTGTTATTGTTATTCTACAATGGGGAGGTCCCAGTAATGCTGGGGTGTTAGGGAATATGGAGCACCCCTTCATTGCCATTGCTCCCAGGTCCACTCTGGCCCGACATGGTAGCACTTGATAGGCCCCTATCTATGGGTTAAATAGAACTAACAGCATACTTATGCTAAACTGAATTGTTTGATTAAACTGAAAAGCTTGAAATAGAAATGTTTTTGACAATTAAACCGTACTTACATTTAAACTGCGTGCTTATGCTTAACTAAATTATTTCAAGTAGAACTGTTTTTTGACATTGAAACTGTATGTGCACTAAACTGAATTGTTTAACATAGAACGGTTTTGACATTTAACTGTGTGTAAACAAAATCTGTACTTATACTAAACTGAATTAGCTGAATTAGAACTGCTTGATTAAACTGAATAGCTCGAAAGAGAAATGTTTTTTCACAATTAAACTGTACTTACATTTAAACTGCGTGCTTATGCTAAACTGAATTATTTGAAATTGAACTGTTTTTGACATTGAAACTGTACTTACACTAAACTGAATCGTTATATATAACTGCTTGAATAGTTGGAAATTGAACTGTTTTTGACAATTAAACTCTGTACTCAAGCTAAACTAAATTGTTTTAAATAGAACTGATTATTTACATAAAAATGGATTTGTCATCAAATAACCTACAAGGGTTGATATGCCATAAAACCCAACCAACCAAACCTATAAAAGTGGATTCTTAGACATTTGCTCAGTCACCATATCTCCTGTTGGACAGATTATTCCAGCAATGGGGAAAGTGACTAATTCATCATTAATCTTGTTGCTCTTGCTTTTTATTCCACTGCTCAGATCATTTTCACATATAACTTTTAACTAAACAGTATGAGAAATAAGGATTCTTTTGGTCAGATTTCTTTTGGTACCTATTTCTGTTGAAATATCTGGTGTTCCAGGGCATTAAACAGCTTCCTCCACTCTGCCAAATTGGTTGTAAGACAGCTGGTCAAATATACAAGACAAAAAAAGTTCTACCCAAGGTTAAAATTAATTGATAATTCCATTTTCTTTTTGTCCAACCAATTCTCTTGACGACATACAATCTTTTTCTTTCAACCAGCCTTTAAAAGTAATTGTCAGGACTTTTATACCATAGCTTCTTCTAAATGCAAAATGATCACCCTATACTGTTGAATGGTTATTTTATAGAGTTTCTCTTACTATTCTTTGGAGCAAAATATTTTCTATTCTTTTTTCCAGGATTGGGTTGGTTTGTTTAAGTAACCCATGAAGATTGATATGCCATTAATGTCAAAACCATCCTTGTAGAAGAACAGCAGTAATACTATTTAACCCATAGATGGAGGGATAAAGGAGTTCATGCCTTTCCTTAGGGTATTAGTTCAAAAGTGAATATAATAGATTGAGTGGAGTTTGAACTCGCTTACTACACTGCCACAGTCCAGCAAATTAGTTTCTAACCAGGATTGTGGATAAGAAATGACTGACCCTTTCTTTCATTTATTCCATCATTATTTCAAATTATTTAACCTATTTCTTGATAAAGGAATTCAATTCTAAAAAAAAAATGATTGATTTTAATGGCATGTCAACCCCTCTTCTGTTATTTTATACCTAGAGGTTAGGGAATTGCATACATTGTACATTCATATATTTACCGTTTCCGTGTTGCTTCTTAAGGTTTTTGAACATGGTTGTATGATATCAAGTATTCTTATCTAATTCAAATAATTTGCAAACAGATCTATTTGCCCATAGATGGGATCCTAACAAATACTACCACTCTGGGTTAGAGTGAACCTTGGTGTAATAGCAATGAAAATGTACTCCACACTACCTAGGCGTTCAGAATTGGAGCCTCACCACCAGATGCAGTTTAGTGTCATACCCAGGACACCTTATTTGGACAGTGTCTTAACCCTCTGCAGGGGATACAGCCATACCGACAACCCTTTATTTGGAGAGTGTCTTTATTTCTCTAGCTTGCTACAAGTATGGAGTCTAGTAGAGAGAGTCGAAGAGTTTATAAGTGCTTACAGGAGACTGGAGATCTCTTCACTTCAACCGTTTGCCAGGATTCTGCCTGACATCTGAACGTGGCTACTTTTATAAATATATCTATTCAAGGTTGTCAACTCACATTTGGTCAGCCACCAAAGTATTTTCCTTTCAGCTGGCAACATAGGTACTTTTTGCTTCTGGGCTTTTATCTGCTATTTCTGTAGCCTTATCTTCAGGTCATCTCATTTCTTCTTGACCACCTGGTTAATGGACCTGTCAGTTTGTCACTCATTTCCTATTTCCAAAAGCCTGTGTCATCGTTATCCATTAAGATTTTAGCCGTTAAAGCATCTGCCCTTTTAACAAATCTATTTGTCTTATTCCAATCTACCAACAATGCGCTACACTTATCCCAAAGCAGGGGATACAATCATACCCAGGACACCTTATTTGGGGTGTGTCTAATCCATATGAAAGGAAGCCCTACTGACTGGGAATTTTTTTTAATTTCGAAGGATTAATTCTTGAGTTTTTTTTTTTCTTCTTGATATGCAAACAACATTATAAAAAAATTTAAGGTATAAAAATATTAAAGATGTTTCATGGGTATAACACTAAACTGCATCCAATGATGAGACTCCAGTTCTAATAATTACTTAAAATCAGAATAGATTAAGTAAAGTTGGCGACTGGAAGGCTCCTTTTTCAATAGCTACTACACTGAGATGTAGGAGAGGTCGTGACTCCTTCCCCTGGATTGCTCCACTTTGCCCTTGATACATCCCTTATATTGCTGAGTGTTAAGCAAGGAGGTATCAAGTACCATTTTTAAGTCTTTGGTATGACACGACCTGGGATTGAAATGATTATCAATTACTTGAAACCATTTAACAGCTTACAAAAAAAAAGACTTCTGCGTTCAAGAACCTTTTGGCTCACAGTAAAACCAACCAACCATGAGAAATATTGTAATTTACAAAGCTTTTTGCTTAGATGTAGCGTGAGGCCACATGAATAGGGCGCCCAATAAGACTCAAACTCACTTGTGAAAGTTTGCTAGTCTAGCTTGCTAACTATTACACCACCCAAGGCACCCCAAACATAAGAAATATTAATTTTTTTTTGTTTATAAATTGATGACCTCCAACAAAATTTGAACCCACGCCCTATATTGAATGATATTCAGACTATTAAATATACATAAGTATGTTTGTTAACATTAAAAACATAAAACTGCAGCCAGAGGTAAGCAAATAAATAAATAGATAAATAAATAAAATAGGACTTCTTCCAAGCTATAGCTGTGCCAGTACTATTGTATGGTTGCACCACATGAACTTTAACAAAATTCAATAAATCCTTGGAGCAGAAGCCTACTAAACAACAACTGTATGACCACTTACCTCCCATTATAAAAACTGTCCAAGTAAGACAAGAAAGTCATATTGAGCACAGTGAGAACAAACTCGTAAGAGATATTCTCACAGGGTTGGCAGACCAGCAAAGACTTACATGCATCAGCTCTATGTAGACACTGGATGCCATCTACAGGACTTACCAAGGGCAATGGATGATGAGAGATAGTTGAATTTGTTCTATTGTCACACCTTGATGATAATGAAAATTAATTACTTAAAATTATTTAACTGATTACCAAAAAAATGACTCTTTTTTATATTACACAATATTACTCAACAAGAGCTGGCACACACTACTTATGAATCACTCAACTAGATGTTGGGGGGGAGATTGGTTGAGTGGGGACCTCATATCATAGATTCAGAGGGTGGGCATGAGACCCAAGCACTGGCTCACTGTAAAAATCAACTATAACATTTTTTTTTAAAATTTAGAAATATATATCCTCTGACAAGATTTGAACTTGCATTTCATGTTAAAGAACGTTACGTATGTTTATTGGCATCTTGGTGCACTTAGCAATTCATATGAAACATGTGTTTGTCTCTGGATGGTTCTCTTTCCTTTTTCATTTTTTGTTTTGATTGACATTGTTATTTCTAGGTTTTGGCAATAGCTGAGGTATGCAACCACTGACTCAGTACATCAGTTGTTTGTTCCCCCCACCCAGAAAATGGACCAACCCAAAAGACTTCTGAACAAATGATGGCTTGTACAGGTGTTGATATAAACATTCTTTTAGTCTATGATCATCACCCACATGAAAACATCTTGTATGAATATATTTAATTTTTTTTTTGTTTATTTTTCTTTTTGTATACATTGGAATAATACAATTTGGTTAAAGAATCCAAGCAGCAGGGTATTGATACTACTGTTGCATTAGAATCCAAGGATTAGAGTAATAATACTGTTGTTGCTCTAGAAAACCAGGAACAGGGCAATGATATTGATGTTACCATAGAATTCAGGGATTAGAGCAATGATAAATCTTATAGAATTCAGATTAGTGACAGATATTTCTTGATTGATTGATCTTAATGGTCTGGAGCTGTAGAGTACACTGACTGCATCTTTACTGAAGGGTAAGACTCCCCTAATGACTGTCCTAGATATGATACTAAACAATCTGATGGTAAGGCTCTAGTAATGCTGGAACTTTGGGGAATGTGGAGTACCCCTTTATTACCATTACTCCCAGGTCCACTCTGGAAGTGGTAGCATCTGATAGGGTCCTATCTGTGAGTTAAATAGAATGGGTAAGACTCCCCTAATGAGTGTCCTAGATATGATAATAATCTGATGATGAGGCTCCAGTAATGCTGGAGTTTTGGGGAATGCAGAGTACCCCTTTATTACTATTACTCCCAGGTCCACTCTGGAAGTGGTAGCATCTGATAGGGTCCTATCTATGAGTTAAATAGAACTAAACTGCTTGCTTAGGCGGAACTGAATTGTTTGAAATAGAACTGTTTGTATGTATAAAAATAGATTTGGCTTTAAATAACCTAAATGATATTTTTCATGCAGTGATTTCTTATGAGCTTTTTGCTTATATATATGTATATTCACTGGTTGAATAGTGGGTAAAGTGTTCACCTATGGTCTAGGAGACAGTGGTTCAATCCCAGGTTGAGTCATGGGATGCAACACAAGGTCAATTTTAAGCTGAGTTTGAGAGTTTTCAATTCAGAATTTAACTTCTTGATTAGTCGCCTAACTAGGGCTAAAGAACCCTGTCTAGTTTACTATTTACCCATCATCATCATGTCGTGCCACCAGCACAGATATCCCTGACCCTCTCTCGCCACTTCTCCCTATCATTCATCGCCTCTGACAGGTCTTCAGGGCTACATCCCATATCCTCGCAGAGCTGCTGTATGTTCGTTCAAGCTGGTCGTCCTGCTTTTGTTCAGCCATATGTGGAGGTCCATTGGAGTACATCACTTATGAGCTCGTCCCTGCTTCTCCAGCAATCCTATTACCATTAGGAAAATTATGTGAAATGCTAACAGCCCCATCCAGGATTTGAACTCCAGTCACCATGTCCATTTCCTATGACAATAACCATTACTCCACAGGAACCTCCTTTTTTTTTTGTATGATGTCACATATTTCTATCTAATACAAATAATTTGCACAGTTGTATGGTTTTAAGTATTCCTATCTAATAATAATATGATTTAAAGTAATTATTTCTATATAATGAATCATTCATTTTCATATAGTTATCTTTGCAACTGGCCTAGTGGATAGAGTGTTCACCAATGGTCCGGGAGACAGAGGTTCAATCCCAGGTTGAGTCATACCAAAGACTCAAAAAAATGGTACTTGATGCCTCCTTGCTTAATACTCAGCATTATAAAGTACAAATCAAGGGTAAAGTGGATCAATCCAGAGAAAGGAGTAGCGCCACCCCTGCACCTCACTGTAGTAGCTATTGAAAAAGGAGCCTTCAGGTCCCCCTTGACTACAGTCACCAACTTTACTTTTACTTATCTGGTTTCAAGTAACGTATAATAATCTTTGGTAAACAGTTATAGCTTCAATTAACTATTCTTAAAACAAATAACTTGTACACCATTGCATGGTTTTTAGTCTACAAAATACTAAAAAAAAATTTTTAAACATTTATTTAACCTACAGATTGGACCCTAACAGGTCCTATATCTCTTGGACAGTGTACTTGGAAATCATAACAACATTAGAAGGTTTGTGTTAACCCTTACTGAACTGATTAAATTCTAAATTTAGAAATACTCAATTCAAATAGATAATGTAATATGCTAATCAGCTCTTGCATCATCTTTTTATTGTCCAGTGAAAATAAAATGTGTGTCTACATCTTCTGGAAAGTAACCTATTATCAAAAATAAGTTCAGCTCAGTTGGCTGGGGCTATAGAATACACTGACTGCATCTCTGCAGAGGGGTAAGATTCCCTCCCTACAATGTCCTGGATATGACACTAAACAGACTGAATTCTTTAGCACTAGTCAGGCAAGCAGTCTTGGAGAAGGTAAACTGAATTCAAAACTTCATATAAGAATTGACCTTGTGTCATATCCAGCCTATAGATGAGGGTTTGGATTAATACATACTGTAATCCACCTATATTTCCAATTGGTTTAATCTTTAGTAAATTTTAAAGCATATATTCAACTCATTAAAATCTTATTTTTCATTGGTGTATTATTTTTTTAAGCTGATATGTGTGGAAATCAGCATTAAAATTTGAACAATCTTTTCTTTCACTGCCTTCATCGCCTTCTATAGTTTTGAATCACTATTCACCATCAATATAAGAAGGCCTAGAACAAAGAAATTTCACACACGATATTTGGTCAGCCAATTCAGAACAATCGTTGTTTTCATTACCTTCCTTGCCATCTACAAATTGCCTTGAGATCGCTATGTGATTCACCAACAAAAAAGAAAAAGAAGCAAGGCATAGAATAAAGAAATTTCTTGTGAGATATCTTGTCGGCCACTCCTAAGTGCTTAATTAGATGGACTCATATATGTTGGCCAATATCCGAATGTTTTTAGTGAGTAATTGTTAATAGGAGTTAGTGCACAGTTTTTGTTCTTTCTGAATTTCCAAGATGAGGAATCATTATTACTACTAGTTGAAGTACTAATCTTAAGCAGGGTAAGAGGTCAAGGCCTATATTGTAGATATAGTAAGACTAATTGACAAAGATAAAAAAATTCCCTGACCTATTGGCAGGACTTGAAATATGCTGACTGTATCCCTTCCCTTCCCCACCAAAAAAACGGGGTTCTGAGTATGACACTAAACTGCATCTAATGGTGAGGATCCAATTTAGGAGATCTGGGGAGTTTGGAGTATCCCTTTTATTGCTATTACTCCTAGGTCCACTCTGTCCAGTGTGGTAATATCTGTTAGGGTTCCATCTATAAGTCAAATAGACCTGTTTAAGAATTATTCATATTTGATAGGACAGTGTTAAAAAAAGCAAGTACACAAAAATGTAGATAAGAACCTACAATGAACATGATTCTCTAACCTCTTGGTATAAAATAACCCTAAGCTGACTTACCTTTAAAATAAATCAATGCAATAAATAGATAAATCAAATCTCTTCAATTTATTACTGGGTAAAAGGTCAAGGCTTCCATTGCACATATAACATATGTCCATCAGATTTAGGTCCATAGGATTTTTGTTATTGATATTTAGACCACTGTGTAGACAAGTTATTGTTAATTCTTAATCCTTTTTTATATTAAATTTTTGTTGAAACACTGGGTTGTGAAAGTGCAATATCCTCCATACTCACATGACCTAGCTTTGTTTTTTAAACTGACAATTCCTCTCATGGGTATCATCTGTGGAAAACTTTAAATATATGAAGACACAATTTCATGCCATATAAAAAAAAAGTATAAAGGATTCTTCAGCCAACAGAAAACTTGTTGGAATAAGTATGTTGTATTCCAATGGGACTGTTTGAAGAAAATTACCCTTTCAATTGTTGTTTATTTTTGTCTTGGTAAACATAGTATTACTCTTGTTACTATTTGAACTGACCTCATATTTTAAAGAGAATTAATGTTTCATTCATTGTTCATTTCTCTCTTGGTAAATAAATATAAGATTACTTTTGATACTATTTCAACTGACCTCATATCTTAAAGAGAATTAATGTTTCATTCATTGTTCATTTCTCTCTTGGTAAAATACAGTTTCAGTTGGTTGGTTGTATAACATCAATCCTTGTTGAGTAATTTAATGCTAAAGTCAGTTTTTCCTAGTAACTGTTTCCATTTAATGATAAAGACTTACACATGGTTATATGGTTTCAAGAATTATCTAATACAAATAATTTACACAGAATTATATGGCTTTAAGTATTCCTCTCTAATACTAATAATAATCATTAATAATCTTTCGAAAACAATTATAGC
Organism: Sepioteuthis lessoniana; assembly: GCA_963585895.1. Lineage (NCBI taxonomy): Eukaryota > Metazoa > Mollusca > Cephalopoda > Myopsida > Loliginidae > Sepioteuthis > Sepioteuthis lessoniana. The sequence goes on from OY757934.1 coordinate 64,303,828, forward strand.
TTCAAGTAACTATTCTTCATACAAATAATTTGCACTCAGTTAAATGGTTTCATGTATTCCTATTTAATACCAATAATTTTTTAACATATCTATTTGATCGATAAATGAGGCCCTAACAGGTACTACCACTTCAGATTAGAGATAAAGATTTAAGCACATAAAGGACATTTTAAAAAGATATGATGGCACAGCTTTACACCTAGTGAAAAGAAAGTTTCAAGATGCTTTGACCAATGGAAAACTCACAGGAATGTTGTATACCAAGGTGACTATTTTGTAGAGAATTAATGTTTCATTCATTGTTCATTTCTCTCTTGGTAAATATAAGGTTACTTTTGATACTATTTGAACTGACTTCATATTTTAAAGAGAATGTTTCATTCATTGTTCACATAGTAAATATAGCTTCAGTGTCTATACTTTTTGATCCCACATATTTTGGAAAACTTTAACATTTCATTCATTGCTCATTTCTATTTTTCGTAAACACAGCTTCAGTCAAAATACTCTATTAATACACCTGGTATTTTGAAGGAAATGAACATTTCTGTTTTATCAGTCTTGGTATAATTTTCTGTCTGAAATAAATAGCCATTGGCATTGCATTCTGAGAAAAAAGAATCTTCTAATTACTATAAAAAAAAAAAAAAACTAAGCTCATGTAATACATTTAATGCAATGTCTCCTTCAATGAAAAGACATCTTGCCAATGTTGGGTTTACTATTTAGAGCTTTACCCTTTCTGAATTTAATACAAACTGGATAATATATTTTTATTGACTCAGAACTTGATACCAATCATTTGTGTGAACTAAAGCCTTTTTACAAGTTCTTTTGCTGTATTAATGTTCAGTATGTCACAACTTCCAATTAACATTGTTTATTTCTGTCTAGGCAAATACATGGGGGGATCATTGTAACTTTAGGCCAGTAGAATGTCATAGAGGTATCACATGGTCATGTCTATGGGAAACAGAGAATAAAGATTGTTATCTCAAAGATCTGCTTATATTGGGGCTGCAATATGCTTCATCTCATCTTTATCTCATTGTGGCACATGTATACTCTTGAACAAAAAATATGAGCCCATATACACTTGAAATAATCTACAGTACCTTATCTTCAATCATATACTGTGCCAGTCACCTGGGGCTGTAGAATATGCTGACTGCATCACTGCAGAGGGGTAAAATCCCGCCGCTAATGAGTATCCTGGATATGAGATTACACTGCAACTGATGGTGAGGTTCCAGTCCTGGAGCTTTGGGGAATGAGGAGTACCCCTTTATTACCATTACTACTACTCTGACCCTGTGTGGTTGTACCTGTTAGGGTCTCATCTATGGGTCAAGTAGAACTATTAACCCTTTAGCTATGTGCAAACAAATGACTGGTGTTAAATTGATTTGTTAATATTAGATAATAATACTTGAAACCAATTAACTGTGTGGAAACAAATGAGCTCTGGCTTGTTTAAAATGTTACCTATGAACTATTCATTTATAAACCAATATTTGAGATATATGTATCTCAAATATATATGTGTATGTGTGTGTAAACAGGATTTGGCATTAAATAACCCACAATGGTTGATATGCCATAAAACCCAGCCAAACCAAATCATATATATTAAATATATATGTATAAAGAGGATTTGGCATTAAATAGCCTACAATGGTTGATATGCTATAAAACACAGCCAAACCAAATCATATATATTAAATATGTATGTACAGGGTGAAACAATAAAATTGTCATCTTAAAGAACACAACACTTCAGCTTTATTTTAAAACTTTTATTGAAAAAATCAATTCAGGTAACTTGATTATGTAGTAGAGCTGACATCTATTCAATGTAGCTGCCTTTAGCCTCAATCACTGCTTCGATACGGATCCGGAACTGGGAGCATGCCTTTTCTACAAGCGCCGGCGGAAGCTCAGCGAATGGCGGCGATCAGGCTGGCTTTGGTGTTGTGGGAGGTCATGTTGGTGATGTTCTCGACATATGACCAAATGAAGTGGTCCAGCGGGTTCAGGTTGGGGTAGGAGGGGGTACCAGTGAGAGAAGGGTACAAAATCGTAGCACTCCTTCTGAAGCCAAGCCTGGGTTTCTTTGGACTTTTGGGCCGGCGCCGAGTCCTGCTGCCACACCCAGGGTCTGCCACCAGCCACCTGATTGCACCAGGGAATCACCACACTCTTCACCACATCTAGGTACACTTTGGTGTTGACTTTCAAGCTGACTTGGAAGATGTGAGGTGGCATGATGTGGCCCTCACTTGAAACCACACCAAAGACCATAACCGTGGCTGTAAAATTTGTTTTCATCACCCTGGGCACGTTGAACCGACGGGATTTGCATTTTGAGGGTGCTGGCAATGGTCCTGTTGTTGTAAGTTGGATCGGTAGAGAGCATGAGTTGTACAGCGGCGCACTTCCGATCTCACTCGTTGAACATTGTGTCACTTTCAGACATGATAGAAGGCTCTTATCACTCTTGTGATTTTTACACAACTGGCCAACTAGTAGATGGTCTGCAACAAAAAAAGAAAACCGATTTTCATTGAATGGAAATGGAATCATGTCATCATTTCAAGGGTGACAATTTTATCATTCCACCCTGTATAAAGTGGATTTGGCATTAAATAACCTACAATGATTGATATGCCATAAAACTCAGCGAAACCAAATCATATATATTAAATATATATGTATAAAGTGGATTTGGCATTAAATAACCTACAATGGTTGATATGCCATAAAACCCAAGCAACCAATTATATATGCTCATCTGCAAATACATACTAATATATATGTATATATAAATATCTTTATCTCTTGTCATGCAAATATAAGAAGCAGCTGTGGAGATTCTGCAGTTTGTCTTTGCTTTTAAGAAACAACTTATTCATGTATTTACCTAACTCCTTCAACATGAGTTGAATGAACAGTAATTTTTTTTGTTTTTAAGTTGCAAACAACTGTTTACATGTACTACATTTGAAAATGACTTTCATTTAACTTTGAGTCAAAAAATAAATGGACATAAAGTCAGGGTCATGTTAATATCAAAATTTACATTTTAGAATGAACATTAGTTGTCTTTAAATTGGACACAAAATCGATGTCCAGTTCTGCTAAAAAATGAAATAATCCCCAAAGAAACGTCACCACTCAACCCCTCCACTGCAAGCAGAAAATAACTAGTTTGAATTGAGAGTTTTCCTTTTCCTAGATTGGTTACATTACCCTGGTTAAAGAACCCAGTCTCTCCCCCTATTTTCCATAAGTGGGAAGAGAACAGATAGATTCATACCTTTCCCAAAGGCATTAGTAATGTCAATTTTTTAAACGGAGAATAACTGGTTTAAATTCAAAGTTTCACTTCTCCTAGACTGGTTGCCTTACTATAGCTGGACAGCCTATTTTCCCCATTATTTACTGAGCAGCTTCACCCCATATCAAAAAGGTTCAAAGAGGTACTTCCTTCTAGACCAATTGCCTTGGCAAAGCTAAAGCGCTCAGTCTGCCCTGCTATTTACCAATAGCTAGTGAGAGAACATTGGATTCGTACCTTTCCTGAGGACATATCCTACTATGATAATCATTACGCTAAACATGCTTTCAGGAATAACTTATATAGTTCCACATATACAACAGGGCACTTTCATTGGCCTCATGAGTAGAGTGTTCGCCAATGGTTCAGGAGACTGGGGTTCAATCCCAGGTCGACTCATACCAAAGACTCAAAAATGGTACTTGATGCCACCTTGCTAAACACTCAGCATTATAAAGTAAAGATCAAGGGTAAACTGGAGCAATCCAGGGAAGGAGTAGCCCCTTCCCTTACAACTTGGTATAGTAGCTATTAAAAAGGGAAGCCTTCGGGTCACCCTTGACTAAGGTCGCCAAATTTACTTTACTTATTTACATAGAAACTAAGAGCATTATACTGTTGGATAGAGAAAGTTTTCAGCTACAAAATTCTGTTTTTCGACATCGTTATCTCTCTTAGTTCTGTATTTTTGCCAGCAATGATCCAAAATTCATGCCTCCTATTTCATTATATTGGGCCCACAAAATTTGAAGTGGATATTGGTGGTATGGCAGTAAAAGTTGAACCTTCCTGTTAGATATAACATTTTTCTCCCATTATAGATAACAGGTATCACCACTTTGTTGTATTAAAGCGATGAGTATGACCTGAGGTCTGCAGCTAAACAGTTGTGGGCATCAAAGTAATGAAGTTGGATAATTTTCAACACTACCCATTCATATCTGTATATGGTTCCCATGATGAAAAGGAAAGAAGTCTTGTATGATATTTAATAGAAAAATGAGCAATAATCTTCATGCCATATGTTACACTTACAGAAACACATGTTACAAAAACACACACACACACACATTACATTAAGAGACACAGATGTTATAAACATACACACACCGCAAACATGTTACACTTACTGATGCGTACACATATTACACACAGAGACATATGTTACGGAGGTACATTGAAAAACCGTTATCATCATAGGAAATAGACTTGATGATCTGAGTTCAAATCCTTGACTAGATAGTTTGCATTTCACTTTGTGCTAATGCCCTTGTGAAAGTCATGAATCCATCACTTCCACCCTCAGCTATAGGTAAATAAGGTTGATTGAAAACTCTGAATTTAAACCAGCTTAACTTAAAAATTGACCTTGTGTCACACCATATCTGTACAGAACATAAGAATATAACTATTAAAACATATACACATATACATATTTCTACAGGTTCATCAGTGAATAATATAGCCACTAAAAGCACATACACATACACACTTCCATGTACATATGTACACATCTGTACAAGTTGATTATAATCCCTAAAAATATGTACACTGACACACATACAGACACATATGCACATATTTATCAGTGAATATAACCTGTAGGATATAAATAACACAGAGTTAGGAAGCCAGACACACAAGACACAAGCTTACACACAAACGAAGACACAGACGAACACAAGCCACTAAGCCAGTAGCCGATACTATGTCCAACCAATTCCTTTCCTTCCTCAACTAAAGTTCATGACCTCTTTTCAAATGGCCGAGAATTATATTCAAAAGGAAAACCCGACAAACTTTCTTTCATCAACGAGACACGCTGTCGCCACAATCATAAAACCCGCTATAAACTTAATGTAAGTAAGAACGACTTATTTACGGACTCTGATAACATGAACATACACACATCTTTCAACAAATTTATTCTCTTCTTCAAACTTTATTTTCCAAAAGGCCATTTACACATCATGTATTTTGTTTTTCATATTCTGTTATATGCATATTAAATTGTTTGTTATTTAATGTTCGTTGTGTTCTATTCCATTTCTTTTGTGCGATTGTAAAGTTTTTTGTGTTGTATTTGTGGTGGGAATACTTTAGAGAGCAATCTACTGAAATAACCAAATTACATACTCCCCCCACAAACCCTTAAAAACTTGCACACAAACACACATCCTTACACATATATATACATATGCATATCTGTACAGGTTGATTAGAGAATAATATAACCACTAAAAACACAGACGCACACACACACACATCTATACAGGCTCATCAGTAAATATCACCACTAAAAAACATAATGTATTAATACCCAAAACAGCATTTTTTATTTTCATTTTTTTTACATTTTTATTTTTTTACATTTTTACCATTTTTTTACATTTATATCTATTTGCCATTTTATTGAAGATCTTTAACAGCAAGAACATTTCTCGTCCCCCACAGTACATAAATATTATTTGACATTTCTCTCTATTTTGATTTGTTCTAATTTTCTGGTGCGAGAAGTTTAAGATATCTTTGACAGGAGTTTATATCTTTGATTCTGTCACACTGAGATAAACACGTTTGCAAGTGACCTGTAGAAAGCTCCCCAGAAAGCTCTGCCAATTTCTCTTTGCCAATACAAAAACATTCACCCATATTTCTCAACAGCACAAGATTAATTCCTGGCAAATTTTTGGTGCAGATTCTTATTGGTAGTTTTTTTTTTAAATATTTTTGCTGGTTTTTTTTTTTCTTTTTTTTCTTGAAAGTTATTTAGCATTGTTTGAGATTAAGTTCAGCAGAATTTTAATTAATTTCAACAATTTTTAAGATGTTGAATAGGAAATTAGAAAAAGTTGTGCTTTGTATTTAATAATAATAATAATAATAACCCAATTATATGACATCATGAATTCCTGTCTAATAATAATAATTTTAATTCATCCTGTCTGCAGGGTTTAGAATATACTAAATGTATTCTCCATAGAGGAGTAAGACCTAAAAACAAAAAGGTGGGGGTGAGAAAGGTATGAATCTAACTATTCTCCCTTCAGCTATGGGTAAATACTAGGGTAGACTGGGCTGTTTAGCTTTAGTATAACAATCAGTATAGAAGAAAAAAAACTCTTAATTCAAATCAATTGTAGACCTGGAGCGGGCTCTGTCCAAGACATGCAATATGAGTCGTGCTCCAAAACTAAACCAGGTTACAGGGCCAGTGAGTGATAAATATTGGTTCACTTGTGAGTGGTCTGACATACAAGTAGAAAATGATTCCCATTGCCATTTACTGGATGAATAGATGGGTGAATAGACACCACTCAAGCAAATGTGTTGGGCAGATCATCCTGGCACCACAGAACAACCCACCTGCTGCATTAGCATAGCTGGCTTGCTTTTATCACGAAGATTCAAGAAGGCAGCCATGTTCAGTGAGTCATTTGACTTCTATAGTGACTAAATGAATAAGTCAAGTTAATTCTCGATACTTTTGAATTGAAATTTTTGATGAAAGACAAAATAATGCAAGTGCAACACCCTCTATACTCACTACACCTAGCTGCATGTAACTTTTCCTTAACTGAAAATCTATCTCAATGATAAGATTTGGGGATATCAAAGATGAGTTTTAGAGGTGCTTCAATCAATAAAACACTCACTGGAATGTTAACTGCCAACGGGACTATTTTGAAGTGTGGCATAAGTTCTTCTACCATTTGATACACATATTTAGGTGCAATAACATATATGCAAGTAAGTACAAGCATATCTGCAGGGGTTGGTATACATGTAGTACATACGTTCATATTTTACCCAACGCCTTCACTATGAGACTAGTTGATTTGTTTTGTTTTGTTTGGTTTTATGGCATATCAACCTTTGTAGGTTATTTAACGCCAAATCCACTTTTATGTAAATAATCTGTTCTATTGAAAACAGTTCAGTTTAGCATAAGTACACAGTTTAATAGTCAAAAACATTTCCATTTCAAACTATTCAAGCAGTTATATGTAATAATTCAGTTAAGTGTAAATACAGTTTTAATGTCAAAAAACAGTTCTCTTTGAAATAATTCAGTTAAGCATAAGCACGCAGTTTAAGTGTAAGTACGGTTCAATTGTCAAAAACGTTTCTATTTCAAGCTATTCAGTTTACTCAATTCATTTTAGCATAAATATGCTGTTAGTTCTATTTAACCCATAGATAGGACCCTATCAAGTGCTACCACTCTGGGCCAGAGTGG
>OY757934.1:64318904-64586404 GCA_963585895.1 Sepioteuthis lessoniana
AACCATATAATTGCGGATAGATTATTAGTATTAGATAAGAATACTTGAAATCATATAACTGTGTGCAAAGAAATGATTATTATTCTTAAATATGAGTAGTCATTTCAAACCATCTAATTATGTATGAATGATTAGTATAAGATAAGAATACTTGAAACCACATAGCTGTGTGCAAATTAAGTGAATCAAATTTCGTTATTGAATAACCCATTAGAGGTCAATATGTCATAAAACAAATAAACCAGACCCTGTTTAATTTTAGTAGCATTTTACTGTAACTCACTCGAGCCATTATTTCTACTGCAAGAAACAGTGAGATTTTATTGTTGTTTCTAACATGTGTTGTTTTCTGCTATCACAGAAAAAAAAATTTTCAAAGTTTATATGAATCAAAGTTAAAAAGATGAAACTGACACTGATTGATAACATTTTATCAAAAAAGAAAAAGTATACAAAAAATTTATTGAGTAGAGTTTTGGTAGAGAGAAAATACACCCAAGAATGATGGTAGCTACTTTTAATGGCAACCCCAGAGCATCAATCATCTTCTGCTACAGCCCAACCAATATAAGTGAAGAAACTGAACTCATCGCCTTCTACGATGAGCTATCCTCTCTTGTGCATAGCATCCCGAAACAATGTTCTTGTCATTAGCGGAGACATGAATGCCAAAATCAAGAAAAACAGAAACCACAAATTCACCCTACACAACTCATCAAACAGAAATGGGGAACATCTAACATATTGTTTCTAACATGTGTTGTCTTTTGCTATCCCAGAAAAAAAATTTCCAAAGTTTATAAGAATCAAAGTTAAAAAGATGAAACTGACACTGATTGACAACGTTTTATTGAAAAAGTATACTAAAAATTTATCAAGTGGAGCTTTATTATTAAGTAAGTAAAGTAAATTTGGTGACCTTTTAGTTGAGGGCGACCTGCAGGCTCCCTTTTCAATAGCTACTATGCCAAGATGTAGGGGAGGGCACTACTCCTTTCCCTGGATTGCTCCACTTTACTCTTGAAACATACCTTATAATGCTGAGTGTTAAGCAAAGAGGTATCAAGCACCATTTTTAAAGTTTTTGGTATGATCCAACCTGGGATTGAACCCCGATCTCTGCAGAGGGGTAAAACCCCACCCACCCAAAGTGTCATGGTTATGACATTAAACAATCTGATGGTGAGGCTCCAGTAATGCTGAGTAACCCTTCATTGCTCTTGCTTCCATGTCCACTTTGGTAGCACCTGATAGGGTCCTATCTATGGGTCAAATAGAACTGTTTGACATTTAAACTGAGTGCAAACAAATGACTTATGCTAATTTCTATTGTTAGAAATAGAACTGTTTCATCATTTAACTGTGTTTAAACAAATGACTGATATTTAATTGAATTGTTAGTGATTCATAGCAATACTTGGAACTATTTAACTTTGTTGACTTATGCTAAACTGAATTGTTAGAAATGTTCTTTGACCATTTAACTGTGTGAAAACAAATACAATGAGTAATGTTGAAAAGATTTATTAGTGTTAAATAACAATACTCTTTAACTGTTTGCCTAAATTGAATTATTGATATTCCATAGCAATACGTGGAACCATTAAATTCTGTTCAAATGAAAGTAATAGTGTTAAATTGCAATACTTGTAACCACTTCACTATGTGCCAACAAATGATTAATATTGAATCTAATTTTAAGTGTTAGATGGCAATAGTTGAAACCACTTCAATGTGTGCCAACAAATGATTGATATTGAATCTAATTTTAAGTGTTAGATAGCAATAGTTGAAACCATTTAACTGTGTAGAAACAATAACAAGACTAGTGGACAAATAAATTAATTTAAAAATGAAATTACCTACAAACTATTCACTTAGAAATTATATATCTGTAGGATTTGTCAGGTTGCATAGGGCAATTAGTTGCGATTGCTGAGAGTAATTAATTGCGTTAGCAAAGAGCAATCAGTCGTGAAGACAGGAAATTCAATTCCCGATTGAGGAACGGGAACTATTTATGGTGCCTTGGGGCATCCCATTGTGCATAAGTGGACTATTCCATTGCATAGATCGTCATTGGCTGCTTGTAAGTAAGTGAAAGTATTTTATTATATAAACTAGCTTCAGTTTAGCATTGTAAGGAGGATGGCTCTGAGTTACGACCTGCTTTATTTTTGTTTGCCAGCTGGACACTTTATGGAGGTATGTGTTATTGTTATTCTACAATATCCATTTAAACATGTGTAAAAAATGATATGTTAAATTGTTACTGTTACACAGCAATACTTGAAACCATTTAACTTTGTGCAAACAAATGATTAATAATTAATAGAATTATTCATGTTAAATAGAAATACTAGAAACCATTAAACTCTGTACAAATAAAATGAGCTCAGGCTCATTTAAACATGTTATAAACAAACTATTCATTTACAAATCATATATTTGATATATATGAATAAACAGGATTTGGTATTAAATAACCTACAATGGATGATAGGCAATACCCCCACCCAAACCAAACCATCAATTTTTTGCTAATAACTTTGATATATCTTGTTTAAATTTTGACAGTTTACTCTTAACAATATATCAATTTGATATATAAAAATAATCTGGGAGTATTTTACTGACAAAACCAGGGTTTTTTAAAGGAGAAATTTTTTTTAGATTTGATGATTGTTATATCAAACAACAAAAAGCCAAAAAAGCTTTTTTTTTAATCAAGAAAAAGTATTTATTAATGAACACACTTTTGAAGAACTGTATTAGTCCACTTAATACATTGTTGCAGCACCTTTTGAATTTACTATTTCTTTTATTTGTTCTGGTAACAAACTGATTAAATCTCCTGTGGCACCAATGCTCACTCTTTACTAATGACTTACTTCAATTCTTCAAGATTCAATGGATAGTATTTTCTAAATATCCTCTTAAGGATTCCCAATAAATTTTCTGTTTGATTTGTATCTGGGTTATTTGCAAGCCAGTCAAGAACAGACATCGAGACATCATCATTTTATTATATAAGTTGCTCCACTATGCACATGCCATCCTTTAAATTCTAAATATCAAGACTTGACCCAGACATTAACAAAGTCTAGACATCATCACTTTATTATATAAGTGACTCAGCAATGCATATGACTTCATTTAAATAGTCTCCATATTTTTTTTTTTTATTCAAGCTTAACTGCACAATCCTATTATCATATTTACTAACCCCTCCGCTCGGGCAGGATATGACACAAGGTCAATTTTTAAGCAGAGTTTAACAGGTTTGGATTCAGAGTTTTCCTTCTCCTAGACTAGTTGCCTCACCAAGGCTGAAGAACCTAGTCTGCCCTACTATTTACCCATAGCTGGAGGGAGAATAATTGGATTCATACCTTTCCCAAGGATATTAGTGCTATGTGAAATGCAATCAGTCAGGTCCAGGATTTGAACTCGTATCGCCATGTCCATATCCTGCGACGATAACCATTACACCACAGGCACCTAATATAATCCACTAAATATCCATCTGTACCATTAAGTTTCTATAATTTTTGGCTTGATTCCAACTGGGGCAAGTCCCCATGGTGTAATGGTTAAAGTGCTGGACTGTACCCTCAGAGTAAACAAGTTCAAACTCTAATCACACTATTGCATTCACTTTTAGACCAATTCCCTTGGAAAAGGTATATAACTTCTTTATCCTCGAGCCATAGGTTAAATAGTATCATTGCTGTTCTTCTTCCTCACAGATGGCTTTGGTTTTAAATAACCCACAAACGTTGATATACCATTTAACAAAGGAACCAAATCAATTTCAACCAAACTTTCAGGAATTATTAGTTATGCTTAGAGCAGTTTTATCCAATGCTAGGAGATCAAGCTCAAACTGTTTTTTGGGTGGAATCTGTTTCTCACTTGTTGTACCCCTCACTGTTAAATTTCATCCCCCAATAGTACTTTTGCATTCTCTTGGTAATCATTTCAAGAAGCAGATGGTTTTCTCCTTCACAGTATGTACTTAGACGCTCTTTGATGCAGCCAGGTGTCAAATTGCTAAGAGGAATTAAATTGATTTAAACAATCACCTGGCTTAAAAAAAGGTCTGAAAAATAATAAAATGAGAAAATTTATGAAACATTAATTTTTAGTTTTCCAAAAATAATGTAAAGATCAAATGTTTTTCATATAACACATTCAGTGTAAACAAAGCAGTAACTTGTAGTAGAGTTTGGTCTCTTTGTTTAATGGCATATCAACCTTTGTGGGTCATTTAATACCAATGCCATCATCATAAAACTGTAGTGATACTATTTAATTAATAGTAGTGGGTAACCTAGTAGGCTGGGGCTATAGAATACACCAACTGCATCTCTGCAGTGGGGTAAGACCCCACCCCAACAAGTATCCTGGATATAACGCTAAACAATCAGATAATGAGGTTCCAGTCTTAGAGCTTTGGGAATGGGAAGTACCCCTTCATTGTCATCAATCCCAGATCCACTCTGGTCCGGAGTGGTAGCACATGATAGGGTCCTATCTATGGATCAGATAGAACTGTTTGACATTAAGACTGAGAGGAAATAAATGGCTGATGCTAAATTGAATTATAGAACTGTTTGATCATTTAACTGGTGTGAACAAATGAATGATGTTTAATTGAATTAATTGTTATACATAGCAAAACTTGGAACCATTTAACTTAATTGACTCATGTTTACAAGTTATATATATATATATATAGAGAGAGAGAGAGAGAGTATTTGGCATGAAATAATTTACAAGGGTTGATATGCCATAAAACCCAACCAAATCAAACCTAATTCATGGCTGTTGGGTATTAGTCTGAAAGTGAATGTATAAGGATCATTGAATAAGTTTCCAGACTTTTTATATGGGCACTTTTATTGATAGTACACACATGAAACTCTAGTCTCCTTCGAAGTAATCTCCTCCGGCTGCAATGCACTTGTTATACCATTCCAACAACTTCTGAAAGGCCCCATGGAAGTCCTCTTGTGTGAGCGTGTCAATGACCTTCATTACAGCCTCTTTCATCTCCTCAATTGTCTCATAACAACAGCCTCTGAGCTTAGGAATTAACCAAAAGTCACAGGGAGCAAGGTCTGGACTAGAGGGAGGGTGAGGAACTGTCTTGATGCCCATCTTGGTCAAATAGTCTGTGACAAGGATGAAGTCGTGGACTGGTGCATTGTTCTGGTGGAAAGATATTTGAAGAGTGCTGGCCTCTTCCCTAGGAATCTCTTGCTGAACTCCCTTAAAACCTCAACATAGTAACCCTAACCCTTTGGCCAATCAGCTGTGGTGTATTGACTTCCTTACTCCTCCCACACCTCTCATCATCCCTCACAGACTCCCTGCCTTCCTTGAATCTCTTATACCACTCAAAAACTGATGCTCAATTCATGCAAGATGGTCAAAAAGCAGTCTGAAGCATTCCATAGGTTTCTGTGGCATTTTTTCAAAGTTTAAAACAGAATTTTATTGCATATCGTTCTTCTAAAGTGTCCTCACATCCTGATTGCATTTTAGAAAATCACCAGCTTTGACAATCAGGTCTTAGTTGGGTGTATTTCAATTGCTGCTGTAGCTGTTCATTTGAACCTGAAATCCTAAAAATTGGTCAGTCATCTCATAAGATGTATAGCAATAACATAGTGAATTTTCAAGAGTCTATGCCAGTTTTAAATGCCTGTACAAAAAAAGTCTGGAAACTTATTGAAGGCACCACATATCTCAAATATGTATAATATAATAGAGCAACTGGAGTTTGAACTCACTTACTATGATGTCACAATCCAACACATTAGCCACTACACCATCTGGATTCTCCCTAATAAAATTTCAATGCATAATTATCTTAAACTTTTATAAAAATGACTCTGTGTCCTTTATTTTTAATAATAATCATCTTACAGCTCATTTGTAATATTACACGTGTTCTGTTAGTTTCTATAATGAAAATGAAGGACTTTTAGGAATGTCAAATAAAATTTCCATTTTACCTATTGCTCATTAGCTCATCAGAATATTATGATGACATTTCTTAAGGTAATGGGTGCTACTTGGCAGTACCCATCTCCTCTCCAGGTAACATGGAAGGAAAAAAAGAAAAGCTTTCATGAGAAGAAATGGAAAAAAAAAAAGAAATAATGAAAATGATTTGAAAGGGAGAAAAAATAACAAGAGAAAGAAGGTAAAAATCAAATAATGCAGAGAGAAGGTAAAAAAAGAAAATAAAAGAATCAAATTGAAGGAAGAAGAAAAAAGATCAGATGAGTAGTAGTTATCTTAGGGACAGGAAGGGTGTGCCTAACTTGTTTTCATCTTTCACTTCTTGCTCTACTGCCACTGAAGGTCACATGACTGATCCAGTGGAGAAGGATGGAGTGAAGGCGGCCATCTTGGCATGCTGTTATCTTTTCATATCATAGACATGTCTTTCTTCCTTCTTTTTAAGTATGGAGCCAAGGTTGTTCATTTGTGTCACCTGAGATGAGATTATGTAAAATAGAAGTTAACTCTTTACCTGACCAAAATTGTCAATATTCTTTACTGCACTGGTATATTTAAACAAGTATCTTAATTTTTATTATTATTATAACCACAACATTTTGGTCATTGTACATTCTGGCTTTCATCAAGTATATGTTATAGTCTGTAATCTTTTGGAAATTTTGAGCCAAACACTTTAATCCACAGGGGAATAAATCAGGAATTCTTCCTAGCAGTAGCCTTGTCAGTACTACTGTACAGCTGCATCACTTGAACTCTCACAAAGCACTTTGAGAATAAGCTAGATGGGAACTACACAAGGATGCTGCCTGCTGTTTTGAACAAATCCTGGAAATAGCACTCCACAAAACAGCAACTGTATGACCACTTCCCTCCCATCTGACAAACCATCCCAGTGGGACTAGCAAGACATACTGGGCACGTAAAGAGCAATTCATAAGTGAGGTTCTCTGATGGACTCCTACACAGGGACCCACCAGCAAAAACTTACATTCATCAGCTCTGAGCAGACACTGGATGCCTGATAGAGGATGTCCTCAGTGATGACTGATAGGGACAGATGGTGCACACGTTGATGATTAAGATAATTGCTAAATTCAATCCATAGGAGAACATTGTATTAAGATTTGGATAACTGATGAATTGTAATATTCATTTTCTTTTTTAATTAAACAAACTTTTAGTTGTCTAAATTTCTGAGATGAAGCTTGTTGATTTTTATCATTAAGGGTTTTCGGACTATTGTCTTCATCTTTATTATTTCCACAACATTTTGGCTGATATGTTCTCCGGCCTTCTTTAGGTGTTTGTCAAACTTGGGAACCTTCACGGAACATCAAACTACATCCTTTATTGAATCCACAAGGGTCACCTGTTCAGATTCCGTTAGCCATAACGGGTACAAGTGTTAAGTATTCCTGCATTGTTACTTGCCTGCAGTCAGGATTGAACCTGCAACCTCCAGATGATTGTCTCCTTAGAAGCTTAGGGAACCAACGCCTATAACCGTTACACTATGTGTCCTCCTGGGAGCAATGTCAATAAAGGGGTACATTGCATTCCCCAAAAGCTCCTGCATTACTGAAGCCTCACCATCAGATTGTTTAGTGTCATAATCAGGACACTCATTGGGTAGGAAGTCCTACCCCTTTGCAGAGATACAGTTGGTGTATTCTGCAGTCCCATCCAACTGGACCTGTTAACTTTGGATGTAATGGACATGATGACCTGAGTTCAAATCCTGGACTAGATTGTTTACATTTCATATAGCTTGAATATTCTTGGGAAAGCTATGCATCCAACTATTCTCTCACCTGCTATAGGTGAATAGTAGGGCAGATTGGGCTTTTTTACTTTGATATGGCAACTGATCTAGTAGAAGGAAAATTCTGAATTCAAATCTTTTAAGCTGCACTTGAAAAAAAATGACCTTGTGTCATATTCTGCTTATACAGAGGGGTTAAGTTAATACATATATAGTTTAGTGTCATACCCAGAACACTCCACCACCTTTTTTTTTGTTTTTTTTTATGGGGGGTACTTTTCTGCAGTAAATATTAGACCACACCAACCTCGGAAACTTTTGGGATTCTAACATATAGTATTTCTATTATCAATTAGATTACCTGTGAACCTAGCAGTCCATGCTTCCGTTAAGGAATACATTAAAAATATATTTTTAATTGTTTTAAAAATCTAACAAAGGAAAAAATTTTATTCCTAAATTTTTTTAATGTATTTTTTATAAAAATAATCATGTAAGTTACTCAATTTATATGGATAGTTACTTGAAACTATAATCATTTATTGTTAGTTACTTGAAACCATATAACTAGACACAAATAAATAACTATTACGAAATAGAAATCATTACTTAAAGCCATATATTTATTGATAATAAATAGGAATTCTTAAAACTATACAACTACATGCAAATTATTTGTATTAGATATGAATACTTAAAACCATACAACTACATGCAAATTATTTGTATTAGATATAAATACTTGAAACCATACAACTATGCATAAATTATTTGTATTAGAAAGGAATATTTGATATCATATAACTGAGCAAAAAAAAATGCATAATGAACACAATTCCTTAACTTCTAGGCCTAAAATAATCCTTGATGAGTTATAATGCCATCATAATCAATCAACTACCCAAATCCATTGAATTGCTTAGTTTAATAAAGCATTTATTTATCTATCTCTCCATGGAATTTCTGTCGGTACACCAAGTGTTTGTAAAATCCTAATTCATACACTTTACATTTTAGTATAAAAATGAGTTCTATGTAAAAAGTTTAGATGCACTTCTTTACTCAAAATGGTGCCACCAGTGTGTGTACCAATATGCCATATAATAATTGGTATGTAAAAACATGCCAAACATTCCAATGTTGTTAAGCCATCGTCTTCTGCTATAAATGTCAGCTGCAACAAATGAAGACTAAAAGTTTTCAAAACTTTTCAGCATTTAGTCGTATTAGATATGATAGTCTTTGAATTATCTTAAAAAAAGCATCCATTCATCTTATTTTTGTTGCTTTCTATTATAACTCAAAGCTTGTTTTTAAGTTTACAAATGGGAGAATTAGTGCTGATTGTCTTTGGATTTCTTAGAAGGACCATTCACTATTATAAATTTTTGACTATTTCTTTGATCTTATGCCTCTTGCTTTTTATCCCAATTCAGAGGTTGTTTTGAAATTTAATAAGAGCCGCATTAAATGTAATATTTTTTTTTTTTTCCTTTTTAGATGAGCTTTTCTCGATTAATTTCTCACTATTTCTTTCATCTTATTTAGTATTTTTTCTGACTTCCCACCAAATCAGAATCAACACGAAGTCATTTTATATGGGGTGGTGAGCATGCACAATTGAGACTTACAGCCATTACAAAAAATGTTTGGTCCCCTCAGCATTTCTCTTGAGTGGTGTCTCAGGTACCAAGGAATAAATTCAGCCTTAACTCTTTTAAACAAGGGGACTGATGCTGCCTGGAAGGAAGGCCCACTGGGACTATGTGATTTAGATGGGTTCCTAAAAATGGGTGAAGGGATCCTTTTTCATCTTACTTCCGTTGCTTTTAAATTTATTAAAAGCAGCGTTAGTGGTAATAGTCTTTGAAAGTCTTAGATGAAGCACTCTAGATTATCAATTTTTTCCTATTATTTTTTTTCATCTTATTTCTGTTGTTTTTTTATCACAATTTGAAGATTGTCCTCTTTTGATTATAAGTGAGCAGTGTAATTTGCATATAATGAATAATCCTCCAGTGAGATTTTAACTTGGTTCTCTTTTTCCTTAAATAAAAAGCAAACTTCTTTTTTTACATATATAATTGCTAGGTAGACTACATTACTTATTCTCTCTCTTTCTCTCAATATTAGATAGCAATGAAACCATTTAACTGTTAGCAAATAAAATGATTGATTATGAATAACAATACTTAAAACCATTTAACTGTATGCAAACAAATGATCTCTGGCTCATTTAAAAATAATGTTACCTACAAATTATTCTCTTACAACATATAAAAAGATTGGCATTAAATAACTTACAAGAGTTGATATGCCATAAAACACAACCAAACCAACAAAGCTTTTATTTGTAATAGCTGTTTTTACAACACACACACACACACCTCTCTCTCTCTCTCTCTATATATATATATATATATATATATATATATATATATATATATATATATATATATATAATTTATTTATTTTATTTGGATATATATGGGACTCATAAATAAAAGCATTAAAAATGTCATATTGATCTTTAAGCCTCCTTCGTTACAGCAAGTACTGTAAGCAATCCGAGGCCCATGGTGCCATACTAAGCAAAGCTTTGTAAATAATGATAGTAGCTGCTATCTCAAAACCAGCAGACAAGCCAAAGTGCTTATCCATATATAAATAATTCCATCATCAGGATTTATGTTAGAATTATATCTAATGACAAAAGAAGGTTGGAAACGTGCTTCCAAAATAGGCAAACATGCGAGGAAAAGGAGAAAGCCTGATTTGAGACTGATTTTTTTTAAAAACTTGTCCACAAACAGAGGAAAGATAAATGGCAGTACTTAGCTTTGCTTGCAACTGACCTTTCTCTGTGTTTTGTCTGATATTCCAAATGTCTGAGAGCTGGCAATGCTCACTTGAGCTGAATTTGCCATTTCTTCAGTCTTCATACTTGCACACATGAATGCATGCATTGCAGAAAAACTTATCTTCAGTATTATCATTATTAAAGTTTTACTGTTATCTTTCGTTGTATTTTTTTGCTTTTACATTGAACCGTTGTAATAGACTATTCAGTGTAAAAGTTTTTGAGGACATTTATTTTGGCTTGGTTGTGTTTTATAGCATATCAACCCTGGGTTATTTAATGCCAAATCCTATTTATACATGTGTGTGTGATTAGTAAGATTTCAGTTTCTTTGTTTTAATGACATGTCAACCTTTTTAGGTTATTTAATGCCAAACCCATTCTCCTAGAAGAACAGTAATGGTACTATTTAACCCATAGCTGGGAGGATAAGGGGGTTCATACCTTTCCCAAGGGTATTTGTCCGAAAGTGAACGTAATAGGGCAACTGGAGTATAAACTTGCTTACTACAATTCTGCAGTCCATTGCTTTAACCATTACACCACAAGGACATCCCCTATAATTTGTAAGTAAATATATTGTAAGTAACATTATTTTTGAATGATCCAGAACTCATTTATTTGAATATAGTTAAATGGTTTCAAGTATTCCTATCTAACACATATAATTCTATTGAATATTAATAATTTTTTTGGATACAGTTAAACAATTTCAAGTATTGTTATTAAACACTAATAATTCTATTGATTAAATGCTTTCAAGTATTGCTATTTAACATTAGTGATTCTATTTATCAAGTATTCCTATCAAATATGAACAACTTGCACACAGGTAGATGGGTTCAAATAATCCCTTGTAATAATCCAACAGTACTATTTGACCCATTGTTGAGATCTGAACAAATTTTACCTCTCCAGGTCAGAGTGGACCTAAGAGTAATGGTAATGATGGGCTACTGCACATTCCCAAAACTTCAAGACTGGAGCCTCACCATCAGATACAGTTTAATGTCATACTCAGTACACACAACCTGTCAACCAACTTGCCTCATAGATGAGACCCCCTAACAAGTTTAATGTCATACACAGTACACGCATGTATTTTGGTTTTATGAAATTCATCCTCTCATTATCTCAGCTGCACCTCTCAAAAGGTCTTGTAATCTAATAACCAACTGAACCTGTAAAAATTCAATGGATTAATTAAAAATAACGATCATGGTTGAAAGCTCAATGACATTTTTCAAGTTTATATATATATATATATTCACACACACACAAGAGTGAGTCAAATGTTTTTAATATTTTGGCATATGCTAATTTGTATCATGTCTATCACATAGTCTATTGGCATAATGGTTAGAGTGTTTGATAATAGCCTGGGAGATTGAGGTTCAATCCCAGATCAAGTCCTATCAAAGACTCAAAAAATGGTACTTGATGTGTCCTTGCTTAACACTGAGCATTATAAGATAAGGGTGAAGGTAAGTGGAGCAATCTCGGAAAAGGAGTAGCACCCTCCTCTCCATCTCGGTGTTGTAGTTATTGAAATGAGAGCCTTCAGATCGCCCTCAACCAAGGTCGGCCAACTTACTGTATCACATGATCAAAGCAGTTAAAATTGCAGGAAGTTCTTATTGTGATTCTTAGTATTGTGGTAGTTGGTGTGCTGACACATTGAGCATTGCTTCACTCTGTATATGATTTGAAAGTCACACAGGTAAACATGCAATATAGTCTAATTTGAGAACTTAGGCTTTATGAGTTTAATCTGGGCCATAAAACCAAGGAAGCTGTCCGCGCGCGCGTATATGTTATGGAGAATTTTGGGGCATTTTGCCCTATTTGTTTTTGGAAAACGAAAATCTATTTAATGTTTGGTTTCCAAATGAAATTAACACTGGATAAGAGATTGAAATTGACAGACAAGAGATTGTTGATGTCTGTTCAATATCTCAAAAATAATCCGCCAGGTATTGAATCATAAAGTTGAGAACAGCCGTTATTAATTTCTGTTCTTTTTATATTCCAACCATCCTCTTTCCTTTTTATCCCTGTTAGAACTAAGATCAATATTTTATTATCGTCTTGTATATAAGTTGTGTGATTTTAGAGATTTCAAACTTCTTTTTTTTTTTCCAAAGGAGATACAAATAGGAAACCTTATTTTAAATGATGTTGATAAAGGTAATAAAAAAAAAAAATTGAACTACTTTTTTTTTCTTCTTCTTCTTTGTCAGACAGTTTAAAATAAAGTCAGGCAATTGTGAATTACTATTAAAATGGGTGTCGGCCTTTCTGCATTTAAAAATCCTTTCCGCCTGAAGTGATCTCATCTGCATCGCACATGGAATCAACAAGAACTGTTTTTTTTTTTTTTTTGCTTATTTTTATTGTTCTGTAAAATTAACATTATTTTGTTTTTAAATATCTTCATGTTTATTATGTCAAAGGGATCATTCGTGAGGTATTTCACCAAAAGTCATGTTTTTAGGGGGAGCAGTTTTTTTATTTAGCTATTTATTTTCGTAAGCATTCTAAATAGAATTATCTTACAATAAATTTAAGCAGATTTTGTCTTACAGGAAACAGAATTATAGATGTCTGCTCCAGGGCAATGCTTCACGTGCTAGCAAATTATTGCATTCTGTTGAGTTAGATTTCCACCAGCATCCCTCTAAAGTGGCCTTGTACCAAACAAAGCAAACAATAAGGCAATGTAATTTTGTGCCAGACTAAACAAAGCAAACAAAAGGGCTAGGTAGTCCTGTGCCAGACTTAACAGAACAAACGAAAGGGCTTGGTAGTCCTGTTGCGGAGCCGATAAGCATGTCGACCCCGCAAATGAATTAAGTTTAATGCGTGTGAGTAAGTGACAGCCAAAGACAATGAAGGAACAAAGGCGAGATAACAAATGTAACAAATGACAATTTATTGTCAGATCTACAAACGTGTGTTAAGTCCGTGATGGTCGGATATGGTCTTCAGCTAGAATGGTAACGCTGATAGCTGAGACGTAGATGAGCGCAGCTTGATGTTAGTTGCGGGTAGCTGGCGTAGATTGAGTCGTAGAATACAGCTGGATGATCGAAGTTGAAGGCTGAGGTCGGACGAGTCGTAGAATGCAGCTGGATGATCGAAGCTGAAAGCTGAGGTCGGACGTAGTTGGTATATCGATATTCCTGGTTATGACGGTATGCTGAGTTAACCGAGGGTGTGTCGATCCAGTTGCTGGTTCGTACGTGAGCCAGGTGTTGCAGTGGTAGGACAGTCCGTAACAGCAAGTCGTTACGTGGACTGCGTGGTACCTTGCAGGAGCGTTGAGGTCGAGTTCGGTTATGGCAGCTTGGTTGTGTAGTGTCGGGCGAGCTAGTGACTAAGACTGAGCCGTGTCTTAGTGTTACGGACCAAGTGAAAGGTCGGAGAGACCATGGTTAAGGTTTGCCAGGCCTTAGTACAGACGAGATCGAGTGAACAAGTCAAGAGAAGCTAGGGCTTTGTCGTGCCCCTAGCCGTGCGGACGTAACGAGACGATAGCTGAGGCTTTGCCGTGTCAAAGCTGTGCGGATGATAGCTATGGCTGGGCCACGCCAAAGCCGTGCAGATGTATCGGACGGGAGTGAAAACGTTGCCGTGTCAAAGCCGTGCGGACGATATCAGGCGCTAGTTAAGGCTTTGTCGTGCCGAAGCAGTACGGACGGTCGGACGATAGCGAAGGCTTTGCCGTGTCGAAGCCGTGCGGACATATCAGACGGGAGCTAAGGCTGGGCCGCGCCGAAGCTCTGCACAAACGAGCGGACAGGCCAGGAGGCCGAGGCTAAGATGGACGTTATCTTAGCGCTGCGCAGATAGTGAAGCAGTAGCTAAAGGCTGAGCCGTGCCATTAGCGCTGCACAGCTTATCAGACAAACAGAACCAAGCGAGGGTTAAGACCGGCTGGTCTTAGAATCCGTCTTTGTGTTTGCCTCCGGGCCGTCTATTTCGGCGAGCCAATTAAGGCTGCCAGAGATGCTACGACCCGCAGACGGAGACCTCTTATGGCCCTTAAAAGGACTGCTTGTGCATAGATATGTGATGTCAAAGGCGAATGCACTACATGACGTAGGATTCGAGCCTTTTGAAGACCGCTAAGAGCGGCTCCTGAGAGCGTCCGAGGACTATTTATTGCTGCCTCCCACCAGACACGACTTGACACAAGGTCAAAAGCCCGAAGGCCAATTAAAGTGGGGATAAGGGGGCGGGAAGGTCGGGAACGAGTCGAAACTCGAACCCTGCTGGTCTATGCTACTCATCGGCTCACTTGGTGCAATGTATGCCCGGTTATGGCTTGAACTAGATACCAAGGTCGAGTGCCATACATAGGTTCCTGAGAGCGTCCGAGGTCCTCTGAAGTTTTGCTGTCGCAGGAGCCTTTGTTATATGAAAGTAGGGCAACGCCACGCTGCAGAGTTTGTGTAAATAGAAAGTTATAAAAATGGGCGTAAAGATAAATCACTTTTTTAGCGTAGTGTCGGCTATCGAAGATGATTTATTCCATTTTTATAGTGTTGTTTGTGACAGAAGTGTTCTGTTAATATAGTTAATTTTAAATTTATCCCTTTTTTTATCTGAGAAGAGAGGTTAAGGTCGCAAAAAGGGGATTCGTCACTTCCATTCATAACCGGATGTTGTTTTACTAGGACAAAGCGAGTAGTCGGATGTGTACGTTAGTGGACAGGTTACGATAGTCCTGTGCCAGACTAAACAGCACAAATTAATGTGATGTAATTGTTAGCTAGCTAAGCAAGCAGACCATTGTTAGTAAGTTCAATTCTTATTGGATGCTCCATACTTTTAATCTTATGACAAACTAGGCTTAGTTTTGTAAATGATTTGCTGTTGAAGCTCATTATTATATTTTCTGATTAGAGAATCAAAGATCTGATATTTGAATATTGCCAAAGGATCTTGTGGCAAGGATTTTAAACATGCAATCTACAACCCACGGATTATTTGAACATCGCCAATGATGAAACCATTTTTATAATAATATTTTCCTAACCTTTAAGCATTAGATTAAAAAAAATAATTGTTCTATTTTATTTTTTTATTCACATATGCCCCAGCTCAGTTTGCTGGGACTATAGAATATGCCAACTGCATCTCTGCAGAGGGGTAAGACCTTCCGATGAGTGTCCTGGGAATAACACTATCTGATGGTGAGGCTCCAGTTCTAGTAATTTTGAGCAATACAGAGTATCCCTTCACTGCCATTACTCTCAGGTTCACTTTGACCCACAGTAGTAGTACCTGTTAGGGTCCCATCAATGGGTCAAATAGAAATATGTAATTATTTTCTAAATTTGAAACCACTTAACAGCATGTAAACAAATGACTGATGTAAAATTGAGTTATTAGCATTTGATTGCAAGTCTTGGAAGAATGTAACTGTGTGCAAATAAAATTATTAGTCGAAGATAGCAATACTTAAAACCATTTAACTGTATGCAAACAAATGAGCCTTGGCTTATTTAAAATTTATTACCTACAAACTATTCGTTTATAAATCATATATATTTAATATATATGCATAAGCAGGATTTAGCATTGAATAACCTACAAGAGTTGATATGCCATACAATCTTATGACAAACTAGGCTTAGTTTTGTAAATGATTTGCTGTTGAAGCTCATTATCAACCAACCAACCATATCACACTGGACTAAATTTTTTTTTCTTTTACTTGTTCACATACTCCCAGGTATTTTCTATCACATGTACATTCATTTTGATTGGTCGTCAAGATGTGTTGCATCTTAGCATTTATATCTTATTTACTTACTGATCCCATAACCTGGTTGGATTATAGGGTTCTACTTATGTTGCATGTCATGGGCAGAAATTCTTGATGAAGCCCATCAGTTTGCCTTCTCCTAGACTGGTTGCTATACCAAGGTTAAAGAGCAAAGCCTGCCCATAGCTAGAGGGAGAATATTTGGACTCGTACCTTTGCCAAAGGTATCAGTTTAGCTTTTTTTAATGGCAAATCAACCTTCGGTTATTTAATGCCAAAGACCTCCTTTTAGAAGAACAGTAACGGTACTATTTAACCCATAGCTGGGGGGATAAGGGGTTTGTATGTTTCCCAAGGGTATTTGTCTGAAAGTGAATGTAATAGCGCAACTGGAGTTCAAACTTGCTTATTATGATTCCACAGCCCATTGTTTTAACCATTACACCACAAAGATTCCCCACCCACGCCAAAGTGAGGAGAAAGAAATAACAAGTTAGTATATTTCAATGTTTTAAATAAAAATTACTAAAATGCAAAAGCATAAGGACAATACAAACAGCAACATTCAACATTAGAACTTTAAATAAAACAGGCCAACTACTGGTGCTGACACAATACAATAGATCTTAACATAGACATAATATGCATACACGAATACAGATACCTTCATAGTGAAGATATTAAATACCATGATACCAGCAATATATGGAAAGACTCTATCAATGTCATGACAGGAGGTGTAGGTATGCTTATAGGATCAAGAGCCCTAAAATCACTAAATAGCATTGAGAAAATACAACCGAGGATGTTGGTAGCTACGTTGAATAGCAACACCAGCACAACAATCATCTGCTAGAGCTATACCAATGTTAGTAAACAGACAGGCCTCATCGCCTTCTATAATGAGCTATCCTCCCTGGTTGATAGCATCCTGAAACACAATGTTCTCATCATCGGCGGAGACATGAATGCCTAAATAGGTAAAAACATAAACAACAAATTCTGCTTACATAATTCATCAGACAGAAATGGGGAACATCTAGCAGATTTCACATTAGAAAATAGATTAACATGCCTCAATGCGAAATTTCAGAAAAGAAAGGGAAAACAATGGACCTACACAAATAATACTAAAGCACAGATAGACTACGTCTTTATAAATAAGAAATGGAATAATAGCGCATTGAATTGCAAGGCATATTCCTCTTTCGAGGGTGTGTCCTCTGATCACTGAATTGTCACAGCGAAGATACAACTGAGTCTACGAAGGAATGCGACCCAAACAACAACAACCATACACTATGACTGGTCCTTGCTTAACAACAGAGGTGTTAGAGATAAATATACATTAACGCTAAGAAACAAATTCGATGCACTTCAGGAGATATCATAAACACTGACTCCGAATGACGAATATGAGAACTTCATCAATGTCCACTTAAAAGCAGCAGCATTAGAATGCATACCAACTAAACAAAGAGCTAAACCTCGAGTCCCATGAGAGACATTAGCGGTTAGAAAAAAGCATGCAGATGTAAAAACCACTTCCCCATGCAATAGGCCCAGTCGGCTGGGGCTGTAGAATACACCGACTGCTTCTCTGCAGAGGAGTAAGACCCCCCACCAATGAGTGTCCTGGATATGACACTAAACAATCTGATGGTGAGGTTCCAGCAGTGCTGGAGCTTTGGGGAATGTGGAGTACCCCTTCATTGCCATCGCTCCCAGGTCCACTCTGGCCCAGAGTGGTAGCACCTGATAGGGCCCTATCTATGGGTTAAATAGAACTAACACCATACTTATGCTAAAATGAATTGAGTAAACTGAATAGCTTGAAATAGAAACGTTTTTGACAATTAAACCGTACTTACATTTAAACTGCGTGCTCATGCTTAACTGAATTATTTCAAATAGAACTTTTTTTTTTACATTAAAACTGTATTTACACTTAACTGAATTGTTACATATAACTGCTTGAATAGTTTGAAATGGAAATGTTTTTGACAATTAAACTGTGTACTTATGCTAAACTGAACTATTTTTAATAGAACAGATTATTTACATAAAAATGGATTTGGCGTTAAATAACCTACAAAGGTTGATATGCCATAAAACCAAACAAACCAAACCAAACCTATGCAATAGGAAGAACCCAACCAATATCAATGCTCAGAAACTTAAGAAGGCACTAAATGAATTAACTAGTATATACCTAAAAGAACAAACAGAAAACATACAAAATCAGATCAATAAGATTAGAGACTCGGTTGAAGATAGACAATCTAGGATAGTATGGCAGACGGTAAACAAAGTGAGCAAAAGGAAGAATACTGTGAAAGCTAAACGGAAAACTATCAACCAATAAGAACAAATACACATATGGAAACAACATTTCAAGAATTTCCTCAGAAAACCTCCAAAAGTGATGCATGACCCAATCACAAAAATTATTAGTTATCAACTAGACATCAAACGAGGACAGTTTATGCAAGACGACCTCAACTCAGTATTAAGAAAAATTAAAAATAAGAAAGCAGCAGGGTTTGATGAAATACCCTCTGAAGTATGGAAGACAAGGGAATTTGACGACATACTGCTCTGACACTGTAATGCCATATATAATCCGAACACAATAGACAGATGGACAAAGGGATGCATCCTCCCTTACATTCATAGCAGCCAAGATCTACAATGCTCTACTATGCAACTGCATAGAACCCAAAATTGAGAAAATACTTAGGAAGAACCAAAATGGCTTTTGGAGAAATCAATCCACATCACAAATTTTGACTATCTGTTGAGTTCTAGAAAGTGTACATAGAAAAAAACCTTGAGGCAACAATATTATTCATTGACTTCTGCAAAGCATTTGACTCCATACACAGAGGGAAGATGGAGCAAATACTTCTCCCCAAAGAAACTGTCGCAGCCATAATGATGCTATATAAAAACACAAAAGTAAAAGTCCGCTCACCAGATGGAGACACAGACTACTTCAACATTGTAGCAGGTGTGTGGCAAGGAGATACCTGTTTATCATCTACCTAGACTATATGCTTAGAATGTCTATAGATTTAAGCAAAGAAAACGGTTTCAAGCTGACAAAGGAAAGAAGCAGAAGATACCCTACACAAACAATTACAGACACTGACTACACCGATGACATAGCACTTTTGGCAAATAAACGCACCCAAGCTGAATCTTTGCTACATAGTCTGGAATGAGCAGCTGGTGGCATAGGCCTCCATGTCGATGGAATACATGTGCTTTAATCAAAGAGGCGACATCTACACATTAAGGGATAGTCCTTTGAAACTGATGGACAGGTTCACCTACCTTGGAAGCAGCATCTTATCAACCAAGAAAGACATCAACACGCAACTAGCAAAGGCATAGACAGTTATTGATAGGCTCTCAATCATATGGAAGTCAGACCTGACCAATAAAATAAAACACAGTTTTTTTCAAAGCTGCAGTCCTGTCAATACTACTGTATGGATGCACTATATGGACACTAACAAAACGTATGGAGAAAAAAGCTTAACAGAATTACACAAGAATGCTGCGAGCTGTATTGAATTAGTCCAGGAGGCAACACTTCACAAAACAGCAGCTGTACAGCCACCTACCACCCATCACAAAACTATCAAAGTTAGACAAACCAGGTATGTGGGACACTGCTGGAGAAGTAAGGATGAACTCATAAGACATACTCCTGTGGACCCCTTCACATGGACAAACAAAGGTTGGATGACCAGCAAGAACCGATATACAACAGCTCTGTGCCAATACAGGAGATAGCCTTGATGGACGATAGAGACGGGTTATAAAAGAGGGTCATAGAGATCTGTGCTGGCAGTGCAGCATGATGATGAGGATAATTTTGCAATGATGATAAGGACAGTCACAAATGATGATGATAATTGACATTACCATCAAAATTACGACTCGGAGATCCTGATTTGTGACTAATTCTACCAGTAGAAAATATACAAGTTGCATGAGATAAGATAGTAAGACATTCATTGGATTATCATATTTACCCAACCCCTCCACTTGGGCAGGATATGACACAAGGTCAATTTTTAAGCGGAGTTTAACAGGTTTGAATTGAGAGTTTTCCTTCTCCTAGACTAGTTGCCTAACCAAGGCTGAAGAACCTAGTCTGTCCTACTATTTACCCATAGCTGGAGGGAGAATAATTGGATTCATACCTTTCCCAAGGGTATTAGTGCTATGTGAAATGCAATCAGTATCGTCCAGGATTTGAACTCGTATCGCCGTGTTCATTTCCTACGGTGATAACGACTACACCACGGGCACCTCAGTTGAGCTTTGATGATGGAGCTTCTTTCTCTAGTTTTGATTTTGGAGTTAACTTCTTAGCTTTGTCATTAGACTGGAGACCTTTCTATCCCAGGGAATAATAAGCATTCCTAAATTGTGAGGAAGATTTTCTTCTTTTTTTTTTTTTTTTGTTCATGACTCAGGTTTTGTAACATCTGCAAAACGCATGGGCCCACCCATCCTGAGCAATTGACAAAGTTACTTATTAAAAACTTTGTTTCTCTTTCATTAAATCTTTCAAGCGAAAAAAAAATTATTTATTTTTAATAGACCTGTTCTGTCAGTATCACTTGATTAAATCCCTGCCCTGCAACCTCTGCAGAGAGGTAAGACACACCTCAAAAAGGATGTTTTGGGTATGACACTAAACTGAATCAAGTAGTGAGGGTACAGTTTTGGAGTTTTGAAGAATGTGGAATCACCTCTTTATTATTATTACTCACAACTCCACCCTGGTAATAGCTGTTCGTGTTCCATCAAGTTGTCAAATAGATCTGTTTAGTTAATATCTAAAATGATTTTGAACTACATGAATTCATTGGCTCTTAAAACATTGATATTGCTATTAATTATGAAGTATTTACTTGTATAAAATGAGACATTATTGTACGATATACAATTGGAGAGCACAATTATTGAACTGACTTTGGCATGAAATAACCCAACATGTTGGCTTAATGAGTAGTGTTTGCCATTGGTCCAGGAGACCGGGGTTCAATCCTTGGGTGAGTCATACCAAAGACTCAAAAAATGGTACTTGGTTCCGCCTTGCTAAACACTCAGCATTATAAGGTAAGGATCAAGGGTAAAGTGGATCAATCCAGGGAATGGAGTAGCACCTTACTCTACACCTCAGTGTAGTAGCTATTGAAAAGGGAGCTTTTGGGCTACCCTCGACTAAGGTTACTAACTTTACTTATTTATAAAACCATAATTGTTTGTGAATTATTAGTATTGAATAGGAATACTTGAAATCATATCATTGTGTACAAATTATTAGTATTGAATAGGAAGTGACTTGAAACCATAACATAGTATGCAAATTATTTGGATTTGATAGGAATACTTTAAACAATATGACTGTATACAAATTATTTGTATTAAGAATAGTTACTTCAAGCTATGATTGTCTGCAAATAATTACCATTGAATAAGAATAATTACTTGAAACCATTTATAGGCTGGTTGCATTTTACTTTGTGGCAAGGTATGAAACTATCTGTTCTCTCCTCCCTTTGCTATAGGTAAATAATTGGCTTGACTGGACTCTTTAATTTTGTTTAGGCAACCAGTCTAGGTAAAGAAAAAACTCAGACTTCAAACCAGCTTTACTCTACTTAAAAACTTTATCTTTGTGCCACATCCTGCCCATGGTGGAGGGGTTGGATAAATACATGCTTGAAACTTTTTAAAAAAATGATTTTTGATTTTTCAATGTCTTTCTATTTTAAAATTGATTTAAACTTTTCTGAAATAAAATCAGTTTTAGTTAGTGTTCTACCAATCTTTCAAGTTGGAAAAAATTTTTAAAACCTGGCTTTGCACTCAGGCTTAAATACTTACGAGAGGTGTGTTTGTGTGTGTATATATATATATATATATATATATATATATATATATATATGAGAGGTGTATAAAGTTAGAATAGTAATGATCAAAATGTAGACCGATAAAATTATCTCTTTATATTTGTCTACCTTTTCCTACCCTGCTGGGCTTAAAATATACTAACAGCATCCCCTCTAGAGGAGTTTAACCCCACCAAACAGAAAAGGGGTATGAAACTAAACTGCATCTAGTGGGGGGGTGTCCTCGTGGTGTAATGGTTAAAACAATGGACTGTGGAATCATAGTAAGCGAGTTCGTACTCCAGTTGCGCTATTACGTCACTTTCAGACAAATACCCTTGGGAAAGGTATGAACCCTCTTATCCTCCCAGCTATGGGTTCAGTTGTACCACTACTGTTCTTCTAGGAGAATAGCTTTGGCATTAAATAACCTACAAAGGTTGATATGCCATTAAACAAAGAAACCAAACCAAACCAATGCATCTAGCAGTGAGACTCTAATTCCGGAGCTCTGAAGAGTATGAAGGATGCAATCATATGTTAGTGGGGCAAGCAATATTGGGGGGGGGGTCTTGTTTAGAGACCACGTTAATGGCCTTTTAAGCTTCCTTAACATGAATTGCTGTAAAATTTTGAATTTGTAAAAATTGAATACACCGGAGAGGGGAGGGGGCATCGGAATTTTAGAAATAACAAAATGGGGCATGGCCCAAAATCAGTTGGGAACCACTGATCAAGAGTGATAGTAGCTGTTAGGGTCCTATCAGTAGGTAAAATAGATCTGTTTGAAAATGATTAGTATTCAATCAGAATACTTGAAATTACATAATTGAGTAAAAACAAAAGATCATTATCATTAACTGGAGGTGCCCGTGGTGTAATGGTTACCGTCGTAGGAAATGGACACGGCGACACAAGTTCAAATCCTGGCCGAGACGAATTGTATTTTCACATAGCACTAATACTCTTGAGAAAGGTATGAATCCAATTATTCTCCCTCCAGCTATGGGTAAATAGTAGGGCAGACTAGGTTCTTTAGCCTTGGTAAGGCAACTAGTCTAGGAGAAGGAAAACTCTGAATTCAAACCTGTTGAACTTTGCTTAAAAATTGACCTTGTGTCACATCCTGCCCGAGCGGAGGGGTTGGTAAATATGATTATCATTAACTGGAATAGTTACTTGAAGTCATAAAATTGTGCTTGAATTATTAGTATTAGATAGGAATACTTGAAATCATATAACTGTGCAAATTATTTGTATGAAATTTCAATATCAAATAACTGGTAAGGTATTAAACAAATAAACCAAAATCTCTATCTACCTTTTGCTCTCTCTCCATGAATTTATTGATCTCTCTACTTCTCCTTCTCTCTATCCTTTTGTTCATCTCTATCTCCCCTTCTGTCTATCTCTCTCTCCTTCCTGTGTGTACCACTCCATATATATAACTCTCTCTTCCTCTCCATTTCTCTATCTCTGTATCTATCTTACCATCTCTCCATCAATTTATCTCTATCTCTACCTCTCTATTTGTCTCTGTCTCTCTCTAGCTGAACTTTAATTAATTATTGAATATAATAAGAAATCATTCAAATCATGTAAGAGTGAGAAAATATTTTACTTGTATGATTTTCTTAGAGACATTTTGAACATAGCATGTGGGATAACTTGGTACATTTATTTGACACATTTTCAACGAACCTGTTTTTTGTCGCTTAACATTAAACCAGAAAGTATAGTAGCTCTACTATTACAATTAAAACGTTAAAGATTCGGATGCTGATGTGAATAACAAAGATAATTCAACGAGGATCAGAAAGTTTTGCACATTCCTAAAACCGTTTACACAAGTGGTGTCATCAATCCATATGGAACTGCAACATACAAAAGTGCTCTTGGCTCAATCCTAATTGCAGAACATGCTTTTCTTTTGCCTCAAGATTCAACGTCTTGTTTCTGTTCTTACAGGATCGTTTTGGAACTATCACAACTGCTCAGCTACAACAAGTAAGTTTACAGTAATACGAATATCTCACTTATTCATCTATAGATGATAGATATCACACAGAGTTTTGCTTGTACACTTTTCGTATTTTGGGGATTTGTTTTTTGTAGAAAGCTTTCAGGAAATTTGCCATTTTTGTACTAAACACTGTCTATGTTTGATACAAATATTGAAGATAGCTTTTTTTTTTTTTTTTTTTTTTTTTTTTTTTGCAAAAAGTGTTGAAAGGAAATATTTTGGCTTAATTCAGACCTCAGCATAAATGGAAGCCCCAAACTGTTGCATAAATTTACTAAAAATAACACAGCTGTATTTAGTAGAATTTGGCTTATAGCTATCATTAATAAAGACTAACATTTTCAAAAAAGCTCTTATATATTTTTGTGCTATGTATTTATGTGTTTGTGTTTTTTTATATACAGTATTGGACAAAAAAAAAAAAACAGTGAAAAAACTGAACTATTTCTTATTATTGCCACAAATTTTGATGATATTTCAATGGTTTAGACCCACATTGGAAGTGATTATTTTTCTTGATTATTGTTAAAGTTCACTTAATTGTATGGATTTATCAAACTTTCAAGGGGGTGTCCTCATGGCGTAATGGTTAAAGTGATGGACTGCGGAATCGTAGTAAGCGAGTTCGTACTCCAGTCACACTATTACGTTCACTTTCGGGCAAATACTCGTGGGAAAGGTATGAACCCCCTTATCCTCCCAGCTATGGGTTAAATAGTACCACTACTGTTCTTCTCAAAGAATAGCTTTGGCATTAAATAACCTACAAAGGTTGATATGCCATTAAACAAAGAAACCAAACCAACCAAACTTTCCACCAAGTTGAATTTGAAATAAGGTCATTTTATTGTGGGAAGTTCTCTTATTTATAGTGAACAATCATAATTTTCTAAATAGGAAATTTCTTAGAATTTTTTTTTTCCTTGATTTGATATCCTAATTTGTGATTAGTCCTTTGCTAGACAGCTATCAGAGTTTGAAAAACATGAAAAATTGTGATAAACAATAATTGTGGCCTGTGAGTTTTCAATTTTTCAAAGAAATTAAATCATCATCATTCATCAATCAATCGCTGTTTTCCTAAAAAATTATAAGAAAACTAGAAATATAATTATCAAAAAAAAAGAGCTCGTGGCTGCAAGAGAAAAATCACCACATCCGATATTGATGAATACCAAATCAAATATTAAGTGGTTATAAATTATCCTAAATTGTTATAAACTACATCAATTGTCTTAATAAAAATTTCTATGTCAACTGTTTTTTTGGTGGGGGGGGGTCTGATACTGTATATAATGTATGCTATGTGTGTATGTGCATATATATGTGTTTATGCAGTCTGTGTATAAAAGTATAATTAATTGTATAAATACTGTGTTGTATACAGAGTCTTACAGAAAAAATCATTTCATTTTGTAATCTAATAACTTGAACAATTCTTGTTCAAATGATTTCAAATTTTAACAGCATGGGCAGAAATAACTCAGACTCATGTGTTTAATTTTTTTTTCTTTTCAGGCATAGAAATACCATTCTCTGGAAAAGAAAAAGCATTTAAACATTAAATATAGAATTTTGAATTGTTTCTACACATGTTGTTAAAACTTGAGATTATTTGAATGAGAATTGGTCAAGTTATTTGATTACAAAATGATACCAATTTTTCTAAAACACCCTGTACATCTAAAATGTCAATTTTTTTTAAAACATTCTCTCTTCTGTGTGTGTAATATATATATATATTGTTGTCCTCAGACAGACTATTTTGTTGTATCACAACTCTTCAGTGTGGCTAGATACTGAAACACCCTGTATATCTAAAATGTCAAGTTTTTTTTAAACATTCTCTCTTCTGTGTGTGTGTAATATATATATATATTGTTGTCCTTAGACTGTTTCATTGTATCACAACTCTTCAGTGTGGCTAGACACTGAAGGATGCTTGAAGGTGGGAACGAAACCTGCCTAGCTTTACGTTAGACTTTGTATCATACCGCTCAGCCAACTAGTGAAGCATGTCAGCTTGAGAATTATAAGGCATTATGTAGTCACTTTCGTTTGTTTACATTTTTGCCTTACCAGATACCAGAGTGCTCAATTCATTAATGGGGGGGGAGTCCTTGTGGCGTAATGGTTAAAGTGATGGACTCATAGTAAGCAAGTTTGTACTCCAGTCACGTTATTACGTTCACTTTCAGGCGAATACCCTTGGGAAAGGTATGAACCATCTCATCCTCCCAGCTATGGGATAAATAGTACCACTACTGTTCTTCTAGGATAATGGGTTTGGCATTAAATAACCTACAAAGGTTGATATACCATTAAACAAAGAAACCAAAACAAACCAATTCATTAATGTAATGAGAAAGAAAAAGACAGTTTTCAAAATATATATGAAAACAATGATAATGCTTGCATTAATTCTTAGTCACTGATAAATCTCCTCTTGGTTTTCAGTAATAAAAAAATCACTATCACTGCATTTGTATTATATGATAGATAATTTGGATTAGGATATCTGATGATGGAGTTAAAGAATATGACTGGAAATAAATTGGAAACTAAACTGTTGGAATTAATAATAATTTATAAATGCAACTTGTTTGTCTCTAAAAAAAATCTGTTTTTTTTCTTTTTTCAAAGAATAAAATTTTTGGTAAATTATCATGAAGACTGATACTAAACACCAGTTGTTTAGGAGCTTAAATTTTTCTACTTTGAAAATAGTGTACTATATACATATGTGCATAGGCAGTATAATTATGCAATTTTCTAAACCCAGTGTGTGTGTGTGTGTGTATGTATGTATGTATGTATGTATATATATATATATATATATATATATATATAATGTAGTAGTAGTTGGTGACTGTTGTTGAGGGTGACCCAAAGGCTCCTTTTCAGTAGCTACAACACCGAGGTATAGGGAAGGGCGCTACTTCCTTCCCTGGATTGCTCCACTTTACCCTTGATCCATACCTTATAATGCTGAGTGTTAAGCAAGGAGGGATCAAGTCCCATTTTTTTTTTTTTGAGTCTTTGGTATGACTCGACCTGGGATTGAACCCCGGGAAACACTAACCACTTGGCAAATGAGGGGGATTAAAAGATGTTAACACCTTTATGGGAGAACCTTTATAATAGAATTTCAAACTGTCTCCACCATCCCTGATAACACATTCTTGGAATCTCCCACAAGTAATTGAAAAAAAAAATGTTAAAATTTCTATGGAAATATCTTTATTAGAAAAGCAGAACTAATATTATAGAAATCACCTGTGAAAGATTGCAATAATGTATTGTCAGGGACGATGAACAGATGAAGACTTTAAGTAAGTTGGCGACTGTAGTCAAGGACGGCCAGAAGGCTTCCTTTTCAATAGTTACTACACCGAAGTGTAGGGGAGGGCGCTACTCCTTTCTCAGGATTGCTCCACTTTATCCTTGATACGTACCTTATATTGCTGAGTGTTAAGCAAGGAGGTATCAAGTACCATTTTTAAAGTCTTTGGTATGACGCAACCTGGGATTGAACCTAGGTATCCTGGATCATTGGCGGACACTATACCCACTGGGCTAATGAGAAATGTTACCATTTTTTGAAACACCCTGTGGTTGGTGGGGTACTTAACTGAATTCCCACCAAGCCAGAATGTGGCACAATTTTTACTTATCCGACCTCCTGCATGGTCTTTTTTATTGTGGAGGGACCATGCATGGTTGTCACAAAAATGTTTGATCCTATCGGCATTCCCCTTTTGGGCTGCCTCAGGCAACAAGCAATAAATTTAGATTTGCAAGCAGGTATTGCCTGGATGAATGGCACCTTGGAACCAGGTCATCAGCTTCACTCTGAACAGAATGCTCATGTGCAAAGTTGGCCTTAACTATATATCTGTGTGTGTGTGTGTGTGTGTGTGTGTGTGTGTGTGTGTAGATATATATATATATATATATATACATATATCTATATTATGGAAGTTGTTCAAAAAGTTCTTAGCCTCACCCAGATTTTAGATTTCTTGCACATTTCTCACCTTTGCATGGGATTCACCTGTACAAAAATCTGAATTAGTTTTCCTAGTTTTATAAGAAGTCGTAGTGTGTTGCTTCAAAGATGTTCAGGTCTGGCTTAGAACTTTCTGAATGTCACTTGTGTGTGTATATATATATATATATATATATCCAGTTGGCATCTGAAGACAATGAGTGTGGATTATTCATGTATAGAATATATGAGGTATTTCATATAAATCTATGGGAGTGCTCGATGTATGGCTATTGTTATATATTCCTCATCAGGTTTATATAAGAAAACTCACATACAGAGCATATGCAATGTAACTGGAAGAAATATATATATATATATATATATATATATATACTGTAGTCCATATTTGGTGTTTTCACCCTTAAATTAAGTAAGTCATCTGAAGACACAAAGATTATAATATTCTTCGCCAAAATAAATTTATAATGACAATTTAACCAGGTTTGAGTTTTCTTCCAGTTATATTTTATATATATATATATATCATAATTTCATTCTGTTCATGTCTAAATGTCATCTTTTTAATTAAAATCTATTTATCTTTATCAAACAATCCCTTCTACAATCACTCTTTCTCTTTTTTAATCACTTTATTTATTTATCTCTCTCTCAGTAATCAATATGTATAAGTTACCATTGCACCATATATGTATATATATATATATATATATGTGTGTGTGTGTGCATATCTGTCTGTTCATGTCTATCATCACTAAAGTGATAGATGGATAGTTTTTCTGATTTTATAAATAGTGGTTATATGTTGCCTCAACAAAAATGTTTAGCTCTGGCTATTCTTTCAACATGAGGCTTTGAACTTTTTGAATGTCACGTGTGTGTGTACATATATAGATATATATCTATGTGTGTGTGCATTTGTGTATATATATGTGTGTGTGCATATATGTGTATGCATTTATATGTGTGTGCGTATGTAAATATGTATTTGAGTGTGTTTGTGTATATGTGTGTGTATGCATATATGTGTGTGTGTGTGTATGCATATATTTATATATATATATATATATATATATATATGTGTGTGTGTATGCATATATTTATATATATATATATATATATATATATGTTTGTATTCTTGTGTGTGTATGGGAGCATATATATATGTGTGTGTATGTGTGTGCATATATATATATATATGCTCATATATATAAATCCTTGCAAATATGAATGAATCAATTTAGATCCAATGTCTGGGAAAACAGTCCTTTCTTATTTTCAAATTTTTCTCTTGGTTTTTCCCTTTTAGATAGTTTAATTAACTTTTTATTTGTTTCCTTTTTTAAAAAAAAAAAAACATCTCGAAATTCATTGCCACGATTGTTTAACAAAATGTTTTTACAACTTGTCATTGTCCAAAATGTCTGGTACACTTTCTGTGAACTGTAAGAAATGTGTGATTAATTAACTTTTAATGCCACTCGACTTTTAGAGAGAAAATATATTTATGACTTGATGTTATTTTATTTTTGCTCGTTTTTTTTTAATTATCAACTGCAATATTAAATTACATTTACATACTATAAATGGATATTTCTTTATGCTAGATATTTAAGTATCTCATGGTTACAAGTAAAATTTTATAAACAAATGTCCAAATTTTTTTTTTTACTCTAATCATTTTGTAACGACATGGCAAATTTTGAAAGCATACTAGTATGCATAATACCCAATCAGTAGTGAATATGCTGACAGTATCCCAAACAGTAAGGTAAACTGCATCTCTGCAAGGGAGTGAGATACCTCCTTATTGAGTGTCCAGGATATGATGCGAAACTATCTGATGGTGAGGCTCCAGTCCTGGAGCTTTGGAATATGTGGAGTATTCTTTCATTGCCATTACTCCAGGTCCACTCTGACCTGGAGTGGTAGTAGCTGACAGAGTCCCAGAACTATTTAACCATTTAAATGTGAGCAAACAAATGACTGGTGTTAGATTTGAATTGTTTTACATATCAATAATTGGAACCATTTAACTATGTGCAAATAAAGTTATTGGTGTTAGATTGCAAATATTGAAGCCTTTTAAGTATGTGCAAACAAATGATTAATAATAAATAGAATTATGTGTATATGATTGGAATACTTGGAACTATCTGTGTACAAATGAATAAATAGTGTTAAATAGGAAGCACGCTGCTGTGTGCAAACAAATGACTTACGTTAGATTGAATTATTAATATTATATATCAGTACTTTAAACCATTTAACTTAGTGCAAACAATTACAATAGCTCTAATTCATTTAAAATTAAGATGACTCTGAAACTGTTTACTTACAAATCATCTATGTATAACCATTTAACTGTGCACAAACAAAGGACTGATGTTCAATTAACTTGCTTGTGTTAAATAGCAATTCTTGTAACCATTTAACTGTATGTAAAAAAATTAAGTTTTGAAATGTTACCAACAAACTATTTGTTTACTTATTTTATATATTTGATATATGAATCAACAGGCTTGGCTTCTTTGTTTAATGGCATATCAACCTTTGTAGGTTATTTAATGCCAAACCCATTCTCCTAGAAGAACAGTAGTGGTACTATTTAACCCATAGCTGGGAGGATAAGGGGGTTCATACCTTTCCCAAAGGTATTTGCCCGAAAGTGAACATAATAGCGCGACTGGAGTACAAACTCGCTTACTACGATTCCGCAGTCCATTGCTTTAACCATTACACCATGAGGACACCCCCAGTATCAACAGGGTATGGCATTAAATAACTTACACGTGTTGATATGCTATAAAAGCACACCAACCATCCAATTCTGGAGATCTAGGAAGAGTAGAGTAGCCTTCTATTAATATTGCTCCAAGGTCTATTCGGAACTGAGTGGTAGTACCTCTGCAGCTCCCATCTATTGTAATTTACTTAGCTTTTTGCTTGGATGTGGCACAAGGCCAAATGAATGGGTCACCCAGTGAAACTTGAACTCACTTGTGAAGGTTTGCTTGTCTAGTTTGCTAACCATTACACCGCCCGAGGAACCCTGTAGCCCTAATCTATTGCTCAAATAGATTTGTTTGTAAATCTGATAAGTTGGTTGGTTGGTCATTTGGGTTTTATGGTATATCAACCATTGTAGGTTAATTAACGCCAAATCTATTTTTATGCAAATAGTTATATTTCAAACAATTCAGTTTTGCATGAGTACACAGTTTGTCAAAAACATTTCTATTTCAAGCTATTCACTTTAGTCAAACAGTTCTAATTCAGCTAAGTATAAGTACAGATTTTGTTTACGCAGTTAAATGTCAAAACTGTTGGATATTAAACAATTCAGTTTAGTGTAAGTAGAGTTTCAATGTCAAAAACAGTTCCATTTCAAACAATTCCGTTTAGTCAAACAGTTCTAATTCAAACAATTCAGTTTATCATAAGTATGCAGTTCTATTTAACCCATAGATAGGGCCCTATCGGGTGCTACCATTCCGGAGCCAGAGTGGACCTGGGAGCAATGGCAATGAAGAGGTGCTCCACAATCCCCAAAGTTCCAGCATCACTGGAACCTTACCATCAGATTGTTTAGTGTCATATCCAGGACACACTTTGAGGGGGTCTTACCCCTCTGCAGAGGTGCAATCAGTGTATTCTACCGCCCCAGCCGACTGGGCAATGTAAATTTGATAAAAATATCCAAAACTGTATAACTGTACCAAGTATTTGTATTAATAGTTACTGGATACTGTAATTATTTATTAAGGTTGACCATTAGTTACTTAAAACTAAATAATTGCTGCTGACAAATGACTATTATTTGTATTAGATAAGAATACTTGAAATGATTCAACTGTGTGCAAATTATTTGTATTAGATAATAATACTTGATATGATGTGACTGTGTGCAAAGAAAATGCTTAAGCAATTACCTGAAAATTGTAAATATAAATGTACAATGAAGACAATTCCCTAACATCTAGGGATGAAATATCCCCAGACAAGTTGATATGCCATTAAAATCATTCCCTTTTGATTTAAAAATAAATATAAAATGTATGATTGATTTTTATGGCATGTCAACTTTTCTAGGGTTATTTTATGCCAAGAGATAAGAGAATTGAGAATGATAATACTAGATTTTTCAATTCTTGTGAAGAGTGTTCATCTTTTACATTAAAAAAATATATTTTATTTTTTCTATGTGAAAGAAAGGTTTTATTTTTAAACATTTCTTTTTTTTATATGTGAAAGAAATTTTTTTTTTAAACATTTCTCTTTTTTTATGTGAAAGAAAGGTTTTATTTTTAAAACATTTCTCTTTTTTATGTGAAAGAAATGTTTTATTTTTAAACATTTCTCTTTTTTATGTGAAAGATAAAAAACTCTGCACAAAAATCTTAGAATCTAGTATTATCATTCTCAATTCCCTTACCTCTTGGCATAAAATAACCCGAGAAAAATTGATATACCATTAAAATTAACCATTCTTATGATTACAGAGGAATCAGATCTCTAATTCACAAGAAGAGAAACCTCTTCATTTTCATGTGAGGGAGACACAAATTTTGGGATTGAGGCCAACGTTTAGTTTTAGCTTTTCTACTTATAACAACATAGAAAATTTCTTTTTTCTTTTTTTATCAAGTTTAAAAACATGACCAGTGGGGGGAAAAATAAGTTATCTGATGAGGAGATGGAAAAAGAATTACTGCTACATTTTGATAAGGAGGACTTAATGAACAGGAGTCAGTCAGAAAGACAACAGGGGTGAGGGCTTTCCGAATGTTCTGTTTCTGCTTAACTTATCGATGTCTACATATATGGGTACATACATTTTCATACACCACAGACATAAGTATATAAAAATATTTGTATATGATCTATATATATTTTGGTACATATGTATGTACATGGGGAAATTCATGTATATAGATATGTATGCAGTGTAATTTATTTACATATGTGTACAGTGTAATAAATATACATATATATAAACACATACACATATATATATATATATATATATATATATATATATATACATATATATATATGAGAGAGAGGCACTTTCTTGTTTAAAGTAGAGAACATGTTTTTGGGGGTTTTTTTTAAAAAAAAAAAGCAATCTCCACTCTAAGTGGCAGAACTTTAAAATTAGTGGCCAAGTTCACATTGGTTGGCAACAGTACCTCATCTACTGAAAGTGAGGTCAGTATACGCTTAGCAAAGGCATGAACTGCTATTGAAAAGCTATCAATTCTATGGAAGTCTGTTCAGCTCAACTTTGAGAAAAAAAATGTTATAGAGCTTCCTTTAGATGGGGCAATAAACAATGTGATGTTTGTCACCAAATTTGCAGGGTCAGTTTACAAAGTTTATTTTAGGGAAGTTGTATCTTTCATTACAGGAAATATTGTTCCCTTACATTTTCCTATCCACCCCACCCAAGTACATATGTGTAAGTACACTCCAAACATTTTCTTTTTAAAGACTATATATATATATATATATATATATACATAGTGCCTTCAATAAGTTTCCAGACTTTTTTGTACAGTCATTTAAAATTGTTGTAGACTCTTGAAAATTCAGTATATTATTGCTATACATCTTATGAGATG
Organism: Sepioteuthis lessoniana; assembly: GCA_963585895.1. Classification (NCBI taxonomy): domain Eukaryota; kingdom Metazoa; phylum Mollusca; class Cephalopoda; order Myopsida; family Loliginidae; genus Sepioteuthis; species Sepioteuthis lessoniana. The sequence goes on from OY757934.1 coordinate 64,352,907, forward strand.
ACTGACCAGGTTCAAATGAACAGCTACAGCAATTGGAATACACCCTACTAAAGCCTGATTGTCACAGCTGGTGATTTTCAAAAATGCAATCTGGACGTGAGGAAGAACGATATGCAATAAAATTCTGTTTTAAACTTGGAAAAAAAGGCAATGCGATGAAAGCTGGATCTACAGCTATGACCCAGAGACCAAGAGACTGAGTTTCTAGTGGAAGCATGCTGGCTCTCCCAGACCCAAGAAGGCCAGACAAAGCAAATCCACCAACAAACTCTTGATGATTCCTTTTTTTTTTTTTGACAGCACTGGCATGATCTACATGCATTGGGTTCCCATTGGACAGACAGTCAACAAGGAATACTATGTTAAGGTTTTAAGGGAGTTCAGGAAGAGATTCCTAGAGAAGAGGCTAGCACTCTTCAAATCGGCTCAGTGGCATTTCCACCAGGACAATGCACCAGTCCACAACTCCATCTTTGTCACAGGCTATTTGAGCAAGATGGGCATCAAGACAGTTCCTCAGCCTCCCTATAGTCCAGACCTTGCTCCCTGTGACTTTTGCTTATTTCCTAAGTTCAATGGCTGTCGTTATGAGACAATTGAGGAGATGGAAGAGGCTGTGATGATGGTCATTGACACGCTCACACAAGAGGACTTCCATGGAGCCAAGAGAAGTTGTTGGAACGGTACAACAAGAGCATTGCAGCCGAGGAGATTACTTCAAAGGGGACAAGAGTTTCATGTGTGTACTATCAATAAAAGTGCCCATACAAAAAAAGTCTGGAAACTTATTTAATGATCCTTGTATTATTTTTTTGTCTGAAGATGCAGATCTAACATTTAAGAAAATATAGGGTCTGCTGAAATAAATATTATTACAAAAAAATATGAGTGATTTTTAAAGTTTTTTCTTATATATATATATAAGATTTAGTACCATTCTTTGTGTCTTTGGTATGATTTGACCCAAACCATTGACAAACACTCTAACCATGTCAATGATCTGATAGATTGCATAAATTTTACTTTTTTTTCCTAAAAAGAAAAAAAGGAAAATTTATTATTAAGAGTTTTCTGACTATTGTCTTCATCTTTATTGTTATTTCCATAACGTTTCAGCCGATATATCCTCTGGCCTTCTTCAGATGTTTGTCAAACTCAGGAACCTTCATAGAACTTTGAACTACGTCCTTTATTGAATCCACGGGGATCGCCTATCCTGATTCCATTAGCCATAACCGGGTACAAGTGTTAAGTATTCTTGTATTGTTACTTGCCTGCAGTCAGGATTGAACCTGCAACCTCCAGATGATTGTCTCCTTAGAAGCATTAAATAACCCATAGTGGTTGATATGGTGTAAAACCCAAACAACCAACCAACCAACCATCTCCTTCCCTCTAAAGAATCTATGATTGTTGATATGCCTTAAGCTGACTTCTAATTTTCCTCCCTGAGTAATTATGTATGTATGTGTGTGTGTGTGTGTGTGTGTGTGTGTGTATATATATATATATATATATATATATATATATATATATATGCATGCACACAAACACATGCACAATTGAGAGATTCAAATTTATGCCTCCTATTCATTTTCCTGGAATTTACAACATATACTGGAAGACACTCAAGGCAAAATAGTTTTTGTTGTAGGAAATAGAATCAGCAATCCAAGTTCAAACCCTGAACAAGGCTGTTTACATTATTCATAGCACCAATACTCTTGGGAAACATGAATCCAACTATTTGCCTTTCAGCTATGGGTTGCCCGGTCAGCTGGGGCTGTAGAATACACTGACTGCTTTTTTGCAGAGGGGTAACCACCCCCAATAAGTGTCCTGGATATGACACTTTACAATCTGATGGTGTGGTTCCAATAATGCTGGAGCTTTGGGGAATACAGAGTACCCCTTCATTGCCATTGCTCCCAGGTCCACTCTGGCCCAGAGTGGTAGTATCTGATAGGGCCCTATCTATGAGTTAAATAGAACTAAACTGAGTACTTATGCAAAACCAAATTGTTTGAAATAGAACTATTTTTGATATTCAAACTCTGTACTTATGCTAAACTGAAATGTTTGAAATTTAATTCAGCATTAAATGACCCAAAATGGGTTGATATGCTGTAAAACAAAACAAATCAACCTGGAACCTAGTATAATCTTTTGCTTTGGTTGGTTTTGTTTTTTTGTTTAATGGCATATCAACCTTCATGGGCTATTCACTGCCAAAACCATCCTAGTAGAAGAACAGCAAGATTACTGTTTAACCTATCCCATAGCTGAGGGAATATAGGGGGTTCTTATCTTTTCTTAGGGTTTTGGTCTGAAAATGAACAGCTCAACTGGAGTTTAAATTTGTTTACTTCGAGATGACAGTCCAGTACCTATTGCCAGGGAAACTCCCTCATAATATTTGCATCTTATTGAAGACGAGATAGGCACCACCTAATAACCTTCTTTAAGTTGAGAAATTATTTAAAAGACCTGGCATAATAACCTGACAATTTACTAAGTTATTATTTGATTTGAATATTTTAAAGTCATGACATTGAATGTAACAAATAATAAGATAAATACAAACATAAAGTAAATTCAAGTCCTGGTTTTTAACATCACCAGCCTCTGAAATAATAAATAATATAAGAAAAAGGAAAGAAAAAAAAAGAAAAAAAAAGAAATCATGAAAAAGATTGGCAGGATTTGACTTTTGACCTTTTTTTGTTATCAACTTGGGTTATCTCTTTCTGGGTGGGTAGGAGGGCTTGTTAGCTATGACAGACTTAAAGTGAAGTAAAAAATAAGGGGTTTGGTTTCCATTAATGAATGAGTGTCTGGTTATTCTCGAGACCCTAGAAACACAAATACTATTCAAGTAGGCTTTCTTTCGCTCTCTCTGTCTTCATACCTTTTTTCTATTTCTGTTCTTGGCCCTTTCTCTCTCTCTCTCTCTCTTTCCCTTTACTTTTTGTTCTTTCTTTGTCTCTCTGTCTCTGCTCTTTGTCCTCTTTTTTCTCCTCTCTTGGTTCTCTCTCTGCTCTTTGTCCTCTTTTTCTTCCCTCTTTGTTCTCTCTCTCTCTCTCTCTCTTTCCCTGTTCTTTGTTCTTTCTTTCTCTCTCCCCACAGAGGTTAATATGCCGTTAAACAAAAATCAAACTCAAACTCTCTCTCTCTCTGCTCTTTGTCCTCTTTATCTCTCTCTTACTCCTTACTCTATTTCTTCTTTGTGAGGGTCTAGTCCGGGAACTTTATGAACTGTGGAATAACTTTTCATTACCATTACTCCCAATTTCATTCAGATCAAAAGTGGTAGTACCTGTTAGGGTACCATCTATGTGTCAAATACAATTGTTTGACCATTTAAATGGTTTGCAAAAAAATGACTGATATTAAATTGTATTATTATTGCTAATAGCAATATTTGAAGATATTTAACAGTGTGCAAACAAATGATTAATACTAAATAGAAGTCATTTATGTTTGACAGCAATACTTGAAACCATTTAACTGTGTACAAACAAATGAGCTCTAATTTGTTTAAAATACTTCCTGCAAACTAACTTATGATAACCTACAAAGGTTTATATGCCATAAAACACAACCAACCATAATTGCTAACTTCAATCTAGCAGATATATAAAATATATCTAAAAGCTATTGGAATTGACACAGAAATATAAATGTATATAATAGTTTTTGTTTTCAACAGTTGAAGAAGAATAAAAAATTTGATTAAAGATTAATGCAATACTTGAAACCATTTAACTATGTGCAAATAAAACTATTAGTATTACATAGCAGTAGTTGAAATCATCTATGTAAACAAAAGAGCACTAGCTCGTTTAAAATTGAAGTTACCTACAGACTATTCACTTAAAAATCATCTGTATAAACAAGATTTGGTATTGAATAACCATTAAGGGTTGAGTTTGGAACGAGCAGCAGCAAGCATAGGCCTCTATGTTAATGCACACAAAACGGAATATATGTGCTATAACCAAACGGGGGACATCTCCACTCTAGAAGGAACCCCACTTAAACTAGTAGACAAATTCACGTACCTAGGAAGCAGCGTCGAATCAACCGAAGAGGACATCGAAACGAGGTTAACGAAAGCATGGACAGCTATCAATAGGCTATCGATTATATGGAAATCAGACCTAACCGATAAAATGAAACGCAGTTTCTTCCAGGCAGCGGTCACATCGATACTGCTATATGGATGCACTACATGGACGCTAACAAAACGGCTGGAGAAGAAACTAGATGGCAATTACACAAGAATGCTGCGTGCAATCCTGAACAAGTCCTGGCAGCAACACCCCACAAGACACCAACTATACGGCCACCTGCCCCCTATCACGAAAACTATTCAAGTTAGACGAACCAGACATGCAGGACACTGCTGGAGAAGCAGAGATGAACTCATAAGAGATGTACTCTTATGGATCCCCACACATGGCCGCGCAAAAGCAGGACGACCAGCTCGAACGTACATTCAGCAGCTATGTGAGGATACAGGTTGTTGTCCTGAAGACCTACCTAGGGCAATGAACGATAGGGAGGAGTGGCGAGAGAGGGTCAGGGATATCCGTGCTGCCAGCACGATATGATGATGATGATGTCATTAAACCAAATGATTAAAGGCATTCATACGTACAGAAATTAAATTATTATTTGAGTGTGAATGCAGTGCCCACACTATTATCATTAAATTAGAAGTTATTCTTTGCATTAAAACAGTTTAACAGTATTGCTGTGATTGGTTTGGTTTTATGGCATATCAACACTTGTAGGTTATTTAAAACCAAATCCCATCTATATATATGTTAAACATATATGATTTGTAAACATATTTTGTTGATTACATTCTTTATGAGCCAAAACTCATTTTTTTGCACATAGTTATATGGTTTAAAGTATTTTTATGTAACAGTAACAATTCCATTAAACAATCATTTGTTAAAGGATCAATTTTATTTATCCCACAATCAGGACTCTATCAAGTCCTACCACTCTGGGTCAGAGTGAACCTGGTAGCAATAGCAATAAAGGGGTACTCCATATTCCCCAAAGCTCCAGGAGTGAAGCCTCACCATCAGATAGTTTGACATCATATACAGGACACTCATTGGGGGAGTGTTACCCCTCCGTAGAGATGCAGTTGACATATTCTACAGCCGCTGCCAACTTGGCTGGCTGTTTTTGAGTATCATATAAACATTAAGTTTTTATTATAATTTTTTTAATATGGAATCTTTTGTATCACCCTAATAGTTAGAATATTGATCTGATGCCCTCGACCAAAGTTCCCCAGATTTATTTTGTTTTGGAACCCTCAGACCATTTTCCAAAAATCAAGAAACTCCTTCCTATATTTTCTTTCAGACAACCCCTGCCATCCTCATGAGATAAAACAAAAAAAAATTATTCATATCATATAACACCCCAATAAGAATGAAAACCAACAGTGCTTCCCAAGCTGTTGCTCAAATAATTATGCGCTAAAGCCCAACACATATAAAAGTTAAAATCAACCATATTTCCTTATTCTTTATTTTCCCAAATTGTCTGATTCACTGCCATCTTTTTTGTTTCTTTATGTGGTTTGACAGCTATGTTGAACATAAATTATTACTCACATCGCAGTCACCACTGATGAAACATATTACCCACTGCCCAACTGTGCTCACATCCACCTTTGAGTTTTTGTAAATTTCCAGTCATTCATCATCATCAAGGTATGCTGACAGCACTGATTCCTTGGAATCTCTTTTAGTGTCTGTCCCGTATCAGCCATCACTCTTGTTAAGTCCTCATTACAGAACCCAATGTTTATACCGAGCTTATGTATGTAAGATTATACTTGTTGGCTAACACTGATATACCCATATGTAGGATTTCATAGAGAATTGCTTATGATTTTATCCTTTTTTCTCCAGCTGTCTGGCTGGTCTTACTTGGATGGTTTGGGAGATGGGAGGTAAGTGGTCATGCAGCTACTGTTTTGTTGGGTGCTGCTTCCAGGATTTGTTCTAAACTACATCCAACATTCTTGTATCATCCTCATCTAGCTTTTTTTCAAAGTGTTTTGTTAGAGTCCAAGTGGTGCAACTATACAATAGTTCTAACACAGCTACAGTTTAGAAGAATTCCTGTTTTATTTTATCAAAGAAATCAGATTTCTATAGGATCAATAGCATGTATATTTTTCTTTTTTAAGTAGAGGAATTATATAGTGAATTGAATTACCATTGTTGTATACTTATATAATAAATATGCATATATACACACATACATGCAGAATACATATTGACGCAATAATAAAGACAAGCGACACAGTTCTTAGAAAAATATACCTCTCACTTTATTCGAAAGTGTGAGAGGGAGTTGGAGATCGAACAGAACAGCAATATATTGACCTTCCCAGCCCCTCCAGACATAACCATGTGTCATTCTCATTCTCCTGGACTGCTCAACCGGGGGCCTGGGAGCCCAGCCTCTCTGGGACTTGTTCTCATCCCAGCATCTTCTCACCAACTGGTCTCCAAACTAACTGACTTCCTGTCTTCACCGAGTTATATAATAGTTCAATCGCCTACTCAATATCTATGGAATGGCATGTTTGATCGTCATCAAGCGGAAATAACTGTCATGCAGTTCACAGGTCACTCTCTTCCAGTGCATCAGTCTATGACTGTACATTGGGATTTTAACTTGTCCCATATTGTCAGACAAGCCCGCCTATGCGATTTCTTCCCATAACTACCATCGGAATGTCACTTTCTTCTGATGCATCACTTTGGAATGGCTTGTTTGGCCGGGTCGAAGGTCAATATACAACACTATGACCAGAAAGTGCTCGCTGGATTTTCTGGTCATGGTAATTTAATACACTGTCAATAGGAGTTCATGAGGCATCAATTAATGAGGAGTGCAATGTTTTCTGCATGCAGGGATTCAATGATATACTTCTGCTTTCATGTCTGGTGTAATTTTGCTAGACTGACACTCATCTGCTATCTTTTGAAAAGATTGTTTTAAAAGTAGCAAAGTCCAGTCAGCAGGGGTTGAAGAATACACTGGCTGCATCTCTGCAGAGAGGTAAACCCCATCCCAATGAGTACCCTGGATATGACACTAAACAATCTGATGATGAGGCTGGCTCCAGTAATGCTGGAGCTTTGGGGAATGTGGAATACCTCTTCATTGCCATCGAACCCAACTCCACTCTGGCCCGGAGTGGTAGCACGTGATAGGGTCCTATCTATCGATCAAATAGAAGTGTTTGACATTTAAGCTGAGTGCAAACAAATGACAAATGCTAAATTGAATGGTTAGAAATAGAATAATTTGATTATTTAATTGTGTGTGAACAAATGACTGATCTTTTAATTGAATTGTTCATTATCCAGAGCAATACTTGGGATCATTTAACTTTGTTGACTAATATTTACAAATCATATATATCTAATATATGTATAAAGAGAATGTGGCATTAAATAATCTACAGGGGTTGATATGCCATAAAACCCAACCAAACCAAACCAAACCAAACCTAATTCATGGCTTTTGGGTATTTGTCTGAAAGTGAATGTAATTGTGCAACTGGAGTTTGAACTCACTAACTATGATATCATAATCCATCACATTAGCCACTACATTATAGGGATTCTCCCTAATAAAATTTAAATGCATAATTATCTTAAACTTTGTTAGTTATATATAGCAGTACTTGAAAACATTTAACTTTGACTTATGCTAAACTGAATTGTTAGAAATAGAACTGTTTTATCGTTTAACAATATGCACACAAATGACTGATGTTTAATTGAACTGTTAGTGATACATAGCAATACTTGGAACCATTTAACTTTGTTGACTTATGCTAAATTGAATTGTTATTAATAGAACTGTTTGATCATTTAACTATTTATCAACAAAATGTGTTAACAAATCATATATTTAATATATATGTGAAAACAAGATTTAGCATTAAATACCCAACTGGGGTTGATATGCCATAATACTAAAGCAGAAGTAGCAAGGCAACATAAAATACTTTCAGAACTGATGAGCATACAGGCTGTTGATCATTTAAATAAAAAATAATTCTGTTATAAATTTGTAATTGTTCTGAAAGAATTAAGAAAATCTGATTAATATGCAGAGATTTTATCTTCAGGTTGAATTTTTTTGTCCATTTCTTTCCGTTGTAGAGATAAACATGATTTATTCAATTTGGGGGCAAAAACAGATATGACTATTATTTTTTTTCTAAGATATTTTTATAGACTTTTTATCAAAAGACACCTTACCTCGTGAGTGGGACTTAAATACACTGACTGTATTTTAGTATATGTACCGCCGAAGTTGGTACTAAATACACTGACTGTATCCCCTGTTTAAGAGAAAGACTCGAAAGACTCCACCCTTCCAAAAAAAAGGGGTTTCCTGGGTATGACCCTGTTGTATACCCTACTGGTGAACAGTAATATGTATGTCCCATTCCTCATAAATACGTTGGGCACTATTGTGAGGGTGGGTAATTTTTGCTGACTAAGTAGTCATCACAAGCAGTGGTTTACCTTCTTCACGCCACTAACAAGTATTGTGTTTTGTTAATATTATAAAGATTTCCATTTCATTTCAAACCTCTGTTTTGATTATTTCTCATTCAGTAACCTTTTGTTAGGTTATAACAGATGCTAAACTGTATCTGATGGTGAGGCTCAAGTTCTGGAAATATGAGGAGTATGAAGTACCTCTTTATTGTCATTACTAATAATTTAAATGCTGATCTGATGGTCAAAACTAAAATCGGAAACTGTTGGAGTCCATTTATGTATTTACAAACCCACCCACTAACCACCACGAACAAGATATGACACAAGATAAATTTTTAAACAGAGTACAGTTGGTTTCAATTCAGAATTTTATTCCTTCTCTTACATTGGTTACCTAACTAAAGCTAAAGAACCCAATCTGACCTTTGCCCAGTCGACTGGGGTGGTAGAATACACTGACTGCACCTCTGCAGGCGGGTAAGACCCCCACAATATGTGTCCTGGATATGACACTAAACAATTTAATGGTAAGGTTCCAGTGATCCCGGGGCTTTGGGGAATGCAGAGCACCCCTTCATTGCCATTGCTCCCAGGTCCACTTTGGCCCGGAATGGTAGCACCTGATAGGTCTCTATCTATGGGTTAAATAGAACTAAACTGCATACTTATGCTAAACTGAATTGTTTGTATTAGAACTGTTTGATTAAACTGAATAGTTTGAAATAGAAATGTTTTTGACAATTAAACTGTATAATTATGCTGAAATGAATTGTTTGAAATGGAACTGTTTTTGACATTGAAACTGTACTCACACTAAACTGAATTGTTTGATATAGAACTGTTTTGACATTTAACTGGGTCCTATCTACGGGTCAAATAGAACTAAACTGCATACATATGCTAAACTGAATTGTTTGAAATAGAACGTCTTTGATATTTAAACTGTGTACTTATGCTAAACTGAACTGCTTGAAATAGAACTGTTTTGACATGTAAACTATATACTTATGCGAAACTGAATTATTTGCTGAGTGTTAAGCATGGCCGTATCAAGTACCATTTTTCGAGTCTTTGGTATGTCACGACCTGGGATTGAACCCAGGTCTACCGGACCATTGGCGAACACTCAACCCAGTAGGCCAATGAGCCGGTATCAAAATAGGACTGTTTTGATATTTAAACTGTGTACTTATGCTAAACTGAATTGTTTGAAATGGAACTGTTTTTGACATTGAAACTGTACTTACATTAAACTGAATTATTTGAAATTATTTTGACATTTAACTGTGTAAACAAAATCTACACTGATACTAAGTGAATTGTTTGAATTAGAACTGTCAAACTAAACTGAATAGCTTGAAATAGAAATGTTTTTGTCAATTAAACTGTACTCATGCTTAACTGAATTGTTTGAAATAGAACTGACTATTTGTATAAATTGATTTGGCATTAAATAACCTACAAAGGTTGATATGCCATAAAACCCAAACAACCAACCAACTAACCAACTATTTACACAGATCTTAGAGTGGAATGGATGGATCAATACTTTTCTCAAGGGTATTACTGCAAAGAGAAATGCAAACAGCTTTATCTGTTTAAATTTTTAGATGAGGTTTGTTCAGACTGTTATCTTCATCTTTATTGTGGTAAATTAAAACAACATTTCAGCTACTGTATCCTCTGGCTTTCCTCAGGTGATCCTTGTTTAGAATATGCTAACTATAAACCTTATAGAGGATCAAGATCCTTCCACAAAAATGGATTTCCTATGTACATGTTTACAAATCCTTCCGCCCAGGCAGGATGTGACACAGGGTCAATTTTTAAGCTGAGTTTAACAGGTTCGGATTCAGTTTTCCTTCTCCTAGTCTGGTTGCCTAACCAAGGCTGAAGAACTCAGTCTGCCTAACTATTTCCTCATAGCTGGAGAGAGAATAAGAGGATTCATACCTTTCCCAAGGGTATTATTGCTACATGAAATGCACTCAACTTCATCCAGGATTTGAACTCGTGTCGCCATGTCCGTTTCCTATGACAATAACCATTACACCATGGGCACCTCCTAGGTATGACAACTGATGGTGAGGCTTCAGTTTTGGAGATCTGGGGAGTGTAGACTGCCCCTTCATTACCATTACTCCCAGCTCCACTCTGACCTAGTGGAGTAATACCTGTTAGTCTCAGCTATGTATTCAATAGATCTGTTTAAAAATTATTCTTATGGCCATGTGCAAAAAATCTCTTAAACAATTACACAAAAAATGTAGATATGAATATACATTGAAGAGGATCCAAAAATCTCTAGGCACAAAATAACCCTCGGCTGGTTGACATGCCATTAAAATCAATCAGTCAATCTAAAAGCAACTCTGTTTTAAATTTGTAACTGTTGTGTAAAAGTTATTGAATGCTGATTAATTCGAGATTTTTATCTTGAGGTTGAAATTTTTTTTACTTCTTTCCCTTGCAGAATAAACATGATTTCATTCAATTTTGAAAAAGAAAATATAATTTGAAATAGTGACAACTGTTTTTATAAGATATCTTTTAATTAAATTTCAATAAATAATACTTTATGGAACTCTAAATCATTTAGTGAAACCTTGGAATTGCTTTCGGCTATAAACTGAAGTGGTTGTTGTTTATATAGTTTAATACTAAAAACGGAATGTAGTACAATTAGTATTAGTAGTATTCCTTTAAGTTTTGAAATAAGGTATTTTCATTATTCCACACATTTTTGCCTTGGCAAAAATGTGTGGTATGAAGAAAATACATCATTTCAAAATCTTAAAGTTTTTGCACATTCTCCAAACTTTTCACTCTTTGCAGAACTCTTTATTTGTTCAGCATATCAAGAATTTAAAAATATAAAATTACTTGAGGAATTCATTAAATAACAAAAAGTATAATTCTTTTATGATTAAAAACTCTGTTTAGTTGAAAAGTAGCATGATCAATGATGTTATGATTTTAAAAAAAAGTTTGTGAAAAGAAGAAAAAAAGATGCTAAAATGACATTATACTGCATCCTGTGGTGAGGCTACTGTTCCAGAACTATGAAGAGTGCGGTCACTCTTTTTGTTGCCAATACTCTCTGGTTCATTCTGACTCTGATTAGAAGAACTTATTAGGGTCCCATCTACGGATCTGTTTGAAAATTATTAGTAGATAATATATTGGATCATATAACTGTACAAATTATATTAGAAATAGTTACCATATTTGACTGCACATAAGGTGCACTTTTTTTTTTTACTAAAATTCTTTTACTTTAAAATTCCCATGTGTTTTACATGTCATATGTAGGTATAAAATTTGCAACAGTTGGCCAAAATTAGCTACCTGGCAACTTTTACAAGCTCAGACTTTAGAGTAACTTTCATATACCTGTTGTCATTATTTAAAAGGCTATTATGCAAATTAAAAGTGTTATCATTAACAATATTATATTAATTTCCTCACGTTTGATATTAAGACTTTGTTTTGTTTTTTTTCTTGATTTACCTTAATGAAATTGGGGTGCGTCTTATATGTCATCATCTATGGTACTTGAAGCTATAATCATTTACAAATAATAATTAGTTGAAAACACATAATTACTTGAAATACATGAAGCTATATAATTAGATACAAATTATTTGTATTAGATAAGAATACTTGAAATTATATATCTGCATGCAAATTGTTTGTATTAAGAATAGTTACTTGTAAAAAGGCAGTCCAGTCAGCTGGGGTTGTAGAATACACTGTCTGCATCTCTGCAGAGGAGTAAGACCCCTACTCCAACAAGTGTTCTCGATATGACACTAAACAATCTAATGGCAAGGCTCCAGTAATTCTGGAACTTTGGGGAATGCAGAGTACTCCATCATTGTCATTGCTCCCAGGTCCACTCTGACGCAGAGTGGTAGCACCTGATAGGGTCCTATCTATGTGTCAAATAGAAGTGTTTGGCATTTAAACTGAGTGCAAAAAAATGACTTATGCTAAATTGAATTGTTAGAAATAAAAATTTTTGATCATTTAAATGAGTGTATCTACAAAATGCATTTACAAATCATATGTTTATGTAAAAACAGGATTTGGCATTAAATAACCAAAATTGGTTGATATGCCATCAAGCCAAACCAAACCAGTTAGAAAAAAAACTAAGTTTGGTCTTAAATAGCCAAACAAGAGTTGAAATGCTATAAATCAACCAACTAATAATTAAAATGCTGAGGAGGTGCTCGTGGTGTAATGGTTATCGTCATAGGAAATGGACATGGCGACACAAGTTCAAACCTGGACGAGACTGATTGCATTTCACATAGCACTAATACCCTTGGGAAAGGTATGAATCTGATTATTCTCCCTCCAGCTATGGGTAAATAGTAGGGCAGACTGAGTTCTTCAGCCTTGGTGAGGCAACTAGTCGAGGAGAAGGAAAAACTCTGAATTCAAACCTGTTAAATTCCGCTTAAAAATTGACCTTGTGTCATATCCTGCCCAAGCAGAGGGGTTGGTAAATAAGAATAATTAAAATGCTGATCTGATGGCCAAAACTAAAATCTGAAGCTCTACTACAAACAAGCTGTTACACAAGGTCAGTTTTTAAGCAGTGAATAATTAGGCCTAGTGGATTCTTTAGCCTTGGTTAGGCAAGCTGTTTAAGAGAAGGAAGACTCTTGATTCAAACATTCAAAGTTTTCCATCTCTTAAACTGCTTACCGAACCAAGGCTAAAGAACCCAGTCTGCTTAACTATTTACTCATAGCTGGGAGGAAGAAGAGATGGATTCATGCCTTTCCAAAAGGTATTAGGGCAAAATGAAAAGCAAACAGCCTCATCCAGGGTTGAACCTCTGTGTTTGGTCACGTCCCCGTGATGCAAAGACAGAGGGCTACATCCAGCTGAGGGGTATTAAATGTGCATTGATGAGCCTGTAAGATTTAGGAACAGTCCTAGTGTTCATGAGCAAAGGTTGACAGCACACTGGTGATCATAAGAATAAAGCTGGTTTGAATTCAGAGTTTTCCTTTTCCTAGACTAGTTGCCTAACCAAGACTAAAGAAACCTGTTTGCCTTACTATTTACTCATAGCTAGGAAGGAGAAGAGATGGATTTATGCCTTTTCAAAAGGTATTTTGGCAAAGTGAAATGCCAACAGCCTTATCCAGGATTTAGATTAAATCAGGCTGAAGGCAGCTAAAATTGGATTATGTCTATCTAGCTCTCACTGGCAAAGCTAATGTTGCTACATGACATAACAAGTTCCTGTTGTGTGTGGTGCTTTGCTTGAAGCTACAACTTTGTTTCAAATTTCTTTAAATTAAGTTGAAGGATGAAAAATATATTAAGCAAAGTGTTATGATAGAAAATAATGGAAAAAAAAAAGAAAGATATAAAGTACTTGTGGAAAATATTTGGAATATGCGTAGCAATTTTCTTGAGTGGAAGTTAACTTTCCCTAATGGCCAATTTAAATTATTTTATCCCAGCCCCCTTTTTATTAAATTAGTCATTGAGTAACATGCTTTCTTTGTTTGGTTTCCAGAAAGTTTTTTTTTTTTTTTTATATCTTTTTATTCTTTTTACTTTTAACAGATGAGAAAAAAATCACAGTATTTTTTAATCATTATAAAAACCTTATTAAGTTTTTGTGAATTGCTCTACCAAGAAAATCACAACATTCATAATTTAACATCTGTTTGCATATTCATGACCATGTTTCTCTTGACTACAATGTGTATCAGGTGGTGAGGTATCTTATAAAATGATCAGTAACAAACTGGTCTCTCTGTGAGATTCAAATTCATGTCCTCTTTTTTCCATTAGGGTAGACTTATTGTCTGTACCAGCTGCTTTACCAACTTTTTATTAAATGAGTCACTGAGTAGGGCACTTTCTTTGTTTGGTTTCCAGATTGTTTTAAAAGATTTTTTCTTTTTTACCCAAATCAGACAAAAGTTTTGCAATATTTTGGTAACATTAATCACAATTTGCCCGAATCAGATGTTTTTGTAAAGATTGTGAAAGTGACTAACCGGACTGTAAGATACTGAGTTCACTTGATACTCTCTGAGACAATTTACCAGATTTACTTTTAAAACTTCAGATTTGGAATCTGTGATTTTAGGTCTATCTGCCTATTCTTTATAGTTGACATTCTTGCAACCTGAGTGAAAATTCTTGAACAATCTGGAAATGATGACACACATGGATATTTTTTCTATTTTGGGATTTGGTGACATACATAGGTTTGGGACTATTACAAGCCCCTCCTTCATACTTATTACTTCCAGGTCCACTCAAACATGGAGTGACAGTACCTGTTGGGGTCCCATGTATAAGTCAAATAGATCAGTTTGAAAAGAATTAGTATTGGATAAGAATGATTGAAACCATGTAACTGTGTGCAAACAAATGGTTATTATCAAATAGGAAGAGTTACTTGAAACAATGTATTAGTTATTAGTATTTGATGGAAATACTTGAAACTGTATGCAAATAATTTGTATTAATTGAAGTTGTTATTGTTTACAAAGGGTACCATATATAACTGATTACAAAAACAAAGACTGAATTCAGCATTAAATAACCCATCAAGCATTGACATGCCTTAAAATCAACCAACCAATGTCAGACATAATATTTTCCATCTGTTTTTATTGTAAAGTGTTCAAAAACAGCTGATTTTTTTAGTACTTTATTGTGGGGTGGGGTGGGGGTTATTTCAAATATTTTCATTAGGTGCACTTTCACTAATATATATTAATTATCATGTTATGCTATGCAATGAACTTGAATTAAAATATCATCTGTAAATATAACCTGAAAGACAAGTTAAACAAATCATTACCTGTGATAAGAGAAAAATTTGACATTTATATTACAATTTAAATTTATTTGGAGTCTGAGTCTGTACATTTTTATCAGCTCAAATTCCAGTAAACCAAGAACTGCTTCTGATTCTTACTTTATAGCTCCATCTCTACAATCATGGTAGAAATAATGACCCCAAGTGGATTGCAATAAAAAGCAACGAAAATTAAAAAGATTTAAGTAAATACTTGTCAAAATTAATGATGATGATTATGATAATAATGATAACGAGTGTTATTAGAATGTAACCGACTCATACAGGTACTTGCAGGATGTGACACAAGGCCAATTTTTAAGTAGCATATTCCTGATTTGATTTCAGTTTTCCTTTTCTTAGACTGGTTGCCATTCCAAGGCTAAAGAACTCAATCTGCTCTACTATTTATTCATAACTAAAGGGAGAACAGTTGGATTCATACCTTTCCTAATTTTATTTGCACAAAGTCCAATGCAAACAACTCTGTCTAGGATTTGAACTCAGATCAGCTATTCCATTTCCTGTGACAAAAGCCATTATGCTAAATGCACCTCAGTATGAGTAAAACACAAATCATAAGATCAGAAACTGAAACAGCAATAGCTGATAAGTAATTGATTGATTTTAATGGCATATCAACCCATCTGGAGTTATCTTATGCCTTCAGGTTTGGGAATCACATTCATTGTGCATTTTAGCTTTACTTTTTTTTTTATCAAGTTTCTTGAGTTTTTTGTATTGATATATGATATCAAATATTTCTATATTACACAAATAATTTGCAAACACATCTATCTAACCCATAGATAGGACCCTAACAGGTACTACCCCTCCAGATCAGAGTGAACCTGGGAGTAATAGCAATGAAGAGGCACTATACACTCTCCAGAACTGTAGTTTCACCATCAGATAGTTTAGTGTCATACCCTTTTTTGGGCGGGTCTTACCCCTCAGCAGGGGATACAGTCAGTATATTACTAATAGTACCAGGATTTGTAGTAGTATTAATACTAGCATCAGGATTTATAGTAGTAATAATAGCACCAATATATGTAACAGTAGTTATAGTACCTGGATTAGTAGTAGCAATATAGTCCTTAATGATAACTGATGAGGACAGCAGTAAGGAATAATAAAATGGTCCCAAAGGTTTTATGTGACTTCATCTCTTTTAATATCATATAAATCTGACACATAAAATAGAAAGAAGTATCAAATAATGTTGAAAAGAAAAAGAGAAATAATAGACTAAATGAGTTGGAAATAATAGCTATAAAAAAAATAATGATCCTATTTCTGTCTATTTGTGCTTTAGTTATCATTACAGATTATCATATTGGAGGTATGGATAATCTAATGGTAATCATCAAATCCTAGATACCTTTTGCTTACAGAGCTTAAAATATGTTGATTCTATCCCCTTGCAAAGGAGTAAAAACCCTACCCCACAAAAAGTGTGTCCTGGGTATGACACTAAACTGTATCTGATGGTGAAGATACAGTTATAGGAAGTGTCTCATTGAGTGCCCCATTCATTTGGCCTTGTGCCACATCTGAGCAAAACACTTAGTAAATTACTACAGTTCTAGGGAATGTAGTCACCTATTCATTGCTAGGCCCATTTTAACCCAGTGTTGTCCCCCCTTTTACTCCCAAGCCTATTCTGACCAAGTGTAACCCCCCCCTTTACTCTCAGGCCATTTCTGACCCAGTGTAATTCCCACTTTTACTCTCAGGCCCATTTTGACCCAGTGTAATCCCTCCTTTTACTCTCAGGCTATTATTAATAAAGCAATTTTCAGTCCAACTGTGATACAATTTCTGAGTAATTTTTAATTAAATATAAATTGATAAAAAAAAAAAATGGCTAAGGGAGATAACTCCAGATCTATTAACTGCTATTTACAAAGTTGTTTTCCCTGACCTGTCTGCGCTTTCCCTTAAATATGACTTACCAATCACAAGATTTAATGGTTGGTTGGTTGGTTGGTTGGTTTTATGGCATGTCTATCCTTGTTGGCTTATTCAATTCCCTAATCAGTTTCTTCTTTGCAAGCAATTATATGGTTTAAATATTCTTCTTTATTAATGATAACATTTATAAAAAATTGTGACTTTAAGTAACTATTCTTAATACAAATAATTTGCTGTTATATGATTTCAAGTAACTTCCTATTTAATAATAATAATAATAATAAATTGCTTGCAATTATATATCTTCAGTTAACTATTTTTATTTAATGCTAATAATTCACAAACCTTTATTTGGATTAATTTGTAATTATTCCTAACTAATACAAATAATTCATAGTTGTTTTCTAGTATTCCTATCTAATACTAATAATTTTCAAGCACTGGCGGCGCGACATGATGATGATGAAATATAATTTGCAGTCATTTTAAATGGCTGACCACTTCATACTTTGATAGTATATCAATTTTTTAAGAGCCAATGTATTAATATAGTTCAAAACATAATCTTAAATAGGTCTATTTAATCTATGGATTAAATAGGTCAATTTCATCCATAGATTGGACCCTAATAAACATGAGTATAGGACTATTTTCCAATAGGTATCTTGGTAAATTTGTATAAAACGAAGGGTTAAGTATATCAGTTCAGATCAGTCGACCTGGGGGTAATAGTGATGAAGGGGTGACTCCTCACTCTCCAAAGCTCCAAAAGTAAAACTTTACCACCAGATGTGATATCTTGGACACAAGATTCAATAATAATCAGTAATAATAATTATAATAAAAAATATTGATAATTAACATCTGCAAATAATTATATTATAAATTCTAGAGATAAGAAGGGACTTTATGTTGAGTGGAGGCTGCTGAAGACAATGTTTGAATGAGCAGAAATAGATATTCTGAAAGAAAAAAAAATGAGATATGTTGATTATGATTTTAAAAAAGAAGATAATGAAATGAAAAGTGATTAAGAATAAGAAAGATTTACAAAAACAACAAAAAAGGATAGAAAAAAGATGAAAGGTGTGCATTTATGACTAAGATTGTGATTTCTCTATAGTGTTATAGGTAAGTTTAGGTAAAAACTAGTGTTTCAAATGTTAATTTTCAAGATGAATTCTGCCAGTTTTGCTTTCCATAGTAATGAAGTTGTCAAGTAGTTCAAAGAATGGTAGCAAAAATAAGAGGTGTGTTCAAAAAGTATTAAGAAATGAAAACAACTAAAAACATTAATATTCTTTAAAATATGAGTGTGTTCAAAAAGTTTTGAGGTTGAAACTGTATTTACCAAGACAAAAATTAACAATGAGTGAAACATTACTTTTCTTCAAAATACAAGGTGTTCAAAAGTATTGAAACTGAAGTTGTATTTACCTAGACAGAAATGAACAAGTGAAACATTAATTTTTTTTTTTAAATACAAGATGTCTTCAAAAAGTATAGAGGAATGAAAAATGACTAAAAACATTAATATTCTTTAAAATATAAAGTGTGTTCAAAAGGTTTTGAGGTTGAAGCTGTATTTACCAAGACAAAAATTAACAATGAGTGAAACATTAATTTTCTTCAAGATAGTCGCATTAGCATTCAACTCACTTACTCCTGTGAATTTTCCTTTGGTTTGTTAGAATACAAATCAACCCATGCACTTCAGAGAATAAAAATTTTATCCCATGTTGTGTTTGCTGTTTCTCACTAGGTCAAGTCAGAATGCATGAGTCCATGACACTTACGAAAGGAAGAACAAAGTGAAAACAAAACATTGAATAAAAATGTTGTTTAAAGAAAGGAAAAAGTTTGTGCGACACTTTCCAATGAAATCCCATAACTAAAAACTTCTCAACCTATCTGAATGTCTCTCAGTCTGTTCTTGTTCTCCATTCTCCGGTCCCCCTTCCATCTCTTCTATATCTGTTCTCTCAGCCTATTTCTGTTATATCTGTCATCTGGGTCCTATGGTCATATACTCTCTGCATCTGTCTATCTCTTGTAGCAGACTGGCTCGACTTGTATATATCCAAGTATGAACATTCCCATTTCTCAACTCCTGGCCTCCCACAAGCTGGACATAAACACACTGGCAGACAACCAGTTTCCAGGAGACCCAAAAAGGTGTGATAATAAAAAAATCTAAGTTGTTGATTAACTTTTATTTGACATCTGCATTTTATACTATATATACTCCATATATAGATACACATATACGCATACTAATGGTTAACTCACAACCATATATTTGTATACACCTGTACATACATACATACATACATATAAAGTAAAGTGGGTGACTAGTCAAGGGTGACCCGAAGTCTCCCTTTCGATAGCTACTACACCAAGGTATGACTTGACCTGAGATTGAACGCAGGCCTCCCGGGCCATTGGCGAACACTCTAACCATTATGCCAATGTACTCACATAGAACTAAGTCCATATGTGATGTCACAGGTTGAAACACTTCTAAAATGCAACACTATTATGTTTCTTTTAGTGTCCACCTGTTGCATATTGACCTCTGACCCGGCCGAGCTGTCGGGTGAGAAGTGCGCCTGTGTAGGTAGCAGGTGCATCTGGTCGAGGAGATCGGGGAGTGGCCTTGACTGTCAATGGGTTGAATTGAGTGGGTGTAAAACAGTGATATAACCCAGGTGAGACAGGAAGTCAGGCAGTTGGAGTTCAGAGCTTGAAGTCAGTGTTCCAGATCGAGCTGTGAGAACCAGCTCTCAGCAGAGAGGCTGGGCTCCCAGGCCCTCGGTTGAACAGCCCAAGAGAACGAGAAAGACGCACCGCCATGGCCGGAGGAGCCGGTGGGGGGTCAATATGTTGCAGTCTTTGTTCAGTCTCCAACTCACCTCTCACACATAACCTTTCGTAACCCTTTCCAACCATTACGAATAAAGTGAGAGGTATATTTTTCTAAAGAGCTGTATCCGCTCGTCGTTATTGCGTCGTTATGTTTCTGCATGTATATGCGTATGTATAGTTGTTCATGGCTATACAATACACCATGTCATCATATTTTACCTTTTAAGATGAATTTTCAGTTTAGAAAATAAGAAAAAGTTGCCCAATGACAGGTCTGGTGAGTATGCAGAGTATTGCACTTGCACAATCCTGTATTTTGTCAAATTTTTTCAAAATTTGTGTCTGACACTGCCTTCTCCCCATCTAGACTTTGTTATACTGAAGCAGGCAGAATAATCTGGATTCAGAATTGCCAACATGCAGCCTTAGTAGCAATGAGATATATCTTTGAGCAGCTGCATCAGTTCCATTTCAATCTTGGCATGGAATAGTGAACATTATATATTTGTGACATCCAGTGGCTGGCTTACTTAAGAGATATAGATCTGTTAAGATAACATCCTCTGCAGATAACTCAATGCTCAAGTCTTTAAATGTAGTCCACAGATCTATCCCCTTGTGATTACTTTCTCAGGGGATAACTCAATGCTCAAGTTTTTAAATGTAGTCCACAGATCTATCCCCTTGAGATTACTTTCTCAGGGGATAACTCAATGCTCAAGTTCTTAAATGTAGTCCATAGATCTATCCCCTTGAGATTACTTTCTCAGGGGATAACTCAATGCTTAAGTTTTTAAATGTAGTCCACAGATCTATCCCCTTGTGATTACTTTCTCAGGGGATAACTCAATGCTCAAGTTTTTAAATGTAGTCCACAGATCTATCCCCTTGTGATTACTTTCTCAGGGGATAACTCAATGCTCAAGTTTTTAAATGTAGTCCACAGATCTATCCCCTTGTGATTACTTTATTCAATAGGACTATGTCGGAAAAAAACTTTTTGAGAAACAACTACGCAAAAAATGTAAATATGAACAATTCCCTAACCTCTAGGCATAAAATAATTCTAGACTGGTTGATATGCTGTTAAAAATCAGTTAACTAATCCTAGAAGCAATGATGAGACAAGCACAGCTGAACTTCAGAATGAGGTTTCAGGAATGTATTGTTGGTGAGGGCAAGCATTTAAACAATGTAATCTTTAAAACAAATTTGATGACTTATAATGAAATAAAATGGCAAATTTTGCTCTTTTTTATAGTAAAATTAAAATTTGAAAAGGATCTATGTTGGCTTATTTATTCAAACTCCAAACCCAAGAGATCATTTTGAAGACAAGCATTTGGATGAAAGAATCTTTAAAACAAAGTGATGACAATACTGAGACAAAATGGTAAATATTATTTGATTTATTAGATTAAAATTTAAATAGGATCTATGTTACTTTATTTATTGACATTCCAAACCCGAAAGATCATTTTGAGGGCAAACATTTGGATGATAGAATCTTTAAAACAAAATGATGATAATGACAAAACAAAATGGTAAATATTGTTTGATTTATATTAAAATTGAAATTTGAATAGGATCTATGTTGCCTTATTTATTGACATTTAAAACAGAAGATATCATTCTGCCAGGCATTGTATAAGTAGTTCAGCTGTGCACACATCTTTTATCTTAGTTCTAAAATAAAGAAAAATTTTAATTCTTTGTCGCAATACTTTTTGTAGTTGCTGAAGGACAAATAATCAAATATCATGCATTTAATATTAGATTAATGCCTTCTTTCTCCCACAGCAACCTTTAACTTGGCCTTGTGCCTTGCAAAACACAGCAGAATAAATATTAAGAAAAAAAATGAAGGAAAATGGGAAATAGAAAGCAAACAATAAAATATAAGAATGAATGAAGCAAAGAATAAAAAGAAAGGAAGGGCATGAATGAAATTGAATAAGAAAAAAATAGAATAAAAGAGCAATGAAAAAAAACTAATTAGATACTACCTCTGTCTCTTGCTTTAGCTGGGCCATCTGGCATTCGTGCTGGATGGAGTATTGAAATCAATGGCAGATTCAAGGCCAAAAGGCCCCCACTTCAGCTGAGCCACCTTTGAGTGGGCGAGCTGCAACATTGGCACCTTTGTCCCCTATGTATAGCACTAGACCTTGCTGTCTAGTTTAAGCTATAACCCAGCATCTGTGCCCGGACCAAAATTTGGGTTCGTGATACAACTTGGCTCATTAGACCTTCATTGCACTTAGTGAGTCAATGAGCAGCATAGACTAGCCGGGTTCAAGTCTCAGCTCATTCCCGACCTTCCCCTCCTCTAAATCCCCACTATAATCGGCCTTTGGGTCATTGACCTTGTGTCAAGTCCTGTCTAGTGGGAGGCAGCGACAAATATCATACTACCTCTGTCTCATAATAGTTGGTCCATTTAGTATATGAAATTTATCAGAAAATGCAACAACAGAGGTAGAGGTTCATGGACAACTCTGTCTCATAATAGTTGTTAAGTTTTCATGTAAATTTCATATACTAAATGGACCAACTATTATGGGACAGACATTGATGTTCCTGGCTCTGTCCCATAATAGTTACTATATTTCATCATCATCAACAGCATGGAGTACTCTAACTCTATCTTATCATCCATCCCTATCATCCATCATTCACAGCGGTTCCTCCATACTACATCCAGTTTCCATACTGAACTGTTTTTACACTGGTGTGTCAATGTATAAGAGTCCATTTGAGAATTTCACTTAAAAATTTATCCTTGCTTCTCCAACAATGCCCTGCATGTCTTGATTATCTTACTTAGATGGCTTATGTGATGGGAGGTAAGTGGACACACAGCTGTTGTTTTACTACATTAAGTATAGAAAATTTATATGAAATTGTAACCACTTCTAATACATCTGTGCCCAGTTGGCTGGGACTGTAGAATGCACCAAATGCATCTTTGCAGAATAGTAAGACTCTTTCCCCCCAACAAGTGTACTGGATATGATACTAAACAATCTAATGGTGAGGCTCCAGTCTTAGAGTTTGGGGGGAATGTGGACTCCCGTTTCATTGCCATTGCTCCCTGGTCCACTCTGACCCAGGGTGGTAGCACCTGATAGGGTCCTATGTATGGGTCAAATAGAACTGTTTGACATTTAAATTGGGTGCAAACAAATGACTTAGGCTAATTTGAATTGTTAGAAATAAAACTGTTTGACATTTAAACAAATGACTGATGTTTAAATGAATTGTTGGTGATACATAGCAATTGTTGGAACCGTTTAATTGTGTACAAATGGATAATGTTGAACAGAATAGTTAGTGTTAAATAGTAATACTTGTAACCACTTCACTGTCCACGCCGAACTATTTTTGTTTCAGGAACAAGTTTTCTACACATGAATTTTTTAACCTATTTTTCAAGAATTTTCCACTTGATGTGCTCTTTGTTGGTTGGTCTAAAAATATAGGACGGCAAATCCTCTGATTGTAACTCATTTAAAGGTGAAATTACCTTCAAACTATTCACTTACAAATCATATATGTATATCTATTCAAATATGTGCAAATAAAAAACAGATGTTAAATTGTTATTGTTACACAACAATACTTGAAACTTTTTAACTGTGAGCAAATAAATAATAAATAGAAATATTCATGTTAGAAGCACTTGAAACCATTTAACTAAGTACAAAAAAGAGCTCAGGCTCATTTAAAAATGTACCTACAATATGTATTTACAAATCATATATTTATATATGTAAAACAGGATTAGGTATTAAATGACCAACAATGGTTGATATGCCATAAAACCCTACCAAACCAACCATCTCACTCTGGAATAATGATTTAGTTTAGTCTGAATATACAATGTTGCTCATAAAAGAAAATACTCTCCTAACATTGTTTTTATAAAAAGTCAATTTTCTTCTAAACCAAATATACTAGGATTTTATCATTTCTACTTGAACATTATGCAATCAAAACAGATATTATTAGGCAATATTTTTTACCAAACTCTACAACAGTAAAACAGTAACCAAAAATAGGAACCTGTAGCAGTCCAAAAATTAGTATGGTTACAAAGGTGTTGCAATTTTCATTGAATAATATTCCACAGGAAATAATAAATTCTTGGTATCTTAGATTGAGAAATAAAATAAAATAAAATTAGTTAGGAGTGAACTTATCTATGTTATAGTTCCTACTGGAGGCCTTACACTTGTAGTCTTGTACTGTAAATAAAAGAATAAGATAAGGAAAGAAAGAGGAATGAAGAAGAGTAAAATGAAATAAGTAGATAAAGAAAGATAGCACATAAACACCCACACCCTATTTACATGACATCTTATCTAGTGGGTCCTACCCCTATTACCGAATATCTGTAATACCTCCTCAGTATTGTCCCTCTACTGGCTAACAACTGAGCCACTTTGAAATGGTAGAAAAGTTGGAAAAGGAGCAGATGATGGCAGAGTCAAGTAGGGTAGAGTGTTTTGGTTGGCACAGTGAGAAAAATAGAAAGAAAAAGAGGCTGAAAAGAAATAATTAAAATGAAAG
This sequence comes from Sepioteuthis lessoniana, assembly GCA_963585895.1. Taxonomy (NCBI): domain Eukaryota; kingdom Metazoa; phylum Mollusca; class Cephalopoda; order Myopsida; family Loliginidae; genus Sepioteuthis; species Sepioteuthis lessoniana. The sequence continues at coordinate 64,377,672 of OY757934.1, forward strand.
AAATTGAAGTGAAGAAATATAACAATAAGAAAGGGGAAAAAAGGGTAAAGGCAGAATAGTGAAATATGGGAAGGAATAAAGATGGATTGAAATTGAATGAAAGAAAATAACTGAAAAGTGAAGAAAAAGAAGAAAGAATCCTAAAAGAAAGGATCTAGTAATCTTTCCTTTTTTTTTTTAAATTAATACTTTTTCTTTTTTTATCTGCTGAATCCACTTTGGAAATTCAAGCTTAGTTTTCTTGCTATCTCTGCTGTGTGAAAGACTCTTTTTGGTTAGTTGAAGAGACTATAACTGCTACTGCCTCTAACATTAAGACTAAATTGGTGCCACTATTGCGACTACTACAACAGGCCTTCTTTCTTTCATCACTACTACCTTCCTCCCTATCTTTCCCATCTTGATCTATATGTATCCTAAAGACTACTTAAAGACTTCTTGGTACTGGTAGTTGGAGGTGGCAGGGCAGAAGGATTGGTTGTGTTTGGTTTTTGGGGGATTTTAGCCTGGCAATTGGAAAGTGCTGGTGGAGGATATAGAGGGGTAGTGCAAATCAAGAAAGAAAGAAAAAAAAAAGAGGGGGAAAATACCACAAACAATAGAAAAACAAACAAACAAAAAAGTGTGAAAAAAGAAAGAAAAAAGACAAAAAACTCATGTGCTAAATGTTTTACCTATGCAGGAAACGCACCTACATGTAGTATACATGGAGATCTGCGTAAAGTAGAAAACTGAAGAACTACTTTCAAAAAAAGAAAAAAGAAAAAAAAAAAAAAATATTAGACACCAACTAAAACACTGAGAACATATAAAAATTTTGAAGGATCAAAAAAAAAAAATACCCTCTTCCTCACCCAAACCCCCACCAAAAAAAATGGAAAAAAAAGATACTAAAATAAAAATTTGACCAAAATATTTACTAAACATATATATGTTTATGTATATGTGTTGAGAATAAGCAACAGAGAAAGCTTTGTCTGTCTACTGCTGCAAAAAAGAAGAAAAATCAAGAAGGATTTGAGTATTTGGACATAATAAAAACAGCACTGAGGTGAGGAGTACAATTTTATCAGGTTTGAGTTTCCTTCTAATTGCACTATATATATATATATATATATATATATATATATATATATATATATAAGAAAAAAACACAACAGAAGAAATACTCAACAAACGGTGGAAGGGAAATTCATGGTTACATTGAAGAGGATCACAGATATTTAAATGGCTAAAGTAATCAGCGGAGAAGTTGAACCAGCTGAAGACGGTGAAGAAGACGAAGAAGAAGAAGAAGAAAAACTAAAACAACAAAAACAGCATCTTTATTTACATATGGCTTTGCTATGGAAATTTAAAAATATGTTTGGAATTACCATCAACAGTTGATTTGCAACATTAACAAACAAAGCAAAAAACTGTCTCTCTTCTTTCTTTCTATTTCTTATCTTTTTTCTTTCTTTTTTTTTTCTTTTTAAGACCCAAAACTTAGCTTTAAAAAAAAGATATTAAAATGGATAAAACTGTCTGTTTTCTAGTTTTGTAGATCTTAGAAAAAGCAAGTTTTTGTTTTTGTTTTTTTTTTTAATACCTGGGGTAGCTACAAGGGGAAAACTGAACTGTTAAATTTGAAAACAACTGAAAAGAAAAAGAAAATCTTATAAACAAGATGAAGAAATTAGCTTTGGGCCTCTTAAAGGTAGGTTTTACTTTTTTTGATTGATTAATTTCCTTATAAAGGTAACAAATCTTCCTAAATGTATATATCAAAGTTCAAAGTGTGTGTATGTGTGTAATATATATATATATATATATATATATATATATATATATAGTCAACTTTGATGTTGCCAGCTTGATACCAATTTACACAGTGTCAGTCTGTTCATGCCAATATGTGTGAAACAAGCAATCTAACACATCAATAGTATCAGTCTATCTATCTCAATTTCAGTTTCTTTTGTGGTCAATTAATTTACTCATTAAGGTAACAAATGTTCCTAAATGTATATATCTCAGCACATATATATATATATATATATATATATATATATATATAATGTTCATTTTAGTCAACTTTATTTTACTTAATCTCATGCTGTCAACATCAACCCCAGTCTGTTAATTCTTATTTATTTATATTTGTTTGTATCTAACAAACTAGTTTTTCTCTGTATTTATTTATGCCAATAGTATGTATGTCTGTCTATCTATCTACCTCAGTTTGTTTTTTGTTTTTTATTAATTACTTTCCTTATAAAGGTAACAAATCTTCCTCAGTGTATCTATAACACACACATGTATGCATGCATGTGTGTTTGTTTTAGTTTACTTTTATAAATTGGTTTCAAACTAAGTCTATTTTGTGTGTGTATATATATATATATATATATTTGTATCTGGCTAGCTAGCTTATCTCTATATCTATCTATGTCAGTTGGTATTTATTTATCTCAGTCTGTATGACTATATCTATTTCAGTTTTTTTGTCTATAGATGTATCTCTATCTCTCTTTATTCTTGATAAACCATCTCTGTCTGTATTCTTCTATCTCTATTCTATGTACGTAATGACTATATGGATTAGAGTGCATTCTGAAGGAACTCACTTTTTATTGTTTGACTTTTTTAAAACTCAAAGAAAACACATTTTTATGTTGTTGTTTTTTTTTTTTAGTTTGTTTTTTTTTTTTTTTGGTAGGGTAGTTTTCTTGATCAACTCTCGTATTCATCTGTTTCTTTTTTTTGCTATTCAAAGAGGAACCTATAAATGTGTGGCAGTTATTTAACTTCCACTACATTTTGAACACACTTTATAAAACTTTTAACTTTGTTGTCTTTCAAATCTCTCTTGGAAAACAAAAATACAAACATGACACAATCAGACTTGTGGAAAATTTAAGATAAAAGAAAAAAAATGAGCTGTTGTTTTTAATTTTTTGAGTTATAAAATATTAGAATATTTATTTTTGTAATTTTATCTGAGTGATCTTTTAAAAAAGTAATGCTATCAAATTTTTTCAAATACAACTTCTTTTTTATTTCTGAGAAAGATAAACTGTTAACCATAGTTCCTAACTATCAAGCTATCCATTTTCACAAAGGATTATTCCTTGAGTTTTGGGTTCAACATAAATATAAATGTAGTATTATTTTTTTTATAGATGTCTTAGTAAGTTTGTATAAAATGAAAGGTAAGGTATATCAATTCAAGTAAAATACTTGTGTGTGAGAAAGTGTTTTGAGCTAGAAGCACCTCCTCCTTCTTATAACATATTCTTCTTCATTTTAATGGCATATCAAACTTAATAGGTTATTTAATGCCAAAGCCATCCTTGTAGAATAACAGTAGTAGTACTATTTAACCCATAACTCTGGGGATAAAGCAGTCCATACCTTTCCTAAAGGTATTAGTCTGAAAGTGAACATAATAGCACAACTGAAGTTCAAACATGTTTACTATGATGTCACCATCCAACATGTTAGCTATTACGCCAAGAGGATTCTCCCTCATTATATTTATTTCCAAAATTCTTTTCTTCTGGCTCTGTGACAATGAAGTGTTGTACTTTTTAAAATAATTCCTCTATATATATATATATATATATATATATATATATATATATATATATATATCTTAAAACATAATACCATCTTTACTTTACATTTTCTAGGTTAAACTTTTTTCTAATTTTCTTTTTCTAATGAAGTAAATTGTTATGTTTTCTTGGGTAAAAAAATTGTAATTTGATTCTATTTTTAGATTATTTAAAATCTTTGATTCTCTGCATTTTCTTGTTCGTGTTTAATACTTTCTTGATATCAAACTACACAAAAATGTACGTATATCAGATTTGGAGCAATGATCATCTCTGTTCATTTAATAACTGTGTGCTAACAAATGATTAAATAGGATTATCAGTGTTAGAGTGGAATTATTGAAACCATTTAACTATGTGCAAACAATAAATAACAATACTTGAAACCATTTGATTGTGTGTAAACAAATGATTAAATAGAATTATTAGTTTTGGATAAAAATACTTAAAACTACACAAATGTGTGCAAACAAATGATTAATATCAAAGAATTATTAGTATTAAATAGCAATACCATTTAACTGTGTGCAATCAAATTATCTCTAACTACTTGTTTAAAAATAAATTTACTTACAAACTATTCTCTTACAAACCATATATATATAAATAGGATTTAGCATTAAATAAACCACAAGGGTTGATATGACATAAAATGCCAACCAACCAACAACTGTTCATATAATATATACCCACGTATTTATTCAACAACTATTTGCTTACTTATGCACATGGATTGTCATCTGTTTATCATTTGACATGTCTGTTTGGTCCATTTCAGCATCTTGATTATGAGACATACAATTATCTTTATAGAATATGGATCAAAAGTTTTACAATTACACTTCTCTTTTTCACGTGTGTGTGTGTATATATATATATATATATATATACACACACATTTCGTTTGGTGTTTTTGTTTAGTGGCATGTGACATATCTACCTTCAAAAGTGAATGTAATAGCTTGACCTGAGTTTGAACTCAATACGATGTTGCAGTGTAGCACATTAACCACTACGTCATGGGGATTCCACCTATATATATATAGTTTTTGATATTCTAAAAGTAAAATATAATTGCCTATATATATATATATATATATACACACACACACACATTTACTATTGCTGTTAAAACATAATGTCACTACTTGGGTAACTTGGTAATTATATTTCATTTTTAGAATATCAAAAACTTGTTTTGTTCTTAATTTTTGTGTTTTCGTTTACTTCTTTCTGAATATCATTTGAAAGTAATGAAAAAATTAATCTGACAATTGTTACTATACTTTGTATAATAATATTCAACTCCTGGTATCTTTGGTTTAAATGAAAATTTTTAAAAAAAATGTCAATTTTCATTTAAACCAAAGATACCAGGAGTTGAATATTATTTAGTCAAAATGGATATCATTAGGTATTATTCATTGCCAAAATCTAAAGTATTGAAACTGTGACATGGAGTAAGACCCCATCCCAACAAGTGTCCTCAATATGACATTAAGCAATCTTATGATGAGGTTCCAGTAATGCTGGAGCTTTGGGTAATGTGGAATACCTTTTTATTGCCATCGCTCCCAAGTCCACTCTGGCCCGGAGTGGTTGCAACTGAAAGGCTCCTATCTATGAATCAAATAGGACTGTTTGACATTCAAACTGTATGTAAACAAATAACTGATGTTTAATAGAATTGTTAGTGATACATAGCAATACTTGGAACTATTTAACTTATATTTACAAACCATATATCAAATATATATGTATAAACCAGATTTGGCATTAAATAACCTACAATGGTTGATATGCCATAAAACCAAACCAAATCATTGTAATCTTTGTCAAGGGCCAATCATCTATATATGCATAAACACACAGATACAGATATGACATTAAGTATATATGTGTGTGTTAAGCTATATATATATATATATTTGTATCTCTTAAGCATATATACAAGGGTACACTAATAAGCCCAATGCATAATTATTAGTTGTTTTGATCTGAAATTTTTACTGTATAATATTCTATGTGATTAACATTCTCCACTGTATCTTATGTGCATTAACGAGGAAGTAGATTCTTGAAAAATGAACATTTTTTTTTTGTTTTGTTTAAAATGAATATTTTAGCTTTTCATCACTAGGCTACATATTATTCTTGCACCTCTCTCTCTCTCTCTCTCTCTCTCATACACACACACACACACACACACACAGACTGACAGTCTCATGGAATGTAATCAAATGCAGTTTGTTTTTAGCATAGACTCCCTTGTGGTCCACACACTTCTTCCATTAATGTTGCAGTACTTGGATCCCATTGATCAGTAAAGTTATCAACAGCAGATATGTCATATGGACTTTTCAGCCCATGAACCTTTCACCCCACCCTCATATATATATATATATGTTCAGATTTGTATGATATATATATATAATTAGCGTAGACACAGTCAACAATATCTAGGTGACTGTCAGTTTCTTACTTATGTGATCATCAGACCATTATTAATATATATATATATATAGTCTTATGATAAGAAACTGAAAGTCACCAATCACTGCTCATTTTGTATTTGTTATCCTAACTTAGATCTCTCTCTCTCTCTCTCTCTCTCTATATATATATATATATATATATATATATATATATATATATAGTATTTTTAAAATGTACTTGTTGACCAAGTTTATCTTCTTGCTTCCCCCACCCCTGATAAGCAAAACAAACGTCCCTAGCCAACCAACTGTTGTGAGTTGCATTCCACTTACTTAACTATTCAATCCAACTGTCAGCGTTTGGGAATCATAAGAAGAGTTATAATTTTATTTTGGTAATTTTGCCAAAAATTTGTGTTTTTCTTTGCTATGAAAAAGTCTTCTTTCCTGTTTTTTCCTCTAAATAATTCTTACATTTTCATTTCCTCTTAGCAAAGATGCAGACACCTGGATTTAGTACCCAGCTTTTTATTGGTATTTTCTTGTTGGCGAGTGAGATGTCAATTGTGCTTGAAGGCATTTTAAAAATTGTCCAAAATTTCCAATGGTATAGTTTCAGCCATCTTTGGTCATTGTTAAGATGTGGGTCCCACTATGTTCTGGGGTTAAGAATTTTTTTTCTGTGATCAAAGAATTATTTTTGCATAGTAGCATTCATCATGTATAAGTGTTGTCAGGTTTGAATGTGTTGACTGTGGGCGCTGGTTTGAATGTGTACAGATTGCAGATGAGAATTGCTGAAATTGTAGAACTATGCACTTGTGTCAGATATATTTTAGTACTATTGCTCCCAAGTTAAATGATATTTTTTTTAGTGTGGGATGTTTGTTTTTTTATAAATATTACTTTTAATACTTGAAGTCCTCAGCAATGGTCAAAGATGATTGGAAGTACCTGTGGTTGGACTATACTATTAGAGACTTTGGACAATTTTTAAACAGTTGCAACATCTTTCTCATCACCGAGAGTCTTCTTATCAATAAGAAAAGGCCAACAAAAAGCTAAACACTTAATCCTTGTTAGTCATTTTCAATAAAATATGCCTACAAGAGGATCTGCTGCCTAAATACACATTGTGTATGTGTGTGTACACATATATATATCATGTTGTGCCTCTAGCACAGATTTCCCTGACTCTCCCTTGCCACTCATCTCTATCATCCATCACTTTCGGCAGGTCTTCTAGGATACATCCTGTGTCCACACAGAGCTACTCTAGATAAATTCTAGCAGGTCATCCAAATTTGCTTGTCTGTGTGAAGTGGTCAAGAAAAGCACATCACTTATGAGTTTGTCCTTCCTTCTTCTGCAGTGTCCAGCATGTCTTGTTCGTTGGGCTTGGATGGTTTTAGAAATGGGAGGAAAATGCATAGAATATTTTAAAACAGATTTAAAATATCTTAAAACAGTTCTCTTTTTTCTTTTTTTTTTCCCTCTTCTTTGCATTGCTGTTGGGTACAACTCTGTTTTTGAACTCTTGAAGTACCAGTTCTATGGTATAAAATTCCTCAATGAAATGTTGATGAAACTAAGGGAATCCATTTTTAGAATTGTTTTAAGATATTTTAAATCGATTTAAAAATATTATGCATTTTAGATATGAACACACTTTTAGAAGCTCTTTTTTGATTCTGCACATACCAATATATATATATATATATAGGAAAAACTGGAAGTAAATATAACTGTATAAAAATGTCCTGGGATTTATTGAATCATTTGCCAACATCAAACATTTCAGTTTCTAGGCCTTCATCAAGGTGTCTGAGTAATTAAATAAAATGAAAGAAGATGAGAAAGTTTTTAAATATTCTATTTCTTTTAGTTTCATTTTGTTTCAAATTTGTGTAATGTTATTAGCATTCAAAAATTTATTTAAATAAAATTTAACACTGGGAAATAATTCAATAACTAAAATCATCCTCAGAAAACCTTGTGTTTTTTCATCTCTGTGCATTTTCATATATATATCTAGTGAGAATTTACAGTTTTGTAGATACACTCTTAAGTTTATCATTAAGGCTTTTGGCATTGAAAACTGTTCCATTGTCAAAGGAAGAAAAAACTATAGCTATTAAGACATTTTTTGAGTAAAATGAATTCTGTTGCAGTAATGGCATTTGAAAACACATTGCAGTAAATCAGACTAGACAATCCATCTAATGATCAATACAAGAAATTTGAACCAGCAGGGTGTTTGTGCATAGGAAAAACTCCTGAAAGACCATCAATATAGAACATGTTCATGCTAGTTACTTATTCTGCCCACAGGAATTCACTAGGAGGTCAGGAGTTTAGAAACTGTTCCTTTAATAAAAAAAAAAATGCCCTGTAGATACTTTCCTAAAGAATTCTTTGTTTTTACATGTTGATATCTAAGATGTTCTCAGCAAATTAGTTGGTGCAGGTTACCAAAATTTGGTAAAGCAGAGATCTCTGAGGGAATCAATTCTGCATATGATAGATAAGTTTATCTGGCACTTCTGGGGATTGACCTGCATTTATACAACCTTTTCGAATGATTAATAGTCCAACATATCAGATACAACCTGATAGTACATATTTTTGTTCTTGCAAGATTAAGTTTATGTATACATTATTTTTAAAGACTCTTCCTCTTTTTCTACTTTGATATTCTTTACTGCTCACCTCTATTATTTTAGACCCCACAGTCTTCGATGATTCTGAAAAAAATAATTGCCTGTGGCTAAATACTGATCATAACAACAAAGTACAGCAACAAACTATTTGCTTACAAATTAATATATGTATGTATAGTATTTGGCATTAAATAACCTTTAAGTGTTGATATGCTTAAATTCAACCAACCAACACGACCAATGTGAATTTAAATATCCACAAGGAGAATGCTTCTCCAACAAAATAAGTACCTACATTGGCCTGACTTCAACGACTCTGTTGAGATGCTTGACACTCCACCTTTCTGACACTAATTCCATCTCTCAATGCCTTAAAACACTTTTATTCCCCTCCTCCAAATACTAGAGAATTCTAACTAAAAACAGCTCCATATTTCATGAAGCAAAAAACAAAAACTCCAGTTTCTTGAAGCTGTATATATAAAGATTAACCAACTTTCTTTAAACAAGATCAATTTTTAATGTAGCAACGACACTCTGAAATGCTTTTAACATTTTTTCACCTAATTCTTCCTGCTTGTAAAGTTCTTTTGTAAATTCCCCTCCTACTAATTCTTCCTCATACTCTTTAGATAAATGCTTATGACTCATCATTGTGTTTGTCCTTTCAAATGTTCATTCCACTGAAGATGGCTCCAGCTGTAGCCGAAAGCACATGGGGAAAATATGGTGCCTTTTTGAATTCATTCCATCCAGATGTTAGCAATTCATATGAAGACTTGAATGGATAACTAATAAAATAAGCAGAAGTGAAGTGTCTGTCTTATTCAATTGGACATGTTTAATATATATATATATACACACACTCATACATGTATTTATATTCCTGGTCTATTTGCTAAAATGAATGTCAGTTTGTCATTTGACATTTTGTGATGACAGTTGAAAGATTTAATTGAAAGATTTTTTAAACTGGAAAAAATCTCTTAACTAGCTTTTTCAAATGCTGCCAAAGATGTCTGTTGAGTCCAAAGTCATTACTTTCTATTCATCAAATTTATTATTCTATAGCTAGCACAGTTCTCAAGATAACACAATTAGTTATGTCTTGCAGCAACATGGCTTTCTTCTATTTATGTTTAGAAATCTCTCTTAATGAGGGACAATCTTTTTTATGATAAGCCATCTCCTGGCACTAGTATGTATACCAAATTTGGTACCCCTATATGAAGTCATTTGGTTGTCTATCGAAAATAAAAACTCTTTTCAGAGATTAAGATAGATTCTTATATAAAGTAATAATTTTAAAAAATGGACTGCCGAAATTTCAAAATAAAATTTTTTAAATTGATAATGTTTCTAGATAAACATCATTAGCAATCTTTCTTTCTGGGATAAGAATGAACACTTTTTAAAAATCTTGTTTTTTAAACAAACCATTCCATTGTAAATTCATTATCTCTGGTGCCTTGTGAGTGAGGTTTAAAATATGGTGATTGTATCACTTGCAGAAAGGTAATACTACTGCACCCCCCCTAAAAAGTTGTGTATTGAGTATTAAACTAAACTGTTTCTGATAGGATTCGATTTAAGGGTCAAATAGATCTGTTTAAAATTAAAACTGCATTTAATAGGATTCCATCTAGGCGTCAAATAGACCTGTTTGAAAATCATTCTTATTGAATAAGAATATGTGAACCCATATAACTGTGTGCAAAACAAACGATTATTATTAAATAGAAATGATTACTTGAAACCATACAAATGTGTGCAAGAAGCAATTATACAAAAGTTTGCAATATATGTGATTCCCTTTTTTCTTGGCATAAAATATAGCTTCATACAGGTTGATATGCCATTAAAATCAAGTAAGCAAGTCAACATTATCTCTTTGTATTATACAAGAAATACAAGTTTTGGTTCTAAGTTGACCTGTGGCAACCTCAAATGACCTTGGAAGTGACCTAACTTTGAAGTTGTTACCCTTTATTGTATATCACTCCTCACTCAATTGACTCATTAGAAAAATCAAGAGAAATGACATGGTAACAAGATTATAAACAAACTTACTGAGTAAGAAAGAGGAAACAGGGAATCTCCATGGCATAATGGCTAAAGTGCCGGATTGCAGCTTTGAAGTAAACAAGTTCAAACACCAGCCATGCTATTACATTCACTTTCAGACTAATACCTTTGGGAAAGGTATGAACCTCCACAATACCTCATCTCAGCTATGAGTTAAATAGTATCACTGCTATTCTTCTACAAGGATGAATTTGGCATTAAAAACCCATAAAGGTTGATATGCCATTAAAAAAGAAATTAAACCAAATGGAAAAAGAAGAAATTAGTGGGCAGGATGTTCGCCAGTGGTCCGGGAGACCTGGGTTCAATCACAGGTCGCATCATACCAAAGACTTCAAAAATGGTACTTGATGCCTCCTTGCTTAATATTCAGCATTATAAGATATGTATTAAGGGTAAAGTGGAGCAATCCAGGGAAAGGAATAGTGCCCTCCCTTACCCTTCAGTTTAGCAGCTACTGAAAAGGGAGCCTTCTAGTTGCCCTCGACTGTGGTCACCAACTTTACTTTTATAGTTGTCAAAATTCCCTTAGTTGTAGTGAAAAGTCATAATTTTCCAAAAAGAAATGCAACTTCTTTAAAATTTTCTTTTCCTTGATTTGATATCCTAGTTTATAATTAGTCCTTTGCAAACGACTTGTAAGCAGTTATCCAAGTTTTGAAAAATATCAAATACAATGATAGTAGACTGTTAATTAACAATATTGCAAAGAAATTGGATCACCATCAATCATCAATTTAAGATTTCCTAAGAAATTATTTTAAAAAACTGGAAATTATCTTTTAAAAATGCTGTGACCACAAGAGAACTACTGTAAATAATTCTAATTGATACTCTACAAAATATTAAGTTGTCATAAGTAAGTAAAGTTGGCGACTGTAATCGCAGGCAACCCGAAGGCTCCCTTTTCAATAGCTACTACACTGAGGTGTAGGGGAGGGCACTACTTCTTTCTCTGGATTGCTCCACTTTACCCTTGATACATACCTTATGATGCTGAGTGTTAAGCAAGGAGGTATCAAGTACCTTTTTTTTCTTTTTTTTTTTTTTTAAGTCTTTGGTATGACTCGACATGGGATTGAACTCTAGTCTCTTGGACCATTGGCGAATCCTCTACCCACTTGGTCAATGATAAATTATCTTAACTTGTCATAAACTACATTAAGTGATATAATCTTTTTTTTATCAGCTGTCTGTTTTTGATCATAGTGTTTGTGTCTGACTTATTTATATACTGTTAGTATTATATATATATATATATATATATATAGAAAACAGAAAGAAAAATACATATAAATGGATGAGAAAAGATTTATTTCATTGTTTCACCAATGTCTCATACCTTACTCAAATAGGGTTTTATTTATATATATATATATATATATACAGTATCAGTGTCTGATTTATTTATTAAAACTTGGTCAATTTCATGGTATTTTTTTTTTTTTTTTGCTTTTATTGATGACAATTCATTGCTGCAAAATGAAACAGAGATAAATCTTTATTTTGATCAAGATTCCTAAATGAAGTCAATAAAACATTTCAGAAAACCAGAAAAACCAACGAGTTGTTTGGGCTTTTAAGGTTCCAAACAGTCTTGGAAATAAAAGGCCTAACTTTGTCATCTGAAGTCGAGCTTCCTTTTTCTTTTTTTTTTTGTCTATATATGAGATGTTACCCAAAAGAAAAGAAAGAACAAAAAAAAAAGATCAGTAGAAAATGAGGATATATATTTTCTATTTAAGAGATTTCAAAAGATGCTTGAAATGTCATATGAGAGATGGGAGATGCTAACCGCCTTGAATGATGAAAAAAAATTGATCAATTGGTTCAAATATTCAAAACTTTTCAGTATAATACCTTGAGTGCGTCTATGTTGGCTCTTGTCAAGGTTGAAAATAGGTGTATCATCTTTTTACACTTAGACTGCTTGGATGGTATTGATAGATAGTTTGCCTAATTCTTTTTTCCACTCTTTTTCATCAATCATGTTGGCATTATATTTTTGTCTAGATAATCTAGCAGTGGGGCATGAATTCGTCATCTTTTTTCAAAAAGTATTAGTACTAACTTTATGTGCATGTATGTATGTATGTATGTATATATTGTGCATATATGTATGTATATATGTATGTATTAGGGTAAGCAGGGCTACCAAGCATCCAGTCGATGGTAATGAAAAGTTGTCTCCGATGGGTTGGTCACATTGTGCGTATGGAAGACGGCCATCTGCCAAGGCAATTATTCTATGGTGAAATGTGGGAAGGAAAGAGAAATGCATTAAAACCAAAGAAGAGATTTAAGGACACAATAAAATATTATTTGAAACAATCTGAACTATCTGTGGACCAATAGGAAAAAATAGCTTCAGATAGAAGTAAGTGGCAGAAACTGATTCACGAAAGCATTGAAAATAGCTGTATGCAGTAAGACGCTTACAAACGTCTGATTCGCAAAGATGAACAGGGTCCAGCACCAGGTCCAAAAAGTCACCATGCTAACTGTGACATATGTGGAAAATTGTGCCTATCTCTTGTTGGTCTCAAAAGCCATCTGTGTAAATGTGCAAAGTCTATCTTGCACCCAAATAATGTCAATGCAAACAAAACTGATCGGTTGTGCCAATTCTGTGGCAAAATCTGTCACAGCTTGGCTGACTTGAAGAGTCACCTATGAACACATACAATTTAAGGGGGGAGTAGGGGATAGGACATGAGATAAAGGAGGTGGTCACACTCAACCCGAGAGGACAGCCATATGTTCTGTATAGTAAGTAAATTATCAAATAAAATTAGATTTTTTCCTTTGTCTCAGTATTTTGAAGCTGCAGATTTTGGTCATGAATAATAGCTAATAATATCCATTTTGATTGTATAAAGTTCCATTAGAAATAATAGAATCCTTGTAGGTTTTGTTTAAATGTAAATTAACTTTTTATATAAAAAACTTTTTGATGCTTTACTTATGGGTTATACTGTAAATAGTTATTTACTAAGCAGAGCTTATATTTGGCACAAGCCCAGAAGTATTGAAGTACTACTGACAATCCAACTCAATAATAATGATAATTTACTTGCCTTGCTCACTAATCATTGCACCATGTAAGACTTTTTCTTTCTCAATATATATATATATATAAAGTTAGGATAGTGTAGACATGAAGTTAACAACACTTGGTGAATGTCATTTTTTTGGTCTATGTGATCATTAGACCAACAAATGAATAAAATTGATTTACCAATGTTTATTTGTTGAATATTTTTTATGTTCATAGACACACACTCACACACACACATACATATATACATTTCTGTCTGATGATTGTGTACATCACATTAAGTAATGAGCTTTGACTGTTCATAATTTTAATATTTTCTAGGTTTTATACTTGCTCTGCTACAGTAGCATTTAGCATTTTTCATGTAAACATATTTGTTTCTTTATATATATATATATATATATATATATAATGTGTCTGTCTGTCAACAAAAAAAATCAACATATAAACAAAAGTTAATCAATTCTATTTATTTTGAATCCTAGCTATTAACTAGTGAAACGAGTATAAAGCTATTCCTCCTTCCTGATTTAATGGATGGGAGAGGGGAGACAGGGGGGGGACATTTATTATGAGAGTGACTCAAATAACAAGCTTACAGATGCATTTCAAAGGAGCATTTAAATTTTTTAAATTTGAATGTTTTTCTTGGCATTTCATTTGATATTGAGAATTTTGCTCACTGCTCAAAAAGTTTCAAATTCAAAAACAATTTATAAATGATATTTATCTTATATGTCAAAGATGTCATGGGAAGTATAAAAATCAGTCTCAATAAAAGTCAATGAGAATTTCTGTATAACTAGCCATATATATGACAGAGAAAAGTAAGTAGTCATAAAAGTTCTCTTACCTCTAGAAGATTTCTATATATACACAATATGTTTCTACAAAACATCTATTTTCTGTATTTCCACATGAATTTACTACTCTGGACTAAGTTTAAGTCTGTGAAAACAAATGATTAATCTTCGATAAAACTGTATCAGATCGAAATACTAGAAACCATTTACCCATGTGCAAACGAAGGATTGATATTCAATAGAATTATTAGTGTTAAAAAAGAATACTTGAAACCATTTTACAGAGTGCAAATAAATGATCAATTTTGAATAGAACTATTTGTGTTAAGTAGCAATACTTGATGCCATTTTTGGGGCTGTAGAATACACTGATTGCACCACGGCAGAGGGGTAAGACCCTCTCCCAACGAGTGTTCTAGTTATGACACTAAACAATCTGATGGTGAGGTTCCAGTAATGCTGGGGCCTTGGGGAATACGGAGCACCCCTTCATTGCCATTGCTCCCAGGTCCACTCTGGCCCAGCGTGGTAGCACCTGCTAGGGCCCTATCTATAGGTTAAATAGAACTAACGGCATACTTATGCTAAACTGAATTGTTTGATTAAATTGAATCGCTTGAAATAGAAATGTTTTTTGACAATTGAACCGTGCTTACGCTAAACTGAATTATTTCAAATAGAACTGTTTTTTGACATTGAAACTGTATTTACACTTAACTGAATTGTTTAACATAGAACTGTTCTGACATTTAACTGTGTGTAAATAAAATCTGTACTTATACTAAACTGATGTAGCTGAATTAGAATTACTTAACTAAACTGAATAGCATGAAATAGAAATGTTTTTTACAATTAAACTGTACTTACGTTTAAACTGTGTACTTATGCTAAACTAAATTGTTTTAAATTTAACTGTTTTTGATATTGAAACTGTACTTACACTAAACTGAATTGTTATATATAACTGCTTGAATAGTTTGAAATTGAAATATTTTTGACAAGTAAACTATGTACTCACCGTAAACTGAATTGTTTTAAATAGAAGTGATTTACATAAAAATGGATTTGGCATTAAATAACCAACAAGGGTTGACATGCCATAAAACCCAACAGACCAAACTTGATGCCATTTAACTGTATACAATCAAATGGTCTCTTACAACTCGTTTAAAAATAAAGTTGCCAACAAACTATTTGTTTATAAGTCATATGTATAAACAGGATTTGGCATTGAATAACCCACAAGGGTTGATATACCATAAAACATCAACCAAACCTGGACTTAGCTCTTGCTCCATCTCATGAGGGGGTGGGCTTGATTGTACCTGATTTGCAGGGCTGGGCTTATTACTTGGTACCTGTGGCACCCCAGCATTTTTTGTAATGACCACTCAGGAGTTTCAATTTGTGCATTCATCCATGCCTCCCTTCCCCACTAGAAAATGACTTTGTGTCAAATCTGAATTGATGAGAAGTCAGATACATAAGAAAAGCATTCATTGTACTTGAAGTAGTTTTGTTTTTCTTTTTTTGATATTTTTTATTCATTTTTATTTAGATACAGACATTCAGATTTATGTTACATTAATATTTATGGTGTTAAATTGAACATTTCCTAAAAGGAAGCAATATATTTGTTTTTGCTGTATAAACATTAAATAAGTACACATCAGAAATAAGATTAGATGTCATAGTTTTAAATTAGTAGAATTACTTGATATTTTTAGATAAAAACAAAAATGAATCTATAGCAAAATATATACAGTGAATGTCTGAAAAAGAAGTTTTTCTTTTAATAATGTTCCAATAAATGTAAATGTAATCACAGCAAGAATTTTGTCTAATAATTAGAGACTTATCCCATGACCAAGTTTGGTCTTATGAGTACTGTTCATGTCTTGGACAGGAATAGACTGGCAGAGCCCATCCCCCATTCAGGTCTTGGTCTTGTCTGAATTCAGAGATTTCCTCTTCCTCTTAAATCGGTTGCCATATCAAGGTTAAAGAGCACAGTCTTCCCTGTTGTTTACTCATATCTGAAGGGAGAATAGTTGAAATATCAACCATCTTTGGTAATTTAATGTCAAATCCACCCTTTTAGAAGGATAGTAGTGATACTATTTACCCCATAGATGCGAGGATAAGAGGGGTCATACCTTTCCCAAGAGTATTTTTTCTGAAAGTGAACATAATAGCATGATGTGAAATGCTAACAACCATGTTCAGGTTTGATCTAAGGTAGCCATGTTCTCTTCCTATGATGATAACCATTTCTCCATTCGCACATCCAATTGTTAAGTTATAGCTAAATAAAGAATTGGGAAGGCAAAATTAAGAACTTATTTATTGTTATGTTTTATTCAACAATTACTTTATTAATAAAAGTTAGCCACAAAAAATTGCTTTCATATGAAGATTTGAAATATCAAATAAAAAACAATTATTTATAAAAATCTTCTTTTAAAAATCCTTATGCATATTACATTTAACCATTAGTCTCTTTATCAATATAAGTAAAAGTAAAGTTGGCGACCATAGTTGAGGGTGACCAGAAGGCTCCCTTTTCAATAGCTACTACACTGAGGTGTAGGGGAGGGCGCTACTCCTTTCTCAGGATAGCTCAACTTTACCCTCAATATATACCTTATATTGCTGAGTATTAAGCAAGGAGGTATCAAGTACCATTTTTAAAGTCTTTGGTATGACATGACCTGGGATTGAACCCAGGTCTCCAAGACCATTGGTGAACACTCTACCAACTAGGCCAATGAGCCAAATACATGTTAAAAAGCTAATAAATAATATAGAAGCATTTTTGCATATCAAAAATATGGAAGGTGAGTGGAATAACAAGTTATCATTTTTGTCAATGGACACTGCAATCCAAGTTCAAATACTGGACAAAGTATTTCACTTTTGTGCTAATGCCCTAGAGAAAAGCATAATTTCCATAGTTTTTCTCCTTGACTATAAGTAAATAGAAGAGCAGGCTGGACTCTTTAGTCTTGGCATGGCAACTAGACTAGGAGAAGGAAAACTCTAAATTTGAATTAGCTGTACTTTACCTAACACCTTCATCACGGGCAAGATGCAATACAAGGTCACTTATTAGGCAGAGTGCAGCTAGTGTGAATTTAGTTTTTCCTTCTTCTAGACCTGTTGTATACTAAGGTTAAAGAGCCCTATCTACCCAACTATTTACCTACATACGTGGGTGGAGAAGAGATGGATACATGCCTCTCTTAAGGGCATTAGCAGAAAGGGAAACAGAAAGAGCCTTATCTTGGATTTCAACTTGGCTCAACGAGACTTTTTCCTACTATGATACCAATTACATCATGTATGCCTTTAATAGTTTTAATAACCTATAATAATAGCTCTTGCACCACTCATGCCTTTAATAGTTTTAATAACCTATAATAATAGCTCTTGCACCACTCATGCCTTTAATAGTTTTAATAACCTATAATAATAGCTCTTGCACCACTCATGCCTTTAATAGTTTTAATAACCTATAATAATAGCTCTTGCACCACTCATGCCTTTAATAGTTTTAATAACCAATAATAATAGCTCTTACACCACACATGCCCTTAATCATCTTAATAGCCTATAAAACTAGCCTATGTACCAGAGATGCCTTTTATAGTTTTAATTTGTTTGTATTTCTTTGAAGCACTGTGTTTATCAATTTCTGATGAGTCAAGTTATTCTTTCCTTTTATTTTTGTTGTCTCCCAGTATCACATCCTGTTTATGCCAGGACTGAGATGGGTAAATACATACATTCAGTGAATTTCATCTTCACTTGATACACCACTTATAAACTCATACCAGACTCAGACATGCTTAATAAATAAAGAGTGGCTGATTTTAAAGGCATGCCTACCAGTCTAGGCTTATTTTATGCCAAGAACTTAAGGAATAGCATTCATTATACATTCATGTTTACATTTTTTGTACAATTGTTTTTAAGGGTTTCTTTTTTAACACATGAATCAACTCATTGGCCTAGTGGGTAGAGTATTCACCAATGGTGCAGGAGACCTGGGTTCAATCCCAGGTCACATCATACCAAAGACTTTAAAAATGGTACTTGATACCACCTTGCTTAACACTCAGCAATATAATGTATGTATCAAGGGTAAAGTGAAGCAATTTAGGGAAAGGAGTAGCGCCCTCCCCTATACCTCGGTGTAGTAGCTATTGAAAAGGGAGTCTTCTGGTCACCCTCAACTACGATCACCAACTTTTTTTAACACATCATCCCATCAAATATAAATAATTTTTAAACAGATCCAATTGACCCACAAATGTGATCTTAACAGGTAATACCACTCTGGGTTAAAGTGGATCTGGGAGTAATGGCAATGAAGGGTTGCTCCACACTCCCCAGAACTCGAGAACTAGAGCCTCACCATCAAGGGCAGTTTAGTGTCATACTCTCGACAACCTTTTTGGTAGCGAGGTTCTTACCTCTCTGTAGTGGATACAATCAGCATATTTTTAGCAAAAGCTTGTTAGGAACTAGACATGGGTACTATGTGTTGTTTTGAACCAATCCTGGAAGCAACACCCGACAAAACAGCATCTGTAAAACCACTTACCTCCTATCTTACAAACCATCCAAGTAAGACAAGACATGCAGAGCATTGCTGGTGAAGCAAGGATAAACTCATAAACAATGTTCTCCTATGAACGTTTACACAGACACACCAGTGTTGGCAAACCAGCAAAGACTTACTAACATTAGCGCTGTATGAACACTGGATGCTATCTAGAGTACTTACCAGGAGTGATAGATGATAGGAATGGATGGTGCGACTGCATCAGGGAACCTCCGTGTTATCAGCACAACTTGATGATGATGATATATAAGAGGTTGCTACCATTCAGCAAACTGGTGATTAGCAAGCTCATCTCACAAGCCTTTGTTAGGTAGTTCAATCCTCTTTTTCTGAATTCCTACCATAACAATATTAAGTCAAATAAATATCTACATACAGAATAGGATTATTTATTAACTAACATGAAAATGGTATTTTCTGTCAAACTTAATTTTAAGCTCTTTCTTAGAAGCCTTCATTATGCTTATTTTGTTTCAAATATTTTCTTTTCTTTTTTTTTTTGTTTTGTTCTGCGAGTGTTTTTAAGCATTTCCAGAAGCACTTAGCAATTATTAGCACTGGCATGTTCTTCCCAATTATATCATTAGGGAAAATTCATGTTCTCTCAAATTAGGCTCTTTGGTTAAGTGGCATCTCTGGTTTTAAAGTACTTACCAAGTTGTCTGTATAATAAGACTGACCATTTTATATATATAAGTATTTATATTCTTAATGTATAATGACACCAGACCAAACGAAAGAGCCAGAATAGTTGTTGAATTTAGGTTAGACAAGCAAAGTTTTCTAAAATTGCCAGCATTAAAATAAAATAAAGAGTCTGAGATAATTACCAATCTTTTGCTGGTTGATATAATAGATTTATTCTTAAGCACTGATTCTCTTGGACCACTTTCTTGAATATCTTTTAGAATATACCATAAATTGTGGTAGACAAGTTGATTTAGCATATAAGTCAACCTCAAGATTTTTAGCTCAAAATTCTGGGTTAAACCCATACTTGCTGTATAGGTTGACCCTGAAACATACAATAGGCTACCTGTAGAATCAAGTTTATAATCATCAATAAGATAACCTTCAAGTAATCTTTATTTAAAATGTTGAGCCATATGATAATGCCTATGTGTCTATATTTAATAAACTACCATTATGTCTCATTAAACTGTCATTACTGTAATAATGTACATAATTTTTCTCTGAAATCAGAATTACATCAGCCATAGAAGAAACATGCTAATCATCCACATGAGAGCTTATATTCATATGAATTTACAATCTATTGTTCTGTGATGAAATTGCACAGATGAACTGTAGTTGTCTGACTGGCTGCTTTGGTGCTATGATGTTTCATTTAGTGTTTACAATCAGTGCATCAGCTGTTGGAAACAGCATGTAATATAGCTTTAATGTAATAACTAATTTGTATTACGGTTTTGTCATTCTATATTAATCTCTGTGTTAATTTGTTGAATATGCTCATCAAACACGAGTTTAGGAGTACTGTTCCACGGGTTGACCACTCTGTGGTAAAAGTTTGGATTTTAGCCCTGTTGGATGTTTGATAGACATTTTTCAGGCTTAAAATCTCAACTTGTATGCCATAATTTATGGAAGTCTTAACAAAAGGAATATTCAGCAAGTAAATAGAAATGTTTTGTGTCTTATCTGTTATTAGTTTATTTACTGCTAAATACTATATTATCTGCATTTTCTTAATGTGATTAAAGATTCCAAAATGACAGATAAAGGAAAATGTATAAGAAGCAAATTTTGATTTCTCTCCCTCACTTTCTCCCTATTTTCTGTCCTTTTCTTTCTATTCTTTAACCCCTCCTCACTATTTTTTAGTTGACTTCCTCTTCTCTACATTTTAGCTTCTACATATCTTTCAACTGGTTGGAGGTTATCAAAGTTCACAGGTCAAGTGATAATAATATTATTAAGCTTAAACTCATTCCTACCAAACCTCCTGGCTTCACATTATTTTCCTTTCCCTGTTGGCCTTGTTTACATAGGCTACTTCAGTATTTCAATCATGCTTGTCAAGGAATCTGGGATCAATTTCAACAGAACTGACCCTCTGTTTCTGGTTCATTGCCTCTGATCTACATTGATGAGCAACCAGATGAGGGACAGAGACCTTACAGATGGGACTCCCAACAGTGAATCAGTTTTCAAAGCTACAACTCTAGCCAGGTAGCAGAACTGGTTTGGAACAGTTCATCAGTTTGGATGATTCAAGTCACATTCACCCACAGAAAACCTACATTATATTGACTAATTGGTTGAATGGCATATCAACTCTTGTAGGTTATTTAATGCCAAATACTGTTCATATATGATTTGTAATTAATTAATTTGTTGGTAATTTTATTTTCAATGGATTGTTAGTGCTCATTTGTTTGCACATAGTTAAATGGTTTGAAGTATTTCTATCTAACACTTATAATTCTATATAGCATTAATCATTTGTTTTTACACAGTTAAATGGTTTCAAGCATTACTATTTAACACTGAACATTTGTTTGCACATAGTTAAATAGTTTCAAGTATTGCTATCTCACATTAGTAATTCTATTTATCAAATATTCCTACCTGATATGAACAATTTTTACACAGCTCTATCATTTCAAATAACTAATGATAATAGTGAGTTGGCAACCGTAGTTGAGGGTGACCAGAAGGCTCCCTTTTCAATAGCTACTGCACCATGGTGTAGGGGAGGGCGCTACTTCTTTCTCAGGATTGCTCCACTTTACTCTTGATATGTACCTTATATTGCTGAGTGTTAAGCAAGGAAGTATCAAGTACCATTTTTAAAGTTTTTGATATGATATGACCTGGGATTGAACCCAGGTCTCCCGGACCATTGGCGGACACTCTACCCACTAGGCCAATATTGAACTGTTCTATTTGATCCATTAATGGGATCCTAACAGGTACTATCATTCTGGGTGAGAATGGACCTGTGAGTGATGATAATGAAGATATACTTCACATTGCCCAAATTCCAAAACAGGAGCCTCACCATTAATGAATACCCAGGACACTCCATGTTAGGTAATTTAATGCTGAAGTTAGTCTTTAATTTAAGGCTAGTGAGAAATACAAGTAATCATATAATTTCTTGAAACTAATAATAATCATTTATAAACAATGATAGTTCATCTATAATTGTTTACAATTATAAGTAAGTAAAGGTGGGGACTCTAGTCGAGGGCGACCAGAAGGCTCCATTTTCAATAGCTACTACACCGAGTGTTAAGCAAGGAAGTATCAAGTACCACTTTTAAGTCTTTGGTATGATGCGACCTGGGATTGAACACTCAACCCATTTGGCCAATGAGCCAGTTTTAAACAAGCTTTATTATTATGTTGACATACAGTACCGTATTTTTTTTTTTTTTTTTTTTTGATAAATTGTCTAACACTTTCTATATAATACTACTAATTCACATCTAGTTACATGGTTTCAAGTATTTTTATCTAATACAAATAACAAGTACTATCACTGTAGGAGTCCAAACTGGTTCATTTCATTGACTGCAGTTTTTGTTCCAACAGTTTGAATGTATGGAAGTCCACCCACATGATATTTACTTATTGATTTTAAAATTCAAAATGTGATAATATCTTTGTTTTCCAAGTAGTCCATTCTACTAAGGTCTCGGATTGTTTTCTGTGATACTTCTTCATTTAGAAGGGCCTAAGTTTTGAAAATTGGACATAGATTTTTTTATAAACTAAGCTTTGGCGACACTCTGCTGCTACTAAATGGTCACCCATCTAATTACTGAACAGTTTCATTGCTGCTTAACATTGTTGATATTGCTGGAACTGGTGATTTTTGACATTTGATCATAAGAATTCAATCCTAGATTGTGTCAGCATCCCACTGTGAAAACTGACATGGGGTAGGGTGATCCTTCTTCTGTTAGTCACCTCAGGTGGTGTAAAGGTTAGCAAGCTAGACGAGCAAACTTGCATGAGTGAGTTTGATTCTCATTGGGTGCTTCATTCATATAGCCTCATGCCATATCTTACTAAAAAGCTCAGTAAATTATTTCTCCTGTTGGTGTGGGGGGGTGCCTGCCATCAAGTTGTAACCCAGGTTTGATTGATAACTGTGCTTAAGGAGGAATGTAAAGAACTTCTCAAATTAATGAGAGAATTCAATCTAAGAAAACAAGCTTTATTACTCTGATGACATACAGTTCTGTATGTCAACAATGAATTTTTTAGCAACTCATAGTTTTTGACAGCCCAAACTGCTATTTGCTTGCATCCTTTCTTTTTTTATACCCATATTTACCATATTTACCGACCCCTCTGCTCGGGCAGGATATGACACAAGGTCAATTTTTTTAAGCGGAGTTTAACAGGTTTGAATTCAGAGTTTTTCCTTCTCCTAGACTAGTTGCTTCACCAAGGCTGAAGAACCTAGTCTACCGTACTATTTACTCATAGTTGGAGGGAGAATAATTGGATTCATACCTTTCCCAAGGGTATTAGTGCTATGTGAAATGCAATCAGTCTAGTCCAGGATTTGAACTTGTGTTGCCGTGTCCATTTCCTATTATGATAACCATTATACCACGGGCACCTTATACCGTATGTTAAACCTGGTTAGTGTGTATAATGTCAAATATCGCCTCTTTTTTTTTTTTTTTTTTTTTTTTTTACCAGTAATTTCATGGTTTCAAATATCATTTGTAAACAATTATAGCTTTAAGTAACTATTTTTAATACAAATAATTTGCATACAGTTATATGGTTGCAAGTATTTTTATCTAATACTAATAATTTTCAAGCCTATTTCACTCAGATGAGAACCTAACAATTACTACCATTCTGGGTTGATGTTGACTTGGGAATAATGGCAACAAAAGGGTGTCTCTATACTTCCTAGAGTTCAATAACAGGAGCCTCACCACTAGATACTGTTTTATGTCATACCAATGACACTTATATTAAGAAGGCATTTTAATTTAGGTGGGACTTAGAATATGCTAACTGTATCGACTACGGAGGAGTAAGATCCTTTCCCACTAAACTGCATCTGGTGGTGAGGATCCAGTCATGGGGAGTGTGGAGTGCCCCTTCATAGCCATTACTTCCAGGTCCAGTATGACTCAGTGGTTGTACTTCTCGGGATCCTATCTGTAGGTCAAATATATTTGTTTGCAAATTAGTGGTATTAAATAAGAATATTTTATATCATATAAGCTTATGAAAAAAAATGTAAGAAACAACATAAAAAATATGAATACAAACATACAATATATGCAATTCCCTAACCACTGGGCAAAAAATGACCCCAGACAGCTTGACATGCCATTAAAATTGCTCAATCAACCATTTTAACTTGAGTAATAGCAACAACTTTGATGCCACATGGAAAATATGAACAAGATTTGTGCATGTGTAATTTTTGATTAATGCATATATCTTTTCCTTTTTTATCATGTGTAGAGACCATCCATGTGGAGAAGATGCTGATATACAGAGCTCAATCAATGATATTTATTTATAATGCATTTCTATAATAAAATCAGCAGCAGTGTATTTCTATAGCTAAATCCCTACTAATCTATTTGCATTATATATATCATAACCTTTTCCTTTTAGTAATGCCGACATTAACTTTAATACTGCACTGATTAAATTTTTGCACACTGACATGCAGATATTGAATGAATTTAAAATTGGCTGAAATTGACATTCCAAAGTTATATACACAAATGCTAAGACATTTCATCCAAATTCATAATTTATTGTATTCAGATTAATCTTGGTTTCGCATTGAATCAAACTTTTTCATGTCATTTGTCAGTCCCTAAACTCAGTATAATAATGGAACTACTTTTTCAAAATATTCAAATTTACCATCAGAATTACAGAAGTACAAATCAAAGAAATTACCTTCCACCATCTTGTTGTTAAAATTAAAGTTTCACTCTCATTCTAAATTTAGAAATACACCCAACAAAATGGTGATGTAATATGTTAATCATATGCAAATCAGTTCTTGCAACCTCTTTCTATTGGCCAGTAAAATAAAATGTGTTTACTACATCATATGTGGAGATTTTCATAAAGTACCCAACTATCAAAAACAAATTAAATCAATTCTTGTGTCTCTATTACACATGCATAGGGCTGAGTATACTTGGTTCCTGTGTAGTAAGAGTTAAATTGTAATCCAAACCACTGAAATCCTCTTTTTTCCTCATTTTCAATACATTTTTTTGTGAAATCATTGGCAATGCATTTACATTATCCATATATTAGCCCTATTCTACCAGAAATGCTTGCATTGATTCCTGACCACAGACAATCCCATTCTTTAGCTTGTTTTTAGATGACTAGCTCTTTTAAAATCAGGTAGTTATGTATGAACTGATAATCATAAAAGTTTCCATGGCAACTAGAGTTATGATGGACCCGTTTGTAAGAAACACATATTTGGCCAGTTTCTGGTTCTCAGCATCGCAACTTGGATCTGTCTTTCTATCATATATATATATATATATATATATATATATTATAAATACATATTTTCAAAGTGACATTAATATACATTTTCAGGAAATGTAAGTTTGCTTTTTGTTTTTTAAAACACATCTACATAACTCCACATAAAAATCTGGATGCCAAAATTAACTTACCTATTTTGAAGACAGAATGTCTTTATAACATTGACTGCTTAAGCCGTAAATATCTCTATTTTCCGGGTACCCATGAGTCATATTACGATTAGTTATTTTAAGAAAGAAGGAAGAATTTTATTTCATGTTACGGATGATTCACAGAACTTTTAAGTTTTTTTTGTTTTTTTTTAGTAAGTACATAAGTAATCTGAGAGTGGATTTATTCTTCCAAGACTCATCCTAGATCATGTTGGACATGAGTCTGTTGCTTGCTTTTATGGCATGTCAACCTTTGTTGGGTTATCTTCTGTTGAAGTCAGCTTAATCATTATGATCTCCAGTTATATACAGTCCAAAAATATATCTTCACAATCATTTTAAACTTCATTCTTAGTTCTAAGATTAATGTTTCAAGAATCAATGTATTAATAAAATTCATAATCATTTTCAACATACTTCCACTCCAGGTCAGAGTAGGCCTGGGAGTAATGGCAACAATAGGGTGAATCTACACTCCTTAGTCACTCTGTTGGTGGGGCTTACATTGTCATTATTTCCAGGTCCACTCTGACCCAAAGTGGTAGTACCTGTTAGGGTTCTATCTTGGAGACAAGTAAATCTGTTTGAAAATTATTAGAATTGGATAGGAATACTTGATACCATATAAATGTGTGCAAACAAATTATTACTATCATTTAATAGGAATAGTTATTTGAAATCATATAAGTAGGTATAGATTATTAGTATTACATAGGAATACTTGAAACCATACTATAGTATGCAAATTATTAGTATTAGATAGGAATACCTAATATAAGTTTACAAACAAATGAGAAGGTTGATATGTCATTAAATAAACAAATAATATGTATTTCAACAGAAGGTTCTTAAGTGAAAAATAAAAAAAGAAGGATTTGATGTTAAGATTTTTATTCATTTTTTTTTTTTTTTGTTAAGTGAAATGCTGCGATTATAGCTGAAGGCAGTTTTAAAACTGTTCGAAGTCTTTACTGTCCAAGTAGAAGTACTTCTTGACCATAGACAAATTAAAAAAAATGTTTTTGAACTAAGGAGTTGATATGCCAGTAAACAAACTAAACTAAACCAAACATTTAACAGGTACCAATAGTCTCCTGTCAGTAGGCTTTAGTATATGCAATGGTAACCCCCCCCCCCACTTCACTTAAGGGTGTCCTGGTTACAACACTAAGCTGCACTCAGTGGTGATGCTCCAGTTTTGGATATCTAGATAGTATAGAGTACCCCTTTATTACCATTACTCTCAGTTCCACTCTGACTTGGAAAGAATAATCTTTGCCCTGACCTATTATTGAATGCCAAAGATAGATTACCTTTTCCAAGGCTAAAGACCCCCAGCTGCTCTTCTATTTGCCATTATATAAACAATGTTAGGTTCAGCATTGCATCAGATGTTAGAAAAGTCACTCAATGCAGGTTTGTTGACATGAAGTTGAAAATGTAAATATATCTCTGATGATGAGAGATTGGTCAACTAAGTTCATAATATTAATTAACATATTGATATAATATAAAACAAAAAATATATTCACACGTAGTCTTTCGAAGTGAATATGTGATGTGTTTTAGAGTAATGGTTAGTAAAAAAATTGAAAATTCTTTTGATATACCCTAATATAAGATTAAAATATGAGAATTCTCTTTAAATAAATTGTCTGCAAAATTCTAAGTATAACATTTCCTTAAAAAAATACCTCATTATTTTCAAATATGGTAAAATATCAATCAACACAGACTATGCAAATTAGAGGTTATTGGAGATCATCAGATGACAAAATATGATATTTCTGCTAAACAGATAAAAACTTTGAT
Source organism: Sepioteuthis lessoniana (assembly GCA_963585895.1). NCBI lineage: Eukaryota > Metazoa > Mollusca > Cephalopoda > Myopsida > Loliginidae > Sepioteuthis > Sepioteuthis lessoniana. Next base: position 64,405,437 of record OY757934.1, read on the forward strand.
CCTTGTCCAGAAAAAAACCACTAATAAAAATTTATTACTTCAATATATATATATATACACATACAATGTAAGAATTAATTTTTTTATTTATTGTGGACTTTTTGTCCTCATCTTGGTAGTTTTTGTGTTGTTTCTTCTTTCACAACGTTTCGGCCAAATTTCACCTCTTGCCTTCTTCAGGTGATTTACCATGACCTCGAATAGGAATGCTGAGTCTTGTAACCGTATCCCCAGTAATTACTGCCTTCCATAGTTGTTGTCTATTGCACCACGTTTTTGACCAAGTAAACCTCTGGTCGGCTTGGGTAGGATTTGAAACCGCTATCTTCTGACAATGCTCACCTGGAAATGTAGAGACTCAACGTCTCTATCCGCTGCACCACGGGCCCCAAAGGGCGATCAGGGATGGATTTTTTGGTCTTATAAATCCAATTATTTGTTCTCCTTATCTGGTCTTCCATAGTCGGGTCCGTACCGAATTTGTAATTGTCTTTAATTGGAATCATTTTGAGATGAGGCTTCTTAATCTGAGAATTAAATAAAAAAATTAATTCTCAGATTAAGAAGCCTCATCTCAAAATGATTCCAATTCAAGACAATATATAATGTAGTTTGCAATATTTATTAATAAAGAATCCTCAGTATCAGTGATAGCATATGTATACTTGGTCTTATGATCTATAAGTGATAAACTGACAGTCACCAAACACCATTGACTCAGTGGCTAAGATATTCTAACTTATATAATATAGGGTGTCTCAATATACATAGGACCCATGTAACTGCTAATAAGTCTACTACTAATAATATTGCATTCTATTTTGTTTCAGATTTCAAAATAGGGGGTGTCCTCGTGGTGTAATGGTTAAAGCGATGGACTGCGGAATCATAGTACGCGAGTTCGTACTCCAGTTGCACTATTACGTTCACTTTCAGTCAAATACCCTTGGGAAAGGTATGAACCCCCTCATCCTCCCAGCTATGGGATAAATAGTACCACTACTGTTCTTCTAGGAGAATGGCTTTGGCATTAAATAACCTACAAAGGTTGATATGCCAAGAAACCAAACCAAACCAAAGATTTCAAAATAGTATTGTATAACAACTATTAATCCTCTATCAAAATACCTTGGACAAGAGAGAAAAAAATATTTTGTGTCATTACTTATTTGAATAAAAAATCATCTAAAACTGTCTCAAAATAGATCCAACCCATTAATATGATAATGATTTATTACTAAGACAAGAAACTCAAAAAAGATTGCATGTCCTGGAAGCTAATATAATTGTGACATGACGTGCAGTTGAGTACTTAATTAATTAATATGTAAAAATTAGAATTTATGAAATATATTCTAATTAATATATATATATATATATATATATATATATATATATATATATATATATATATCTCAAAAACAAAAAAGATCCTTAAAATAAGTATCTTTTTGTTCAAGGCTTATATTGACCTAAAAAGCGATTTCTTCAAAGAACTGCCATCAGAATGTGTCACTTCCTTCCGGTGCATCACTTTGGAATGGCATGTTTGGCCGGGTCGAAGGTCAATATACAACACATGTTCCAAATGACTGCCATTGCACTTATCTCTGTAATAAATCATTATCATATTTGCATCTATTTTGAAACACCCTGTACTTATAATCACAAATTCTTTTGGTACATTACTGAAGAATTAATGTAAATTTATTGGTGGGCTATTCTAGACAATCACCATAACTTTCAAATAAAATACAATTTTTTTAATCTTATAAATTGATAGCACTACAAATTGAATGTTCATATATAAGTATTGAAAAAGTATTTTTTATATTTGCAAAAAATAGAACAAAAATCATAGTACTGATTAATATTGATGGCATGTCAACTCATCTTGGGATATTTTATGTCTAGATGGGTGGACCTAGAGGTTAGGAAATCTTATTCATTGTACATTCATATTTGCATTTTTTTTGTAGTTGTTTCTTAAGAGTTTTTTTTCTTTTACGTGATGCTATTGAATACAAATGATTTTTAAACAGATCTATTTGACTCATAGATGAAACCTCAGCAGGTGCTATCAGTCCAGGTTATTTAAAATTCTGGACAAGGCTGTTTGCATTCCATATAGCACTAATACTCTTGGGAAAGTTATGAATTCAATCATTTTTCCTCCAGCTATGGGTAAATAGTAGAGCTGACTAGGCTCTTTAATCTTGGTCTGGCAACTAGTCTAGGAGAAGGAAAACTCAATTCAAACCTGTTAAACTCCACTTGAAGAAGAGACCTTGTGTTGCATCCTGCTTGAGCGAAGGGGTTGAGTAAATAAATACTCTACATTCCCCAAACTCTAGAACTAGTCTGACAATCAGATGCAATTTTGTATCATACCCAAGACACTCCTTAATTTTTTAGGGGTGGTCTTTCCCCACTGCAGGGTATACAATCAGCATATCATCTAAGCCAACAGTGTGATATTGTGTAGAAATAGTCTATGAGACTTTTGTGTTCAATATCATCCTCATATTTCCATATACATAGAAATTTGTAAAAATCCTGTAATTATTTGTGTATAATATACACTTTTTCCCAGATTTTAAGCTTAAAAGTTAGGAGTACGTATTATACATGAGAACAAAATATTACCTTTTTTCCCCTGCTATGAGTATTGGCATATTTAGGATGGCATGACCGAAAAAGAGTTCTACGGTCCAAATTATCTAATGTGTAACAAACACTTGTGTTTTATACGATGACAGAAAAATAACCCTTGGAATGTATTTTTGTTTATAATTTGATTCTTCAATTCTGAATTTATCTTTGCCAAAAGTTTGTAAAAATAACATAAATACTGCGTAAATTTTGTGCTTTGAAACTTTGTACTCTAAATAAATTCTTATTTCTAGTCAATACAAACCAGATAAAAAGTTAAATAAATGTTAAATTTTGTATAAATTCAGCTACTATAAATTTCCTTGGCTCCCTTTTGCTATCTGTCCTTATCAGCCATCACTCATAGTGAGTCTTTTAGATGGCATCCAGTGACTGATGAATGTAGGTTTTTGATAGTTGACCAACACTGGTGTGTCTATGTGTAGGAGTCCATTGGAGAATATTGCCTTTGAGTTCATCCTTACTTCCCAAACAGTACTTAGCATGTCTTGTCTTACTTGAATAGTTTCTGAGATTGGAGGTCAGTGGCCATATAGCTGCAGTTTTGAAGGGTGCTGCTTCCAATATTTGTCCAAAACAGCATTCTTGCTTAGTTTCCATCTAGCTTTTCTTTAGTCATTTCATTATCAAAATTATTTCATCAAAATGTTTTCTTTTCTCCTGGCCAATACTAAGTACCCCTGCTCATATACTCATATACTGAAAACACCGGGTTCTTTTTTTGGGGGGGTGGAGGGGGGTAATGTACTAATTTAATAACACTGACAGCCTTTTAATATCTTGTGGATGACTAAGGCAAATGGCTGTTGCCACATTTTTGGGGGGCCTGAGGAAGAGTTGAGAAAGTGTCTATGTGAAGTTTTATTTCTTATCTTTTTTCATTTTTTTAAATATATCTCTGTGTTTGTAGACTTAGCTTTGGAAGGAGGTCTGAAGGATTGAATTTCAAGCATAAGCAAGAAATTAACATTAAAACACATTTCCGTCATCAAGTTCTTACTAAATCACTTTAAAATAAATTGTCTCTTAAGTTTGGCAAAAATAAGGGTAAATAACTGTCACTGATTTGAAACATTTAATTTCCAGCATTAAAGATAGGATATTAAGTAATATCTAATATCATTAAATAATATTTAATATTATTGGCCTGTGTATATACAGTTTGGTCACAGTTATTGGTACTCATAAGATTTCAATACGTAATATAGAATATCTCTTGAAAAAACATACAAAAACAAATCTAGTGAAACTGCTTTGAACTATTGACAACTTATGGTTGATAAAGAACAACAAATGATAAAACAGCAAGTTTAGATTAATTTGATTATTTTCTGTTTATTTCTGAAGATGTAGCAAAAACAAAAAGACAAGGGTAATAATTATGGTAACCAGGATTATGTTGCCCAGTCGGCTGGAGCTGTAGAATACACCAACTGCACCTCTGCAAAGGAGTAAGATACCCCACAATGAGTGTCCTGGATATGACACTAAACAATCTGATGGTGAGGATCCAGTCATGCTGGAGCTCTTTGGGGAATGCAGAGTACCCCATTCATTGTCATCGCCCCCAGGTCCACTCTGGCCCGGAGTGGTAGCACCTGATAGGGTCCTATCTATGGGTTAAATAGAACATTTAAACTGAGTGCAAACAAATGACTTATGCTAAATTGAATTGTTAGAAATCAAACCGTTTGAACATTTCACTGTGTATAAACTAATGACTGATGTTTAATTGATTTGATAGTGATACATAACAATACTGGGAATCATTTAACTGTGTGCAAACAAATGACTGATGTTGAATAGTATAATTAGTGTTAAATAGCAATATTTGAAACCATTTAACTGTGTGCTAAAGAAATGAGCACTGGCTCATTTAAAAATGTTATCTAAAAAATGTGTTTACAAGTCATATATTTTCTATATATGTATAAAGAGGATTTAGCACTAAATAACCTCCAATGATTAATATACCATTAAACGAAACTAAACCAAACTAAAATTTAATAAATTCTATGAATAACTTTGTGGAATTAATTTTTTTTAATAAGTCAAAATCTCATCAGATTATTTTAACAAAAAAATTAAAATATTTTTTTCACTATAGGATTTTGTATTTTTTTCTTTTTCAATTTTAAGATTTAAATTTATTAGATTTTTTTTTCTTCTTTCTCCCCTTAATTAAAACAATGTTTGTAAATTTTCAATTTCTTTAGACCTATCTTAGCCTTCATTATATCATCAGTGTTAATGATCATCATGTTCTTAACAAATAAATGTAATTTGTTATGATGTTGCTTTCTAAAGAAACAAACAGCTATGATGTACTAAGCTCCAGAAAGTATTTTACACTTGATGCTTTGTTGTACCTTTGCAAAAATCAGTTTAAACCGAGGATAAAACACTGCTCTCATACCTGGGCAATTACTTCTTGATTTATTTTGGATAAGATTTAAAGGAATCCCCAAGGTGTAATTGCTAAAGCGCTGGACTGTAACATCATAGTAAGTGAGTTCAAACTCCAGGTGCACTATTACATTCACTTTCAGACTAATGCCCCTCGAGAAAGGTTTGGTTTGGTTTCTTTGTTTAATGGCATATCAACCTTTGTAGGTTATTTAACACCAAAGCCATTCTCCTAGAAGAACAGTAGTGGTACTATTTAACCCATAGCTGGGAGGATAAGGGGGTTCATACCTTTCCCAAGGGTATTTGCCCAAAAGTGAATGTAATAGTTTGAACACTCTTATCCCCCCAGCTATGGGTTAAATAAGACCACTATTATTCTTCTATAAGGATGGCTTGGACATTAAATAACCCATGAAGGTTGATATGCCATTAAACAAAAAAAAAAAAGCTGAAGAGACCTTTGGATAGGATATACAACCAGTTGCATAGACTTGTGGGAAAGTCAGTTGCCATTATTTCAATCACTTTCCTATCATTGGCTAATGAAAAAGTGCGATTAAAAATGATTGCAATAGATCATTGAAAATGTAAATAGTTATATAATCAAACATTTACAAATGAATCAAATTTTAAGGTCAAATAGATTTGTTTGTAAATTATTAGTATTTGATAAAAATACATGAAACCATAAAACTGTGGATAAATTATTAATATGAAGAATGGTCACTTGAAACTATAATTGTTTTAAAATTATCATTATCAGTTACAAGAAACCATATAATTGCTTGCCATAAAAAAGAACATTAAATAACCCAAGAATTTACATGCCATAAAACCATCTAACCATAAAACTAATTCTCATATAACTTTATGAAACAATCTTGATGATTTATATGGCAGTTTATGATTTTGTTGACAAAGCAGTATCAAAGTGTTATGTTTTTAAGATAATCTAATACATGAAATATCCTGTTGCTTGGAAAGTAGATATTTCTGGAAATTTTAATTCAAGGCCAGTTTTATGGAGCACCCATTAAAGAGTGAACTTTTTAATAATGACTAATTCATAAACCCTTATTTTCAAACAATTACTCTTCACTTTTTTTTTTTTTTAACATGCTGAAAGTTGCCCTTAGAAGTTAACCACTTGAGGCAAAAATGTTACAAAATGACAAATCCCATAACAAAAGAGTATTACAAGGGGACAACATTGCAAAAATCCAAACTGAGACAGAATTAGACACTTGTTTCCTCTGGACTTGAAAAGTTCTAGATTATAGCTGAGAGAAAAATATTCATAAGAGAATATATAAGTTCTAAAAAAAGATTTTTTTTTTTTGGCTCACATATCATCAAAGATCACTTGACAAAAGCAAGCGATACAGAGGAGGAAAATGATATAGTAGTTAATGACAGAAAAAAAAACCCACACAGGAAAAAAAAATTAGCTAGAAGGATTAGTGAGGGTTTTTTTTTGTTTTTGTTTTTTGGACTTAGTCTGATTTAGTTGCTGTATAATCAGCAGATTTAAACAAAAGAAGATTGTAGAAATCTTTTTGCTTGCAGAGTTGGTATTTGGTGATGTAAAGCCTCTCTAGCTCAGATTGTTTTAGATTGGTGCCAGTAGTGTCTAGTATGGAAAACATACTGGAGTTATTGGCACTAGCGCATTGGGATTGTTTTTTTTCTGTCGTCAACTTTCCTTCGTATTGCTTGCTTTTGTTATAGTGTTCTCTGACGAGTTGTGACCGAAAAAAAATTCCTTTTTTTTTTTTAAGACCATATGATGTATTTTCTCATGTATATTTTCCACTCAGCTACAACCTTGAACACTTCAAATCCAGGGTGAATAAGTGTCTAATTCTGTTTCAGTTTAAATTTCTGCTATGTTGTCCCTTTGTAATACTCTTTTGTTAGAGGCTTTGTTATTTTGTAACATTTTTGCCTCTAGAGGCCAACTTTTTAGGGTGACTTTTTTAGTATTTATGATATATGCTCTACTTAAAGCTCTTCTCCAGTTTTGTATGTTCCATGGGATATTTATTCATGAGAGAGTTATATCTATCGTTCAGATGTTCTCCAAAAGAAATTGTTGAAAAGGGAAGTGTATCCATTGTGGAAAAGATTCAGAAAGAATGGATAATGTTCCCCAGAGACAGCAAAATGAGTTCTAATTGATGACTGTTGAATAGGTGGAACCAGTGAATAAAGTTAATTTTCCATAAAAGGGTGAAGAGAAGACAGACAAACAAACTATCTACCACTGATGGCAAAGTGACTGAAATGATGTGAATCGATCCACTTTCACAAAGCCATGCAACTGGTTGTGCATCCTATCCAAAATAGGCAAAATAAGTTGAGTAGAAGCTGCCCAGATTGAAGAACAGTATTTCATTTAGGAGTGTATTGCTACAACAAAGTATTGGAATCATATGCTTTTTGGAAGTGCTTGTGATGTAATGGATATCATCATAGGAAATGGACACAGCAACCCAAGTTCAAACCCTGGATGAGGCTGTTTGCATTTCATAAAGCACATATACACTTGGAAAAAGTATATATTCAACAAAAGAGTCTTAATTTTGGTTGCTATCTAGGAGATATCTACTTATATTTCTTTAAGAAAAAAACAAAACCGGTCACATTAGGATTATAAATCTATTTCCATCCTGTTATGTGTTTTTGATATAAATCAAAAACACGAAAAAAATTAACAGGATATTTCCATCCTGTTATGCATTTTTTTTTTTTACCTATATATCATCATCATCATATCGTGCTGGTAGCACGGATATCCCTGACCCTCTCTCGCCACTCCTCCCTATCGTTCATCGCCCTAGGTAGGTCTTCAGGACAACATCCCATATCCTCACATAGCTGCTGAATGTACGTTCGTGCTGGTCGTCCTGCTTTTGCGCGGGGATCCATAAGAGTACATCTCTTATGAGTTCATCTCTGCTTCTCCAGCAGTGTCCTGCATGTCTGGTTCTTCTAACTTGAATAGTTTTAGTGATAGGGGGCAGGTGGCTGTACAGTTGGTGTCTTGTGGGGTGTTGCTGCCAGGACTTGTTCAGGATTGCACGTAGCATTCTTGTGTAATTGCCATCTAGCTTCTTCTCCAGCCGTTTTGTTAGCGTCCATGTAGTGCATCCATATAGCAGTATCGATGTGATCGCTGCCTGGAAGAAACTGCGTTTCATTTTATCGGTTAGGTCTGATTTCCATATAATCGATAGCCTATTAATAGTTGTCCATGCTTTCGTTAACCTCGTTTCGATGTCCTTTTCGGTTGATTCGACGCTGCTTCCTCGGTACGTGAATTTGTCTACTAGTTTAAGAGGGGTTCCTTCTAGAGTGGAGATGTCCCCGGTTTGGTTATAGCACATATATTCCGTTTTGTGTGCATTAACATAGAGGCCTATGCTTGCTGCTGCTCGTTCCAAACTATGCAGAAGTGTTTCGGCTTGGTCAAGTGTATTTGCCAGTATCGCTATGTCATCGGCGTAGTCGGCGTCGGTAATTGTTGTTGCGGGGTACCTTCTGCTTCTTTTCTTCGTCAGTTTGAAGCCATTCTCTTTGATTTTGTCAATCGATGTTCTAATTACGTAGTCTAGACAAATGATAAAGAGGTACGGGGCCAGCGTGTCTCCTTGTAGTACTCCTGCTACAATGTCAAAGTATTCTGTGTCTCCATCCGGTGATATTATCTCTTCTGCATGAGCAGGATGCGACACAAGGTAATTTTTTTAAAGCAAAGGTTTGAATTCAAAGGTTTCCTTTTTCTAGACTGGTTGCCGTGAAATGGTTAAGGAGCCCAGTCTATCCTACTATTTACCTATAGCTTGAAGAAAAATAGTTAGATTCATACTTTTCCTAAGGGTATTAGTGAAATGCAGAAAGCCTCATCCAGTATTTGAACTCAGGCCGCCATCCCCATTTCCTAAGATGATAACTGTTACACTTCAAGTGTTTCCTATCTACTTTATATGGTTAAAAAAAAAGATAGAAATTTGGTTTAGCTAATCTGATGGACATAAAGTAAGGATACAGCTCAATATAATACTTACATTTTAAATGAAATCCTTTGCTAAAAGCTGTAAAAAAATATGCTGCTTATATTCTGTTGGATCCCATTAGAAAGCAGAGGAACTTTGGTGCCATAGCTCTAACTGTCATGGAGTAATGTGATGACAGACTTAAAGACATTTGGTGAATAATGGTTAGAATTCTGGAAGGGGGAAATTTTTGACTCGGTTTACTGAAAACATGGGGAAGTCAGAAGACCACATATAAGAAAGAAAATCTTCCACATATACATAGAATATGTAAGCTCACACATGTTTGTAAGAATGTGTATTGATATACAGGACACACATAATGTTTGCATAAATCACTCCATATACATATTCACACGTACTTCTGTTGGGACAGAGATAAGGAGACTGAAATTCAAGACATTCTGCTACCAGGAAATGGTCAAGCCAATATTAGTTCTGGCAAATGTCAAGCGCCATTCTTGAAAAAAATAAATAAAAATTTAGTGCTAGTGAATTTAGTTTCCACCAAAGTCTTCTTGACTTTCTTTTAAAAAAAAAAAAAAAAAGACGAGACAAAATATTCAGTGGAACATATTGAATATGATGATAAGATTTGAACAATGAAGAAGTACATGCATCTAAAAATTATGTCCTGGATATGACACTAAACTGAATAAGTGGTGAGGTTTCAGTTCTGAGTGACCACTTTCATTGTAATTACTCCCAGGTCCACTCAGACACAAAACGATAGTACCTGTTAAGGTCCCATCTATGGATCAAATAGATCTATTTGAAAATTATGAGTATTAGATAGGAATACTTGAAACCATTTAACTGTTTGCATATTATTTGTATTAAGAATAGTGACTTGAAGCTGTATTTATCCGTACCTTTCACCAGGCAGGATTTGACACAAGGTCTTTTTTTATAGTAGGGATTTAGTAGAGTGGGAGGTCAGGCATAAGCCAAAATTGGTGCCCTGTTGGGCTATGCTGGTCATAGGATCATAAAGTGCAATGTGAACTATGCAAGCCTTTGCTAAGTCTCCTGGCACATATACCACGTGACCTTGCTGGTCATAGCTTCAACTAGACCCAAAGGTCTAGTGCTATGCTTGTCATTGATCTTTCATCCACCCAAAGGAAGGGACGAAAGAGGCCAGAAGCAATAAATAGTGACTTGAACCTATGAATCGGTCTAGTGTGTAGAGTGTTTGAGAGACCGAGGTTCAATCCCAGGTTAAATCATACAAAAGACTCAAAAAATGATACTTGATTCCTCCTTGCTTAATACTCAGCATTATGAGTTACGTATCAAGGATAAAGTGGAGGAATCCAGGGAAAGGAGTTGCACCCTTCCCTACACCTCAGTGTAGTAGCTAATATAAAGGGAGCCATTGGTTCACTCTCGACTATGATCGCCATTCTTATTATGACTAGTTACTTGAAACCATATGATTGCTTGAAAATTACTTAAGCTAAATTAGAATACTTCAAACAATATGACTGTGTGTACATTATTTGTCTTAACTGTTTACTAAGGATTGAAACTATATAATTGCTTGAAATACTTAAAATTGCTTGTCAAAAAAATGATTAGTATAAAATAAAAATACTTGAAACTATATAATTGCTTGAAAATTATTAGTATTAGATGAGAATACCTGAAATCACATAACTGTATAAACAAGTGATTATAGAGAAATAAATGCAATGGAGCATTAAAAATATACTTGAAAGCAAACAAATAATTATTAAATAGGATCATTAATGTTAGATCAGAACACTGGAAACCATTTAACTGTATACAAATGTTTTATATTAAGAATAGTTATTTGAAGCTATATTTGTTGAAACTATAATCGTTTGCAAATTATTGGTATTGGATAGGAATACTTGAAACTGTGTAAATAAATTATATCATTAAGGATTAATTACTTGAAACCATATAATTGTATATAAATTATTATTAGATACAGATATTCAATACTGTATATGATTGTGTATAAATTATTGGTATTAGATAGGAATATATGAAACCATACTAATGTGTACAAGCAAATGATTATAGGCAAAAAATGTACAATGAAACATTAAAAAAGAAAATAATGATTGCAATTAAACATTTACAAATGAATCAAATTTTGGTACTTAATAAACCCATAAGGAGTTGAAATGCCATTAAACAAATAAACCAAACTATAAAAAATATAACAAAACTTTCATTCATAATATTTATTGCAATATTGTGACTGCAAATTCTGAAATTATATGCAGAAATTCATGGGAAAATGTTTACAATAGGAAATCACTGGCTTCAGTGAGTATATACTATTTACTTATCATGAAGAACATGGTTGGTTGGTTGGTTTTATGGTAATATATTTCATGGTTTTTAGTTACTGTTTCTATAGTTAATTGTAATATAATAATTTCTTTCCGCAGTTATATGGTTTCAAGTAACAAATCCTTCATAAACAGTTATAAGTAGGCGACCGTAGTTGAGGGCGACCAGAAGGCTCTCTTTTCAATAGCTACTACATCGAGGTGTAGGGGAGAGTGCTACTCCTTTCCCTGGATTGCTCCACTATACCCTTGATATGTACCTTATAATGCTGAGTGTTAAACAAGTAGGTATCAAGTACCATTTTTAAAGTCTTTGATATGACGCGACCTGGGATTGAACCTCGGACTATAGGCGAACACTCTACCCAGTGTCAAGTAACTATTCTTAATATAAATGATGTGCACCCCATTATATGGTTTTAAGTATTACTATTAAATGTTAATAATTTTTAAATGATCTTGTTAACTCGTAGATTGGACCCGAAAACATACTACCACTCTGGGTAGACTTGGGAGTAATAGCAATAAAGGAGTACTCCATACTCTTCATTGCTCTTTATGAAAAGAGTCACCAGCGAGTAAAATGGTTTTCCATTGCCTTACTCAGATTTTGAATTCAGAGTTTTCTTTTTCCAAGATCATTTGCTCTAGGGTAGGAGTCCTCCTTGTGTAGTGGTTAATTGCAGTGAGTGAGTTCAAACTTGAGTTATGGTATTATCATATTTACCAACCCCTCTGCTTAGGCAGGATATGACACAAAGTCAATTTTTAAGTTGAGTTTAACAGGTTTGAATTCAGAGCTATGCGAAAAGGCAATCAGTCAGGTCCAGGATTTGAACTCGTGTTGCCGTGTCCATATCCTGCGATGATAACCATTACACCACGGGCACCTCCAATGGTATTATATTCACTTTTGGATTAGATATTTATCCATGCCCCCAACTAGGTAGGATTTGACACAAGGTCTTTTTTACATTTGGGGATTTAGGGAAGGGGGGAGGTCACACACCTTTTGAAACTCATGCACTGCTGATCATAGGATCCCTAGGTGCAATGGGAACTATGCTAGCCTTTGCATAAAGCCAAGTGACCTTGCTGGTTATAGATTCACTAAACCGAAAGGTCTAGTGAAATGTGAATCTAAGCTTGTCATTGTTTGGCCTCCAGGCACATATGCCAGGTGGCCTGTTGTTAGACAGAAACAGCAAATTAATTCTGTCGGCCTTCACTTTTGAATTATTACTCTTGGAAAAGGTATGAACTCCCTTATCCCCTCCAGCTATTGGTTAAATGGCACCACTACTGTTCTTCTACAAGGATGGCTTTGGCATTAAATAACCCATTAAGGTTGACATGCCATTAAAGAAAGAAACCAAATGAAACTGGTTAAGGCTAAAAAATTAGTTTGCTTTATTATTTACCCTTAGTAAGAAGTGGAAGAGATGGATTCATGCCTTTCACAAGAAATGCAAACTGATTTGTCCAAGATTTGAACTTAGTGTGTTGAGGCCATTTTTTTTTTACAGTTAAAATATTATGCCACCCATAAATGGATTAGATGAAGAAAAATCATCAGCCATTTTCATTCGATTTTTTTTTTTTTTTTTTGTTCTAGACTTTTTTCAGCCCCAGAACTTTTGCTTCATCATCTTTAAGGAAAAAATAGCTGATTCTGATTATCCCTCTTCTTCTTGGGAATCATTTTAATCATCATTTTACGCTGGCCTGCTCTTTAGACTTTTTGTTTACGGATCAAAAACTGTGAATAAAAAAATTCTTAGTTAAAGAGCCCATGCTTCTATATCTAAGCCTTTACAGAACTTTTTTTTTTTTTTTTTTTTTTCTTTCTCAATCTCTTGAAGTCATTTGTGTTGTTAATGGTCAAATTAAAAGAAAACATGTTGATGCTTTTGCAGCTGCAGTTTTCAATTTTTGAGGAAAAAATCCAGTCTCTCAATGGGGTTTACACTAAACGGACTATATCCTGCAGAGGGTTAAGACCCCACAAAAGAGATGTGCTAGGTATGACACTAAACTGTAGCTAATGATGAGACTCTCATTGCCATTACTTCCAGGTCCACTCTAACCTGGAGTGGTAGTACTTTCTAAGGTCCCATTTGTGGGTCAAATAGATCTGTTTGAAAATTATTTGCATTAAAAAGGAATGCTTGATATAATATTAATATTATTCTTAAAAATCTACACAAAAAATATCCGTGTACAATGTATGCAATTCCCTAACCTCTAAGCCTAAAAAACTCAGACTGATTGACAATACCATTAAAATCAATCAATCAATCATGTATATATGTAAATGTGTGTGCCTATATATAGAGGAGGTGCCCGTGGTGTAATGGTTATCGTCGTAGGAAATGGACATGGCGATACAAGTTCAAATTCTGGACGTGACTGATGGCATTTCACATAGCACTAATACCCTTGGAAAAGATATGAATCCAATTATTATCCCTTCAGCTATGGGTAAATGGTAGGGCAGACTGGGTTCTTTAGCCTTGGTGAGGCAACTAGTCTAGGAGAAGGAAAACTCTGAATTCAAACCTGTTAAACTCCACATAAAAATTGACCTTGTGTCATATCCTGCCTGAGCAGAGGCGTTGATAAATATATATATATATATATATATATATAGTGTATGTGTGTTGTTGCTTCTTTACCAACCTCACTACTAGCCCATTCAGCTGGGGCTGTAGAATACACCGACTGCATCACTGCAGAGGGGTAAGATCCTCTCCCAGTGAGTGTCCAGGCTCTGACACTACACAATTTGATGGTAAATATGGAGTACACCTTCATTGCCATTACTCCCATGTCTACTCAGTCTGAGAGTGGTAGTACCTGTTAATCCTATCTATGGGTCAAATAAAACTGTTTAACCATTTAACAGAGTGCAAACAAATAACTGATGTTAAATTGAGTTGTTAATGTTACATAGCAATACTTGAAACCATTTAACTGTGTGCAAACAAATGATTAATATTAAATAGAATTATCAGTGTTAAATAGAAATACTTGAAAACATCTAATTCTGCACAAACAAATGAGCTCTGGCTTGTTTAAACTATTTATTTATGAATTATATGTAATTAATATATGTATGAACAGGAATTGTTATTAAATAACTTACAAGGGTTTTGCACCTGAAACATTGTTTACCTATCCCACACAACCCCGACACACGCTTCCACCACAGACCTGATGTACCACAAGGGAGACCATCACGTGCATGGAAACACGACTGAAAGTTTTATTACCGATTCATTTCTAATCTTATTTTGCCCTAACCCTAACGAATAGTAACCTGTTTTGGTAATTAATTTTTTTTTATTATCTCTGTAAAAAAAATCGATTGCTTTATTTTTGATAGTTTTTATAATAGTGTGATAATGTGGTTATCAAAATTTGACCTTCTTATGAACTGGCAACGTTAGCCTTATTGGAAAAAAATTAGTTAACGTGAGAAAATTTTTTTTTAATTAATTGAGTTTTTAAATGGGTAGTTTATCCACCTAATAAGTTTACTAATTTTTTTTTTCTTAAAAATAAGATAAATATATTTATCTACAAAACTGAAACTTCAAATTTTTCGATTCAGATTTTCATTTATTGTTATCTAATTTTTTTATTTCGTTTAGTTTGTGAGGTGTGTTATTAATTTACCAAATTTTAAAGAAGTTTGAAACGGGTTCAATTTTTATGGATATATTCCGTGAAATATCGACGGATACAGGTAACACACACACAGAGGGTTATTAAAAAGTAACTCCCTATTTCAAAATTCTTATAATTCATTTGATGACTATAATTATTGCACAAAATGAAATTTATAAATGTTTTAAAACAGGGAAGTGTGTGTGTGTAAATGATTGAATAGAATCGTAAAAGACCTTAGTCGAGGGTGACCCGAAGGCTTCCTTTTAAATAGCTACTACACCAAGGTATAGGAGAAAGCGCTACTCCATTCCCAGGATTGCTTCACTTTACCCTTGATCCTAAACTTATAGTGCTGAGTGCTAAGCAGGGTGGCATTAAGTACCATTTTTTGAGTCTTTGGTATGACTCGACCTGGGATTGAACCCCGGTTTCCTGGACCATTAGCAGACACTCTATAGTCACAATGCCTTTGCTCAAACCTATTTTTGCATAAAAATTAACACTTTTTTTAATATGCAAATCAGTTGATTTTTCTCCGCCCCCACCACACACACAGATATATAGTGTGGCAGAAATACCTCCTAAATTTTAACTATCACCTGTGAGGTGCAAATGGACTTCAATAAGTAACGATGGTAACTCCATCCAACTAATATTTTGATACGATCATGGCTTGAACTAGTGCATACCGTGTATTTGCTGTTGAACCGTTTATCAAGACAGGTGAATCTTGAATTGCAACGCAGAGATCTTTTCGCGCTCATTTCATGTTACGTCAGAATGATGCTGTTCCCTATAGAAAATCGATGCTGCTATGGGTTGAAAATCCTATCCAGAACAGCAAACGCATGGTGTGTACTGGTTCAAATGAATATTGTAACTGATCATATTTGAAAAAAAAAGATAAGACATTAGCTATATGGAGCAACCATATATGTCTTACCCCTCTGCAGAGAAGCAGTCGGTGTATTCTGCACCCCTAGCCAACTGGGCGACCCGGCAGAGAAGTAAGACCCTCCACTCACCAAAAAAAAGGTGTCCTGGGGATGGCACTAAACTGCATCTGATAGTGAAGCTCAAGTTCAAGGGAGTTTGAAGTACCCCTTTATTACCATTACTCCCAGGTTCACTTTGACCTGGAGTGGTACTACCTGTTAGAGTCCCATCTCTACGTCAGATATATCTTTTCAGAAATGCCTCGTATTCATTTGGAATACTTGATGTCATATAACTATAAATCATTTGTATTAAAAATAATTACTTGAAGCTATAATTGTTTACTAAGGATTATTATTAGTTACTTGAAACCATAGAACTGTGTGCAAACAAATGACTATTATTAAACAGTTTAGCAACAAAGGCAAATTGTGGTCTGCCCTATTACATTAAGAAGGAAGGAAAATACAGGAATGTGGACGAGAATATTGATGAGTTTCAACAGCTTTAATGACCGCCAGAAAAAAAGCCCTTGTACTGTGAGTCGTACAAATAGAAGAAAAACAGTTGCGAATTTAGAGCAGAAATTAAGCATTTAACCTGAAGTTTCTAGGTCCAGTCGGTCTAGGAGGAATGGATAGATGACAAAGGACTAGTCTTCAAAAGGAACAGTGGCCCATGGTTGAATGCGCTCTCCTCGTGGTGAATCGTGGTCTGCTAGAATGAGTGAGAGAGAGTCGCTCTGTCCTGCTCGAAAAATATGTGAGGAAGAGACTGAGAGAGCTTTTGCGCGGCCTTTTATACTATCCGGGAAAGTCATCCGTGTAGTATGGCTTAAATCATTCTCATTGGACGAAAATATAAAATCGAAACCTCAACAGCCAAAATAATTCCTGCACTAAATAATAATTTGAAATTCTTTCTTTCTGCTACAATAGAAATAAATACTTGAAACTATAAAACTGTTGGGGTTAGAGAAGAATACTTAATATAACTGAATGCAAAAAAGATTTACACAAAAAAACTCTAGACATAAATGTACAATTAACGCAATTCTCTGACTTCAAGGCATAAAATAACCCTAGATGGGTTAATATGCCGTTAAAAACAATCAATCAATCGTCATAGAAAAATTGGTGCAATTATTATGCATGCATTCCGTAGAATTTCTATGGGAACATCTTATATATGAGAGAGAGAGAGAGGTGGGAGAGAGACCTTTATTTGAAGTTTTTCAGTTTGGTAGAATTCCAAAATCATCCCTGTCTTGCTCAATATATGTTTTAGGATTTGACACACATTCTGGCTAAAAATTGTTTCTCTGAAGATGACTCGGTCATGTTATCTGGCCTGGGTGATATGTTGGTACCACGTGATCTTTTCCTCTCATATCAGATCACCATCTGGTTCCCAATCTGCAAGCAGACCACTCCTAGGCTGTTGGGAGATAAAAATCAAGTTAATTCTGACACTCTTGGATAGCCTCGTACTGGTTTTCAAACGCGTCGCTATCAGCAGTTTGGGAGGGAGAGAGATTATTATTTGACATGCGATTTTGATATTTAGACAAATTAGCCAATCGCTTTTGACTTAGATGTAGAATACTGAGGAAGGTTGATTGCGGGGATTTTAAAAGTATTTCAAGGACCAATATTACCATTAGTATATATCTATTATATACTGACACTGGACAAAGCAACAAGAAAGACAAAACAAACTCAATTACACATGCAAAACGGCAGGCGCACTTAGAGTCATAGGAAATAGAATCGACGTCCCGAGTTCAAATCTTAAACGAGTTTGTTTGCATTTCACTTCGTGCTAATGCCCTTCAAAAAGTCATGAATCCATCTCTTATTCCCCCAGCTATGGACTGGGTCCTTTAGCCTTGGTTAGACAACCAGTCTAGGTTACACTTTGAATTCAAGCTAGTTCTACTCCATTTGAAAAATTGACTTTGTATCACATCTTGTCAGTGGGGGAGTAGTTGTGTAAATATATACAAGACATTTAACCTTTTATATACATAATATATATGCCGGTAGTATTAGAAAGCAGGAATACACATATACATACATTGTCCTATGAACAAGTAATAGGTGGAAGAAAACAAAATGGGAAAAGCTTACTTGACAAGTGTGAGTAATATAGCCATGTGGTTTTACCGTTCCTTGGCAGGCCAGAGACTACGTTTCTACTATTCAAAGGATAACAGTTAATGAGGGTTGAGAGAGAGCTCCAGAGTTTGTCATGTGACAACTCTTTGGCCTTCTACTGGACATGCAAATAATTGAAGGGAGATAATTACTGTCTCCCTACACCTGCTTTTCCTTAAAGGTTGTAGCAGAGAGATGGAGTTAGCAATCTGTTCCTCCACTTTTTTTCCTGAGATTTCGGGGATACGTTAAACGTTACTCTGTGCTTATTCAGGTATCGTTAAAACGGTTGTAATTGATTGAAGAAAACTTCAATTGACCAGGTTAAGTAGCAATGGCCGTCTCATTCGTAAACCGGCGCCTTATTATTTTACACTAGTAATGTTGAAAGTATACCTTTTTAATTTATTTTTAGAACAAACATAATTGTGATTAGTATTATCCTTCAAGATATGATTGTTGATAAAAAATAATTGAGAAAGTAACAAGAATTTTGAAGATAAAGAATAATACTAGTCAGAATTGTTGATAATAATGATTGTAATAAAAAAAAGCAACTAGAATTAGGAAGATGAAGGATGATGCTAATCAAAATTATAAATGATAATGATTAACAGTTCATCTAAGATATAAATGGATATACAGAAATCTTGGTGATATTCATATTTACGGGATGGGCAGCGGTTTGTTTCAAAGAACGTCTAGTTAATTGTTCTTCAGCCATTTGTTTTAGACACAAGAAGATAAAAAATGTTCTTCTATCCCTGTTGTCTCCATCTTTGACTACTGCACGAGTTGAAGCTTTGATTCAAGATTATAGACGAATCCCAACTTGATATAGCCATGGAACTTGATCTTTCTGAATTTGTGGTCCATGAAGTCGTCCACGATAAGTTGGAAGATCGGTTGAAATTCCATCTCTGCTGGTTGTTTCCGTATCTGATAATCGTTTATTCACACCACTCCCTATATACGTTTCTTTTTTCTATAACTGTTAATTCATTCTAGAACAAAGACGCAACTGTGAGGTACTCAATAAGAATCGAACTCACCACAACAGTGACTGTTTACTAATGATGACTATAATACTAAAGGTGAGACCTGAGTTCAAATCGTAGATGAGTTTGTTTGCTTTTCATTTGTTTTAATATCTTTGGGAAAGGCATGAATCCATCTGTTCTCACCTCTACACTAGCAATGGGTAAATAGTAGGGCTCTTTAGCCTTGTTTAAGCAACCAGTCTTGGGGAAGTAAAACTCTGAATTCAAATCAGCCTCAGTTCTCTTCTAAATTGACGAAGGGGTTGGGTAACTACATTCTATCTCTCCGACTTGTGAAACTGGGAGTAATTAATAATCAAGAAGTGACTTCACACGCCACCGAGATCAAGAATTAAAACCCCACCATCGGATGCTTAAAAATCGACTTTGTCTTGCATCCTCCTCGTAGCGGAGAGGTTAGGTAAATATATACAACTGTAACAGTGTTAATGCGCATGCGTCAGAGTGTTGTATAATATCTGCTTATAGGTTGTTTGTTCATGAGTATATAGATTCTACTCGAGTTCTCTCAATTCCTAAAAATGTCAACAAGACTTGCGTTCCAACGTTCTACCAAACCCATATATTTACTAACGAAGCAACCCATACATGTTCATATTAGCACCCTTCTCCACAAATAATAAAACCCCAAACGAAAGACTGGAATATTTGACCTTCTTTAGGGTCGCCTATCTGTATAGGACATCATTTCGCATCGAAAGAGGAAGGATATCTCACACTACTTCCCTCTTAATGGACCCACTTCTTCCTTCTCTCCTCTTACCCTGGTGCCAAATTTTGCGTGCCACAGACCCCAGGTTGTACTTAGCTACTCTAGATGTGCAACCACCCCGATCCCTCAGTAATACCCTACCGCCACCAGCTATGCCGCAGACACGTGGCTGGCAGCCAAGCGCAACGAAGTTTGTTGCCTAACAAACTCTACATCCTTAGAAGGCAGCGTTTGGTTTGTGTGAGGGCTTACGCATGCGCGTGAAGGTCTTAGGGCTTTGAGACGAAACTGTACCGGTCGCTGTATCTTTTCTTTATTATTCTTTTATATATTCATTTATTTTTTCTTTAAAAAGCATAATTTTTTTTTAATCGAGAGCCTGAAAGGGAATTAGGTGAGAAGAAAGTAGCTAAGGTGTATTGTCGGCAAGTGGAAGCTAGTTTCAATTTCGAATCTAATGTACAAGACAAAAAACAATACATCATAATTTTGTCATTAAATTTTGAAAGATTTATTGATCGATTTTAACAGCATATCAACTTGTCTAGGGCTATTCGATGCTTAAAGGTTAGAAAATCGAGTTCCCTATGCGTTCATATTTACCTCTCAGGTGGAATAGTTTAAGTTTTTTTTGGGGGGGTGCACACAGACCTATCGAATTTGGATAATTTTAAAACAAGTTTCATTATCATCATCATCCTCCTCGTTAAGTCACGCTAAAAGCATAGATTTCGCTGACTCTCTACCGATCCTGGTAGGTCTCTTAGACTACATCCAGTGTCCACACACAACTGATATATGCAAGTCTGCTTATCGGCCGACATTGGCGCGTCCATGGGCCATAGATAATACACTAACAGGTACTATCACTCCGAGTCAAAGTGGACCTCAGAGTAATGGTAATGAAGCGATACTCTACACTCCCTAGGTATCAAAAACTTGGGCCTCATCATCAGATATAGTTTAGTGTCGTACCCAGGACACTCGCTTTTGGCGGAAGGAGGGGGGGGCTTGCCCTTTGAAAGACTGTATAAAGTAATTAGTCTAGCGTATGGAATTTATACACAAAAGTTAGGTTTGGTTTTATGGCATATCAACCATTGAAGGTTATTCATTTTATACATAAAAAACAGTATACGGTTTAAATGTCAAAAACAGTTCTTTTTCAAACAATTCAGTTTAGCATAAGTACACAGTTTTGTTCTATTGACCCATTGATAGGACCCTATCAGGTACTACCACTCCGGAACTAAATGGACTTAGGAACGATGGCAATAAAGGGGTACTTCGTATTCACCGAAGCGTCAAAACTGGAGCCTCACTATCAGATTGTTTAGTGTTATAACTAGGACACTCGTTGGAGGAGTCTTACCCTTCTGCCGAAATGCAATCTACAGCCCCAAACGACTGGCTCATATATACAAATATAACTACTACTAAGGGACAGTTGATTGTATTTTAAATCTACTGATAGATTACAATGAATCAGCAATTAAAAGTATATCTTGATAAATGAAAAAACACCTTCCATTAAGGTGTATCAAGGCTCTTTGTTAGAGTAATTGTTATTGAACTATATCATAAATCACGTCATGTCGTGGGGATTAAAATACGCTGACTGTATTCACAGCAGACGGTAAGACCCCCCCCCCGAAAAAGGGGGTGTCCTTGGTATGATACTAAAGTGCATCTGATGGTGAGGCTCTAGTTCAGGAGATCTGAGGAGTGTGCAGTATCCCTTCTTTACCATTACTTCCAGATTCACTCGACCCAGAATGGTAATACCCGTTAGTGTTCCATCTCTGAGTCAAAAAGATATGTTTACAAGTATCGATAGGACCGTGTGCAAAAAAAAACCCCAAAACAACTGCATCAAAAATATAAAAATGAACGTACAATGACCATAAAATAACCGTAGACGGATTGACATCAATCAATCAATCAATCAATCAATCAATCGAATGTGACAAAAAACACTCTATTGTCATTTTTTAAAATTCAATTTTGAAAGACTCAAAGTATTTTTCTGATTATAATTGTTGCATTTTGTGTATGGAATTTATTGGTTTGGTTAAAGGCATATCATCTTTTGTGGGTTGTTCAATGCCAAATCTATCCTTGTAGAAGAACAGTAGTGATACTATTTAACCAATAGCTGAAGGAATGAGGAAATTCGTGGCTTTCTCAAGAGTATCAGTCTGAAAGTGAACGTAATAGCACGATGCTTTGGTTTGGTGTCTTTGTTTAATGGTATATCAACCTTGGAGAGTTATTTAATGCCAAAGCCATCCCTCTAAAAGAAGAGTAGAGGTACTAAGGAAGTTCATGCTTTTTCAAAGGGTATTAGTCTGAAAGTGAACGTAATCGCGCGATGTCACAGTTAAGCACTCCACTCCATGGAGAAAATGTTGGGTAAATACATAGATATTCACATGTTTTTGTTATCGTTTCAGTGCTGAAGAGTTTGGTTACGAATAATAACTGATGATATACATTTTGATTGTATAATATTCCACGAGAAAGAATAAAATCCTCGTATCAAATAAAACTTTCATCATTAACTATACTTGAAATCATTTAACTGTGTGCAAACAAATGAATAATGTTGAATAGAAATATTAGTGTTAGACAGCAATACTTGAAACTATTTAATAAATAGAATTATTTGTGTTAGATAGCAATACTTGAAACTATTTAATAAATAGAATTATTTGTGTTAAATAACAATACTTGAAACTATTTAATAAATAGCATTATTTGTGTTAAATAACCATACTTGAAACCATTTAACTGTGTGCAAACAAATGAACTCTAACTCGTTTTCAAATAAAGTTACCGACAAACTATTCACTTAGAAATAATATATATTTATATATTATGCTTGTGTGTATTTAAATGGTATTTGGCATTAAATAACCATCAAGGGTTGATATGACATTAAATATATAACCTTTCATTCAGAAGGGAGTATTCCTTTATTTTGTAACTGACAATCAAGTAACTTCCTCTTGAGTTATTCACAGGGAGTTGCCGTGGCGTAATGACTAAAGGGCTGGACTTCAGCCTCGAAGTAAGTGAGTTCGAACTCCAGTGGCACTATTTCATTCACTTTTGGACAAATACCCTTGGGAGAGGTATGAACCTCCTTATCCCGCCAGCTATGAGTTAAATAGTATTATTGCTGTTCTGCTTAAAGGATGGCTTGGGCATTAAATATCCCACGTAGGTTGCGATGCCATTAAACAATGAAAACAAATGAAATTGTTCCTAAAGCATAATAGATTAAACAGATTCACACAGGCGGCTAATAAATCCAGACACAGAAAAAGAAAACTATTTCAATAAAAGAGTTGGTTTTTTTAAATAAAATAAATACTATAAAAAAGAAAATTTGGCGTCTATTTATTATTGTTTAATCTAATTGTAATGGCGGGTATGTCTTTTTTCCTCGTCCAAAATTACCTCGACGTTCAATTTTGTGGCATTAGAGACGTTACAGATATTTGGTAATGGATGCTGCTGGTCAAGAGGGGGGGGATATTCAGACGCATCTCAATTCACCAAATTCCACTATTAGCATTAGTGTATCTCTTGATTGACTAACACGACGAGAGGAGAGTCACCGTGACGTAGTGGCTAACGTGCTTGACTGCGACATCGTAGTTAGCGGGTTCAAACTCTAGTCACACAATTACGTTAACTCTCTGACTACAACCCTTGAAAAAGGTATGAACCAACTTATCCCCTCAGCTTTGGCATTAGAAAAGGTTGATATGTCTTTTAAACAAAGAAACCAAAACAAACGAGACATACTCAGATAAGACATTTAATACACACACACACATATATAAACCCACCCAAGGGCAATGTTTTAAGCGGGATTTTAGCAGATTTCAGTTCAGAGTATTCGTTCTCCTAGACCGGTTGCCATACCAAGGTTAAAAAGTCCAATTTGTCCTACTATTTAATCATTGCTGGAAAAGGAATAGTCGGATCATACCTTTCTCAAGAGCATTAGCAGACTATGAAATACAGTCTCGTTCTGGATTTGAACTCTAGTCGCCGTATCCATTTTATGGATACAGTGATAACCATTACACCACGAGCGCCTTGATTAAAAAAAAAACATATAACTCGTATCACAAGAATATACATGTCCCAAACAGATGTAATGTGCACTTTGTTCTATGAATGAGCAGTATACAAAAAGGTGAAAAGTTTTCTTTTCAAATGTAAGGCAAACGACAGTACCATTTCCGAGTGGCGAGACTAAATCTGTCCAATTGAGAGAGACACACACAAAAAAAAATGTCCGCTTCGCTCGAAAAGAAAGAACCACAAAGTTTTTATCCGTTCGAAGAATGAAATCAAAAAGAGAACGGGAAATAATTCTGAATTTTCATGCAACCAATCGACACATGATGTCCAAAGACACGCAAACAAATCCATGGGAAGACAATTATCTATATCTCCCTACAATAGCTTGGTTTGTGGTATTACTATTCAATCATACTGTTCGGCAAGTATCTTCATCATTGTTGTGTTTTTCTCAATAAGTTTCGACCAGTATATTTTCTGAACTTTTCACACACACACATTCGACGACCTGTGACAAGAAAAGTAGAAAGACATATGAGAAAGACTGTCAATTTCTCGCCAACGCAGTCATAAAACCAAGAGCTCTTGGTCTGATAATCGCATAAGCGAGAAATTGACAATTTAACAAGCTCTGTTGACTCTGTGTCTACGCTATCCTAAGTTAGATATATATGCTCTTTAACCTATACTGAGGATCCCTTATTTATGACTATAGGAAACGACACACACACACACACACACACACATATATATATAATTCGCCCTCAGTTATTTTCTTGCTAACTGTTTATTTGACCCATGATATCATAAAATTTATGAAACTAACACGTGAAAACTTTCATTCCGTTTAAGAATTACGCATGTAATGACTTCTTTGTGAAGCTCATGTTTTAAGGTTCGGTTTTCCTTGAAATAAAAGAGGGTTTTTTTGGGGGGGGTACACAAATTGACCAATTAAGTTGGGAATAAAAGATCAAACAAATAAATTGCTGCGAGTGTTTCCCAAAAGAAACAACCTTAAGACAGAATTTATAATCACTTAAGTTTGATGCTACATAGTCACGCTTAGCGTAACAGTTATCGTCCTTGGAAGTAGAATCGGCGACCCGGGTTCAAATTCGGAACTGTTTGTGTTTCACTCCCCGCTAATGCCCTTGGGAGACTAGGAGAAGGCAAACTCTGAAATCAAAC
The DNA here is from genome assembly GCA_963585895.1 of Sepioteuthis lessoniana. Classification (NCBI taxonomy): domain Eukaryota; kingdom Metazoa; phylum Mollusca; class Cephalopoda; order Myopsida; family Loliginidae; genus Sepioteuthis; species Sepioteuthis lessoniana. The sequence goes on from OY757934.1 coordinate 64,430,727, forward strand.
CAGCTGTGCTCCACTTAAAAATTGACCTTGTCTCACATCCTGCCCGTGACGAAGAGGATGGGTAAATACAATAAGTCACGTGACAACATTGTACCCAGAGATAACAGCTGAGATGATTGTCATGCGCTAGATTCAATCGAGTATTCATTAGTGTTGTGTTGTGTCAGCCATGTGTTGCCTGGCTCTCACCGGTGAAGCAAAACACTAGCGGTGATCGTCTTATTGGGTGTGGGGTAGAAAACGGAAGACCTGTTTAAAGTTTAGCAAACGTTTATTTCTCTTACGAGGCCTGGAAGAGACGTATGACCCAGTGACAGCAGGCTTATCACTAAACACATATACTAGCTGGGTCCGTTCCTTCAAGACTTGAGCCCGAATAGGATATCTTCGAACGTGATCTTATTTCCAACTTTTGAGTGAGAGCAGACAACGCAAGGTTGCTTCTTCGCTGTCCTATCGGCAACTAACTCCTTGTCGTCATCAGTGACGTCACTAATCTTGTCCTCCCACGATTTCTTCTCACGGTCAAACCAATATGTGGATCACACCTACACATCCGGGGGGGGGGTTACAATTTCGACCCCAAACATCTACCGGCAACTCAGCTCGGTACATAGATCTGTTTCTAAAAACTTGTGTTTTTTGTGTAAAATATGTTACAAGCGTGCACGACGATTTTAATCTGAAACTTCTTTCGTCTACATTTCCTAACGGAAGGCGTTCATGATGTAATGGTTACTATCGTAGGAAATGGACACGGCAATACGAGTTCAAATCCTGGACGATACTGTTTGCATTTCACATGGCGGTAATACCCTTGGGAAAGGTATGAATCCAATTGTTCTCCTTCTAGTTATGGGTAAATAGTAGGGCAGACTGAACTATTCAACCTTGGTATGACAGCCAGTATAGGAAAAGGAAAACACTGAATTCAAACCCGTTAAACTCGGCTTAAAATTGACTTTGTGTCGCATCCTGCTTGTGCAGAGGGGTTGGGTAAATATATACTCTTCTTAACACACCGACAATATTGCGTATGATTGATAAATTGCGTCTGACTGGAAAATTGAAAGGGTTCATGCCTGACATTTTTTGCTAACTGCCGATGTTCTCGATGTCTCTTAGCCTTTGATTTCTTTACTAAGAAAATTAACAACCCTATTGGCAAGGCTTAGAATACAAAAAGGGGTGCCCTGTCCTGAGTATGACACTAAACTGCATCTGTTGGTGAGGCTCCAGCTCTAGAGCTCTGGGGAGTATGCAGTGCCTCTTCATTGCCATTACTCCCAAGTCTATTCTGACCCGGAGTGATTGTACTCGTTAGGGTCCCATGCATGCGTCAAATAGATTTGTTTGCAAATTATTTGTGTTAGATAGGAATACCTGATACCATATAAGTGTGTGTAAAATATTTGTTTTAAGAATAGTTACTTGAAGCTTTAATTATTATTAGTTTCATGAACACATAACTGTGGAAACAAACGATTAATATTAAATAGAAATAGTTATTTGGAACCATAAAATTGTTTATAGATTATTAGTATTATATAGGAATACTTGAAACCATAAAATTGTTTATAAATTATTAGTAATTGTTTGGAATACTTGAAACCATAAAATTGTTTATAAATCATTAGTATTTGTTAGGAATACTTGAAACCATAAAATTGTTTATGAATTATTAGTATTAGATAGGAATACTTGAAACCATAAAATTGTGAACAAATTATTAGTATTAGATAGGAATACTTAAAACCATACAACTGTATGTAAATTATTTGTATTCGGTTGGCAAACTCGATATAACTGCGCAAAAAAAAAGATTTTTAAGAAACAAGTTTACAAAAAAAATTATAAACATACAATGAACGTGATAACCTGACTTCTTGGTATAAAGTACCCCTAGACGGGTTGACATGCCGTTAAAATCAGTCAGTCCCATTAAACTTTACCTTGTGTCGCATCCTTGTGAGGAGACTGTTGAATACCTCCCGCTTGTGGTGAAATGAGGGAGAGAGCTGTTACCTTGGAGAAGAAAACAAAGATAACAGCCAAGCTTGTTAGCTTAGTCGGCTGGGGTTGTAGAATACACCGACTGCATCTCTAATGAGAAGTATGACTCCCTCCCCACTCCCAACGAGTGTCTTAGATATGACGGTAAACCATCTGATGATTGATAAATTTCGCAATATATATTGCCATTATTCTCAGATTCATTCTGACCCAGAATGGTTGCACCTGACACGTTACTATCTGTGGGTCAAATAGAGCTGTTTGACATTTAAACTGTGTGCAAACAAAGTACTTATTCTAAATTGATTTGTTTGAAATAGAACAGTTTGACCTTTTAACTGTATTTAAACAAATGATTTATGTCGAATTGAATTATTAGTAATACATAGTAATATTGTAACCATTTAACTGTATGCAAACGAATAAGTAATGTTGACTTGAATTATTAATGTTGATTAGCAATACTTGAAACTTTTTAACTGTATACCTAAATTGAATTGCTTGTGTCAAATAGCGATGCTTGAAACCATTTAACTGTGTGCAAATAAAACTGTTAATAATATTTGAAACCATTTAACTATGCGCAAACAATATTAATGCTTCTGTACAAACAAATTAGCTCTGATTTTAAAATAAGATTATCTACAAACTATTGACTTACAAATCAGATGTATAACCATTTATCTGTATACAAACAAATGAACTCTGGCTCTTTTTAAAATGTTATCTACAATCTATGCGTTTACAAAGCATATACAATATGAATAAAGAGGATTTGGCATTATATGACCCACAATGGTTGATATGCCATAAAACCAAATCATGTATATTTAATATATATGAATAAAGAGGATTTGGCATTAGCTAACCCACAATGGTTGATATGCCATGAAACCAAATCATATATATTTAATATATATGAATAAAGAGGATTTGGCATTATATGACCCACAATGGTTGATATGCCATGAAACCAAATCATATATATTTGATATATATGAATAAAGAGGATTTGGCATTAGATAACCTACAATGGTTGATGTACCATAAAACCCAACCAAACCAAATCATGTATACATATGTATAAAGAGTATTTGGCATTAAATTACCTACAAGGGTTGATATGCAATAAAACCAAACTAGTGTTATTTTCGACATAGGATTCTCTTTTATTTTATTTTATTACATTACAACGTGCCCATCTGAAAGTAACTTCATCTTAAGTAAAGGAATCTCTTTAATAATCGCCACAAATTAATACACTTGGCACCTGCGTGCTCTCGATGTTTTTTAAGTGTCGAAGGACAAAGAAGCGTTTAAAAGAGATGGTGTGGTTTCTAATATACTTGCAATTTGATATCCGTACCGTATATTTCTTTCGGTGATTTCCTCAGGGCCCTCGCTGTGATTACGTCAAATCTGTGAACTTTTTGACGCGTGAATTTGATCTGACGTATTCTCTGTTGAATCTCTCCAGACAGGAATTTCAGATTTGAAAAACTTATGAAATTATTCACTTCATTGTTACTTCACCTTCATAACTTGACATAAAAGTCTAGTTATGGCGTTGCCCCTGGTGTAATGGTTATCGTTGTAGTAAATGGACACTGATACGAGTTCGAATCCTGGACGAGGTTGATTGCATTTCACATAACACTAATACCCTAGGGAAACGTATAAATCCTATTATTCTCCCTCCAGCTATGGGTAAATAGTTGGGCAGATTGTGTTCTTTAGCCTTGGTTAGGCAACCAGTCTAGGAGAAAGAAAACTCTGAATTCAAACCTGTTAAACGCCGTTTAAAAATTGACATTGTGTCACATCCTGCCGGTGTGGAGGGGTTGCACTCCAACTCTCTCGACTCAAAAGATTGGCGCAACACAATCTTCTTACCCTTCATTATCATTTTTTACCTATGTACCAAATTAAGTTCTGCTTTTATTTGTAGACAAGGGTTTTCGTTTTAACAACGACCCATGATATTTATATCCGTTATATTGAGAATTTGGATTATTACAAATGACGTAACGATTATTGTTAAGAAAATGAAATCAGTGATCTGAGTTCAAATTCTGGATAAGTCAGCGTTTCACTTTGGAAAGGCATGAATCCACTTGTTCTCCGTCCACACACACACACACACACACACACACACACACACACACACACACACACACTCCTTCCCCCAGCATTGGAAAAATAGTTGAGCAGTTTGAGTTATTTAGTCCTGGTAAAGAAACCAACGTAGGAGAATGAAAACTCTAAATTCAAACTAGTTTTACTGCTCTTTAAAATTGACCTTTTCTCATACCTGATCATGACGGAGGGTTTGGGTGTACTATATTGCAAAGCAATCTACTTATTTATATTCATACTTCTGATTACAGAGTTTCAATGCTGCAGGATTTGGTAATCAATAAGATCTAATAATATCCGTATTAATTGCATAATATTCAATTTGAAATAATATATGTATAGTATTTTCAGTTTAGAAGAAAATTAACTTTTTGTAAAAATAAAATTTTAAAAAATTAGCGTGAATATATTTATAATGAGTGATATCACACACATGCAATTAATGATGTAGTTTGCTATCAGAGATAGGCCATATGTAGATCTAAGTTAGAGTAGCAACGGTGCTTGGTGATAGTCAGTTGCTCGCCTATGCCAGCATCAGACCAAGAAAATCACTAAGCGCCGTTGTCTCTGTTTCTGCACTATCCGAACTTATATATGTCTACGTGTGTAGGAATTTCCAAAAACTTTACAGAATTAAAATATTTTTCATAAAAAGGCATTACTTTCTATTTGTACGTACTATTCTCTCTCTCTCTCTCTCTCTCTCTCTCTCTCTCTCTCTTACACAAAAGCAATTAGGGTACAGCACCAAGTGAGAATCGAACCCAGTATAACAGGTTCGTTCCCCCTTCACAATATATAGTTCAATAGCAAGCCACAGGAGGTGCACCTAATGAGACTAGAAATAACTATTATTATAGTTTCCCAACCACTACAGCATAGCAAGGCCGTCCTCTGCACACACACACACACACACACACTCTATCTCATGTATAAAACAAAACTATGTTTGTGGTCGAGGGACTCAGTTGAAGTTTAGTAACATTTAGTATAAACAATTTAAACCATATGCCGGATAGTTGATATTGCTATTATGATAACATATTTTATATTTGTCGTATTTGGGGTCGGCGCGGCGCGCGCGCACGCACGCACACTCTCTCTCTCTCTCTCACACACACACACACGTGCGCGCGCGCTTTTTTCTTTATTTTAAGTTATCCTAAGAAGGTCTGAGTAGTATATGGGAATTTGCAGAAAGGTGTTGCTGTGGGTGGAGACAAAAAGAGATACAGATAGAGAGTATTTTGTTGTTGTTGTTTTTTTTTTTCTTTTTTTGGCTGGTGGCGTGCGGTTTCGAGAAAACAGTTGGAAACCCAGAAATAGAAATGGATATTTTCATTCACAGATATCAGATTGTTTTGTGAATGTTTCTACCACACAAAATGTTCGACATTTAACAGCAGTACAGGTGCTTCCCAAAATTCCATAAGTCAAATTGTAATCATGTCATGTGGTCAGCAGCTAAATTTGGAAAAGTGGTGTGATGAAGTTAAACTTTTGATTATATAACTTTGGGAATTTCGACATCTTTCAATTTCACACTCCAATATATATATATATATATATATATATATATATATATATATATATATATACTCACACACATTTAGACAAATCCATATATATGAAATGAAATCTGTGACTTGAGTTCAAATCCTAACCTCTGCTTTTTAGGTTTCATTTCACGCTAATATCCTTCGGAAAGGTATGAACCCTTTTCTTCTTCCTTCAATTATGGGTAAATAGTAGGGTTCTTTAGCCTTGATAAGGCAACCAATGTAGGAGATGGAAAATTTTAAATTCAAGCCAGCTTTTAAAAACTGACTGTGTCGCATCCTGCTCGTTGCAAAAGTGTTGGTTAGATATATACACACACACACAACCTATATATATATATATATGTGTGTGTGTGTGTGAAGGTGCGACTGGAGTCAACTCGCATTTCCAACTGGAATAACAATAGCTGCCCAGCGTCCAGCTTGTGTTATTTGGGGTGTTAATTTAAGGAATGTTTTCGTTATTGAATTAACGGACTCTTTTCGAGGAAAATAGTGACTAAGTGTATCAGCCTTAAGTTGAGAAAATATAAGGATCAGTGAGAACAAAATGTGTCAGAAATGGCTTGATCACAAATGTATTTCCTATTGTGGTCGGATACCAAAGTTTCGTTACCAACCCAACGTCTGCATACCTGATTAATCTTAAACTTTCACCATCAGACAAGAAAGGAAAAAAATCGTATATTTGAAAAATGCAGAAAAGAACCCAACTGCATCGGCGTACATATGGCGAGTGACGACAACCAAAAACGTTTGGTGGTATCGTGAGCAACTGCTGAAGCACTCTGGGTTGGTGGTAACGATCCTTCGGTCCCGAAACCATGCCTGAGCCTGGATAAAGGTTTTCTTGGAAGCAATACTATTGTTTGCACGGCAGCTACTAAGTTGGCGGGTCGACGTCTCCCTTTTCAATAGCTACTACACCGAGGTGTGGGAGAGGGGACTACTCCTTTCCTTAGATTACTCCACTTACTCTAGAACCGTACCTTATAATGCTAAGTGTTAAGCAAAGAGGCATTAAGTACTTTGGTATGACTCGACCTGGGACAGAACCCCGGTCTTCCGGACCATTGGTGAATACTCTAACCATTATGCCATTTTTTATTTTAAAAAAATTTTCTTCTAAAGATAAATGGATTTTATTATTTCTAGAAGAAACCCAAGTAGATATTGTTAGGCATTATTTATAACAAAACACTACAGGATTGAAACTCTTTAATCTTATATATATATATAAGTTGGCGACCGTAGGCTCCCTTTTCATTAGCTACTACACCAAGGTGCAGCGGAGGGCGTTACTCCTTCCTCTGGATTGCTTCTCGTACCCTTGATCCGTACCTTATAATGCTGAGTGTTAAGCAAGGAAGTATCAAGTATCATTTTTTGAGTCTTTGGTATGACTCGACCTGGGGTTGAACTCCGGTCTCCCGGTCCATTGGCGAGCTCTCTACGGTTATGATATAAAGTGTGTATATATTTTTGGATTGTTACATATTCATATTTTGATTATAGATTTTCAATCTTATAGAGTTTGCTAATAAATAATACCAAATAATATTTGAATTTATTGCATAATGTTCCATTTGAAATAATGTAATCTTCATATTTTTGGTTTAGAAGAAAATTGATATTTCATAAAAATTGTTTGCAGTCTATTTAAACGATACTGACTGGTGTATTATGTGTGTGTGAAAATTGCTCGGGAAGGTTATTGTAGTAAATTCGACTCTAGTAAGTGGAGATTCCCCGTGATATTGTGGCTAAAGTATTTGACTGACATCATTGTAAGCGAATTCGAACCCCAGTCGCGCTATTACATTCATTTTTGGACTAATGCCCTTTGAAAAAGGAATGAACCCTCTTATCTCCCCTGCTATAGGTCAAGTGGCACCACTAGTGTTCTTCTACGGGGATGGCTTTGGCATTGAATAACACACGAAATTTGATATGCCTTTAAACAAAGAGACCAAACAAGACTCCAATGCTAGCGACAGTGAGAGAGTTCTTCCACCTTTTTTTTTTTTTTTTTTTGACAAAAATAAAGTGGTGGAACCAGTACTTTCGTTTTCCTTACACAATGGCGAAACTCAAAAAGCAAATCGCAAATATGTGTGTGCTTGTTCGTTAAAATCTGCATGGCCTATATAAGAAAATAACACGAATAATTCAAAGAATATATATTGGAAAAATATAATGTTCTTACATCTGTTGGACTAAAAGCATGTACTTTTTTTTTTCGACATTTCGAAGAAACCTTTCCTCTTTGTCAATTTAAATAATTTGATAATAAAAATGAAATTTCATTTTCATTATCATCGCCAGTTGAAACGAAAAGGTTTCATAGAACTATTGCAAAAAAATTTTGAAAAAAATAAATGCTCCTATTCCAACGAACTTGTTATATCAATTTGTTAAAAATGACACGGCTTATATTGGGAAATAACGCTAAAAATTCAAAATTACGTTTAAAAACATGTTCTTACATTTAATGTAAGAACATATATTTTTAAACGTTTCCTTTGAATTTTTAGCGTTATTTCCCAATATAAGCCGTGTCATTTTTAACAAATTGATATAAGCATACGTAGAACTCACATTTAAATATATTAGGGAGAGGCGTCTTTAGAGTTAAGTCAATAATTGATTACTGGAAAAACTCTAAAGGGTGTAATCAATGCAAAAAATTTTTTTTTTAAATCTGTCCTTATTATTTCTACTGTAGTTGTTGTTAGTGCTCCATCGATTTTGTCTATATCCTATCTACCAACAATTATAGCGTGACGCACTCCAAAACCCGGGGGCAACGGTAGGTGGGTAGGTAATTACAACGATATTACTATATAGATTACTGGAAGCAGAACAAACACCAATTGTGTGAACGATTTTCTTTTCTTTCTCTTTCTTTGTTATCTTTCTTTTCTTTTTTTTTTTTTTTTTTTTTTGAATTCTTCTTTCTCTTTCATTTCTTTTCTGTCTTCCTCTTCTTTCAATTGACCAAAGCCCGTTTAAACAGATGAGTGTTGACTCGTTCAAAACAACGACAACCGCTAAAAACTTTAACTATATTTGGATTTGCGTGTGTGTGTGTTGAAATAGACATTCCACATTTTTGGCTTCATCATCTCTTTTCTCACTTTTATTTTAATCTTTCTTCAGATGTAGTAAGAAGTCTTTCTTTTCTTTTAATATAACTGCTTATCTTGACCCACATATTTCCCTACCAAATTCGTTTATAGAGATAGATGAATAATAAAGAAACCTATAGATTATAAAAGCATATAGGCAGATTCGGTTATCTATATATTTTGCCATATTTTTTATGGCCCACTGAGAGATTTAAGGATGCTAGGTCAAATAAATATGTTTAAAAAGAAAAAGATCTATGTCCAATCGTCTTCGTATCAGGTTTTTAAAAAGAGTTGATTCAGCTACGGATGAAGTTTTATAGCAAAAACAGCTTTCATCACAAAGCTTCTTGACATTAAAAGCTTCTACAATATGGCGTTTAGGCTGCGGTTGTCTTCTAATATCTAATTATGACTGGCGCGTGTCTATTTTTAAATAATGGTTGGTTGGTTGTTAGATTTTTACAGCATCTCAAGCCTTGCCGAAGTCACTCATCTTTTTGTAATTGTATCGTATCAGGTAAATGATGATAATTTGAAGACGATTATAGCTTCAAATGACTATTCTTAATACAAATAATTACCACACTCCTATCTAATATTAATAATTAAATAGATGGGACTCTAACAGGCACTACCACTCCGAGTTGAAGAGGACTTATGTATATTCAATAATTTTTTAGTGTTTTGGTATTTAGAATACGCTGAATTTATTCCCTTCAGAGGAGTAAGACTTCCCTCCGCACACAAAAATTTATCCTGGGTATGGCACTAAACTGTGGATTAGGCATCAGATTTGGAGATCTGGAAAGTGTGGAGTGCCCCTTTATTGCCATTACTCCCAGATTCACTCTGACTTGGAGTGGTAGTACCAGTTAGGGTCCCTTCTGTGGGTCAAATAGATCTGTTTGAAAATTATTTGTATTAGATAGGAATACTTGATATTATGAGCAAAAAACGCTTAAGAAACCCCATAAACATATAAATCTAAACGTACAATATACACAATTCCCTAACCTCTAGGCATAAAATGACCTCACACGGGTTGATATGTCGTTAAAATCAATCTCAAAATCTTTGTACAGTCTGGACAGAAAGCATCCCGAATATTAAAATAATGTTTCATTAGATTTTAATGTAAAAATAAAGATGAAAATTTTTTAAAAAATTGTTATATCTTTGAAAATAGCCAATAATGATGGGGAAAAATTGGACCAAACTTCAAGACGACAAGAAAAAAATCAATTAAAAAAACCGTTAAAAAGAATTTTATCCTCGTTTTTTTTAACGAAACACACTTGAGAGAAAATAATAATTATCTACGTGTAAACACACGTAGATGATGATTATTTTCTTCGGTACATTTTTCTTCTATGGAACTTTTAAGCGTGTTTACAAATTCATTAAGTTGAGTAACTCATTGTCTGAGAGAAACTTACCGCCAATGTGTTTCTCTGTAAAAAAAATCATTGTGATTGCGTAATGTTAGCACTTAAAAATTGTTTATCGTCTAAAACCTATCTTAAAGCTATTCCTGTATCAACGTTTATAATTAACCAGAGATAATGGGGAAACTAAAATTGGAAGACTATAAAAAAAAAAAAAAAGAAATCGGACATTATGAAAGGTATCTTTGTCTTATTTTTTTTCCATAACTTCCTTTGTTTACTTCTGTTTGATTACGATGTTAGTCCGAAACGTATCCAAAACTTGAGAAGAGATAAAAAAAAAATAAATAAAAGTATAATTATAGTTGGTTTGGTTTGTTAAGTTTTATGGCATATCAATCTTTGTAGGTTATTTAACGCGAAATCCATTTTTATATAAATAATCTGTTCTATTTAAATTCAGTTTAGCATAAGTACACAGTTTAATTGTCAAAAACATTTCTATTTCAAACTATTCAAGCAGTTATATATAACAATTCAGTTTAGTGTAAATACAGTTTTAATGTCGAAAAACATTTCTATTTCAAATAACTTAGTTAAGCATAAGCACGCAGTTTGAATGTAAGTACGGTTTAATTGTCAAAAACATTTCTATTTCAAGCTATTCAGTTTACTCAAACAATTCAGTTTAGCATAAGTATGCTGTTAGTTCTATTTAACCCATAGATAGGGCCCTATCAGGTGCTACCACTCCGATCCAGAGTGGATCTGGGAGCGATGGCAATGAAGGAGTACTTCGCATTCCCCAAAACTCCAGCATTGCTGGAACCTCACCATCAGATTGTTTAGTGTCATAACCAGGACACTCGTTGGGGGGGTCTTACCCCTCTGCAGAGAAGCAGTCGGTGTATTCTACAACTCCAGCCGACTGGGCAAAAGAATTATTGTGTAATAGAGAGAGAGAGTGTGTGTGTGTGTGTGTAAGTAAGTAGACACTGTCAACGTTGGTTGCCTATAATCAGTTTCTCGTCTATGCGATCATCAGACTAAAACCTTTATCAATGATACTGAGCACACTTTATAAATATAGTAAACTATATATATATATATATATATATATAACACTTCTGTAAGCAAACCACCGTGTAGGCAGGGATTAGAATACGCTAACAGTATCGTCTGCAGAGGGGTAAGTTTTAAAAAAAGAAAAAGTATTCTGGGTCATGACACTAAACTGCATCTACAGCCCAGTTGGCTGAGGCTGTAAAAATAGACCAACTACTTCTCTGCAGAAGGGTAAGACACCTCTTTCAACGGGTATACTGGATATGACACTAAACAATCTGATGGCGAAACTCAACCCCTTCATTGCCACTCTGGTTTGGAGTGGTAGCACCTGATAGGGTCCAATAGAACTGTTTGACATTTAAACTGAGTGCAAGCAAATGACTTATGCTAACTTGAATTATTTGAAATAGAACTGTTTGATCATTTAACTGTGTGTAAACAAATGATTGATTGAATTGTTTGTGATATAGTAATAGAACGATTTAACTTTGTTGACTAATACTAAATTGAATTGCTAGAAATAGAATTGTTTAATTATTTAACCATGTGTGAGCTTTGGAACTTTGACTTAAGTTAAATTGAATTGTTAGAAATAGAACTGATTATTTAACTGTGTGTAAACAAATGAATGATGTTTAATTGTTAGAGATACATGGAAAAATTTAACTTTGTTGACTTTAGAAATCATATTTGATATATATATATATATATATATATATATGTATAAACCGGATTTGGCATTAGATAACCTACAATGGTTGATATGTCATAAAACCATACTAAACCAAATCCTTATTTAATATATATAAATAAAGAGGATTTGGCATTAAATAACCTACAATTGTTGATATGCCATAAAACCCAACTAAACCAAATCATATATATTTAATATATATGTTTCAAAAGGATTTAGCATTGAATAACCACCGATGGTTGGTATGCCATAAAACCATACCAAATCAAATCCTATGTATTTAATATATATGTTTAAAAAGGATTTGACATTAAATACTCTTCAATGGTTGATATGTCCTAAAACCATACCAAACCTAAACTGCATCTAGTCCAGATATACTCTAACTCTGAGGAGTCGAACCTGTTTGGATCCTATTTATAAATCCAATAGATTTATTTTCAAAGTATTCGTATTTGATAGGAGCATGTGAAAAAATTAGATGATGCCCTTGGGGAAAGGCATCAATACGTCTTCTCTTTTGCCTCTTTGATCAATGTATTAATAGTAAGGTGGACTATAAAAAAATCTCTAAATTCAAAGCAGCTTTACCGCGCTTACAAAAAAAACCCTTTTGTCATACCTGCCTGTTGCAGAGTGGTTGAGTAAATACATATTGTCTGGTGGCCGTGGTGTAATGGTTATCGTTGTTGGAAATGAACATGGTGGACCGAGTTCAAATCCTGGACGAGGCTGTGTGTATTTCACATAGCGCTAATACTCTTGGGAAAGTATGAACCCAACTATCCTTCTTCCAGCTATGGACAAATAGTAGGGCAATCGATCTAGGAAAAGGAAAACTGAATTCAATTAAAAAATTGACCTTGTGTCACATCCTGCTCCTGCGGAGGGGTTCGTAAATAGGTACATGTTATAAAAACTCTTCATGGTATTACGACCGGATCTTCAGAAGATTCTGCCATCCAAGATGGGTATAAACTATTAAACTTCAACAGGCTACTCGAACTGGTTCCTCTCGATATTTTTTGGTAAACTTTTGACATGTCATGCAGTCCATGTAGGCCTACCAAATACAATTTATTCCATTTCTGTTGCTGGGTATATTCCACAGACCAGCAGATTCATATTAAAATTTGATATTCAACATTTTTAAAATTTGAAATCTGTCGGTTGGTCTCTTGTACCGCACCGCACCCCAAGAGGCTTTCTTCCTACGAGGTTCCTTTAAACTAGCATCGTCGTCGATTCCTTTCCCCACAACAATAACCATTATACTATGTGTGCCTCTTTTTATTAGTATTAGTCAATTACTAAAGCTTTGTTTGTCACCAGACTGTTGAACCAGAAATGCTGGGCACTCTGTGAGAATTGTACTCATAACCTTAGTAACCATTACACTATATGAGGTACTTTCATTTGAAAATAAGCACAAGATAACAGTAATGGGACACTTAGTGAGGACTGAAATCATTATTCAGTAGCGATAGATTTCCTCGTTAACCATTACGCCATGATGGGCTATACCCATTGTCGTCGTGGCTGTAATCATCATAAGGTTTCTAGATTTCTCAGATGAGGCGGTAGTTCTCTCAATATTACTAAAATTCTTCTTTGTGTGTGCTCTAGTGAGCAGAGTGTTCGTCAATGATAGAGAGACCGGGGTTCAATCCCAGGTCGAGTTATACCAACGACTCCAAAATGGTACTTGATGTCTCCTTGCTTAACACTAAGCATTATAAGGTACAGATCAAGAGTAAAGTGGAGGAATCTAGAGAAAGGAGTAACTCCCTCTCGTACACCTCAGTGTAGTAGCTAATGAAAAGGGAGCCTTCGGATCGCTCTTGACTACGGTCGGCCAACTTTACTTTTTTATATATGATATAAAAATGTTTAGAGATGGAAAAACACAAGGTGTTCAAAGGATAATTTTACTTGTTGAAATATTTGCCAACGTTAAACGTTTCGGTTTAACGTTGGCAAATATTTCTTGTGTGTGTGTGTTTTCCTTTCTATACATTTTCATACTGTCGGATTTCCAGTTTTCCCTATATTTAGACACACACACACATACACACACACAGTAACCTTAACCCACCAAAACGAGCATATCACTGATATTCTTATTTGAGCAACATACTTAAGTGTCTAACTTAAAGAATAAAGCAACTTCCTGTTTAATTTGCAAGTGAATGATAATTGAGGGGGGGGTCTGCATTCATAACAATTTCCTTAAGCACGCCTCTTTCATGTAACCGAAGCAAATAACTTGACAGAACTAAATTAATTCCTTTTCTCCAGTAATTCTTGGATCTAAGATTTTTATAATCGCTGATACAATGGAAACTTTATCGTAGCCTTTCTCTTCGTTAGTAATCGGCTTTTCTCGTCAAAACGTTGGCTCGCTCACCAGACATGGCGTCTGAACGAGATGAGCATGACACTGGCTTTTCCAAGCGGTTGTGAATCAGTAGCAGGTGCAGTTAGAAATGCGTCTAATTTGGTTGGAAGCCAAGGCAAGTCAAAAAGAAAGAAAGAAAGAAAGAAAGAAAGAAAAAAACGAAATGTTAGCCGTAATGAAAAAAAAAGGTAGATATAAGACGCTAGAGATTTGGCTGTGCCTTTTTTAACCAATCGGATGGCTGGAAAACTGATCGTCTGCTTTCATCCATTGAGAGATGAAACTGCGAAAGAGTTAATGAAAGCAAGAACCGTTTCACTATCTTTCACTTCTTTTTGTCTCTCTCGAATTTCTGTTTCAAAAAGAAAGGTTTTGAAGAAAAGCCACTTGCTGAAAAGCAATGAGCCCTTGAGGCTTAACGTCATAGAATGAGAGATTTGATTTTTTTTCTTTTCTAAGCTATATTATCTTTTTGTAAAAAAACAAAAAAAACATACCCAGTGATGAATTGATTAGAATTTCAAAACAGTACGAACGTTGTAACGAGAATTGTTTTTAAACCAGGAGAGTTTGAAATGGCCAATAAAAATACTTGTGTGTATGTGTGTGTGTGTATATATATATATATATATCATCATCATCATCAAGTTGTACTGATTGCATAAATTCCCTTGACTCTCTCTCTCTCACCATCCGTCCCTATCGTCTATCGTTCTCGGCAGGTCCTCAGGACGGCATTCAATGTCCACACAGAACTGACGAATAAAAGTTTTTGCTGATGTGTCCATGTGAGGGAGCGCACAAATGAACTTCGCTAATGAGTTCGTCCCTGTTTTATCCAGCAGTCTTGCTCGTCTTACTTTGATAGTTGAAGAGATGGGAGTCAGGTGGCCGTACAGCTGATGTTTTGTGGAATGCTACTTCCAGGATTTGTTCAAAATAGTACGCAGTATTCTTTTATAGTTTCCATCACGTATATATATATATATATAATAAAAGAAATGCCAATAAGAAAACTTTTGTATAAAAACGTGTTCGATTATGACAAATCAAGTATAAAATCTAAAAAATATTATTATCATAGACACTCGAAGTCCGTTCTTAGAAGTGTCATGTGATGTACACAATTGTCAGATGGAAATGGGAGAAAGTAGCAATTCATGCGTCTATTTTTGAAGGTATAGTCATGTGACACTCCTAAGAAAAATAATGTACTGTATATATTCGTGTAATAAACGACCCCTAATTTTTAGCCATAAAAGATGTTTTTATCATATATTGTGTAATGAACGACGGTAAGTTCGACGTGTTCAAAAATATATCTTGTATAATGAACGACCCTTTGTTTTTTAGGTGAATAATTAGTTTTAAAAAGTCGTTCATTACACGAGTATATATATATAGTCATCCACAGACAGACTGTTTCGTTGTATCACAACTCTTCAGTGTGGCTAGACACGCTTGAAACTGGGATCGAAACCGACCCAACTTTACGTTAGACTTAGTATCATACCGCTCAGTCAGCAAGCGAACCGCGTCCGCTTGGGAATTAAAAGGCATTATGCAGTAGCTATCGTCTGTTTACATTTTTGCCTTACCGGATACCAGAGTACTCAATTCATTCGAAGAGCTTTGCATTATGCGAGTAGCAGCCGTTAATTCCTTCGCCAGAGTTCTCAACCCCTTGTAGGAGAGCGTATATATATATATATATATATATATATATATATAACTTAGGACAGTCTAAATAAAGGAGACTAAATTACGGAATTAGTCAGGTGGTAAATGACACAGGAAAAATATATTAACCTGTCTCCACTTAGATATTAATTAGCTTCATCTGTTCTGTAGTTTCTTTTCAGCATGTTCTTGAATGTATAATTTTTCTTCCAGACACAATATGCACAATTGTCACCTCCTTTGTAAGCTTGGGGTTTTTTTTTACAATATCCCATTTTATTATGGGAGACTTGCCTGTTTCGTCTCTTATTTGCCATATATGCTCAGATAATGTTGCACTGTTGGTATATCTTGTGTTAGTAAAGTTGAGGTTATGACTGTTCCATCTATTTTTTTCCAATTCAGTGGGACTGATGTATAGTCTTTTCTTTATTTTTAACCTTTTCCTGTTTTACGATGGTCTTATATATCACATTATTAATCAAACAATTACCTTTCAAAGAGCATATAATTCTACCATGATAAAATGCTCCCTCATTCCATATTCAACGGTGAGGAAGTGAAAACTAGAGTTTGGTATATCAGAAGCTACCCATTAAAACCATATAGCACCTATCAAGGAGCATACTCGTCAGGTCCTTGCCCTAATGCTGGATTTACCAACGACTATTTTGCAAATTAGCTGCTAATCCATAAAAGTGGGTGGTCGAAAAATATGCACTGTCCTTTTATGAAACTCTAAAACGCTCCCAGATAACCACCAGGCACTCGCCAATTTTTCAGTAAGAAAACTCAAAAAAAGAGACTTTTAAAAATGTCTATCAACTTTTATCTTAAGTGTATATATATATATATATATATATATATATATATATATAAGAGGGAGAGAGAGAGACTGCCTTGTCTACAGGCGTTGACTGCACCTCTGCAGAAAGGTAAGGGTCTTTTAACGGTTGTCATGGGTATGACACTAGACTGAATCTGATACTGGTATTTTGGAAAATGTAGAGAAGCCCTTCATTGCCATTACTCCCAGGTCCACTCTGACCCAGATTCCTAGGGTCCCATCTATAGGCCCAATAGAACTGTTCAATCGTTTACTAAGTATTTTCATTATTAGTTGTTTGAAACTATATAGCTATGTGCAAAATATTCAAATCACATAGAAATACTGAATAAACAGAATTGCTTGAAACTATTTAACCGTGTGCAAACAAATGAACTTTAACGACTCATTTAAAAATGAAGTTACTTACAAACTAATCGCTTACAAATCATATATATATATATAAACAGGATTGGCATTAAATGACTCTCAAGAGTTGATATCTCATTATACACTAATCAACATATATGCGAGAGAGAAGGGGGGAGAAAACAAAAATATGACTTTCTTGTCTGCTATTGCTCTGTATAAGATTAGTGAATTTGATTATGAAAAAACATTACTAATCCTCACACAGAATTTTAACAGTTTTCTTCGAAGCTGTTAGTACATTGGCTCACAATGAGTAATTTCTCTAATGGCTCGGGAAATCGGGGTTCAATCCCAGATTGAGTCATACCAAAGACTCAAAAAATGGTACTTGATGTCTCCTTGCTTAACACACAGCATTATAAGGTATGAATAATCCAGGAAAAGGAATAGCAACCTTCCCCAATACCTTGGTGTAGTAGCTAATGAAAAAGGAGCTTATTGGGTTATTTAATGCTAAAGCCAGCTTTTTAAAAAAGTAATTCTTTAGTTAAGTAACTATTATATTATTATAGATAATAATTTGTAAACTCTTATTGCTATTAGTACATTTACGTTACAAGTAATTATTCCTAGTTCTTAATAATTTACATTCGATTATATTTTTAATTAACTCTTCCTATTTAAGACTAATAATTTACGAGCCTTCATATGGTTTTAATTTTTCCTTTCTAATACAAGTAATCCTATCTAAGACTAATAAGTGTAAGTAATTAAATGTAGTTCCAAAATCGTTTTCAACAGATAAACACTTCATAGTTATATTGGCATTTAAAAACATTGATATTGTGTTAATGTAGTTTAGAATCATTCCAAAGATTATCTCAACCAGATGTATTCAACGTATAAAGAGGACCTTAACAAGTATTTGTGTAAGAGTGGACCTGAAAGTAATAGGGCAGTTTATTAACCGGCTCATTGGCCTAGTGGGTGGAGTGTTCGCCAATTGTCCGGAAGACCTGGGTTCAATCCCAGGTCGTGTCATACCAAAGACTCAAAAAAATGGTACTTGATGCCGCCTTGCTTAACACTCAGCAATATAAGGTACGTATCAAAGGTAAAGTGGAGCAATCCAGGGAAAGGAGTAGCACCCTCCCCTACACCTCGGTGTAGTAGCTATTGAAAAGGGGGCCTTCTGATCGCCAACTTTACTTTATTATCATATCCAGGACACCCCTTTTTTGGGCGGCGGAGGTCTTACCATCTCTGTAGGGGATGCAGTGATCGTATTCTAAGCCCCACCGATAACTCACTCACCCATCTAGTTACTATGTTAATACTAATATAACTTGGTGTTTTATCGGGCAGCTCATCTCGTAGACTATTATTATCATCCTAAGTGCTCAGTTTTTGTTTTGTTTTTTTGTTCCAAATTAAGCTTAACTTTGTAAATAAATATTCATATATATTTTTTTTGTTCATTTCAGAGTGCGGATGAAAAGTTGAAAAGTTTGTCGAAAGGTCAAGGATCAAGACCAACTAACCAAGTGTCCCCTGCTGCCACAGGATCTAATACACCTGAAAGACCAGGACGAAGAGAAACAGTAAGCACAGACCCTCAGTCAAAAGCTCGTCACCGCTCGAGGAGTGAAGGTCCACGGCGCGGTGAGAGGCAACGACTTTTTGAGAAAAATGATTCTCAGGGACCCCAGTGGGCCGTGAGCCACGAACCACGAAGAAGTCCGCGCCCACTTTGTCTTCGCCAGTTCTCCGATGATGATATACCGGAGGTCAACCAATCTGCCAGTGACACTGACTCGGGTGACAGCGGTCCAAAACGATGGACGCGGAATCCACTTCTGATAAAGAAAACGAAAAAGGTGGAGAAGACCCGAGCGACAGAATGGAAGAAAACAGTACCAGTCGATGAAAATAAAAGCCAAACAATGCCAACATCGATTGGCCGTACCGACTTCGATTCACCATCCTCCACTAGACAAACCCAGGTAATCCCGAACACGTGGAGTAATCCGGATCGAATCAGCTCAGTCTCTCCGAAAGGCAAGTTTCAGCGCCTTGAAGAGATGAGACAACAGAGAATGGAGGTCTATCCAACGTCTGACGAGGAGGGTAACCCACATTCGGAAATATCCAATCAGATTCGACAAAGGCTTTCTCAAGTGCAAGCGGGTCGAGGCAAAGGAAGAAAATCATCCTTAGGTGAATACGATGGTGTTGAAAACAGATCAGGTCCGGAATACACAAACTATTTAAAAAATGCTGGGGATCAAATCATTCTTGAGCCAAAGCTCAAATCTGAGGTTTTAAAACCTGCCCCCATGACGGCCTCTTTTCCCAGTTACAGACCGATGTCCACGGCTTTTACAGGCGGCAACGGGTCACTCTCACCTACGGTGACCTCTAAGAGAGATAGTTCGACTCCAAGCCAACCAGAAAAACCAAACAAACCAAGAATGGTTGTTGTTGAGTATCCACGAAAGAACCAACAAAATGGTGGCATTTCGGCTGGTTTTAAATTGGACCCTAAGTATGACTCAAATTCTCCGATATTCGGTGCTAATCTTCGAAACGAAGGCAGGAATCAGGCTGCTTATAACCCAAACAGAAACTCAACAGCTATTGCTTTTGGTAACAATATTCAGTGTATCATTCCTTCGCAACAACAGCAGCAGTATCAGCCGCAACCACCATTGCTGCCACCACGGCAACAGCCTATGCAACAACAACAACAAGAACCGTTGTTGCTATCACAACCACCATTGTTGCGACCACAGTCGCCGTTGTTGCAGCCGCATGTCTTCCCGGCACAGCAAGAACCGTCGCTGCAGCAGTCTTTACCGCCCAAAAAACATGAACCCCTACAGATGCAACAATATCAAACTGCATTTTCACAACCTTCGGTGCCGCAACGACCGTCATTTCTTCAACACGAACAGCAGCTACAACAACTCCAGCACGAACACCAACAACAACTACAACAAATTCAGCAACAGCAATTTTATCATCATCATCATCAACAACCCCTGCCACCACAACAACTATTTGTTCAACCGGATAATATCGAAAGTACGGACAATCCTATCAAACCGTTCGGAACTTCTAGTCCACTTCCTTCCTACCGCCCTATGAGCTTTCAACCACCTCAAGGTGAAAACGGATTAGATATTTGCCCTCCTCCAGCTGAATTCAAAACACCGGATACACAGGAGCCCAAACCACACAGATCCAAGTCTTCGGGTTCCCAAAAGCGCCACTCAAGGGCCGAGCCAATCAGCGTCGGCGCCACTAACAGCGATGGAGGGATGCTGCTTCATGTCCCGGCCCGTCACATTCCTAAAAGTTACAGTGACGGGGATTCCTTAGACGAGCTCTTGGAATCTAACATGCCATACTTAGAATCTGGCAGTGAAATAAATACTTTACAGCTACACCGTCACTCAATGAAAGTAATTGAAGACAGCCTGAACGGTACCACCACAACAACCACCATTACCGACACTATATGCGTGACCTCTCAGCCGACCACACCCAGTAACCAGCAACCCGAAATCCTCCGTCCAACGCCTATCGTACCGAATGTCCAACCCCAGCAAACGATATCACCAGTACCTCCACCAGCTTCGGTTCCCGTGGCACAAGTACCTCTAATTCCCGCACCGCAAGTATCGATACCTGAGCCAGTTTCTAAAATGCCAGAAGCGAAAAGGCCTCTCGTAAAAGATTTTTCGCAGTTACCTACATCTGCTAGTAATTTTCTCCAAGAGACAAAACTAACCACACCAACGAAGTCGTTTGACGCTTCTGAATTGGGGTTTATCGATTATAAACCTATAATTACAATCTCTGAAAGTCTGCTCGTCTCGGAGTCAAACAAAACCAAGAGACCGGTCGATATTGACAGAAAGCCTGTTCATGACAACCGCCTCTCTAGTTCCTCAACGCCTTCAACACTATCAAGTCAAACCCTGAACTCTTCCCCTCAACCGGGACTAACTGTTCCAATGCAAGACACTGGCATGTTCTCTGACGTGGAATACGATATCGAGGTCTCCGAACGTGTTAAAAAGTGGGAAAATTATATGAAGACACCTCTTAAAAATGCCCCAACAGACGCGAAACCAACAGATGTAGCCGGAGATAATCATCTGGCCACAACTGTAAAGGACATGGCTTGTGAATGGTCAAAATATTTATCAGTCATTGAAGAAGACACTCCGGTTACTAAGCCTTACACCATCGATACACCTTCTAAGCCACCGAGCAAAACACCTGCCCTGAGCACCCCAAGAAAAAATTCTTTGGAAGCTCAAAAAAAAGTGAATTTGTCACTAAAGACCCCTACCCAGGCAGGGTCCATATCAGACAGCGATATGTACAAGGGTAAATCACCGTATACTCCGTCACTTGGTGCTACAAAAAGTCTCCTCCAGGTCACACCGATCCAGGACACAAGCTCAATCGCACTCAGTCGCAGTTATCACGAAGGGGCACCAAACAAATCCTCGTCTCTCGATAGCCCTCTATTTATTCCTGCCAGAAACTTTTCTAATACTAGTCCTGTATCAGATGCCGCTGTCCCTGCTCGTAGTCCAGTTGCAAATAAAGAGTATGAATTTTTTTCGCCTCAGAACCGAAGTTCGTTGTCCTTGCACAGCGCCGACTCTAAGATAGCTGCATCACGGTCTGATCAACCAACACCAGATTTGTTTGAGATCACCAAAATGTCCGAGAACGCTTTAAGAAGGAAAAGCGACACGCAAGCAATGCGGGTGAACAGCCAACTGAGCCCGAGGAGTGCGGCACTCTCTGAGCAGTGCAGTTGGAAAAACTTAATTGGCGACATGCAGGAAAAACTTAAAGACACGGAGATCTGGTCCCCACAAATGGATAGTCATCAAGGACCCATAAGTATTGAACGGGTCACTGCCCGTACATTAGAGACCATCCCATTCTCCGAAGACCCGTTTTGGAAAGAGATCGAAGAACTGACCAACTTTGATCAACTTATGAAAGACCTCCCTTCAGATCCTAAAAGTCCTCCGCCTCCTCAGACATCTCGAAGCAAAATTTTCCCTCCACCAGAGAGCACGACCACTTCTTGTTATCAAGTATCTATGGTCAGCTCTCAGCCGTCAAACAATTATTCGTTGTCCTCTCTCCTTTCCTCTTTGACTGAAGCTACCGCACCCACAAAATCTTACTCAACATCTAATTTGAAAACCTCCTTCAAAAGTGACGGTATGAATGCCCTTGACGAGGTTCTCTTGGACTTGCAGCCAGTTCTCGGAAATAAACTTAATCCAACCAATCAGAATAGGCGATACGGGAGTAGCACGGATATGTCTAATACCAGCTCTCCTAGACGACCAGTTTCTTATCATGCATCCAATTATACATCAAACAGGGCCGATACCCACAACCTCCAAGAGTTAAAAACCATGATTGGATCAACATCAGAAGTTAAAGATTCACCATCTTTCTCCAATATTACACAGTTGCAGGAAACTCATTCCAGTATGACGTACCAGTCAATGACCAATCTTGTAGACAAGCAATACGAAAATGTAGTTAATGGAAATTATCAATTAGATCCATCCGTTCTAAAAGAAAAGTTAATCAATACAGGATTAGTGGAACGGTCACCTTCGGGCGAAGACTTAGCTCTGCTTATGAAGAACTCTAAAAGCACAACTAGCAACGTTCTCGTTGCTGTTAAGGAGACAGAAACACCCATTATTCAACCACCTGTCGAAGAAAATATCGAAGAACTAAAAATACTAGCTAGACAAGTCGAGGACAAACTTTCTGAAATCAAAGCAAAAATCTTGAAGGCAGACGACAATAACCTCGATAAAATGTTAAACACTCTCAAAACTTTTTCTCCGTCCACGAGTGCGATGTTGTCGGCGAATGTACAAACGCCAACAAAAGTAGCATCACGAGATAGTTTCATTGCCAGAAAGGCAAAACTTAACGATGCCATTTCAGAACTAGAGAAAATCTATGACAAACTGAACTTGGGCAGCGAGGTGTATTTAGAACACGCCAGGTCGACAGAGTTTCCATCATCGCTGACCAGTCAAGAAAGCCATGGTTTCCGACTATCCTCATCTTTCAGCCAGTTGTACGAATCCAGCCAGAGTCATCACACCAGTTCAGACACTTATCATTCAGATATTCGCTTCTTGTCATCGTCTGATCATGGCGCTGCTAGTAACCGTCACTACGGAGAACTCACACAGGTTCCTGTAAAGGATGTTGGGAGTGAATACCCAGTAAAAATCAGTACTTCTCTTACAATGGCGCCCAAAATGGAGGAGGTATCAGGAGATTCGGTCGTTTCAAGCAACAATGAAGTACCAACTCGTCGTTCGCGAACAAGACGCCAGCGGAGAGCTGCAATGGCGAACGAATCAAATCAAGAAGGTAGGAGAGCGCGGAGCAACGTGAATAAAGACGATAACGATGCTCCCCGTGCCTACATAACGTCTGTTACTGTAGAAAGGAGCCCCAGGTCCAAGTCATCTGTACGGGCCGATGGCATGGACGGGGGATCATCGAGACAAGCGAATGGATCGCGTCGTCCTAAACCCCCGCCGCGATCCTCTAGCTTGCACCGGAAGGCAGGACGAGACGAAGAGAGAAGTCGGCGGAAATCAACGCCTCCGGATTTTGATCTGAAACAGGGCAATAACGATGCCCTGTCTCAGAGCAGTAACAGCCATACGGAACCTGCCGAAGAAAGCCGACTATTGCCGAAAATGATGCATCATCTTCAACAACAGCGGCAAGAGCTATCCGGCTCAAGTGATAGTTCTGCCGAGAACATACAAAAGAAACGAGCCGTGTCGAAAAGCATAGCCAAAATGGTGGACCTGTTTAGTTCGAGCGACGAAGAACGGCACAAAAAGTCTCGAGCTCGCTCTATATCCGAACAACCGCTTATGAGCGAGATATACGAAGACGCAACTGAGAAAGTGTCAGATGAATCACGAAGTTCGAAATCTTCCCCCAAAAGCCAACCCTCCGGCAAAATCATGACGCCCAGGTCAGTCAAACAACGACACGATGCGAAAAGACAGAAAGCGGCATTAGCCCAGCAAGCAGCTACAGATACCTGCTCAGCGGCTGTGTCAGACGATACCCCAGCTACAGAAGACAGCTCCGCAGCTTCGAAACCTCCGTTACCGCTTCGAAGGCAAAGATCGCAAAGCTCAGAGAAATGCGTTTCTTCGTCTGAAGACAATGCAGCTGACGAAGGCACAAGATCGGAAACGCACACCGAGTCGTCGCACTCGGAACGCAACGTTAGAGAGAGATCATCTCCGACGCCGTCAAACGCAAGCCGGAACCGGTGGAGCATCTCGTCAGCGCGAGAGCTTCTGAACACCAGCGACAGTTCCATGTCTTCTGAACATGTATCCGCTGCATCGGGTAAGGTTGTCATTGATCGGGCGGAGAGATGTCGGAGTTTTCACGAACTCTTTGCTTCTTTTGAACCGGATCAGAAACGAATTGAGAAGCTTAAGCGGCTCCAAAAATCCGCCTCCGAAGAAGCCGCCTCCGAAGAAAAAACGATGCGAACTTTCCATTCGGAACCAGACCTGCGCGATGGCAAAGGTCAAATAAGTGAATCAATCGAAGATTCGTCATTTCATCTAACCATCTCCGTCAACGACTAGGTATCTCCCTTTTCCCTAATAGGAAAAAACTTTTTAAAAATAGGTTGTGAATTAATTATTATTATAAGAGTCCCACAAATATTACCTGGAACAAAACAAAAACTTGGAATTAAATCCAGAAAGAGTCAAGTTCCAAATCGGTAAATTAAAATAGTAAATCCAACTTAACCAAAATGTCCTTTACCTTTCAGGAAACGTTGCATTAAATGGCTTAGATGAGTTAGATTTTTATTTTAATTAGATTCATTTTTCCCAGAATGCAACGTCGGTGGTTATTTATTTCAGACAGGAAGCTGTTTATGGCTTATACCAATATAATAATCCAACAGGGAGTGGATATTTTTTAAAAAATCTATTCTTAATCCTACGGAGTAAAAATAACCTTTTCGATCATATTTAAATATTTCGTTAATATCACTAAAGACTGACAGCCCGAGTGAGTTGAGATTGAAGAAAAAATTAGATGAAACAAATACTAGTCCATAATAATAATAATAGTCGATACCATTTCATCTAAAAAAAAGAAAAATAACGAAAGATGCTTTTAAATCTTCTATCGTGTAAAAAAAAACAAAAACAAGGTGCTGAGAAGATTGAGAGACGTGATAAGGGATAGGTCATAAGTTGAATTTGAGTTTCAACAAAACCAACAGCTCTCGTAGATTATTTGTTAAAGCAGCTGATATAAATAATCAGCCTTAGCCAAAACAAAAGTGGACGCGAGTTCGAATCGAAACGAGAACTCATCCTTGATTTATGTTCCCATTATTGCTATTCCTCGCTGTCGTAAAAGTGATGATCCGAATGAGTTGAGTTAAAAATAATGACTAAAAATGATTGACAATACTTCATTTAATAAATAAAATATTTATTGAAATTACTTGTAGAAGAGTGAAAAAAAAAAGAGTGAGGGAGGTTTGATTTGGATTACTGTCAACCAATGGCTTTTCATAGCTCGTTTGTTTAGAGCAGCTGGTGCGCTTAATCAAGCTCCTCGCTGGGCAAAAGGGACAGGAGTTTAAGTATCAGTAATAGCTTATTGGTTTTATTATCCAATTCATGCTGTTGCCTCGTGTCTGTACCTTAACAACCCGAGGGAGTTGCGATTTTAAAAAATTAAAGAAAGTTTTAAAAGCATCTAAAAAATTACGATGATAGAAAATGCTAGTAATAATTAGTTATATATCATGGTTGACAATGTTGCTTCTAAAAAGAAAAATATATATATTGGAAATTTATGACAACAAAAAAAAAGATTAATTTAATTTTGTTGAATAATTTAAAAAAAAAAATCTCTAAAATGGAGGGAAAAACGGAGAGGATTTTAAAATGTTCGTTTATAGATGCATAAATGAATATGGATTGATGATACTGACGAATGTGATAAAAGTTTCTTTACAATCAAACAGCAAAGTAAAGACGAAATCGAGGCTGGGGAGTTTCTGTTCTTGATCATCAATTGGATAAAACAAGATTTTCAGTACAGCTAAGTCGTTTGAAAAACTAATATATATATAAAAACAGAAACAAAAGAACCATGCTCATTTTCGACCTTATTTTGGTCACATAAAATAATACAAGCCGCTATTTTTAGTCTAATTGTTTGCACTCTTATTTATATAATGTCCTGAATTTATTTTAGGGTGAATTGCAAAGATAGGCGAGATCTTTGTAGCCAGGAAAAATTTCCCCGGTTTTCAGGCTACGATTAGGGTGTAGTATGTCTCCCTCAACCATGTTCTTATCTTTGGACAGGACTTGGGAAAAAACGGCAAGCATTGACCTTTTGTCACTAGTCACGGTGACCTGGGGATATAACTATCAGTTCCCTTGTCACACTGATTGTGTTACGAGAATAGAGGGGGATGTAGTGACATTTGTAAAAGTCATTATCTATAGATATATAGTTGTTGCTGTTAAAAATGTTTTAGGGGAGAGAACTCTGTAGAGCTACAAGGGGAAATAACCTTGTAGGTGGTTATTGATTTAAATATTCTATTTAAAATACTAAAAATAAATTTATATATATTTTAGTAATGTTCATATTTTAAATATTCAAAAGTCTATTGAATGGAATATATATTACTTGTGTGTAAATTTTATAGTCCAATTTGTAGTCTTAGTCAATTAATAAACAAAGACTGTCTCTAAATCTTAGAGCTTATTTTTTATATGAATAAAATAAGAATCAGCCAATTGAAAAAGGATGAGTGTCAAGTTTGATCCTCACTATGTGCCCTGTTACTGTATACTTGTGAAGGATTAAGATAAACAGAGTAAATCTCTAGAGATACTTCAGAATGTAAAAAGTAGGGAATCATCTTCAATATTACTCAATTGCTCTTATAGAAGAAACAAGAAATAACAACTATACTCTCAAATTTGATTTTTTAAAAAAAGAAAAAAAAACAGTCAAAACTAATTTTTCAAAACATAGATCAGAACCTCCTTTTAAGATTAGTAAAAAAGAAAAAAATGCCTTAAAAGACTGCAACCTCTAAGATATACAAGAGACATCTGAAATTTCACTTGGGGAAAATTGTAGCAGAACTTGCTCAGACAAATTATTTCTTTAAAAAACAAAACAAAAAGCAAAAAAAAAAAAACAACCAAGCAAACAAAAACTTCCTATATTTTGTATTCACCATTCTTTTTTTGTTCATGCATATATACATATGTGTTTTTTTGTGGCTAGATATTTCTTTAGTTGATCATTTTTTTAAAATAATTTTTTATAAAAAAGAAAACAAAAAAGAAGAAAATCCATAACATCATATAAACATATCCCACCAAAAAAATGTTCTTCAGAGAAGATATCACTTGCAATAATTTTTGATTATAATTAGCGGTTTATAAAAAGACAATAAAAAAAAAAAGACGTTATCTGGCTGACCAATGCCAAAATTGTGACCAGAGGATTTTGGTATTTTTTTTTCTTCAACAGAAATGCCATTTAATTTTCAGGGTTTGTGGCAGGTGATGTTTGCTGACCAACAAGCCTCTTTTGTAATGTAGACATAAAGAGAATAATACCCACAAATAATAGTGACATTTTGATGTGTCAGTCAGGGTATATAATCAATTAAATATCTGTGATGAAACTTCATTAACTGGTTATTCGATTTTCTTTTTACTATCTTATTTTTTTAAAAATTTTAAACGATTGATTTTAATGGCATTTCAACCCGTCTAGTGTTATTTTATACCGAGAGGTTAGGGTATCATGTTCATTGTATGTCCATATATACATTTTTTGTGTGGTTGTTTCTTCAGAGTATTTTTTTGCACACTTTCCTATCGAATATGAAAATATTTTCAAAATAGATCTCTTTGCCCTATAGATGGGATTCTAACAGGTACTACCACTCCTGGTCAGAGTGGACTTGGGAGTAATGACAATGAAGAGGCACTGTACACTCCTCAGAGCTCTAGAAAAAGAGCCTCCCCACCAGATGCAGTTTAGTGTCATACCCAGGACAGGGCACCACCCTTTTTGAGGAGAAGGGGTCTTACTACTCTGCAGGGAGTTCAGTCAGCATATTTTAAGACCTGCCCACAAGGCTGTTGATCTTCTGAGTAAGGAAGTTAAAGGCTAAGAGACAGTGAAAACTTCATCAGTTAACACAGATGGCAAGCATGAAACATTTCAATCTTCCAGAACAGGAGCCTCAACATCAATGCAGTTTTGTGTCATACCCTGGATATCTTTTTAGCTAGAGCGGTCTTACCCCTCTGCAGAGGATACAGTTAGTGATTTCTAAGCCCTGCTGATATAGGGTAATAAAAAAAAAAATTAGATTTAGAAGTATTTGAGCAATCACTAAAGTTATGACAATGTTGATATTTCCGAATCTGAAGTATCTGGGTTTTTGAAAATTGATTTTCTGAACACTTAGCCTTCAGATACTTTGAACCTGGACTTGCAAATTTCCAGGGTACCAAACACTGATTCTCACTATCAAACCATTTCATTCTTCTCATACCTGCAACCTGTGTCTGCTAAGTATGTATTTACCCAACCCATCTGCCTGAGCAGGTTACAGTATAAGGTCAAATTTTAAGCAGAGCCCCTACAATTTACCTATAGCTGGAGGAAGAATGATTGAAAGACCAACTTTCCCAAGTGCAAACAGCCTCATCCAGGATTTAAACTTAGGTCACCGTGTCCATTTCCTATGACAATGACCACTACATGAACACCTCTATTACAGAAGCATAGTTTAGATTTGGCACAAGGCTACAAGAATGAGGCACCCTGTGAGGTAGGATCCAGTTTGTCCCCACCCCCAACCTCTAATAGGTTTGTATTTAGCCACCATCCTCACCACATGCAGGACGTAACACAAGGTCAATTTTTAAGCAGAGTAAAGTTGATTTGAATTCAGAGTTTTCCTTCTCTTAAAATGGTTGCCTAACCAAGACTAAAGAACCCAGTCTGGCCAACTATTTACCCATAACTGGGGAGTATAATAGATGGATTCATACTTTTCTGAAGGGCATTAGCACAAAGTGAAACATAAACTGACTTGAGAATTAATTTTTTATTTATTGCGGACTTTTTGTCCTCATCTTGGTAGTTTTTGTGTTGTTTCTTCTTTCACTACGTTTCAGCCAAATTTCACCTCTGGTGCGATAGACAACAACTATGGAAGGCAGTAATTACTGGGGATATGGTTACAAGACTCAGCATTCCTATCCGAGGTTGCGGTAAATCACCTGAAGAAGGCCAGAGGTGAAATTTGGCCGAAACGTAGTGAAAGAAGGAACAACACAAAAACTACCAAGATGAGGACAAAAAGTCCGCAATAAATAAAAAATTAATTCACAGATTAAGAAGCCTCATCTCAAAATGATTCTAATTAAAGACAATTATAAACTGACTTGTCAAGGATTTGAACTTGGATGGCTGATTTTATTTCTTACAACAATAATCATCCTTAAAAACAATCCTCCATTCTTCTTTTCTGTTTAACTACCATATCTCTACTTAAACCACACCTTGTCGGCAGGACTTAGCACTCTGCAGGAGGTACAATCAACATATTCTAAGAACCCCCAAAAAAGGGGTGTCCTGGATATGACACTAAACGACATCTGATAGTGAGGCTCCAGTTTTGGAAATCTGAGGAGAGTGGAATACCTCTTAATTGGCATTACTCCCAGGTCGACTCTGACCTGCAGCTGTAGTACCTGTTAAGGTTTAATTCATGGTTCAAATAGATCTGTTTAAAAATAATTCATATTTGATAAGGCCGTGTGCAAAAAAAACTCAAATAACTTTTAACACAACTACACAAAATAATGTAAATACGAACATACAAATGAATGCAATTTCCCTAACCTCTAGGCATAAAATAACCCTAGACAGACTGACATGCTGTTAAAAATCGGTTAATCTACTTAAAACAGCTTACACTCAACCTAACAGTTATGCGATGAAAATGCCATAATGAAATTTAATAATCCTAATTTGAATTAAAGTAATTACTTTCAAAATATACATTATTCAGACAGGGTTAAACTGGGTAGAATATTTTGCCTCTGTTCTTTCTCCCACTTTGTCAGGGAGGGGAGAGAAAAGTCAACTTTTTACACCCCAGCAAATTTCATAACACAGATTTTGCATCATCGTACTTTCTCCACTCAGAAAAGAAAAGAAAGAAAAAAAATGACATGGCTTGAAGTAGCAGCAGCAGATGAAGTTTCCATTTATTTTCCACATTTGCAAAGGGGTGTGTCTCGCCTCTGTCATCATCAACTGGAGACAAGTTTAGATTTAGATCTATTTCAGCATTTAAACTAAGTATTGTCAGTGAACTTATCTAACAGATAAACAAATAAAAAGAGAAACCTTCATCATCATTATTTTCTAGCACCTGCAACACTTCTCAAAGAGTAAACAAAGTAGATCGACTAAAATCTTCATGACTAATACAAGGAACATTTTGGGGATCTCATCTATTGTAAAGTTAAAACATCTTTTGTGCTTCCTCTGATCACAGTAATTTCTCAAGGGAGGTAACTATTAAATTTTTTAGGCTACTTCCCCTCATGTATTTACAGTTATATACATTTAACCAACTCCTCCTCACAAGGTCAATTTTTAAGTGAAGTTTCCTACTATTTACTTATAACTGGCTGGAAAATAGTTATTGTCATAACTTTCACCAGGGTACTAGTGGTATTATGAAATGTAAACCGCATTGTCTGGGATTTAAACTCGAGTCATTGTGTTTATTTCCTAGGAGGATAACCATTACACCAAAAACATACACACACACACACATATATATATATATATATATATATATATATATATATATATATAGAGAGAGAGAGAGAGAGAGAGAGAGAGAGGATGTTACTAGGCATTGAGCTTAATGACTACTAAAGGTGGCCTTTAACTTAGCAACAGCTTACCAAAAAATAATTTGTTAATCATTGCTCTACACCAGGTGCTGCTTTCAAAATTGAGAATTTGTTTCCGGTACAACAATGAGAGAGTCAGTATTGCAACTAGAAAATAAAAATATAACTCAAAGCTTCTCAAACTTTCACCCCTAGTAACCAAATTTAATTTCCATCATAAAACATAACTAATTTACTCGTGTTTTTCACAATTTACATATGTGAATCAGTAAACTATAAATGTAAATGCACCTTTAATTATTTTTTTTTTTTTTAATCGGGAAAGATGGGTTTGGAGGGCACTGATTTGATCATGAATATTAGGTTGTAGATTTGTGATGCCAAAAAGGTTCAACAATGTCAGAGTTGGATTATTTGTTCATTTAAATGAACAGGTTGTTTTGAACAGGTTGACCATGAATGACATGTCACTAATAAACATGGCTCACTCAGCTGGGGCTGTAGAATACACGAACTACAGCTCTGCAGAAGGGTAAAACTCCCCCAATGAGTGTCCTGGATGTGATACAAAACAATCTGATGGTGAGGCTCCAGGAATGTGGAATCCCTCTTTATTGCCATTGCTCCAAAGTCCACTCTGGCCTAGAGTAGTAGCACCTCATAGGGTCCTATCTATGGGTCAGATAAAATTAAACAGTGTACTGATGCTGAACTGAATTGTTAGAAATAGAACTGTTTATATGTATCAAAACGGATTTGGCATTAAATAACCTGCAATGGTTGATATGCCATCAAAGCAAACTAATAAACATCACACCTAATCAGGCATTTTACTCGGAGTATGATATCTGACAACTAGTTGATAGAATCTGGCAATCTTTGTTTGGGTTTTATGGCATATCAACTTTTGTAGGTTATTTAATACCAAATCCATTTTTATACAAATAAACAGTTCTATCTCAAATAATTCAGTTTAGCATGAGTACACAGTTTAATTGTCAAAAACATTTTTCTTTCAAGCTATTAAGGTTAATCAAACAGTTCTAATTCAAACAATTTAGTTTAGTATAAGCATAGTTTTTGCCTACACACAGTTAAATGTCAAAACAGTTCTTTTTCCAACAATTCAGTTTAGCGTAAGAACAGTTTCAATGTCAAGAATAGTTTTATTTCAGATAATTCAGTTTAGCATAAGTACGCAGTTTATATATCAAAACAGTTCTATTTCAAGCAATTCAGTTTAGCATAAACACACAGTTTAATTCTATTTAACCCATAGATAGGACCCTATCAGGTGCTACCACTCTGAGCCAGAGTTGACCTGGGAGCAATGGCAATGAAGAAGTACTCTGCATTCCCCAAAGCTCCAGCATCACTGGAACCTAATCATCAGATTGTTTAGTGCCATATCTAGGACACTCATTGGGAGGGTCTTAGCCCTCTGTAGAAATGCAGTTGGTGTATTCTACAGCCTTCAGCTGACTGAGCAAGGCAATTTTTGTTCTATGGGAATACAAATGTAAGGTTACAGGTTTGTGAGTTTGAGCCACAAATCAACATATTCTATGTTGAAAGTATTTCTCTATTTGCTTAATAAATAACGATCATGGTGAAACCAAGATTCCAACATATATAAACACAGAAAAACAAGTAAAATGGGCTCAACAGTTGCACAAAGCTTGGGATAATTTGCTACAATTTTTTCAATAATATCCAATTTAAAAAAAAAAAAATGTGTTCATAGACTTCATTTCAAGATCGAAAGTCATTTCAATAGATTCTTCTTTAAGAAAGGTGTTTAAATCTGCACTTCAACATCATTCATTCATTTTATTTGGTTTGGTTTGATGGCATATCAACCTTTGTAGGTTATTTAACGCCAAATCCATTTTTATGTAAATAATCAGTTCTATTTATAACAATTCAGTTTAGCATGAGTATACAGTTTAATTGTCAAAAACATTTCTATTTCAAACTATTCAGTTATATATAACAATTCAGTTTAGGGTAAGTACAGTTTCAGTGTCAAAAATAGTTCAATTTAAAACAATTCAGTTTAGCAAAAGCACGCAGTTTAAATGTAAGTACAGTTTAATTGTAAAAAAACATTTTTATTTCGAGTTATTCAGTTTATTCAAGCAATTCTACTTCAGCTAATTCAGTTTTGTAAAAGTACAGATTTTGTTTACACACAGTTACATGTCAGAACAGTTCTATGTTCAACAATTTAGTTTAGTGTAAATACAGTTTCAATGTCAAAAAACAGTTCTATTTCAAACAATTCAGTTAAGCACAAGCACACAGTTCAAATGTAAGTACGGTTTAATTGTCAAAAACATTTCTATTTAAGGTATTCTGTTTACTCAAACAATTCAGTTTAGCATAAGTATGCCGTTAGTTCTATTTAACCCATAGATAGGGCCCTTATCAGATGCTACCATTCCAGCCAGAGTGGACCAGGGAGTGATGGCAATGAAGGGGTACTCCACATTCCCCAAAGCTCCAGCACTGCTGGAACCTCACCATCAGATTGTTTAGTGTCATATCAGGACACTCGTTAGTGGGGGAGGTCTTACCCCTCTGCAGAGGTGCAGTTGGTGTATTCTACAGCCCCAGCCGACTGGGCAACATTCATTCATTTAAGTGACCCGTATATTTTGAATATATGATCAGAACATCATTAGTAGCCCTCATACTCAATCAGGCATTCTGCTAAGTGTATGATATCTGGAAACTAGTCAACATGATCCACTAATTCTTTATTCTCCTGTTATAAATGTTCACAAATACAAACTAATAAATTCCGTTTTTATTCACCCAAATTTTTATCTCTCCACCTCCAGGGGTTTATATGGACCACTTTGAGAAGCACAGGTCTAAAGCTATCCCATCATTCCATTACTAGAAAAGCTGTAATTAGTAGCTATATTAAGCCTTGTATTATTAGTATTTGATATATTAGGTTCAAAGGATTTGTATTTACCCAATCCCTCTGCTCTAAGCAGGATACGACACAAGGTCAGTCTTTAAGCAGTAGCCAGAACGAGGTTAAACATAATGCCAGACTGCCTAAGGAACTCCAGCTCCTAGCTTTGCTACTCCACTGCATCTAAGTTACTCTGTTGGGAGGTTTGATACAGTTTTCCTTCTCCTAGACTGGTTGCCTTAGCAAGACTAAAGAGCCCTGTCTGTCCTATTATTAACCCATAGCAAAAAGAAGAAATGAATGAATACCTTTGCTCAAGGCATTAACTCAAAGTGAAATGCAATCTTATTCAGTATTTAAACTAGACCTGCCCAGTCCATTTCAAATGGCAATGATGATCCTGCTATTAGCACACATTTCTACAGAGGTTTCCTTTGGTTTCTTTGTTTGATGGCATATCAATCTTCATGGGTTATTTTATGTCAAAGCCATCCTTGTACAAGAACAGTAGTGGAACTATTTAACCAATATCTGTAGAAATAAGGGGTTCATATCTTTCCCAAGGCTATTAGTCCAAAAATGAATATAATAGCATGACTGGAGTTTGAACATGCTTACTATGATGTCACAGTCTAGCGCATTAACCACTACACTATGAGGACTGCCCTATATTAAAGTTTATATCATGATGTTAAAAATTATTAAAATCCTTATTGGACAATGAGAAGCAACTCAGAAAATGTTCAAGTTGATCAGAAGAAGATGGTTTGGTTTCTTTGTTTAATCGTATATCAACCTTCATGGGTTATTTGATGTCAAAGCTTCCTTGTACAAAAACAGAAGTAGACAATTTAACCCATAGCTGAGGGGATAAGTGGGTTCATATCTTTCCCAAAGGTATTTGTCCAAAAATGGATGTAATTATGTGACTAGAGTTTGAACTTGCTTACTATGATATTGCAGTCTAGCATGTTAACCACTACACCACAAGGACTACCCACCTCAACAAAGGGGTTACTTCGATATTTTTGTAAACAAAATATAAATCCATTTAGATGTAGCAAAAGTTAGAAATATCATTAATTAACAATGGATAAAGGTTGCTATAAAAATAATTCTTTTATTTTTTTGATGAAAGAACCTAAATTTTTGGATGAAAAGAATTTGGATAATTCCAAATTCCAAACCCCCCACCCCCAGTCTACCATGGCAGGGAAAATTATCTGTTTAAGCTTCAAGAGGCCATACTTCCCCCTCGGGCAGTACCTCCTCATTTTGCTATGTGTGGTAAGGTCAGGTTTGATTTTTAATGCCTAAGGTGATCCATAAAAAGAATGACAACTGAGGTAGGCTATTTTTGGTACCATTCACTCAGAAGGGGCCTCATTTTTCAAATAATGACCTTGTATCAAACCAGTGAAACTAGATAAATGATATTTCCTATTTTTAAAGGTTTTACAGTCTAAGAAAATGTTCCAGTAATCTAAATGGAGAAAAATTGGTAAATGTTCAGAATATCTCTCTGAGGAAATGTCTGCAGAATTATTAAAAATATATAGAAATGTAATGCTTACATTCATCCTCCAGATAAGAGTTAGTTTTAGTTATTATCTTCATTTTTTTTTATTTGGTTTGGTTTTATGGCATATCAACCATTGTAGGCTAGTTAATGCCAAATCTTTTTTATACATATATATTAAATATGATTTTTGAATACATTTTGGAGATAACATTTTTAAATGAGCCTGAGCTCATTTTTTTCACTCAGTTAAACAGTTTCACTTATTTCTATCTAATATGAATAATTCTGTTAACTATTAATCACTAACAATTCAATTAAATATCAGTTATTTGTTTACACACAGTTAAATGTAAAAAACAGTTCTATTTTAAACAATTCAGTTTAGCGCAAGTACAGTTTTTTGTTTACAAAGTTAAATGTAAAAACAGTTCTATTTCAAACAAATCAGTTTAGCATAAGTACATACTTTAAATGTCAAACAGTTCTATTTGACCCATAGATAGGATCCTATCAGGTGCTACCATACTGGAACAGAGGGGACCCAGGAGTGATGGCAATGAAGGTGTACTTCACATTCCCCAAAGCTCCAGGGCTAGAGCCTCACCATCAGATTGTTTAGTGTCATATCCAGGAGACACTTGTTGGGGGAGTCTTATCCCTCTGCAGAGATGCAGTAGTTGTATTCTTCAGCCCCAGCCAACTGGGTCAGTTATTTTTCTGGGGTTTTTTTTTCTGAATATTTATATTAAAAAAATGTCTAACTTACAATTCACCCACATGCTATTTTTTTTTTTAAAGTCTTTTCCTTCCTCAACTTAGAAGGTAGCAAACTTACAACTAATTGCCAATATATAATTTTGGTGACTAAAATATAACTGAGAATTAATTTTTATTTATTGCGGACTTTTTGTCCTCATCTTGGTAGTTTTTGTGTTGTTTCTTCAGAATATCTCACTGAAGAAGGCCAGAGGTGAAATTTGGCCGAAACGTAGTGAAAGAAGAAACAACACAAAAAAACTACCAAGATGAGGACAAAAAGTCTGCAATAAGTAAAAATTAATTCTCAGATTAAGAAGCCTCATCTCAAAATGATTCCAATTAAAGACAATTATAAAATATAACTGTTAATAAAAAAAAAAAACTTACTGATATTTACTCTTATCTGGATAGTGAAATATAACATTTCTTTATATTACCAAACATCTCTTCAATGAGATATTCTGGACAAGTACCAAAAATGTAGAAGGGGATTCAAATAAACATTGAATTTTAACAACTCACACTTAGGACCTCAATATGTGGGTAAAAACAAAAACTTCTTGACAGTCATGAACTGCGTCACAAAGACATCAAAATAGTCGGATCTTTTCTTTTGTACAATGGGGAGGTTCTGCTCCAGGTTTCGAATCTTCAGGATCAAATTTACTTCTTTTTTTTTTTTTTTTGCCACATCCAGCACAAAGATGAGAGCACAGTTGAGGAGAAGAACAGACACTATAATCTTGATTCCATTTGGAGAGCTAAAGATTAGAACTCTGATCCAAAAAAGGTGATTGCAAGAGAATGACATCAAGATAAACCCCCTAGCTGTCAACACGCAGGCTAATGACTATGTGCTTCCAATAATACATCCAAGCTGTCAACACGCAGGCTAATGACTATGTGCTTCCAATAATACACCCTAGCTGTCAACACGCAGGCAAATGACTATGTGCTTCCAATAATACACCCAAGCTGTCAACACGCAGGCTAATGACTATGTGCTTCCAATAATACACCCAAGCTGTCAACACGCAGGCTAATGACTATGTGCTTCCAATAATACACCCTAGCTGTCAATACGCAGGCTAATGACTATGTGCTTCCAATAATACAGAGATAGAATTGTCAGTGAAATGCAAAATGTACTCGTATGGTAAATTTTATAGTGACAAAAGTTTGTGCAACACTGCTGCTACTTGTCAAGTATGGTTAGTTGGGTTTTATGGCATATCAACCTCTTATGGGTTATTTCATACCAAATCCTGTTTATGTATATATCAAATATATATGAATTTTAAGTGCATATCTTGTAGCTTAACATTTTTAGACAAACCAGAGCTCACTTGTTTGCACACAAACAGTACTACTTGGAACTATTTTCGCAAGCACTAGTACTTCTATCTAATGTTAGTAATTTGTTTCCACATAGTTAAGTGATTGCGAGTATGGAAAATACATCAGTCTACATTTTTGATAGGAGGCCGATTCTTTTCAGAAAGTTCAGTATCTATCTACTTTGGGTCTATTTTTTCTAAATAGTTCCTTCACGTTGTTAACATTATAAAACCTTTGTCAGATGTTGGTTAGTTTTGTGTATTCAATCAAGACATATTTTAAAGTGTACTGGTTTCCACATGGACATTTGGGGGAGGCTCATCTTTTAGAATGAAGGAGTGAGTTAATCTAGTATGTCCAGTACTTGTCAAGTATCTGCAACCTTTAAACTAGCAATAAGTATAGAAAGCAAAATGGTTAAAGATTATACATATTGCAGGCTTTATTTCAGAGTGACATTCTCTTTAGGGGTTATCACATCAAAGACTGATGGATCTCATCTACCCCAGTGAGCTAGAGAGTCAACTCACAACTGTTTCTTTCTTTTTCCTTCACGCAACCTTCATAAAGGTAAGTATCATTCTTGATAAGGAACTCTATTGGAGTATCAGAGAGAGACAGCAACAAGTACCATACCTTGTATAAGAGTGGGATATTATATATATATATATATATATATATATATATATATATCTCTTTAAAGAAAAAAACCAAAGACCGGTTAATTTAGGATTATAAATTTATTTCCATCCTGTTTTTCAGTTTCTGGTGTGAACCAAAAACACGAAGAAAAATATAACAGGACTTTTTCAGATCCAATGGATAATTAAAACAGAATAGACACGTAGGGTGGAGGGGGAGGTAGAAGAGATTAGATTGGATCTGAAGAAGTCCTGTTATATTTTTCTTCGTGTTTTTGATTCACGCCAGAAACTGAAAAACAGGATGGAAATAAATTTATAATCCTAAATTAATCAGTCTTTGGTTTTTTCTTTAAAGAAATATTGCTCGGTAAAAATTACATTGAGCTCTCCACCAGGAAAATTTAAATGTTCAGCTCCTGAATGATTTTCTTGTCCTGAAGGAATTACTCCTAGCTCTGGTTTAACTGGACCGAATAATACTATATATATATATATATATATATATATATATATATATACAAATTTCATTGAACATAATAGACATTTTCTGTCTACATATCTTCTTGTTGATCCTTTCATACTGCCGTATTGATTTTATAGTATTCGGTGGGAATTGATTGATATATATTTTCCATAACTGTTTATTTCCCCAAGTACTTTCTGCCCGACTTTGGGCCATCATCAGGGGAGGATGTATTACAAAAGCGATGCAACTTTTGTATGTACACTACTACTTTGTAAGAAGAAGAGCATCTAGGCCGTTACAGTGTATAGTGTTTACTTTTAAAATTGTTCTATAATTATGATGATGGCCCAAAGTCAGGCAGAAAGTACTTGGGAAATAAACAATTATGGAAAATATATCAATCAATTCCCACTGAATACTATAAAATCAATATGGCAATATGAAAGGATTAACAAGAAAATACATAGACAGAAAATGTCTATTATGTTCAACAAAATTTGTATTAATGAATAAATGCTATATATATATATATATATATATATAAAAAGAGGTAGAAAATATAGAAGAGGTTCTCATCAATAATCGGTTTCCTAACTATATTGTTGATGAACAAATTAAACATGTTTAAAAACATTAACCAACAAAATAAACACTGTACTACTCCATCCAGTCAACAAACATATATCAAACATTTTTATCGTAACCAAATGCACTACAATTATAAATCAGATGAAGAAATATTAAAAACATTGATTCATAGAAACATACTCCTCACTAATCCAAATAAAAAAATAAAACTTATTATAATAAATTTAAAACCTCTAACTTAGTCATTAAAAATAATTCCTCTCCCTTGATTGGAACTTTGCAAAAAAACAAACATTACATTCAAATATCCTTTAGGAGATTGTATCTCTGAAAATGATAAAATATATATATGTTGGTTTAATTTCAACTACCCTATCGAGAAGAGTTACAATGCACCTTTCTGATACAAGTTCCATAGCACAGCATTTAAAAAACATTCATGCCCAACAACAGAATTACAGAAAATTCTTACCGAAAAACACATTGTTTAGTGCCATATACAGGACACTCATTTGGGGGTGTCTTACCCCTCTGTAGAGGTGCAGTCAGTGTATTCTACAGCCCAAACCAACTGGGCAATGTTCGCATAGGTGAGAAAATGACAGTCACCAAGCACCATTGAGTGTGTCTATGCTACCCTAATTTGGATATCATGCTCTATCACTGATATTGAGCACTATTTAAGAATATAGCAAATTATATTTATATAAACAAAATAATCCAAAATTTGATGAATTTATTAATAAAATAAATGTTGAACATTTCAGTTGTAATAACCTTCTTCAGGACTTTAAATTCATGAAAAATGTTAAAATAGCGATGGATATTTGATTTTAAAACCAAAACTTTCAACGTCGACTTTCATAATAAATTCATCAAATTTTAGAATATTTTGTTTAATCAACTTTCTTCATACTGTCAGATGTATTTCCTTATTGTTATGGTACCTACCTTACGGACTATAATGAACTCTTCCTATTACTATGAATTCCAGGAGAATATTCATCTTGGTGTTAAGTTAACACCAGCTTAACACTTTGGCAGTCAGACTGACATTCAACAATTTCTTACCTATGCTGTATTTAAACTTTCATCCAATATACTTGTTTCACATAATCCTGAGTTCATGTCTTTCTTCCGGACCTTTTACTGGTCCACAACACATATATATGTGTGTGTGTGTGTGTACGTATATGCACACACAAGTTTGAACCCTTTAAACATGACAAAAAAAATAAAGAAAAATAAAAAAAACTTACCATAACAGCTCATTTCTATCATCATCTTGAAATAATCTCTTACACATTGGTCCAAAAAGAGTTCTGATACGAGCAGCAACAAATATCCATACAATATTTGGTCCATGCTTTCTTCAAATTTCAAAAAATTTTGTTAAACACCTTCTATGAATTTTCACTGCTTCCTTTGAAGTACATAGTTGAAATAATGTATTATTGCAGAAATGTCAAACTCAAATGCACAAAAAAGCTATTATACCCAAAGGAAAATGACACAGTGGGCCAAAATTGAGGTAAGGAGTGGGATCTACAATTTCCACTAGGGCAGGTCTTCTATGAAACTAATAAAACTTAAATTTCACAATCCCTAAATTACAAAGGGACCCCACAAACAACTTTAATCCACATTACTTAAAACGTTTGGGTCTATTATATGAAGGCTTTTAGAATATATATATATATCAATAATATAGTGTAATATCATACAAAATAAGTTAAAATTAAAAAGTTAAAATATATTCTAAACTAGACATGAAAAAAATATTTTAAAAATGTTCAAAAATTCAAATTCTAGATATATTTGATATAAAATAAGTATAATTTAAAACACTTAAAATTTATGACAAATTTAAACTTATTAAAATTATTTACCTTAGACTTGTAATCAAGCCTTGTAAATACAAATTATATATATTTGTGAATGTGAAACAGTTAAAATAAAAATTTTAAAGGTTATCAAAATACCATATAAGCTAGCTATAAAAGAAATGTTTAAATTAAAGACGTTACATTCTAAATATATCTAAAATTTAAAGTACTTATGACAAGGTGAAACTTTTATTAAAACTATTTACCTTAGGCTTGTTGTAACATTGCTCCACCAACATGGGACCATCTCAAACATCAATAAGTGTTACATTTCTCAGATACAAAACAGACCTGTTGCTTCCAATATGAAAATTTATTTTTTGACAAAACATTTCATACAGTAGTCGGCCATCAAAACATGAGAGAAAAAGAGTGAAAGGTATTAGTTCTTACATAGAAACGCTATCAGATACATGGGTGGTAGACAAAAGAAAATACTGATTGCATTTTTCTCATTCAACTAGCCTGCCCCTAAAAGGCTCAAATCTCTGAACTCAACTGACCCTCAACTCTGAACTTGACTGAACTAAAAATTCTGCTTAAATAATATATTAATTAACTCATCCATTATTGATATAAGAATCTGTGTCCTTAACTTTCCAAAGTGACATCATAACTGAAACCTTCTTCAGCCAACATGCATTCAGTTCGTTTACTTTTAACATCCTGTCCACAACCATGATTTCAAAACAAATCTCTAATATGTCATCCTAAGTGGTTTCCAAAACAATCTGTCAACTTGATATCCTGACACGTGTACGCATATGACCTTGCGACTTACACTTCCATTCAAAGTTTTTAGGTAACTTATAGTTTATCACTACAAATAAAATCACTAATTAATATAATTAATTATCAACCTTAATTATATTACATTGTTATAACTGAAAAAAACAAAAAATAAGGCCTATTTTGTTGCCTGCAGTCATTGTAAAAGATATTTCAGTAACTTCATTTACGTAAATAATCTTATAAAAAATTTAAATATATATTATATATGCATAATATTAATAGGATTTGGTTTGTTCAATTGCTGAACGAGGCTGTTTGCATTTCACCGAGTGCTAATACCTTTGAGGAGAGGCATGAATCCAACTATTCTTCCTCTAGGTATGGGAAGTTGTAGGGCAAATTGGTCTCTTTAACTAGGAAAAGGAAAACTAATTCAAACCAATTGTTGACCTGGAGAGTGATGGGCTCTGTGAGGCTATCTCTGTTAAAAACAGACTACATAAATAGTGCCTCTCATACCCCCCCCCCAGGTAAACAGATTACAGATAAGACATAAACATTATGTTGTCATCACCTCAAATAAATAATGGGTAAATATATTTTAATTGTCAGGAAAGTGAAAAACAACAACAGGTAGCATGTTAGGAAAGGCAAAGTTTTTATTTATTAAGTATTTCCCTTAAATTAGATTTTTTTTTTTTTGGTTTGGTTGGATTTGATTTTATAGCATTTCAACCACTGTAGGGCATTTAATGCCAAATCCTTTTTATACATATATATTAAAGATATGATTTCTAAAAATATTTTGCAGATAAGATTTTTAAATGAGCAGGAGTTCATTTTTTCCATTTTCTTGTCATTTTGGTTTAATGGCATATCAACCATTGTAGGTTATTTAATGCCAAATTTATTTTTATACATGTAAACAGTTCTATTTCAAACAATTCAGTTTAGCATAAGTACACATTTTAGTTCTATTTAACCCATATATAAGACATTATCAGGTGCTACCACTCCAGGCCAGAGTGGACCTGGGAGCGATGGCAATGAAGAGGTACTCCACATTCCCCAAATCTCCAGCATAACTGGAGCCTCACCCTCAGATTATTTTTATAATGTATTAAAAACAACAAAAAAATTAAGGTATATTTAACGTTTATCATATTTCTACTAATAATATAAATTATCTAAATTCTAATTTTTAAATCACATCCCTGTTATTGAGCTCATTATCACAAAAAAAAATCTTAAGAGTTAGTGAGTTTCCACACCATAAATTGTCTTTTCAACTACGGTTTGTAGAGGCAAACCCACATTTAACTCATTTGTAAACATATTTTAGACTAAAACCTGCGTCTCCAAAGACATCACATTCTTTTGTAAATTTTACATGGTTTGCATTTCTCAGCCACCAAAAATTTGATGACAGACTTCTGTTCAAGCCTGGAGCACTCTGGTAGGCCACCATTTTGAATAGTCTCAAAACAAATAATTTTGCAAGATAAAAATTTTTTTTTCTATAAACCAATTCCAAACAATGCAAAGTTTACATTTATAGAAGAAAAATTTTGAAAACTTTCAGTTTTTACAAAAAAATAAAAATTCCCCC
Organism: Sepioteuthis lessoniana; assembly: GCA_963585895.1. Lineage (NCBI taxonomy): Eukaryota > Metazoa > Mollusca > Cephalopoda > Myopsida > Loliginidae > Sepioteuthis > Sepioteuthis lessoniana. Next base: position 64,474,531 of record OY757934.1, read on the forward strand.
TTATTTATTGAATGACTTTGTATTAAAACAGATGATTTCATTTATGTCCGAATAAAATACAGTAAAAAATTAAATGGTATAAATTTAAAAAAAAAAAGCAAAAAATCCTTACTTCTCTTGTAGGTACAAATTGTAGAGTTTGTTGCAAAGGAGCTTCTATAACAATTCATGTTTGAGGGCCCCCAAAATATAAGTCTGTATACCTACAACACATCTATAACATGAGGGCTGATAATATTACCATTTAAACATAAATGGCAGTTGACGTTGTAGAGTTCTGTTGCCTCTTATTATATTAAAAGAAAGAAAATAAATAATGAAGGCGTTGACGAAGATATTGATAGTTTTCAAAGGAGAAGCTTTAATGGCAGCTTGAGACGAAGTTTTCCTTTGTGCTGTGAGTTGCAGGAGGAGTAAGACAGTTGTAAATAGCTGTATAAGAATTTAGTACTCAGCCAGAAGCTTTGGGGTCCATTTGATTTAGGAGGGAGAAATAATTGATAATGAATGGTTTCCTAAAAGAAGCAGAGGAACATATGTTGAAATGTGCTCTTTCAAGATGAAAAGTCCCTCTGTCTGCTGTTGGAATCATCCTGGGATAGAGAGAGAATGTTCTCTCTTGTGTCAGATGGTCTGATCTTGCTGTGAGCAAGGAGGAAAAGAAAAAAGAGGGTGAGCATGGTTAGCGCTGCCTTTTATGTTGCTGGGGCAGAATAGCATTGGTCATTCGCATTGGATGAAATGTAAAATTTTGAACTTCAACGGCCAAAGCAATTCCCACACTAAATAATAATTTGAAATTCTTTCTGCTACACATCTAATAGGCTGCTAGAGAGACCCTTTATTTATCAACAAATATGCAAGCAACAATAAATACCTGAGAATATGTTAATTAGTATAAAAAATTAAAATGGAAATTAGAAAAATTAATTTTTTATAAAATAGATATTTTTTAGGAACATACCTACAATAATATTTTGATTGGGGTTTAAATTCATTAAATCAGCTATGGATCCAAGTATCGTTGCCAGGTTGGTTGTGGATCATGAACTGGCTGGGTAATAGTTGCTTTCAGACAGATTTTTTTTTGTACCTATTGCTGTTGAAACATCAGGTATTTTAGGTCACTGAACAGCCTCATTACTCCACTGGATTGGTTTAAGGATGGTTGACTGTAGGAACAAGCTCTGAGAGGTTGAATTGCTATTTCATATAATTTCTTTTAAAAGGCAATTCATTTTCATTTCTTTTAGATTGTGGATCAGAAATTAAATATTAGTCTTTTTTTTCTGTTACATGGATTTATCTTTTAAAGTAAAATTACATTGTTTATAGGAAGTCATTTACTAAGCTTAGCTTACTTTAATACAAAACCAGAAGAATGTGGCACCCAGTGAGAATCAAACTCACCAACAGAAGTTCAAGTTGGTGTAAAATAATTGTATGACATAATCGTTTACTTCAGACTAATAATCCAAACAAAATTGCTAAATCTCTATAATGTTACCACTTAAATGAAAATGTATTTCTCAAGAAAACTGAACATTTTTATAGGCCAGTATCAACTTCATAATATTGAATAATACTTAATTAAATCAGCAACAGATCCAGGCGTCATTCACAAAAAGGCTGAGGATCATAAAATGACAGGCTGTCATTTGCTTTCGGACTGATTTCTTTTTATACCTATTGTTGTTGAAACATTCAGTGTCCTAGGCCCTTGAGTAGCCTCACTATTCTGCCAAATTGGTTTATGGAATGCTGGCCTGAGAGGTTGAATGGCTGTTTCATAGAGTTTTCTTTGCCATTCTTTCAGGCAACACATTTTCAATTCTTACAGCTGGGATTGTGAATTGGAAATGACTGGGACCACCTAATTTTTTTTTAAATTGCAAAGTTACAGAAACAGTTCAACACAAGGTGATAGATAAATGACCCGTATTAAAGTATGCAATTTTTCTTTCTTTTTTTAATAATCAAGTTCCTTAGATAGCACTTCATCATTTAGTACAAGTCTCACAGACCATTAATACAAGGATGATTTGGTTTATTTAACAGCATATCAACACTTTATGGGTAACTTAATGTCAAAATAGTGTCACTCAGCCATAAAACAAACAAAAAAAAAATCGAGAGGGCTTAGAAACCAAACTCCTTTTTTAAATTTAGGTTAATATTATCCCTTCAAGTTTTTGAAATTATCAAGTTGTTTAGAAAATTTTTGATTTTAGAATAAAGTCTTATTCTTCAATTAATGAATTTTAACTATTTTTTAATCAGTTAAAATACGATCTTTGAACATCCACGCATTTCTACCACAATTAACAAGGTGATTTCAACTGGGCCGTTGACCTAATGAGTAGTGTTTGCCAATGGTCTGGGAGACTGTGGTTCAATTCCAGGTCAAGTCATACCAAAGACTCAAAAAATGGTACGTGATCCCTCCTTACTTAGCACTCAGCATTATAAGGTTAGGTGCCCGTGGTGTAATGGTTACCGCCGTAGGAAATGGACACAGCAACACAAGTTCAAATCCTGAACGAGATTGATTGCATTTCACATAGCACTAATATCCTTGGGAAAGGTATGAATCCAATTATTCTCTCTCCAGCTATGGGTAAATATTAGACTGGGTTCTTCAGCCTTGTTGAGGCAACTAGTCTAGGAGAAGGAAAACTCTGAATTCAAACCTGTTAAACTCCGCTTAAAAATTGACCTTGTGTCATATCCTACCCAAGCGAAGGGGTTGGTAAATATAAGGTTAGGATCAAAGGTAAAGTGGAGCAATCCAGGAAAAGGAGTAGTGTCCTCCCCTACACCTCGGCATAGTAACTATTGAAAAGGAGCATTTGGTCATCCTCGACTAAGGTTGCCAACTTTACTTATTTATATGATAAAACTCTAAAAGTTTTGATGCCAAAAATTATTAAAATGCAGTTTCTACTTTGGAATGGAATGTTTTTTTGAAGTAAAAAAAAAAAAGTATCCAGATGCTTGAAAAAATGGCATTCAGTGGGGAAGAGATCAGGAGGATATTGCAGATGTGTCGAAGTCTCATATCCGAAGTCAGTGAATTTCTGCTAAGTCATTTTGGCAACAAGTGGCCAAGCATTGTCAGCCTGGCAACATGTGGCCAAACAGTATCTGGAAGTAAAATTGAGCCTTGTTGATCAACCAGTTCCAATCATATTTGCTTAACTGAACATGCATTTCATCCAGTTGCTGATGTACCATAGGACCAACATTTTGTGCTGTAAAGAAAGAAGTCCACAGAAAAAGAAATACTCAAACTCGAAGGTAAGGGAAGAAAATATAGCAGTCATTTTTATTCAGCTATGATCACTGCAACTCGAAAAGTTCCTTCTTCTCCCTTCCTCTTGGTGGTGATGGGGTGTGTTTGAGAGCTGGCTGTTTGACACACGTCTGTCACAGCAGATGGGTCGTAGCAGACTGGGGTATGACAGGTCAGGGCCTCCGGAATCTTCAACGCACCCGTTTTGACAACTGCCTTCAAATCTGCCAAAATCTCATTACTTGTTTTCTTATATAGAGATTTTGGAGAACAAATCGAAGATCCGCGAATGTTTGATGTCACTAGTGAAACACGTGATATTACATCTGTGATTATTTTAAAATCACATCTAATTTTGCAAGTCATTCTGCCCGCACATGCTAGTCTCGTAACACCTTCACTGATTGACGACAGTGCCCGTCCGTAATATTACACTGGCAGTCAACTTCACAGGAATGTTCTGATTAGATTGCAGAAAGCTGTAATATACAATGCTAATGGCAGACCACTAGACAGTCACCATAATCTTCTGTTCATGCAATTTTGGTTTTGGAAAGTATTTTGATGCTTTGTCATGATCAAACCACTGAGCCGATCTTTTAGAATTTTCATAAAGGATCCATTTTTCATCACAAATCACTATTCAATCAAGAAATGGATAATTTGAGTTCTATAGAAACAGCATCAACCAAACTTTAAAATGTCAAGCTCATGTGGAACCCATTTATCAAGTTTCTTCACCTGGCCAATTTCTTTGAGATAATCCAATATTGTTGAAATGCTGACACCCATTGTCAGAGATATTTCAGAGACATTTTGATGTGGGTTTTGTTCAACAAGTCTTTAGATGTTGGTCATTAATTGTGGATGAACATCAAGATTTATATCCCCACTATGGAATTTTTGAAACCAGCACCGTACCGTTTGATCACAAATGGATCCTTCACCACAGATTGATGATATTGGTAGATGTTTGTGAAGCATTATGACCAAACATAAATTCATGCAAATAAAGTAAACACATCACTTCTTTTTTTCATGTTTATGATGAGGGACATATAATCATCAAAATTAAATTCTGAAAGTGATAGAAAATTAATAAATTTAATTATTTGGAATATGAATTTTTTATACAATTACAATTAAAATATTTTAGAACAGAATTAAACAGTTTATATGAAAATCAGACAGTACATTCCAAACAACCTAATTATAAAATTAAAATATCAATTGTCAGGTTTTAGTGGGTAGAATGTTCACCAATGGTCCGGGAGACCTGGGTTCAATTCTAGGTCGCGTCATACCAAAGACTTTAAAAATGGTACTAGATACCTCCTTGCTTAACACTCAGCAATATAAGGTACGTATCAAGGGTAAAGTGAAGCAATCCAGGGAAAGGAGTAGCACCCTCCCTTACACCTCGGTGTAGCAGCTATTGAAAAGGGAGCCTTCGGGTCGCCCTCGACTATGGTCGCCAACTTTACTTTTTTTTTCTTTTTTGGTATTCGAATGAAACCAAAGTTGTCCTTCCATATGCCACAAATTGTATGAGCAAAATAGTAACCCCTGCTAAATAGACAAAATTAAATGAAATTTCCTTTAATTCTGAACAATTATCTTAAACTTTAAAAGCGACAACTGGCCTAGTTGGCTGGGATTGCAGAATACACTATCTGCATCACTGCAGAGTGATAAGACTCTCCCAAACGAATATCTGGGATATGACACTAAACAATCTGATGGTGAGGCTCCAATAATGCTGGAGCTTTAGGAAATGAGGAGTACTCCTATATCAACATCACTCCCAGGTCTACTCTGGCTTAGTGGTCACACCTGATAGGGTCCTATCTATGGATCAAATAGAACTAAACTGTACTTAAGCTAAACTGAATTGTTTGAAACAGAACTGTTTTTACATTTAACTGAGTGTAAACAGAAAAACTGTACTTATGCTAAATTGAATTGTTTGAAAAAGAACTGTTTATAAGTATAAAAATGAATATGGCATTAAATAACTTACGATGGTTGATATGCCATAAAACCAAACCAAAAATGACTACATACTCTATTTTTAATAATGACCATCTTACAATTTTTGTTAGGCACAAGAGTCTTGTTTTTAAATATTTAAAAACAAAAAGAAAATAAAACTACACAGATTTAGCATATTGTTGTGATGGATCAATACATTCTCAAATGACCAGCCTGAAAAAACTTAACATTTTTAGACATCCTGAGGCAAGATAGAAGTAACCCTTAATGATTAAGCTAATTGAAGTGATAAAATAATGATTATAGGTGCTACCTACTTGAAACAGCCTGGCTTTCTACTTACAAATGTTAAGTTTTCATGGGTGGCCAGCACTGATAAAGTAACAATCAGTTTATGAAAAATTTAACATGAATAAATTTGAATGACATTCATTGGACAGTTTTATTAGATTAATCCATAAGATGCTGTCCTAGTCAGTCAGACTCCTAAAAGATGAGATTTTTTTATTAAGAAAAGATTAGTTTGCTATATGTTTTGGGCAAAACTGTATAAGTCACAGGTCAGCTCTACAAAGAAAAAAAAAAAGAAACAAAAATAAATTCTAGAATACACATGTATTGTCATTTTTATTCACTCATCTGGTTTATTTTGGGTAGGGGTCATGGCACTTTGCTTTCCCAGATGGAGTGAACCCTCACTACTACAAGATAGACACCAGTCAAAGGTTTGGGTGCTGGTCAGTTTCTCTGTCTAACAGTCAACTCTTTGGAAAACTACAAACCATTCCTGGCAACACACGATTGCTTACCCCTCTGACACAGCACCCCAGTCCAATATTCAACCAAACTGCCTTTACTCTGTCCAACTCCTGACTGCTCCCTCAAGTATATGGAGTTTAGACTTTTGGAAAAGAAAACCACCCCTAACACCTGAACCTCACAAAATTAAAGCATTAAAAAAAAATTCTTTTTAAAAGTGATATCCTTGCCTACTGACTTCAGACCATACTAGTGCTGAAGCCCTGTTCATTATAGACATTAAAAAATGATTTAAAGACCAAAAAAGACCCTTTTATCCCCTCCAAGAAACCCTTTGCTTTTTATTTTATCATCAATTAAAATCTGTTGACCTCTCTAAATTGTTTAGCTATTCTTTTGATGCTACTATACACACAAATCTATACAAGGTGCCTTCAATAAGTTTCCAGACTTTTTTTCGTATGGGCACTTTTATTGATAGTACATACATGAAACTCTAGTCCCCTTTGAAGTAATCTCCTCCGGCTGCAATGCACTTGTTGTACCGTTCCAACAACTTCTGGAAGGCCCCATGGAAGTCTTCTTGTGTCAGCGTGTCAATGACCTTCATCTCAGCCTCTTTCATCTCCTCAATTGTCTCATAACGACAGCCTCTGAGCTTAGGGAATAACCAAAGTCACAGAGAGCAAGCTCTGGACTGTAGGGAGGGTGAGGAACAGTCTTGATGCCCATCTTGGTCAAATAGTCTGTGACAAGGATGGAGTTGTGGACTGGTACATTGTCCTGGTGGGAATGCCACTGACCCGATTTGAAGAGTGCTGGCCTCTACCGATGAAATCTCTTCCTGAACTCCCTTAAAACCTCAACATAGTATTCCCTGTTGACTGTCTGTCCTGTGGGAACCCAGTGCATGTAGAGCATGCCAGTGGTGTCAAAAAAGGGATCATCAAAGGTTTGTGGGTGGATTTGCTCTATCTGGCCTTCTTGGGTCTGGGAGAGCCAGCATGCTTCCACTGGGAACTCCGTCTCTTGGTCTCTGGGTCATAGCAGTAGATCCAGCTTTCATCGCATGGCATTTTTTCCAAGTTTAAAAACAGAATTTTATTGCATATCGTTCTTCTAAAGTGTCCTCACGTCCAGATAGCATTTTTGAAAATCACCAGCTGTGACAATCAGGCTTTAGTAGGGTGTATTCCAATTGCTGCTGTAGCTGTTCATTTAAACCTGAAATCATAAAAATTGGTCAGTCATCTCATAAGATGTATAGCAATAACATACTGAATTTTTAAGAGTCTACGACAATTTTAAATGCCTGTACAAAAAAGTCTGGAAACCTATTGAATGCACCTCGTATATATAATATATGCCCAATACCCACACACCCACCCATACAGATATACTAACAGCCATACATACTCATGTAGATATGCTGACACCCACACATAAATTATTGTACCGAAATACATACACCCAAGGACAGAAGAGTTTATAGTATTACACAACTTGAACATTAAAAAGAAAGCAACCTAAATAAATGACAACTCAAGAATTAATAATAATGACAATGCTTCATCAAAGAAATTCAGACAAGATTATTACATCCCTAGCTATAAGATATAATGAAGCAACAGAAATAAGATGAAAGAAAAACTAAGCAAAAATTAATCACGATATTATTTCATCTATGAAATTCTAACAACAGTTTTTAAGAAAAATAAAAATCCTGCAAAATAATAAATATAAATTGTTGATAATGATAATAAAATAGACAACAAGAGTTATGTAAAAAATATACAGTTTATTAAATCTTTATTCAATTCCCCAAGCCTGTTCAAATGCAGTGCAAACCTTAGCACAAGTTAATGCTGCTGAAAGAGGATAACTATTGATTGAATAAGTCTTCTCTGTATAATCTACATCAACCTGTAAAAAAAGAAAAATATGGTTTAGTTTTCAGAACACAGAATGGCAATATGCAGGATTACCATAAATAAATTGATCCCAACCAATTTCTTTCAAGAAATTTTTAAGATTTTCTTTTAAAACAGATACCAGGATTTTACATTTCCATGAAACATTAAACAAATAAAATGGATGTTATTAGGTATTATTTATAACCAAACTGTACAGAATTGAAACTGTAACCAAAAATTAATAGCAACATTTCTGTCACGAAATATTTTTTTCCCACCAGTTCTGTAACTTGTTTACTTGAGGTGGGGGGACGGGGGGGGGGACGAGACACTACATTTGGCAGAGATAGCCTCACAGAGCCCATCTCTCTCCAGGTCGAAAATTGGTTTGAATTAGTTTTCCTTTTCCTAGACTGATTTCCATACCAAAGTTAAAGAGCCCAATTTGCCCAACAACTTCCCATACCAAGAGGAAGAATAGTTGGAAGGAGACAAACCTGGACCTCTTTTGTTAAAGAGTGAATGAAAGGGAATGAAATAGAAACTCCGGATTCAGCCAACTATCGGCTGCAGCAGATTAGCAGTTGATAGTGGACTTAAGAACTCAGTTAAAGTTCCCCAGACACATAACAGAGACAACACTTAGACTAGACCTGGTGCTATATTCCGACAACACAAAGATATATATTATTTGGGAGCTCTCTGTGCCATGAGAGGAACACCTGGCCTTGGAAAATGAGAGGAAAAGATCAAAATACCATGAGTTGGTTGAACAATGTCAGTGGGAATCATGGAAAATTGAGTATGACCCAATAGAAATGGGATGTAGCGGCTTCGCTGGGCAATCATTAGTGAAATCCCTTGTGAAGATAGAAATAGTGGGAGCAGCAAAGGTGAAAGCAATTAGAAACATCACCAACGAAGTTTTAGCAGCTTCCAAATGGATCTGGCTAAAAAGGTCTGAGACATGGAGAAGAAGGAAAGCAATGGAGGAAGCCGAGCCATAGAATTAATAAATTAACTAGCTGTCAAGCAGAAATGACATAATCCCAACATAGTCAGGAAAAAGAAGAGGGGGAAGATGTTCATAAATAGCAACAATGCAACTGGCATGTGAAAATAGTAAAAATGAGTTGTCTCTAGTGAAAATTGGAGATAACAATAACGCAGAGGAGAGTGACATCATTCAATATCTTAATTGGAATGAAGAAGACAAGTTCATAGGTGCCTTCTCATGACCCAAGTAGGAGACAGAAGGATTTCGCAATTATTTATTTTGAAAACTAGCAGCAAATAAGTCTAGATAAGAAGTCTCAATTTATCATTTGTTAACCAAATAAATTGTTTCATACGATTTTAGTTAGATTCATCCGATCAGTAGTCAGCCGTAGTTTTGACTTAAAGATCAGAATGTGGACGTGAATGGGTATGTATGAGAGACTGTGTGAAGGAATGATAGTAAAAGGATAAATTTGTGCAAAAGTTATTCAGGTAGTAAAGAATTTAAAAAGAATGGAAACGTTAATTAGAAGTAAAAACATTGAAGAAACATTAGCAAGAGTAGTAACATTTATTTCTATCCCCACCCCCCAAAAAGTTGTTTCAGCAGAAATCTATATAGAGTCAGAGGGTTTAAAAGAATAATAAAAGGTTACTAGTATAACTAGTTTAGTTTTAATTTTCGGATATGGAAATAGTTTATCAGTGACGAGTATAGGTAGTTTCGATAAAATTTTCGGAAAGGGGATAGCTAATTATAGAACAGTTGAATAGTAAATTTTGTTTAAAATTAAGTCAATAAGCAGTGGCAAGAAAGTAGAATTAGTATTAGTGATTCAAAGTAAAGGGGTAAGTTTAGGGAAGAAAAAAAAAAATAGACGAACATACCAGAAAAGTGCAGCCGTGAGCAAAGATCTAAGAAATGGGTGCAACTTGGATTTGTCATTAAATAGGCAAGGGAGGGAAAAAGAACTCTTCCCATTGGCTAGAGTTAACAATAAAAAGTACGAATTCAGCCGAAAAAAAAAAAAAGGTAAAGCACAAAAAGTAGTACAAAATTAAGGAGCCAGCTTGGTACATCCAGACCCAAGTCAGGGTTACTGCTGAAGTCAATATGATGTTTAATGACCGGAAATCGGCAAAGAAGGCAGGACATCACTGAAGAGCTCCTATAAGCACCTAAAATGTATTTATGGACTAAAAATGCCACACAACCAGATTTCACTTGAAAAATGAGAAATTCTGTTCTCACAATAACACAAAGGATTTAACAAATTTAAATATCTATGATTTTATTCCCATAAGTCTTTTTTCCTTCCTTCATAATTTTCAATACTTCAATCTTCTCTACATTATTTCACATTCTTTTTTTCTCTTTCGTCTAAAGAAAAAAGAAAAAAATTTTTCATAAAAAAAATAATATAAGCCCCCCACCTCTCCTTACTTACCCCATAAGTATGAATGGTGTGTGCTTTTGATAATACATGTGTATAAAAACGAAAGTAATTGCTTTGATTGGGTTGGACAATACATACACATATGCGCATACATACAGGCATCAAAAAGAGCCTGATAACAAAGAAGTTGTTTGGGGGAAAATGTCTGCTTTATTAAATGGACCCACAAATTTGGGTCTGTCTTTTTTGTCTATAGGTAAAAAAAAATGCAGTTTTCATTGTGAAATTTTCATTATAAAAAAAAAAGAAAATAAAAGAGAAATAACTTACACTTCCATGGGCCATAGACCCAATCACAAAGACAATTGGTTTATCATCTGGTACTAAAGTCTTTATATCTTTACACAATGGAGCATTAAAAGACATTGTCAATTTGGTGCAGCCAACTGGAAGGTGATTGATTATAGGATTTTTTATCACCTGTAATTAAAAGATAAACAATAAAAAATATCTTAAGAAAAGAAAAAAAAAAAAAAAATTGGGGGGGAAATAAGTCAACCATTGATAATCATAACATGATGACAAATATTGATTAACTGATTGATTTTAACTGCATGTCAACCCGTCTTGGAATATTTCATACCTAGAGGTTAGAGAATTCTGTACATTTATATTTTTGGCATAGTATTGATTTGAAATAAACTCAAAACATAAAGAAGTTGATTTTTGTCACTCTTAAGAAACCAAATATTCTTTCAAAAGAATTTTTTCAAAATTTTTAAAATAAACAATTCATAGGGAAAAGATATTAATTTTTTTGAACTTTTAAGAAAGGTGTTCATGGCATAATGGCTATCTTCGTAGAAAGTGGACTTAGGTACCCAAGTTCAAATTTTGAATGAGTATGAATCTGTTTTCCCTCTAGCTATGGGTAACAAGTCGGACAGATTGGGTTGAAAATTCTGAATTCAAACACTGTAAACCAGGAGAAAGATGGGCTCTACCAGGGTATTCCTGTTCAACACATGCTACCTGAGTAGTGCCCCTATGACCAATCCAGGTTAGAGGACAAGTGATAATGATGATGATAATATTAAGTATTCCTATTGTGACAACACACCTTGGCTCAACTGTGTATCTGCTTACTCACTGCACTGTGTGACACCATGCTGTGCTAATTGTACAGAGCTTGAGACAGTGTCACAAAAGATAAAGAAAAAAAGTTAAGGAGGTGCCCGTGGTGAAATGGTTATCGTCGTAGGAAATGAACACGGCGACTTGAGTTCAAATCCTGGACGAGAATGATTGCATTTCACATAGCACTAATACCCTTGGGAAAGGTATGAATCCAATAATTCTCCCTCCAGTTATGGGTAAATAGTAGGACAGACTGGGTTCTTCAACCTTGGTGAGGCAACTAGTCTAGGAGAAGGAAAACTGAATTCAAAACCTGTTAAACTCCGCTTAAAAATTGACCTTGTGTCATATCCTGCCCGAACGGAGGGGTTGGTAAATAGGATAAAGAAAAAAGTTAAACTTAAAATTTGAAGGACTGAACTTGCTCACAAATGGAGGAGTGTATATCACCTTGGACTTTCCTTTGGCACTGTTCCCCTTTTCCTGCATTTAGCACAAATTCTACCTTGCCAGATCTAAGCAGATTACCCAAGGTCTAGGGACACCAGCAGATTCCGAGCACATCCCCGACCCCAGCCACTTTTTCTGATCAGCCCACTCTGACAGATTTCTCTGACTCTTTTCCCTCCAACCTCCCACTACTTTCAAGAAAACATGAAGTGCTTGGTCATTTCCTGTTTCTTTGATTCCTTTTTTGGAGCATTGTTTAACCCTATACTTATTAAAGGTCATGAGATTGTTTTATTCAAACCCATAGTTGACCTATAGGCCTGTCAAGCTGATGGTGGGTGGGTCAACTGTTCCTTCTTTTTTTTTTTTTTTAACATACTGCATAAATACATCAATACATGGATACACATGTATATATGTACCCACACCCACTCATATATCCACTGTGATACACACACGTCTAAGTCCATGCTACCATAACAAGAGTCCAATGTGTTACACTACTGAATAAAAATAATTTGTACAGTTGTATTGCTTCAAGTATCCTAATCTGATTTGAACTTCCCTCAATTCTAAAATTGATACATGGAATTAAGTTTTTGCTTTTTGTACACCATGACACAGCCTTTCATTTTCAATACATTTTTATAGATTAACTTGAAAGATTTTCTATAAGAATTATTTTCTCTCTTTCTCTCTGATAATATGAAAAATACTTGAATTATAAAAAGCCATTTGAAAGCCTTTTTTTTTTTTTTTTTTTTTTTAAAAGATCTTACTGAAAACAAAATCGGCACACTTACCCCCCCCTCTTTACTAGAGAATTCTGCTAATGACCACTAGATGGCATTGTCAAAGTAATATATAAGAAGAGGTGCAAAAGTTGCTCTTCCTCCTACCTTTACAGCATGTCCTGAAACAAACCCAACTAGTCCTACAAGACAAGGACATTTTTCTCCCCAACAACCTTATGTCACATTGAACACAGCATCATAGAACAATATACTTCTTATATATACAAGTCTTACCCCAAAACTTCCACACCTGTTCCATGTACGTACACTAAGCACATTTCTTCGTACCACTCTTTATACACTCTTCTTGTATTTCACTTCATTTTTGTATTTGTTCTATCAAATTTGCTCAACTATTAAAATGTTGTTAATCTGACATAATTGTTCTTGCATTTATTCCATACAAGAAAACAATATATACAACCAACTACGCATATCCTCTACAAAACTTATTTTTGCTTGAGAAACAAAAATTATGAAGATGCCTAGTAACGTCCAAATGAAATTTGTAGACTTGAGAACAAATTTGGTAAAATCCAAACAGATTCTAAAGTCACATTTGTTTTATGTGAACTCTATAAATTATGTAAAATTGCTGAATATAATGGAGTACAAGAAAATTTGACACATGGAATATAAAGGATTGACCATCTCTACATTCACTTTTTATTCAACTCTAAATATTGATAGATACAGCCTTTCATTTCAGTAGTTTTCTTGGAAATAAAACTACAAGAATAATACTATTTAAATATTAATTGCTTTCTTTAAAATAAAAATATATGATTTTTATTATTATGGCATTATGTAGTCTTAAATGAACCAGTTATTTTGGTTTGGTTTTATGGCATATCAACCATTGTTGGTTATTTAATGCCAAATCCTCTTAATACATATATATTAAATATATATGATTTGTAAACACATTTTGTTGATAACATTTCTAAATGAGCCAGAGTTCATTTTTTTGCACACAGTTAGATGGGTTCATATATTGTTATATAATAGTCACAATTTAACATCAGTCATTTGTTTACACATATTTTAATAGATATACAAGATACGTAAGAGATTAGTGTGTCAGTAATTTCCTTCTTAAATGAGTTACAATTAATTTGTTGGTACACAAGTATTGCTGTTGTTTCTACACAGCTAAATGGTTTCAATTATTCCTATCTAACACTTACAATTCTAGTCAAAATTAATCATTTGTTTGCACACAGTGAAGTGGTTCCAAGTATTGTTATTCAACACTATTCATTCCTTTGCACACAGTTAAATGGTTTCAAGTATTGCTATGTATCACTAACAATTAAACATCAGTCATTTGTTTACACACAGTTAAATAATCAAACAGTTCTATTTCAAACCATTCACTTTAGCAAAAGTCATTAGTTTATAATCAGTTTAAATGTCAAACAGTTCTGTTTCACCCATAAATAGGAACCTATCAAGTGCTACCACTTCAGGTCTGAGTGAACCTGGGAGCAATGGCAATCAAGGGGTACTCCACATTCCCAAAAGCTCTAGCATTACTGGAGCCTCACCATCAGATTGTTTAGTGTCATAAACAGGACACTCTTTGGGAGTGTGGAGGGGGGGGGTCTTACCCATATGCATAGATTCAGTCAGTGTATTCTCCAGCGCCATTTAACTAGGTTGGGTTATTTTTTTCTTCATCCATGAAACACTTAATTTATAAAAGGTCATTTGAAAGTTGTTTTAAAGATTTGACTGAAGAAAAAGACTCCATTTATAAACTTGTCATATACTAACAAAAGGCAAGAATGGAATCTTCTGTTGCCTATGAAAAGCCAACCCTCAGGTGCCACCTGTCAAATACTGATTGTCGGTTCACTATATCTTGTGTAGTAAAACCTATTTCCTTATCAAACTATTGGATGTGTTTATCTTCTTTTCTGTTAACTTGAATATCCGAGTTATAACCTATTTTGACTTTTAGTGAACAGAAATGATGAAGATGCTGATTAATGTACATATAGGAGTTGCTGACTTGAGAACAAATTCATTATTGAAAATTTAAATTTGGTTCACTTCCTTCAAGCCTATTTCTGACATTATTAATTTCTGTAGAAAATTATGACATGAACATTTCAAGAACCAAGAAAATAGGCTCAGAAATTATATCTGCCCTTTGAGAACAATATACAGATGTACATTTCTACTAAGAAATTTATTAAAAAAACCATTATAATAGATATTTTTACAAGAATAGGTGTGTAAGATTTGAACAATGTATATTAAGAGATTCTCATATCGATCCCTGGGGTTTGGATGAATAAAATTTTAGCAGGGCAAATAAAAACATGGGGGTCCACAGGAAGGGGAATTTACTAGTTTGCATTTATAAATTCCTTTAGTAGAACAAAAAAAAAAAAAGAAGCTGAATCATGTAGACTAGTTGATAAATATTGTACATTGAGCAGAATGTCTGATTGGGTGTGATGGCCACAAGTGATGTGTCATTCACATACAATTCATTCAAAACATATCTATGGCAATGTTAATGATAGATAATCATATTTTTTTTTTTTTTTTTTACAAATGAAAAGATTTTAAAATATTTATATTTCAAAGAAATTATTTTATAAAAATACTGAATTCTAAAATACCCCTTTTTATAATAGGTTATGAGATGTCTTTAGAAAGAAAAGTAAATTATTCAAAAATAAAAATATAGATCTAAAAAAGAAAGTAAAATGACGAGTAAAATTCAAATACAATGCCTTAAATTTTAATTCTTATCCCTGGTAATAGATTTTTAATGAATAAAATCAAAATTTGTTAAATTGTACATCAACACCTTATGGATTATGTCACGTGATATCCCACAGAGACGATAGAAATAAGATTAATACTATCCTCCCGTTGGAATGAACAGTGGCAAGCCGTCAAAGAGTGACCGTTAAGAAAGAATGTAGGTCACAGAGGGGATACCAACAGATGTTGGTACTTAGTAACCTCAGGTCGCCGGACACCAGGGGGAAGGAGGGAGAAGCCAAATGATTGGCTGGGACCCTAAAATGGAAGTGGCACCTTCTCCCCGTCGGCGAAAAAAACGAGAAGAAAAGTCAGTTATTGGAAGGGGCTCGTGGCAGACAGACCCATAGCCATTACTCCGGGTGAAGAAGACAAAAACATATCTCGGACACGAGGGACCCAAGTTTTTCAAGCCAGTGTTAAAAATAGCATAAAGTCTATTAGCCCATGAAAGAAGAAAGATTCTCCAGTGGAACCCCATCGAAAAATAAGATAAGTAACTTTGGGGACTGTTTTTCCTTATACCAAATTTTGTATACCCTCTCTCTCTCTCAATTTGAAGGAAAACGAAAGAACAGAAAAGAAGAAAGACATTTATGTCCATGGACTGTTCAATTTATTATATATTTGACACTTTGAAAGTGTATCTCTTTGTATAGTAAAGGATTCATGTATTTTTATGTTACCACGTGGTCGAAGTTGTTCTTTGCCGTGTCTTCTACGAATTTGTTACCTCATGCTTCCTTTTCAGCTTCTATTCGCCTTATGTTATCTTGCTTAGAATTGTCCTATTAATTCCTTTAAAATATCACACGGGAAACCGGAGTTGCCGACTACAACAATATTATTACGACTAAACCTATAGGTTCATATCTTCCATTGTCTAGGGGAAGGAAGGAAAGCGACCTGGTGGGTGTGTGATAGTGTGAAATTTGGAACCCCTTGCCAGCGGCGGTCAGAATAGCCCTAAATTAATCCCTCACATAATATGCCAGTTCTTATATGCCTGAGAGAAAAACTATGAACGAGGACTTATTCTATAAGGGATCAAGTGCCAACCTGCCCCGTCTTCACACGTGCAAAAATAAAGTCCCATTTTGGGATTTTAGTCAATTTGCCGTCACAATTATCACTAAAGAGATCCAGATCTTCAGTTAAGTCAGTTTCAGTATTGCCAGGTATTTTCTTGATATGGATGTTATTATATGATTCAATATTTCATTTATAATAACTTCTCTGTATTTAAAAAAAATTTTAATCATGAAAACAAAAACGTAAAAATCAACCCATTATTATAGCATCAAGTAATAAAGATTGTTAAAATCATTTAATTTAAGTTCTTAACTACTTACCCGAAGTAATTTCTGTGGTCCATCAGAGGCATGAACACTGAGTCGATGCAACAATTGCACTGTAAGTAGATAAACAGATTACATGATGAATGGATATAAGCATGGAATACAGTTGGTTGGTATAATAGTATGTCAAATCTAGTTTGGTTACTGAAAGTTTTGACTAGTTTGGTTTTACGGAATATCAACTTTTATAGGTTATTTAATGCAAGCCCATTTTTATACAAATAGTTCTATTTCAAACAATTCAGTTTAGCATGAATACACAGTTTGTTAAAAACATTTTTATTTCAAGCTATTCAGTTTAGTCAAACAGTTCTAATTCAAACAATTCAGTTTAGTATAAGTATAGATTTTGTTTAAACACAGTTAAATGTCAAAACAGTTGTATTTCAAAAACTTCAGTTTAACATAAGTACAGTTTCAATGTCAAAAACAGTTCCATTTCAAACAATTCAGTTTAGCCTAAGTACTCAGTTTAATTATCAAAAACATTTCTATCTCAAGCTGTTCAGTTTAGTCAAACAGTTCTAATTCAAACAATTCAGTTTAGCATAAGTACAGTTTCAATGTCAAAAACAGTTCTATTTCAAACAATCCAGTTTAGCATTAGTATGCAGTTTAAATATCAAAACAGTTCTATTTCAAGTAATTTAGTCTAGCATAAGTATACAGTTTAGTTCTATTTGACCCATAAATAGGGCCCTATCAGGTGCTACCACTGTGGACCTGAGTGAACCTGGGAGCAATGGCAATGAAGGAGTACTCCACATTCCTCAAAGCTACAGAATTACTGGAACCTCACCATCAGATTATTTAGCGTCATACACAGGACACTCGTTGGGAGGAGGGGGTCTTATTCTGCAGGGATGCAGTCGGTGTATTCTACAGCCCCAGCTAACTGGGCAACTGAAATTTTTGTAGGTATTTGTAAGCAAACATGGTGTTAAGTAACTAATAATGATTATTCTTAGTAAACAATTACAGCTTTAACTATTAATAGAAATAATTTATACATAGAAAGTTTCAATGTTTTTAAGTATTCCTATCTAATACAAATATTTTTCAAACAGATCTATTTGACTCATAGATGGGACCTTAACAAGTATTACCAATCCAAGTTTGGGTTTATTTAATGGTATATAAACTCCTTATAGGTTATTTAATGCTAACATTTAATTCATTTCTAAATGTGATAACAATCATATCAGCATTTTAAATGTTTGGTTTCTTTGTTTAATGGCATATTAACACTCATGGATTATTTAATGCTATCCTTGTAGAACAGTAGTGGTACTATTGAACTAATAGCTGGGGGCATAAGAGTGTTCATACATTTTTCAAAGGTATTCGTCGAAAAGTGACAGGAGTTTGAGTTTACTTGCTTCAAGGCTGTAGTTCAGCACCCTACCCATTACACCCACCACAGAGACTCCTCACTTTCAATGTTCTTTCACATTTTTTAAAATAGCCCCTTTTTTTTTTAATTTGTCTATAATTATTTGTTTGTACAGAATTATAAGATTTCTAGTATTCCTATCTAATACCAATAATTTACACAATTATAATTTCAAGTCACTGCTTCGGTTTAATAATAATCATTTGTTTGCACACAGTTATACATGGTTCCAGTAACTAATAATAATAATCCTTAGTGAACAACTATAGCTCCAAGTAACTATCCTAAATAAAATTAATTTGCACACAATAATATAGTTTCAAGTATTCCTAATAAATACAAATGATTTTCAAACAGATCTGTTTTACCTATAGATGGGACTGAGAATAACAAAGCAGTTAAATGGTGTCTCCATGCTCCCCAAAATTGCAGAACTAGAGCCTCATCACCAGATGTAGTTCAATATCATTTCCAGGACATCACTTTCCTTACTCTTCTGCAGAGGAGGCAGTTGGCATATTTCAATTCCTGCAGTACCACTTATATCAGTTGACCTAGGTTTGTTTTTGGTTTAGTTTGATTTTATGGCACATCAACTGCTGGAGGTTATTAATGCCAAATCAATTTATATACATTAAACAGTTCTATTTCAAACAATTCAGTTTAGTATAAGTACACAGTTTAGTTCTATTTGACCCATAGATAGGCAAGTGGACCTGGGAGTGATGGCAATGAAGGGATACTTCACATTCCTCAAAGCTCCAGCAATACTGAAGCCTCACCATAAGATTGTTTAGTGTCATATCGAGGATACTCAGGGTAGTCTTGCACCTCTGCATAGATGCAGTCAGTGAATTCTACAGTCCCAACTGACTGAGCAAAGTGGACCTTGGAGTAATGGCAACAAAGCAGTGACTTCATACAATCCAAAGGCCCAGAACTGGAGCCTCACCGTCAGATGCAGTTTCATACCATGCTTCATACATCTTGCAGTCAGTGTATTCTAGGTTCAGTTAATAGGGTGACATGACAAAGTAAAGCAGGAAAAATTGATGAGGATTGCTACTATTGTAGCATGGAGGGACTAAATAGAACATATGTGACACATAGTCTCACTAACACAGCCCAATCTCAAATATTAATAGATGTTAGACACTTCAAATACAAGTCAGACTTGTTGCTTCAAAATACAAAAGAGTTTATTGGTGACTGTAACATTTTATACAGTCACAGCCGTCATCCACACATAAGAGAGATAGAATAAGAGATATACTGATGTTACATAGAAACTCAAACAGATACATGGGTGGCTGACGAAAGAAACACCCAACTTCAATTTCTTTGCCCCTATCATCCCCTTCGAGCCAGAGGGGACTGAACTTTACCTTCTGCCTCTCAGCACTGAACTGACTGCAAACACCCACTGAATTAGAAAAAAATATCTTTGCTTATACATCTTAATTATTTTATCCACTATCATGATAATAACATGTGTCATTAAAAAGTTTCCATAACCCTAACAACTAAATCAGCTGTCAACGAATTCAAAATGCATTTATTTTTCTAATATTCGGTCTTTGACCTATGATTTCAAAAACGACCTGTCAACTTAATAATCCTGCCAACCTCATCCTGTGTCACTCACAGGCATATGACCTTTGTGATGGCCTACATTTACATTCAAAGAATTCAGCTAACTTACAATTTATTAATACAAATAAAATAATTACATAATATAATTAAGTAACATACTTAATCATATTACACTATGTCCATCTAATAAGAGAACAAATTTGCTTTTTCAAATAATGTTACAATAATAAAAATCTGCATGCAGCTTAGAGAAAAAAAGTGATGAGCTGGTTATTCAAGGGAGGTAAATCTGATTATTCTTCAAACCTGTAGTTTCTTAACATAATTCTAAGATTTAGCATCATCAAAGATAAACAAGATGTTGTATTCTATAATATATACAGGGTATTTCAAAAACTTTGATATCATTGGGGATGTACAAAGTGTTTTAGAAAAATTGAAATCACTGTGTAATCAAATGACTTCACCAATTCTTATTCAAATGATCTCAAATTTTAACAGCATAGATAGAAACAACTAAAAATTCATGTTTTATGTTTAAATGCCTTTCCTTTTCCAATGAATGGCATTTCTATACCAGAAAAGAAAAAGCATTGAACATCGTATTTTGACTTGCTTCTACACATACTATTAAAATTTGAGATCATTTGAATGAGAATTAGTCATGTTATTGATATTTTTTTAAACATCCTGTAATCTAAGAATACATTAGCCAAAATTTACTTAATGACAGTAGGGTGAAAAAAAAAATCATTAAATATTAAAGACTTCTTTTAAAATTCCAAAAGTCAATAGTTTATTATTTTCATACTTCTTCAATAAGTTCAAATGAAATTTCTGCCAACCATCCCAGAAACCCATTTTCACATTCACACAATTCAAAAAGCAATAAAGCTTTTCAACTTAAACACAAGAATTAAAAGAAAACAAATGAAGTTATTACTGTTATAAAAAAAGATTATGTCAGGTAGCTTAAAGAATGCAACTGGTACCATATAACCCAAATCTACCTGCCATATGGTGAAGTAGGAATTTAAACCTGTTCTCTTAAGCAGGTTTATCTGATGAGGAGAGTGGCTAGATACACTGAAAGATGAAAAATAAAACCTGTCAAAAAGGTGGGAACCCTCTTATAGGGGCACTAGTCAACAGACATAGTCAAATGTGTAATTTGTATTAAAGTATTTTAAGTAGAGTATTGTTAGTTAAAATTCAGTCTTCCTTCTCCTAGATTTGTTACCTTTAAGAACCTAGTCTGCTCTATTTACCCATAGGTGAAAGAGGGAGAAGAGAATTATCCCATAAATCTTTTTTAGGTTGTCAGGGTGCTGTGCTGAATAATCCATCTTCATAGCATCTCTCTGGTCAATTGGAAGGTTATTTGAATGGGGGACAGTGTAAATTTTGAAGCAAGATGATGGATTTGTTGAAGTCTCTGTTGCAACTTACACTGGTCTAGGAGAATGAAAACTCTGAATTCAAACCTGTTAAAATTTACTTAAAAAATGACCTTTTGTCACATCCTACTCAAGTGAAGGGGTTTGTAAATACATATATTGCACTGCTCTTCATGTATCTGAATATATATATATATATATATATATATATATATATATATAATAGGCATGCATATCAAAAAGGGGTTTATTTATACATATGCTTTCTTATGGTGGAGACACACTTAGTGTAATGGTTATCATCATGTGAAACAGAATTGGCAATCTGAGTTAAAATCCTGGATCAGGTTGTTCGCATTTCACTTCAAGCTAATTTCCTTGGGAAAGGCATCATCTTTTAGCTATGAGTAAATAGTTGGGCAGACTGGTTTCTTTAGCCTTGGTAAAGCAACTAGTCTTGCAGAAGGAAATCTCTGAATTTAAACCAACTGTATAAGTCAAGTCAGACCTTTCCTTGTTGCTGATATCATGTGACCCAATACAACCTTTCGTTGATAGCATTTTTAAACAAGGCTAAGCTCATTCTTTCGTATACATTTAAATGCTTCCAAGTATTGTTATTTATCACTAATAATTCAATTAAACATCAGTCATTTATTTACACACAGTTGAATGATCAAACAGTTCTATTTCAAACAATTCAGTTAAGCATAAGTCATTTGTTTGCTCACAGTTTAAATGTCAAACAGTTCTATTTGACCTGTAGATAGGACCCTATCAGGTGCCACCACTCTGGGCCAGAGTGGACCTGGGAGCAATGGCAATGAAGGGGTATTCCACATTCCCCAAATCTCCAGCATTACTTGAGCCTCACAAATGTCATATGCAAGACGCACATTAAGGGGGGGATCTTTACCCATATGCAGAGATGCAGTCAGTGTATCCTACTGGGCCAGTCATATCCAGGACACTTGTGGGATGGAGGGCTTACCAATCTGCAGAGATGCAGCACCCCCCACCCCCAGCTAAGTGGGCTGATCATGGTTGTTGGTGCGCCAACATATGAATGGCTTTGCTTTGAAAGCCACACAGATGAATGTGCAATGTAGTCTAATTCAAGAACTTATGCTTTATGAGTTTAAACCAGGCCATAATGCCACAGATGCAACCAAAAACATTTGTTGTACTAAAAGGTGAAGGCACAGTTGATTGCAGTGCAGTAAGCAGATGGTCCAAGAAATTTCACCTTGGTTGCAAGAACCTTGACATTCAGGCAAAAGTAAGGTAGGCCTAAAACCATGGATTCCAAGATGATGCTCTAAACCAAAGAGGCAAATCCAGAAAGTAGTACTCAGAAATTATCAACCAAGCTTGACATCTTACAGTTCAGTACAGTTTGCCACCTTCACAACAATGGCAAATGTGTCTAAAGCTGCCAAATTGTGCTTCCCATGAACAAAATATTGCAAAACTTTTGACAAACCTTAGTATTATATAAATCTTCGTAGTCAAAATGTGTTATATCTTGTGTCACGTGATAGCTCACGGAGACGAAGAGGTAAGACTGATACTATTCTCCCGTGTTGAAGTAGCACTATCTAGCAGTCAAAAAGTGACCGTTAAGAGAGAATGTGGATCACAGAGGGGATAGACAGATGTTGGCACTTAGTGACCTCAGGTCGCCGGACATCAGAAGGGGAAAGAGAGAGAAGCCAAATGATTGGCTGGGACCCCAAAACGGAAGTGGGGCTCCCTTCCCCTCAGCGGAAGTAAAGGATAAGAATGTGAGTTTTTGAGCAGGGTTCATAGCGGGCAGACGAACCATAGCCACCTTACTCCGGGCTGAAGACAAAAGATTAACTGAGACACGAAGGACTCCAAATCCTTCAAGCCAGTATTAAAAACAGAACAAAGTCTAGTAGCCTGTGAAAGAAGAAAATTCTCCAGTGGAACCCCGTCGAAAATAAGATAAGTAACTTTGGGGACATTTTTCCTTTACACCCAAATTTCGTTTACCACTCTCTCTCTCTCAATTTGAAGAAGGACAAAAGTCAGAAAAGACGTTTATATTCGTGGACTGTCCAATTATATGTTTTTGACACTCTGAACGTGTATATATAAGTAGTAAAGGATTTTATGTATTTTCATTTTACCATGTGGTCTATGTTGTTACTTCATGCTTTCTTTCCAGCTTCTATTCGCCTTATGTTATCTTGCTTAGAATTGTCCTATTAATTCCTAAAGTATCACACGGGAAACCGGAGTTGCCGACTACTACAATATTAATATTATTACGACTAAGACCTATAGGCCCGTATTCTTCTGTTATCTAAGGGAAAGAAGTTTAGCGGCCTGGTGGGTGTGTGATAGTGTGAAATTTGGAACCCCTTTGCCAGCGGTGGTCAGTCTGGCCCTAAATTATTCCCTCACGTAATATGCCAGTTCTTATATGCCTGAGAGAAGAACTCTGAACAGGACTTATTCTGTAGGGGATCAAGTGCCAACCTGCCCCGTCTTCACACGTGCGAAAATAAATTCCCGTTTTGGGATTTTAGTCGATTTCGCGTCACACTTGCAATACAACTTTTGAAACAAAATTTTACACAAAATAAAATATATATATTTACCCATGAGGCCACTGAATCTTTCAAATGTCCGTGGGATTCTAGTCTGTGGGTTGATCTCAATCAAAACATTCTTCTCGGTGTGTATGTAGACTTGTAGTAGATTAGCTCGATTCAATGGACTGTCCATCAACATTAACAGACACTTGACAAAAAGAAAGACAAAAAAAGGGTAGGTCAGTTTTATCATCTTATTAGTCAAGATTAAAAGCATGGTAAAGGTAATCCAAAGACAAAGATTTTTAAACCTTATTTTTCTAATCCAAGTATCATTCCTCCAATCTGTAACAGCAAAACACTGATACTAATTCCTAAAGTTCCAAATTAACTTTGTCAGCATTTTATAGTTGAAGTCAGACAGTGACTGGTTGTGACTGACAAAGAAGAGTGAAAATTAACAGATCTGAATGTCTATATTAAATTCAATCAATTCTTAGTGAAGCTTTTCTTTTTCAATTGACAGTACAGAAAACAAAAACTCTTTTTCAAGGTAAAACACTTTCTTCTTCACTACACAAAGGTTTTTACACCGAGCTATGACTCTCAGATAGACAGAGACTTCAAAACAGAAATACAGGTGGGCTTATCTATGAAACGTTCCTTTGATGCAATTGATTATAATTTGGTGCTTTTTCAATGGTAATCCCTTTCAAATTAGCAAATTACTAAATAGACACCAAAATGTACCTGACTCCCTCCCCACCAAAAAATCAAGTTTAGTAAGTGAAACCAAAATGTTATGATTTAAACAGTGATTGATTTAAATGGCATGTCAACCTGTTTAGAGTTATTTTCTGCCTAGAGGTTCGGGAACAGTATTCCTTATATGTTCATATTCACATTTTTTGTATAGCTATTTAAGGGCTTTCTTTTGCACACAGTGCTATAAAATATGAATAATTTGCCAATAGTTCTATTTGACCCATAGATAGGACTGTAATAGGTATTACCACTCTAAGTCAGTGTGAGACTGGGAGTAATTGTAATGAAGGGAGTACTCAATACTCCCCAGATCTCCAGAACTAGAATCTTACCATCAGATGTAGTTTAGTGTCATATCTTCTCGAAGAAATCTTACCCCTCTGTAGTCAGAGTATTCTAAGAACTGCCAACAAAGCAAGAAAGATTAAGAAAAAAATAAATAAATAAAAAGTTACCTGATGTGTTATATCTGGTCGACATGTAGACATATCTTTCTTAAATTTCTTGGCGAGATGGCGATGTTTATCACAGTTTAAGAGTTCATACTGTTTGCCAATCTGAATTAAAGAAAATAAATAGACAATTTAATACTCATTTTTAAAATCTTTTTTTCACTAGGGACTCAGAAGAAAAACAAAAACAAGTTAATATTTGTATCAAATACAAGCACTGACATATTGTTATTGCTGTAGGTGTGGTTTGGTGATATTTTATGGCATATCGACCTTTGTAGGCTATTTAATGCCAAATTCTGTTTTATATATATATATATATATAAATATATATATAATTTGAAAGAAAATAGTTTTCAAGTTTATCTATAAATGAGAGCTCATTTGTTTGCACACAGTTAAATGGTTTCAAGTATTGTTAACACTAATAATTATATTTGATATTAACAGTTTGTTTGCACACAGTTAAATAACTTTAAGTATTATTATCTAACATTAGTAATTCTATTTATCAAGCATTCTTACACAATATAAATAATTTGCACACAGCTGAATGGTTTTAAATAACTACTTATTATAATCTTTAGTAAATGACTGAACAGTTCTATTTGACCCATAGATGCAACCCAAACAAGTATTACCACTCTGGATCTGAGTGTACCAGGGAATAATGGGGTACTCAACGTTCTTCAGGACTGAAGGCTTACCATCAGATGCAATGAAGTGTCTGGAAGCCTCTACAGCACAGACTGGTCTGAGGACTAGTGAGAGCAGTGCTCACTCTAGACAGTGTCAGACAACAAAATAACTAAGGTTGTTTACACCAGTCAGCATACCATATTTCTTTCCAGAAGAAAATATCTCATATATGTGTGTGTCAACCCTTACTTACTCACAACACCTACATCCTCAACCAACTGGGCTTACCATTGTAGAAAACGGAATTAGTGACCAGAGTTCAAACCCTGAATAAGGCTGTTAGCATTTCATTTTGTGCTAATGTTCTTGGGAAAGTCATGAATCTCTCCCATCTATGGGTAAATAGTAGGGTAGACTGGATTCTTTAGCCTTGGTCAGGCAAATTCTGAATTTAAACCAGCAGTACTCATTGACCTTGTGTCCCATCCTGCACATGGTGGGAGTATTGGGTATAGCAATTTGTCTGGCACACCACGTCCATCAGAGTATGGCATAAGGATTTTTTATGTGGGTACCAGGTGCATGGCTGAAGCCCACACATGCCCAGGAGTCCAAAAAATGCCTCAGGTCCCATCAGCATTCCCCTAAAAAAGGGGTGCACTAGGTGATAAACCTAGCCTCACTGGAGTAGATTAGCCATTTGAGGCTCAAAGAGTTTCTCGGTCTTGCCGGCAAGACACAATTGCTGGGCATCCACAGCAAGTCATCTCGACCAACTACAAACCACAAGACACAACCATACTTAACCAAACAGTGACCCAAGAACACAGTCGATCAAATAAGGACTATCTTAGGTATATGCTGTACATAGGATTGTAGTTGTTAATCATAAACTTTCCCAGAAAGATGTATCTTTTAGATTACTAACACTGCATTCTTTGAACAAAAGATCAAAATGGCGACAAGGATTCTAACAATGCATATGTTTATTGTTACAAAATTTTTTTTTTCAAATATAAGAGATAAATTGATGATCAGTTTACATAACATAAAATTTTCATTAGGCAAATTTTCAGCGAGTTCTGAAAATTGCTCAAATATTAGTTGTCTTCTATTTTCTCAACAGAAAAAAAAGAAATTGCGTCAACTAATTCTGAATATTCACTTTTAAAATAAATGAAATTATGATCGGTCAGGGTTCCGCTTATAAAAATTCAATACGTACATTGTACGCGAGTTATCTGCCCTTTGTTTTGATTTTACTTTGAGTTAAATGCTACAACGGAGAAAATCAAGACTATTTCGTCATTAAAGTTCTTGATGAAATGCAATTAAAATTATTCACGAAACTATTTATCTATTCATTTATTTCCAGAGCAGGACCCTAAACAATCACCTTCTGTCAACAAACTGATTACAACACTAAAAAAAATTAAGTGTGTGTGTGTGTGTGTATATATATATATATATAGAGAGAGAGAGAGAGTGTATGTAGGTGGGGGGTGTATTATCAAATTTTACAGAATTGGAACTCTGTAACAAAAAATATGAATATGCAGCAGTCCAAGTATACACACACACAGAGAAATATATATATATATATATATATATATATATATAATGAATTAGAGATCAATTTTAAAAAGTAGATTTTCCTGGGCCTTTATTTCCTTCGAAAACGAATATTTGTATTTACTCAAACTTTTTTACTAGATGATCCGTAAACACATTGGGTTCCAGCAAATAGTGGTCCATGAGGATTGGTGGATTGTATTTGTTATATCGAGAAGAATCTGGATTATTGAAAATGTGACATTGAGAACGAATATAGATGCCACAAAATCATCATTCACATGGAAATTGTAATAAAAACTACGTCCTTATATTGAATAACTCACACACACATATATATTATATAAACGCACACCAGCTTAAAGATGCCAAAAAATAGGGGGAGAAAACGTAAATAAAAAATGTCAATATACTATTTTGAAGTTTATGCAAAAAATTAAACAAAGTCCAGTTTTAACAGGCGGCCATTTTAACCCCTCTCTTCCAAACTGATGAAAAATCAGCATGTAAGTCGGTTTGGTTGTTTTGTTTACGGCGTATCAACCCTTTACGGATTATTTAACGCCGAATTAAACTTCAAACAATTCAGTTTAACATAAGTACGCAGTTTAAATGTCAAAACAGTTCTATTTCAAGCAATTCAGTTCAGCAGAAGTACACAGTTTAGTTCTATTTGACCCATAGATAGGACCCTATCAGGTGCTACCACTTCGGACCAGAGTGGACCTGGGAGCGATGGCAAGGAAGAGGCACTCTGCATTCCCCAAAACTCCAGCATTACTGGAACCTCACCATCAGATTGTTTCGTGTCATGACTAGGACATTCGTTGAGGGTGTCTTACCCCTCTGCAGAGATGCAGTTAGTGTATTCTGCAGCCCCAGCCGACTGGGCCACAGCATGAAAGTAGTACTTTTTAGGGGACATAAATTTCAGTAATTAACCCAGATTCACCATTAAAAAATACTACTTTCTGGTTGTGGAGCAGATAATTGTCTAACAATTTTAAAAAATCGATATTTAAATATTGGACTTATAAAAAGGTTTTTGAGAAATATAAATTTACACTAACCAGGATGGGAAAAGAATCTTATATATATATATATATATATATATATATATATATATGAGAGAGAGAGAGAGATTTGTACACTACCACAGAAATTTTATTCATTGAAGTGTTCAACAAACACCAAAATCCATTCATTCTCTAAGTTTGATCATTTTAAGTGCGTTACTCAGATATGCCTTTTTTTTATTAGGTTAGAATATATTATATATAAAAATGAAATTTTTTAGTAACGTACAGATAGATAATCAAAATTGATATCATTCAATGTTTGAGATGATTATTGAAGAAACTGCGCAGCGAGTTAAAAAAGGAGGTTTGTTTAGTTAAAAAAAACCACGTGTTTATATTGAATAGAATTGGGAGATGAAATAGGATTATAATAATACAATACCTTTACAATTTCTAAAGATGCGTTTTCCAGAACGACGATAAGACGTTTCTTTTCAATATTTCGCCGCGAGTGGGCGAGTTTGATAACAGTTTGATTTTCTTCGCCTTCCTCGTGGTCACTATCATCCGCCATGTTTCAAAGAAGTCGTTTTAGTGAAACAAATGGAAGTAATAGCAACTGTAAAGAGTGATATCAAGGGAAACAACTCTGGTTTACTGAAAAGGTGAATAAATCAAACCTAATTCAATACAATTCAATTGGATGTGTTTTATGGCATCTCAACCCTTGTGGGTTATTTAACACCAACTTCTCCCTTTCTCCCTACGTCTGTCTGTCTGTCTGTCTCTCTCTCTCTATATATATATATATGATTCATAAGTGAATAGTTTGCAGCTGACATTTTTTAAACACGTCCGTACTCATTTATTTGCACACTGTTAAATGCTTTCAAATATTGCTATCTAACACTAATAGTTCTGTTTGCACACTGTTAAATGCTTTCAAGTATTGCTATTTAACACAAATAATTCTATTCAATATTAATCCCTAGTAAAAGACTGAACAATTCTATTTGATCCATAGATGAGATCCTAACAGGTACTACCACTGAGGGTCAGAGTGGACCAGAGAGTAATGGTAATGAATTTCCCAAACATGTGAGATTGAAGCCTCACCATCAGATGCAGTTTAATGTCATACCCAGGACACTAAATGGTTTCAAGTATTGCTATTTAACACTAATCATTCAAGTCAACATAATTCATTTGTTTACACACAGTTAAATGGTTTTAAGTATTGCTATCAAATAATAATTATTTACTTTAATATCAATCATTAATTTCTACACAGTTAAATGGTTTCAAGTATAGTAAATGGGTAAATATTTTTATTTGACCCATAGAAGAGTGCCAAACAATAAATAAAAAGATGAATAACTAGATAATAGACAAATAACTTAGCTCTCAAGAGTTGAAAGCTAATTTTTAAGGTTAGGGGTTGAGGTACTACCACTCTGAGTCAAGTTCCTAGTTTCTAATTTGGTCTGGTTTTATGGCATATCAACCATTGTAGGTTATTTAATGCCAAATTCATTTTTATATATATAAGTTGTAAGTAAAGTTGGCGACCGTAGTCAAGGGCGACCAGAAGGCTCCCTTTTCAATAGCTACTACACCGAGGTGTAGGGGAGGGCGCTACTCCTTTCCCTGGATTGCTCCACTTTACCCTTGATATGTATTTTATATCGCTGAGGGTTAAGCAAGGAGGTATCAAGGACCATTTTTAAAGTCTTTGGTATGACTCGACTTGAGATTGAACCCAGGTCTCCCAGACCATCGGCGAACACTCTACCCACTAGACCAATGAGCCAGTTCAATTATATAAACAGTTCTATTTCAAACAATTCAGTTTAGCCAACAAAGTTAAATGGTTCCAAGTATTGCTATGTATCAGTAACAATTCAGTTAAACATCAGTCATTTATTTCCACACAGTTAACTGATCAAACAGTTCTATTTCAAACAATTCAGTTTAGTATGGGGAATATAGAAGAACATCCCTTATGAGTTCACCCTTGCTTTATCTTGCTTGTCTTATTGGGTGGTTTTTTAGATAGGAGGTAAGTGGTCATACAGCAGATGTTCTGTGGGGTGTTGCTCCCAGAATTTCTTCAAAACAGCACATAAGATTCTTGTGTAGTTACAGCTAGCTTTTTCTCCATGAGTTTCATTAGCATCCAGATGATTCATCCTTACAGTAGTACTGACACCACCACAACTTAGAAAAAAACCCATTTTATTTTATTGGAGAGATGAGATTTCCATATGATCAATAACCTGTTAACAGAAATCTATCTATCTATCTATCTTGTTTGAGGATAAACAGATATGTATATACATAGATGTATATATATATATATATATATATACACACACATGTATACATATATGTATATTTACACACATGTATACACATATATATATTTACACATATATGTACATATACACATGTATTTCTATACACATACATATACATACATATATATACATATGTACATATACATATATATTTATATACATACATATATAGATATATATTTATACACACACACACACACACACACACACATACATGTAATGATGATTGCTCCATTTTAACAGATGGTTGCAGTCTCTAGATTTTCTAGCATTGTCTAGATTGACACTTTCTCTTTGTGTCCTTTCAGATAACTTTTCCGTCCAGCAACAGACTTGCAAACCTTGAGGCAGAGATGCAAAAAGAGTGATCACTGTAAATATTACTTGATGCCATAGTTGGAAAAGTTTTCATGTACCATTGTGTGTCTTTTCAAGCTGCACAAAAGCATGCAAACTTTACGACAAATGATGCAAGTGTTATCACCTCATCTCAAAGAAAGTGCGTCCTTATATATATATATATATATATATATATATATATATAAATAAATAATTTTGATAAAAATTTGACTAGAAAAGAGTTTTTAATCTTTATAGTGCTCTATGCACAAATGTATAGAGCACTCATGACAGAGTTTTACATTGTTGATCCTCAGGTAAGCAATTATTCAACATGTCTGATTCAAACGTGTTGAATACTAACTCATTTGATGATTGACAATATGAAACTCCAAGTTTTTATCGAGTATATATATATATATATATATATATATATATATGATTCCTAGAAGAGCAAGAAACGAGCTATCTAGGTTTCACCTACTGGATCATAAAGATAATTCTCTGTCTGTGTTTTTTCTTTTGGTTAGACATAGTAGTATGGTTGATTATTTTCAAGCAGTATAGATATTTTTAGTCTTTTCTTTTTTTATTGAATTTTTTTCTCAAATATCAGTTTGTGATTTTTTTTCATGCCGCCAAAGTTATAGATATTGGTTTATATATATATATATAATATTATATTATAACAGTTGGTTGTCACTAAATCACTTTGTGGGTTTGTGTTGAACCAAGTGCAATATAATATATACTAGTTGGCCGAGCATTCTGATACAAAGTCTGACAATACCTTATAATTCCCTAAGCCGATGTGGTATGCTAGTTGGCCAAGCAGCCTAACGTAAAGTTGGGCGGGTTTCAATCCCAGCTTCAAGCGTCCTATGTGTCTAGTCACACTGAAGAGTTGTGATACAACGAAACAGTCTGTCTGTGGATGACAATATATATATATATATATATATATATATAATGATGATTACTCTATTTTCAAAGATAACTGTAGTCTCTTGATTTTCTGGCACCATCTAGATTGATATATATATATACTGACCGGTGCATTGGCCAAGTGGTTAGAGTGTTTGCCAATGGCCTGGGAAACCGGGGTTCAATCCCAGGTTGAATCATGCCAAAAACTCAAAAAATCATACTTGATGCCTCCTTGCTTAACACTCAGCATTATAAGGTATGGATCAAGGGTAAAGTGGAGCAATCCAGAGAAAGGAGTAGCACCCTTCCCTACACCTTGATGTAGTAGCTATTGAAAAGGGAGCCTTCTGGTCACCCTTGACTATGATTGCTAACTTTACTATACTTACTTTATATATATATATGCAAAATTACATTCCCCCATCAAAAAAAAATCAATATCAGACATTTAATTAATTTTTTCTAAACAGTCAAATCTCAAAATGACATGTTCTAACAGCAATAATTTGGCAATTGGCTATAGATCTTTAATCTTTTCCTCTAAGAATGAGTCAAAATATGACCGAGCATTAATTTCTATATATATATATATATATATATATATATATATATATGCAAAATTACATTCCCCCATCAAAAAAAAAATCAATATCAGACATTTAATTAATTTTTTCTAAACAGTCAAATCTCAAAATGACATGTTCTAACAGCAATAATTTGGCAATTGGCTATAGATCTTTAATCTTTTCCTCTAAGAATGAGTCAAAATATGACCGAGCATTAATTTCTATATATATATATATATATATATATATATGCAAAATTACATTCCCCCATCAAAAAAAAAATCAATATCAGACATTTAATTAATTTTTTCTAAACAGTCAAATCTCAAAATGACATGTTCTAACAGCAATAATTTGGCAATTGGCTATAGATCTTTAATCTTTTCCTCTAAGAATGAGTCAAAATATGACCGAGCATTAATTTCTATATATATATATATATATATATATATATATATATATATGCAAAATTACATTCCCCCATCAAAAAAAAATCAATATCAGACATTTAATTAATTTTTTCTAAACAGTCAAATCTCAAAATGACATGTTCTAACAGCAATAATTTGGCAATTGGCTATAGATCTTTAATCTTTTCCTCTAAGAATGAGTCAAAATATGACCGAGCATTAATTTCTATATATATATATATATATATGCAAAATTACATTCCCCCATCAAAAAAAAAATCAATATCAGACATTTAATTAATTTTTTCTAAACAGTCAAATCTCAAAATGACATGTTCTAACAGCAATAATTTGGCAATTGGCTATAGATCTTTAATCTTTTCCTCTAAGAATGAGTCAAAATATGACCGAGCATTAATTTCTAATTTTGGGACTTGAATGTAATTGTTCAGAATGGGGAATGTTTATATTATGTTTCTTTATTTTATACTGCAGGAAAAACAGAAATTTTCATCAGTGAGTTATTCTGTAGAAGCATCAAACACTTCTTTAAAAAAAAAAAAAAAATGATGGACCAGTTGGCTGAGGCTGTAGAATACACTGACTACATCTCTACAGAGGGGTAAGACTACCCCAATGAGTGTCCTGGATATGACACTAAACAATCTAATGCTAAGGCTCTAGTAATGCTGGAGCTTTAGGGAATGTAGAGTACCCCTTTATTGCCATCACTCCTAGGTCCACTCTGGCCTAGAGTGGTAGCACCTGATAGGGTCCTATCTATGGATTGAATAGAACTAAACTGTGTACTTATGCTAAACTGAATTGCTTGAAATAGAACGGTTTTGATATTTAAACATTGTATTTATATTAAACTGAATTGTTTGAAATAGAACTGTTTTGACATTTAAACTGTATACTTAAGCTAAATTGAATTGTTTGGAATAGAACTGTTTATATGTATAAAAATGGATTTGGCATTAAATAACCTACAATGGTTAATGTGCCATAAAACCAAACCAAAAATAAACATACATATATATATATATATATAAATATAAAATTTAAAAAAAATTTTAAATGAAAGAATGAAAAAAGAAATTTGCTTTTACTTAAAAGTTTAGGAAAAGGTACTAACAAAACACTAAAATGAATTAGAAAATAATCAAAGTTGTCATTTGACGGCAGTTCAGATTCCTTTTTTTTTTTGTTGTGGAAGTATTGTATTCGTTGAAGGCCTTGTATTTGAGGGAGAAAGCTAGCAAATTAGCTGTATTGTACATATGCAAGGGTGAACCCATAAGGGATGTTCTTCTATATTCCCCATACTAAACTGAATTGTTTGAAATAGAACTGTTTGATCAGTTAACTGTGTGGAAATAAATGACTGATGTATTGAATTCTAATAATTCCCCAAAACCCCACTTAGTGGCTTTAAAATGTGGTTCAGTTAGGGAGTTAGTGATATCTGTAATATTAAATAGCATCGGCAAACCACAGCCAACGTGTGTTCCCTGCTTTAACTGGTGGACTTGGTGGGAATGAACAGCACCCTGCAATCCCGCTGGGCACATGGTGGCGTAACAATACACACACAGTATGTAAGTAGGACTCGTCCACCTTTTCACCCTTTTTGTCTTAATGATGAACACATATACCATATTTACCAACCCCTCCGCTCGGGCAGGATATGACACAAGGTCAATTTTTAAGTGGAGTTTAATAGGTTTGAATTCAGAGTTTTCCTTCTCCTAGAAGGCTGAAGAA
This sequence comes from Sepioteuthis lessoniana, assembly GCA_963585895.1. NCBI lineage: Eukaryota > Metazoa > Mollusca > Cephalopoda > Myopsida > Loliginidae > Sepioteuthis > Sepioteuthis lessoniana. Next base: position 64,509,160 of record OY757934.1, read on the forward strand.
ATCAGTCTGCCCTACTATTTACCCATAGGAGGGAGAATAATTGGATTCATACCTTTCCCAAGGGTATTAGTGAAATGCAATCAGTCTCGGCCAGGATTTGAACTCGTGTCGCCGTGTCCATTTCCTACGACGATAACCATTACACCATGGGCACATATGAACACATATACACACAAATATTTTCAGACAACATACACTTACATTTGCATAATAGTTGTATTACACACACACACACACACACAGACATACACAAATACCTAAGAAATATTCACACATTTGCCACTTTGTATCATTTGTTTTGTGATAAAAGAATATCTGTCTTAATCCTCTTGTTGTCGTTCATCAAGTCATTTGACAATCATGCTTAATTTATGAATGTTTATGGGAACTACACATTTAATGTCACCCTTCACAAATCTATAATTAATTTATTATTAGAATAGTGAAATAATAATAATTTTTAGTTGCCTATTTGATATCTAATATTTTACCTGGTAATGATCAACAAATCTTTTATTAGCCGCTCAAACACTATTTTTTACCTTTTTGAAAGATTTCCACTTTTTATAACAAAATTTGTTTTTCATACATTTCAAAAAACTCTTCAGAGAATAAACAAAAAATTGTAACAGTTTTATATATATATGGTGTAAGCTTTTTTTTTTTTTTTTTTGAGAAAGACTTGTTCACTGAGGGAAGAACAACAGTTTGCTATTTCAACTTCAGAGTAGTGGATTGTAAAGTATTTTTTGTTCACCCATCGGGAGGGTGGTAGAAAGGAACAGGGCTGTTCTTATTGGCATCATATTGGCTGAAACGGTGGGCTCGCTGCTGCTATTGTGGTGGGAAAGGAGTCAGGGGTTCTTTTTTTGGAAGTGGGAAAAGTAAGAAAAATTTTGTGCTCTTTCCTCCATAACCCATTGTAAGGTGAACATGGACCAGAGATGGCTCGTATAGACATTAAATTTTTTTTAGGCCTAGCAGAGAAACAGATAAGTTTCTGAGAGATGCAGGCCTGAAGATTTTTAAGTTGAAACTCACTATTATGGTCAAGCTGAGATGAGTAATTATCTGAAACTAGCAGATGAGAAATTGCAAATTTGTCTAGTAGCTACCTCGAGGAAAAACAACCCGAAATGATTCAGGTCTAAAGAACCAGTAGTTTCCAAACAGAAAGAAAGAAAGAAAGAAAGACAAAAACGAAAAAAAAAAAAAAAGAGTAAAGAAACGAAAGAAAAAAAATAAGATGTCTCCAAAAAAATAACAAACTTTCCTCACGGACAAAGAAAGAAAAAGAAAGAAAGAAAAAAGAAAAGAATAAAGAAGCTAAAGGAAAGAGAAGAAATTTCTGAAAAAAATAACAAACAACATGAATTAAGAAGTTTTTGGCTTTCTCCAACTCGGAGAGAAAGAAAAAAGAAAGGATAGAAAAAAGAGAGCCGGTTTCAGCCGCTTACAGGGAAGTAAGATACATGTAATTTTAGATACCATTATTAATGTTACCTTAGTTTTATGTTTTCTCAATGAATGAAAGAGATATGTAATTTTTGTTTATACTTTAATGTTACTTTTGTTTTATATTTTGTTAATAAATTAATTCTTGCATAAGGACTGATATGCAACCCACTTTATAGAATAATGCATTTGTAACTTGTGTAATAAGTGTCTCGTTTGTTTTTAGCGCCGACTTATCTATTTTAGAGCACTGGGACCTTAACGCCCAGAATTTTTTTTGTTTTTGTTTTGTTAATTTGTTTTAAAGTCGGTTTTTGGTTAAAAAAATCAAAAAAATCTGACAATGGTAATATTACAAGCATGTAGTTAAAAAAAAAAAAAAGACAAAAAATGATTATTTATCAGTTTCTAAGTTAGAATTTAAAAATATTAAATTAATTTGTATTAAAAATGAAAATAAATAATTGAACTTTTTAAAAATCTTCAACGTTTTTCTTTAAAATAAGCTAAAATACAAAAATGTTGCAAAATATAACACAAATGAAATGTAAATGAAACTGAAAGTTATAATAAAGGGTACTAAAACTTAAATTTTTCAACCCAAATTCAAATGCATAGAATAAAGAAACATTAGATATCCAGACTTACTGAATTTGGTTTAAAGTTGTTTTCTGCAGCAAAACGTAAACAAACACACCAAAGAAGGCGTGGTTTAGTATGATAATAATAATCTGTGTTATGTATTATAATTTCATGGTTCATACATTTTCCAATTCAATAGCAACTGTTTCATTTATTTATAAATAACCAGAAGAGTGGATTTTTTTTTTTATGATTATCATTTGGTAAATATTTAAATATTAAATTTCAGGTTGAAATTTTAAAAATAGTTGAGGCGAATATTAGAATTGAAATTCATGTAGAATTTTATGTTTGTAAGGTAAATATTTACGATGAATATTTTTCGAAGAAAATAATACGGGTCCTTGTTAAACACAAACTTAAGTTAAAATAAAATCTAGTAATACAAAAATACTTTGAAAAATGCAGGTTTTCATTCAAATATTTGAACAAACACTGAACAGGGTTTTTTAAAAGAAATTTCTCAATTGCAGAAAGCCACGTCAAGTTGTGCAATAAAAATAAGAAAAAGTAAATGAGTTTGAAAAATAAAATAAAAAATACTTTAAAACTTTTCCTGTAGTATCTTATAGACGGTAATGAAAAGTGAGGAAAATATTCTTTAAAAAAATTCAGACTCAACAAGTTGCTTCGCAGCCGGCATATGTCAATTATCGTGGATTCGCATCGAAATAATTGCTTCTCGTTTGGACATCCGTAACGAGAATATTCATCAGTGAAAAAGCACAAAACAGAAGAACAAAATTTTTTAAAATGTTTAATATATATGTATATACAGCTCTGTTTTCTTTTCTTTTTTGTTTTTGTTCGTGCTTTTGTTTTTGAGGATGTAATGTAATAAAAATGAATAAATAAATGTGGCTCATTTAATATAAAAATATCATGATTTTTTTTTTTTTGCTTAAAAAAATTTTTTTTTTACGATTTTCAGTTTTGAAATTTCAAAAATTCCTAAAAAATAAAACCAAAAAGAATATTGTGATTTTTTTTTCTCTCTTTTCCAAAGACAGAAGCTACTGTAAACGAATAAGCAAAAGAAAGTCTTGACAATGAATATTATACTAATCTTATCGTATCTTATCTTATCATTTTTTAAATAAAAAAAAGTAAGATGCTCGGTAAAAGTAAAATGGCGACCGTAGTCGAGGGCAACCCGAGGGCAACCTGAGGGCTCCCTTTTCAATAACTACTACACTGAAGTTCGGAGGAAGGAGCGACTCTTTTCCCTGGATTGCTCCACTTACTCTTGATCCATACCTTATAATGTTGAATGTTAAGCTAGGAGGCATCAAGAACCATTTTTAGAGTCTTTGGTATGACTCGACCTGGAATAGAACCCCAGTCTTCTGGACCATTGGCGAACACTAACCATTATACCAATGGGCTGGTATGCACACACACACACACACACACACACACACACACACACACACACACACCGTATTTAATTTTATTTTCCCCTTTCCACTTGACATAGCACCTTGCCAGTTAAGTGAATGGAAAACGATGACTTGGTTCCAGTGGTGGGGTGGTTGTCAGGACTGAGCTTATTGCTTGACGCCTGAAGCGCCCTAAAAGGTGATTTCCGACGAGACCAAGCATTTTTTGATTAGACATGCATGGCTTCCCACCAAAAAATGACTTGGTGTCAAATTCCGACCTTGTGGGATGTCGGTTAAATACCTTCTACATTTATGGTAATTACCAAAGAAATCCAGCAAAAGTTTTTGAAGTTTGCCCGAGTGGAGTTGAATATAGTCTAAAATTATTTAAAAGAAAATATAATGAGATCAAACAGCAGACATTTTTTAAAGGGGAGAGGATCGACATAAACAATTTTTACGACGTATAATTTATGTTAGGTAGTTTTATTCATTTGTATTTCTTTAAATCACAAATCATGATCTATAAAAAAAATTATTTTGACCTTATAAAGTATTCATTTTCTTCTAAATAATTTTAGACTACCTTTTTCAATTCAACTATTTACAGGGGATATTTAGTGATAATTTCTATTTTGATTTTAATTAATATTTGTATCTAAATTAAAAAAATGTTCCGAAGAATACGTGAAACAATAATAGTTTTAAAAAAATAGAATTTAAAAAAAAATTTAGAATCCCTAAGTAGATTCTTCGGCAGTACATCCACTAAAAGTTTAAACGGTTACCTAGCAACTGTAACAATATGGCGTCTGTGTGGATAGACTCGCTGAAATCTGCTTATAAAACTTGTTTAATTCAAGATGGTAAGCTATTTTTTTATAGTTTGTTTCTTCTCATTCTGTTTATATACAGTAGGTAAGACGAGCAAGGATTTCTTTTTTTTTTTTTTTATTTATTTTGTTTCAATTCTTCGAAAAAGGTTTTTTTCTATTATTCATCATGTGATATATACTTATTTTAAGTACTCGATTGCTCGTGAAAAAAGATAATTTACTTTGAAATAAAAAAGTAAATGTTTTCCGTTTCCTTTTTCTTCTTCTTTTTTTTTACTTAACTTAAATTGTTTGATAAAATTCTATCCATTCAAATTCAAATGGGAAAAAATTCTAGAATTATGTGTGTGCGTCTCTGTGATTTAAACTAGTTTGACCCTCAAACTCATTACAATTATATATATATATATATATATATATATATATATATATATATATATATAGATTACATTCTATAAGGGGGTGTTCACTTTCACATTTCAATTTAATGTAGAATGATCAATTTCCGGAACGGTTAGTGTTGGAAAAGACAAGTAAGTTGGAAGTAGGTTGGCGACCCTAGTTGAGGACGACCAGAAGGCTCCCTTTTCAATTGCTTCTACACCGAGGTGTAGGGAAGGGCGCTACTCCTTTCCCGGGATTGCTCTACTTTACCCTTGATACGTACCTTATATTGCTGAGTGTTAAGCAAGGAAGCATCAAGTACCATTTTTAAAGTCTTTGGTATGACGTGACCCAGAAGAGGTCGAATCCTTTAATTCTTTTTATTTACTTCTGAGGAGAGTTTATTTTTTTTATTTTTTTATTTTTTTTAATACTTGTCTTTGTTGAAGAGGAAATTTCTTGTCTATTTTGTTTTCTTAGAGTTGCATGGCCTATAACGTTTATACATTGATCCTCACCCTATCATATTTGTTAATTCACACACACACACACACACACACACACACACACACACACACACACACACACACACACACACACACACACATCTACATACATACGTACATACATATATACACATACATTCACAGACGCATATATTCACATACATACGGGCATATATACATACTCACATATTCATAGCTGAATTTCCATTTGTGGAATTTTCCATGGCTTTAGTTACTTTTGGTGAAATTTACCAGAGGGAATTTGATGCAGTGGAATTTATTAGTCACCAACTATTTTGAAGGAAAGGAAATTGGTTTGTAATTAGTTCAATAATAAAAGCTTTTACATAATTGATTTCATCACTCAATAGATTAACCTTGTGTTATGTAAGGACCATCCACCACTCTGTCAATGAAAGTGTGGAGGCATTTGATTGACCAATGAGGTTAGAAGACACAAAAGTTTGCATTTTGAATTCCAACAGTTGGATTTCTGGAGTGCAAGAGGGCAGACTCTTTTTTTTAATGTTATTCAGAAGCCCTTCATTAGGGCCTTGATTGAGACTTTGAGAAGATGCAAAGACTTTCCTCCTCTTTTTGTGAGACAGTTTGGAAAATTACTGAGATGGCCAACCTAAATTTTTAATGCATTAACAATTGTAGGAACCAAACTGTAAGTGTATATTTGTTTATTTCTTTCATTGTCTGAAATCAAATGACAAGTGTTGGATGACCAACAAGAACTTATCTATAACAGCTCTGGACGGACACAGGAAGTCGTCTAGAAGACCTGTTGGAATTGATAGATGATTGAGATGCATGGCAAAAGAGAGTCAGGGAAATTCATGCTAGCGGCATGACATGATGGTGATGATGATGATAAACTCTTAACTTAAGCACTAGTAACTGAGTCCATCCTATAAAATAACTGTTACATAACAAATGCTTTTGAGTCTTATACATTTTTAATATTTGACTGATTTTCCTCTGCAATTTTGCTATCACTGATTTTAATAATTTTATTCATATTATTGTAGGCCGATGCAAAGTTCATTATACATTTCCAAACAAAGATTTAATGATTGAGGAATACGCTTTGGGCAGTTACCAGTTGTTGGGTAAGTTCTGAAATATCTTTTAATAGGAAAATCATCCTTAATATTTGCTAGCATTTTACTGAAAACAATTTTAAAAACTTTTTACAACTCAAGTGATTTTAATAAACTCAACATCATCTTGTTGAAAATTTTATCCTGAATAAGATTTTAGAATCGACCAAATCACAAAACTTGATCTGAAAAATACTTGGGATAAAGTTTTAGCTAATTTTACATTTTTCTTTTTGTTTCTTCTTAACCCTTTCATGACAATAGTGTCATGATGAGAACTTTAGAATTTAATAGAAATTCATCTAACCATTTATCCTAAGATGGAATTTTTAGATTATTTAATAATCTATGAAAAAGAAAATTTATTGTTAAAAATATAATTTTTCAATAACCTGAAAGAGTTTGTATTGAAAAATTAAATTAATTTTTTTAAAAATTACCTTTATTATTGTCAGCCTGATTATGATTCATAAATTCTTTATTGCTGTCAAAAAAATAGAACAGTCTCTGGAACATTCCATTTCAATATTTAACTGGTGGATGTAAACATAATGGTGATCAACCATGTGAGAAGGAATGAAGCCTTTTTTAGCCAATTGAAAGTTACCTCAGACTGAATCTACAGATGTTCTCTTGATCCCATCAAAAACATATAAATAATACCCCCCATTTCACAAATGGACAGTTCTCATTCTTGTAGCCCTTGTGTGTTTTTGACAAACAGTTGTTCCTATGCTCACTTCAACAGCCAGGTATTGATAACACTCAGAACATTTCCTTTTGGGACTAAGCCAGTTGTCCATAAAGAACAACCCAAAACGAGTTATCCATGAACTCATCAAGAACTCAACTAACATAGAATTAACAACAACGTGGCTTCTTCATAAGTCCTCTGTAGTAACATAAGAAAGAAGGAACCCTCTTGTACATTTTTCTATATAAATTTCCCTTCATTGTTGATTCTATTATTATTTCTTATCCTTTCTTCCTCTTCTACTAGAAGGCAATATGACATTCCTGGTCAGTAAGTTGCTTCTTTTCCATTCTCTCTTCTTCTATCTTCCCATTCATTATTATACATGAATATAACATTAGTATTTTTACATTAAAGAAAACAGAACAAGTGAGAAAAATACTTACCTGTACAATGTGTTGTTATTATTGTAAAAACACTGAATAAGAATATTTTAAGATGAAATATATAAAAAAATATATACACTGGCAAAATTAAACAATAGAAGTTTAATTCCATGTAGATATATGCCACAAGAAATAGATATTTTGTGTTACTGTAATGTTATTTTTACATCTATTTTGGTAAAATATTCTCATTAAAAAATCAGTTAATATTTAATTGATTTACAGACTTATCAAGTATTTATTGCTTACAATACTCCTGTCACCAAAATCATCTGATAGAAAATTTTCCATCTGATAATAATGGTGACAAACTCAAAGTAATGGGAAGAGTAATACAGGGTTTTAATTTATTTAATTTTATATATATATACATATATATGTATATATTGCAATGTAAGTAAATTAATTACAGCAGATATTAATTTAAAATAAAAATGTAATTTAATCTCATTTTCTGGTTCTTTCTCCAACAGTTCGAATATGGCAGAAGAAAGCAACAGGCCTTACTGGTGTTGAATCTAGGGAGTTTGAAGTAGGAGAATCTTTGAGCCCATCTGTGGCTGTAAAAACTGATATTATCCGAGAGAACATTAATAATGTAAGTAGAAAGATATTTGGGGTGGGGCTGAGAGTAAGGGAGGCACATTCAATATATGACAGAAAAATAAATTGTTTAGATTCTTTTACTTGGTATGAATAAAAAGGATTCAGTTGTAAGCAACATTTAACTTGATTGTTTTTTTTAATAAAAATCATCATCACACATCACATCACATGGTTTCTTCTCATCTTTTTTATTTTATTTTATTTTTATTCATTTCACCTTAAATCTGTGTGTGTGTGTGGGGGGTGTTTGATTAAATGATAAAGACACATTTATGGAGTCAGGATTACCAATAAGAGAGGGAAGAGGTTATCATTATTGTAGTTTTGATATTAAAACTGTATGTGTATAGAGGAATAGAAGAAGACTGAATAACAGTTATGAGTTTATAATTGTTTTGTATATATATATATATAGGTATTATTTGGTCCAGTTAAACCAGAGTTGGGAGTAATTCCATCAGGACAAAAAAAACCATTCAACAGTGAACATTTAAATTTTCCTGGTAAAGAGCTCAATGTAACAGACATTACAGAGCAATAATTTCTTTAAGAAAAAACAAAAACCAGTCACATTAGGATTATAAATTTATTTCCATCCTGTTATGGGTTTTGATATAAATCAAAAACACCAAAAAATAACAGGACTTCTTCAGATCAAATGGATAAATAATTCAGAATAGACACAGGAAAGAAGGGTGGGAGTGGATAGAAGAGGGGTGAAGAGTTTTCTACTCATTTAGCCCACTTCCGTTTTTTTGTTTTTTTTACCGGTTGGAATTATAGTACATTAATTTTTTTTTATTTTTAAAAATCTAAATACATTTCAACTTAAAACTCCAGATTTAATACTAATTTAGGAAAATACAACTTTCTGTAATAACCTTACGTAAGGATACAGTAATACTTATATTAAATTAAATTCCAAATTTAAAATTAAAATTTTTAATTTCAAATTTTATTTTTATTTTTGAGCCTATTAATTCAGTTACCCTTCCACTGAAGAGTACGTACACATCACATGGTTTCTTCTCATCTTTTTTATTTTATTTTATTTTTATTCATTTCACCTTAAATCTGTGTGTGTGTGTGTGGGGGTGTTTGATTAAATGATAAAGACACATTTTGTCTATATAGTTTTATCAGGATCCTTTCAAGTTTCCTGACATGTGTTCTAGTTTTTGGTTGGAGTTACTAGATAAATTTACCAAAATTGTCCCGAGTGCTTTCGGACCTTTCATAGGCCATCATTAGGGGTTGTTTGCAAGTGTAAAATTTATAAAAAAAACAATCTTTACACTTGCAAACAGCTCTTCATGATGGCCTATGAAAGGTCCAAAAGCACTTGGGACAATTTCGGTAATTTCATCTATCAACTCCAACCTAAAACTAAAATACTTGTCTGGAAACTTGAAAGGATTCTAATAGAATTTTTTGTTGCTTTTCTATTTTTAATTTTTTTTTTAGTACTAAGTTGAATTCTTCTTGTGTAAACTGTCCTAGTTTGATGTCTAATTGTTTACTAATAATTGTCGTAATTGGTTCAGGTGTAACTTTCAGAGGGTTTCTGAGTAAATTCTCAAAATGTTGTTTCTATACTTGTAAAAAACAATAATTTTCAAAAATGCATTAAATTAAAATATGGCAGATCTCAAAAACTGAGGAGTTGTATGTGCTTGTACATTTTATATCTAATTATGAAGAACTGTAAATATTTTTGTGTAAATACAACTATTAACAAGAAAAAATCTCTTGGAACTTTTTTGTTTATTAAGTGTTGAACCAAAAAAAAATTCTGAAACTCAAAGTGGTTAGTTGAGTAATTTTTTTTTTCTTGTTAATATTGTTGTTCTCTTACACATTAGAACATGCAAATTTATGGTTCCATTTTTTCTTTCTTTTTAGCCAATATTTATGCGGTTAGATAAAAAGGAACATTTTCAGTGGCGAATTCGGAACCTTCCCTACTCACTTAACACATACAGTGTAACTGTGGATGAAGATAAAAATCAAATTACTGTTCGAACATCAAATAAAAAGTAATTTGGTGGGAATTTTTTATCTTTTTTATGCCTTTTGATATCTGCAAAACTTTTATATTTTAAAATATTTCATAGAAACAAGTTTAGTCACTTTAGTTTGTTCAATGTTTTTTTAAAAATTTATTTAGATATATAAAAAAGAAGTTATTACCCTCCCATCTTTTTTTTTTTTTGCCGAGCTGTAAAAAATATGTGGAAATAATCCAAAAATTTATATTATCACATACTCAGTTACTCAGTTTAAAAAGTTCTAAGCCTCACCCAGATAGAAGAGTATTCCAATCAAATAATGATAATTTTTAAACAGCTCGATTTAACCCATTGATGGGACCCTATCAGGTACTACCACTATGGGTCAGAGTGGACCTGGGAGTAATGGCAATAAAGAGATACACCTAACTCTACATATCTCCAAAACTGGAGCCTAACCATCAGATGCAGTTTATTGTCATACCAAGGACATCCCTTTTTTGTGAGAGGACTCTTACCCCTCTGCAGGGGATACAGTCAGAATATTCTAAGCCCCACCAACTGGGCTGTTTATTGATTAAATGTTTGTGTTCTATTTATGGAAGCTGATTTGTTCATGTCCTTTAGAAGTCTGTGAGTAACTTCATTTGCTAAGGAAAAGATTTTTCTTGCTACTGCATGGATTTCTTTCTCACTAAGCAATAGTGAGTTCGAATTTTGTGGTTGTGTTTTCATATCTAGCCAAATTAACTGCAAAATTAACCTTGACTGATTGTAGACTTTCAAAGTTACTAAGTGTATCAAATTTTAGCACACTTGAAGAAGACTCCAATGAAAGAGGAAATAGTATGATACAGAGTATTAAAGTTTATGAAAACTGTCAGGTATTAATATAGTTTAGTGTCATATCGAGGACACCCCTTTTAGGGAAGGTCTTAACCCCTCTGCAGAGGATACAGTCAGTATAGCCAGGGCTATTTTTGTTAAATTTGTTTCTCAAGTTCTTGAAAGTATATCTAAGAATTCAACTTACTCACTAAGAAAATCTCTTAGAAAGCTATCTTCAAAGATTTTTAGATTTAAAATATTTTCAAAATAAGTTGTCAAAAAGAAAAGTTGTGTCATTTTTGAAACACTTTGTATACTGATTGCAGTGTGGTGTGTTGTATTGTGTATTTTGGGAATATGTGCAATGGATTATAAGTAGCAAGTCAGAAGTAAACACTTTCCAATTATTTTTCTGGAGTCCACCTGTCATTTGCGTTGGGTGGGTATTATTATGCTAACTGCCTGGTCTCTGGAGGCAGTACCTACTTGGCAGAGCTGAGTTCATTGCTTGTTGCTTGAGGCATTCCAAAAATAGGGAATACCAATGAGATAAAGCATTTTTTGTGATGGTTGTGTATGAGAATTGGTTTGGGTGTGCTCTCCCCACTATAAAATGACTTTGTGTCAAATCTGGCCAGGTGGGAGGTTGAATTAATATCAAACACTTTCTAATTATTTTTTTGGGGTCCACTTGACCTTTGTGTTAGGTGGGTGTTATTGTACTATCACCTGGTCCGAGGGGTATTCCCCTCAGGCAGTGCCTTTTTGACAGAGCTGAGTTCATTGCTTGATGCCCCAAAAATGGAGAATGCCAATGAGATCAAGTATTTTTTGTGACAGTTGTGCACGGTTCCTAATTACTGTGTGACCCCTCACTATAAAATGACCTTGTGTCAAATTCAGCCCGGTGGAAGAGTGGATAAATATCAAACACTTTCTACTTTTTTTTGACTTACCATTTACTTTTATTGAAAAGTCATTTTCTGTTTAATATTTTTGATTGTTTCTTAGTCTTTCATTGGTAGAAGAACCCTTGACACTCCTCTTTTGATGTAAAACTGTGCCATTGTATTTCATTTAATTTTTTTCACATCTTCAGTTTCTTGATATGAATTTCCAATTTAGTTAACAAGAAGAAATTGTACTGAGCTTGTGAGTATGGAGTACTTGCAGAATCCTGTGTTTCAATAAAAAACGCTGTTCTAATTATTGTAACTGTCTTTATATATATATATTTTTTAGATTAGCATTTACTCATTTCGCCATAATCTAGACATCATCACTTTATTCAATAAGCTGCACATAAGTCCTGATTTGAATTTTAAATTATAAAATCTTTTAAAAATTTAAAGATTCAGTTTTGATACTTTTTAATATTTCATCTGAACTTCATATGAAAACCTCTCAGTTTGATCAAAGAGAGAAAAAAACTCAAACTGTTTCATATACAGGGTGTCTCAATATAAATGCAACCCATTAATATGATGATTCATATTGCATCAAGTCATCTTTCATCTGAGTTGTAAAAAGCAATCATATCACTTCAGAAAGTTCAAACCAGATGATAAGGGCAGAAATTGATTGACTTTATCTGACAGTGCACAGGAAAGACTAATTTCTTGGAAACGTCTTTGGGGGGACTTTTTCAGACTCCTTCAATAGAATCTCTCACTACATCCACATTGTCAGGACATCTTGCAGTCAACTTCCTGCCAGATCTGGGGGTTTCTGCTTTCTTGTTGAGGTTGTTTACTGACCCTGTGGCTTGAAATCTATGTACCTAAAGACAAATTTGGCTTTTCTTGGAATAATTGTTAAGTTAAACTTCCTGCAAAATTTTGCTTGGACAGTTTTGAATGATTTTGTCTCCAAATAAGTAGCAATGCAAAATATTTTTTCCTCTCTTGTCCAAGGCATTGTAATTGAGAATTGATAGTTATTATACTATACTATTTTCAAATCTGAAACAAAAAAGAACACAACATTAGTTGTAGTAGAGTTATTAACAGTCACATGGGTCCCATGTGTATTGAGACACCCTGTATTATCCAAAAGTTCAACACTCTTGGAACATGTACATTTTCAAAAAAGATAGTTGCATCCTTTTTGGAACAGCTGATATGATGAATGTGCTGTGTTATGTATGTGTGTGTGTGTGTTTATGGATGGGCAATTGATTATAGTTAAAATGCAACAAGTCATACTTATTTTTTTCTTTTTTACTTACCATTTATTTTCATTGTTAAGTTATTTCCTGTTTTATATTTCCAATACAGGTATTACAAGAAATTTTCAATCCCAGACATGAAACGTTTGGGCCTCAATTTAAATAGCAATTCTCTGACATTTGACCATGCGAATGATACACTGATAATATCTGTAAGTACATTTTTCTTAAATTTAGCTTTTTATCTCATGAAATTATAGTGATTAATATTCTTTCAAATTTCTATTATTCCCCCATAGATAAAATTTTTATTTAAGTTGTTTTTTATCTATCTATTTAATTTTAGATTGATAAAAAATGAACTTAAATAAAAAGACAGGATAAAACGCAAGATTAGTTTTTAAGAAGAGTATTACTGGTTTGAATTAATAGTTTTCCTTCTCCTTGATCAGTTGCTGTAACAAGGCTAAAGAGCCTAGTTTACCTTCTATTATTCATGGCTGCAGGGAGAGCAAGGATTCATGTTTTTCCCATGGGCATTGGTGCAAAGTGAAATACAAACAGCCTCATCCAGAATTTAAACTTAGCTCATCAAGTCAAATTTCTACAATGATAACTATTGATATCATAAGTTTAAGCATCTTTTCCTTTTTGCACTCAGAAATTGGTATTGTACTGATTTACTGAACATTTTGCTCAGATGTGGCACAAGGCTGTATGAATGGGGCATCCAATGAGGCTCAAACTCATTTCTGAAGGTTTGCTAATCTTGCTTGCTAACCATTACACCACCTGAGGTGCCCCAGAAATTAGTATTGTAAGATTTAACAAGGTGTTAACTTGTACGTAACGTTCTGTTTCTTATAATGCATTAAGTTATCTAAAAGAGAATAACCTAACACAAATTATTTGGTAGGAAGAAGAACAGACAAGTGAAATATGATGTAGCATTTAATTCTACAACATGCAAGGAGGGAACTAAGTTCCAGCTCCAAGCTATAAAAGAGTCACAATGCATTCGAAGAACATAAAGAAAAGTCTATATAACAAAGAGGTGGAAATGACTTACTACTTCTCAGGTCTGGAAAAAAGGGGTGGCACCAAGTAGGTTGGTACTGAGGAACGGAATGTTGCTTCTCAAGTCCTGTTTGTCAAAGAGGCAGATTCCCGGGTTCACCTAGTCACGTGACTAAAAAGGACTCATGACATGAAAGAGTTCCTTAAACACTGTGACAAGGGAGACCACCCTATTTAGTCTCCCAACAGTATTTAACTTCCTTTGAGAGCATGATGCAATGATTTTCATTTACCCGAAGCAAAAAAGTTGCATTGCTTTGCATGTTTTTTATGTAATCAAAGATTTTTAATATGGTTCACACACATGCATGCATTCAAATCCTTGATACTGCCTTGTCAGCAAGGCTGTAGAATATACCAACTGCACATCTGCAGAGTGGTACCCTCACTCATGAGTGTCCTCTGGATATGACACAAAGCCAACTGATGGTAAACCTTATTAGTGCTAAATAGCAATACTTGAAACCATTTAACTGTATGCAAGAAGAACTATTTGGATTAGATAGTTATACATGAAACTATTTAACTGTGTGCAAACAAATGATTAATATCAAATAGAATTATTAGTGTTAAATAGCAATACTTAAAACCATTTAACTATGTGTGAACAATAAATAGAAATATTTGAAACTATTTAACTGAGTACAAACTAATGAGCTCTAGCTCATTTAAGAATAATGTTACCTTCAAACTATTCGCTTACAACCTATGTATATGATATATATGTATTAACAGGATTTAGCATTAAATAACCCACAAGGGTTGATATACCATAAAATATAACCAAACCAAACTGTGTACAAGCAATTGATTAATATTAAATAGAATTATTAGTATTAAATAGCAATACCTGAAACCATATAACTGTAAGCTAGGAAAATTATTTGTGTAACCCAATAGAGGGTTGGAGACTAGTTAGAGAATTTTTTTCAAGCTAAGGAAAAAGAAACCAACTTGAATTTTGGAAGAATAGAGTAATACATAACAAATGTATAATGGTCTAATGGATTTTTAAAATGCTGTGTAGATAAAAATTATGTTATTTTGATGTGAAAGGAATTTGACACAAACAAAATGTTATTGGAAAAAAAGAAAAGTAAATGTAATGTTATTTGTTAAACTAAAGCCATCAAAATATTGGTGGATTATTTTGACAGATCGTAGTGTTCCAGGTGGTTTAGAGAGGAGCTGAATCCAGGTCAAGGCCAGGACCTGTTCTAAAATTAGAGTGAACCTATTTCCTGAACTTCAGATATGGAGTTAATCTTTTTTAACAATCCTGAAATAATACATGTCAGCAGAAAATTATTGAAATCCAAATTAGGAGAAAATTTATATTTTTTTGGTTTCCCCATCCTTACCCTCAGATGAAGAAGTACATAAAATGACAGGGTTTGTCCCTTGCTAAAGTAGACCAGAGGTCGACAGTAGCAAACCAACACCAGAGTAGGTAAAGCCTGGGGGGGAGACAGCTCACTGAGACCAAGTGTTCACTTGCCAACTAAACACCCAGCAAAAATGCATTGATGTTCTTGGATGGCATTTATCTGATGTCCCACCATACCAAAATGTGGCACAAGGCTATTTTATAGTGGGGGACATATATACATGAAGACTCTTGCGAGGCGGAAACAAAAATTCTTGGCCCCATAGGCATTCCCCTAATGGGGTACCTCAGAGCAAACAACTCAATTCTGTAAAACAGGTAAAACCTGGGGAGACGGCTCCCTGAGGCAAGTGTTCAGTAGCCAACATCATGGCATGAATGCTGTGATGTTCTTGGCAGACCAAACATCAGGCACAAATGCCATGTTTTTGGCTGGTATTTATTTGACATCCCGTTATGCCAAAATGTGGTACTTGACCATTTTAAAGTGGGTGCTGTGCACAAGTCAAGACCCATGCAAGGCAGGAATTAAAATTCTTGATTCTGCTGGCATTCCTCTAATGGGACACCTCAGATGCTGAAAAATTAACTCAACCAAGTAAAATAGGTAAAGCCTGTGATGACCCCCAAGTGATCACCAGCCAACCGAAACAGTCAGCACAAATGCGATGATATTTTTGGCTGGAATTATCACAAATATTCTACTGAATAAATAGTCTAGAAGGCTTCACCAAGAAAATAATTATATAAAATGATTTATACTTACATGAATCAACCAATTTAAAAGAATATTTTCTACTGTACAAATAATTTTACCGTCTCGTATTTGGCATGATTTGCTTGTTAAATTTTATGTATTTAACCTATTGTTCTGAAAATTGAGTTTTATATTCCTTTCTTTTTTTGTGCTTATTATCTTATAAAAAAACTTGCATCATATAGGCATTAGATACTGAAAAATGGATAAAATATTAAAAAATGACAGGTGTACGAATAATCTTGTCACTGACTATATATATATATATATATATATATAATTATTAAGAGAAAGGAAGAAAAAATTCAATATAAAATTTCTTGAGAAAAAAAAAAGGGTACTGATAGTCACCAAAGACAAAAAAATATGGAGTTGAATAAATCCTTTAAAATCTTAAAGGATTTCCTTCATGTTTAGTGACTACTTGATTTCCAAATTTTTTATACCATTTTCAAATAACAAAACAAATATCAACATAAGTTTACCAGAATTCTTTTGCCCAGTTGGCTGGGGCTGTAGAATACACCAACTGCTTCTCTGCAGAGGGGTAAGAACCCCCCAATGAGTGTCCTGGATATGACACTAAACAATCTGATGGTAAGGTTCCAGTGATGGTGGAGCTTTGGGGAATGCAGAGTACCCCTTCATTGCCATTGCTTCCAGGTCCATTCTGGCCCGAAATGGTAGCATTTGATAGGGCCCTATCTATGGGTTAAATAGAACTGACTGTATACTTATGCTAAACCAAATTGTTTGAATTAGAACTATTTGACTAAACTGAATAGCTTGAAATAGAAATGTTTTTGACAATTAAACTGCATACTTATGCTAAACTGAATTATTTGAAAGTGTTTTTGACACTGAAACTGTACTTATGCTAAACTGAATTGTTTAATATAGAACTGTTTTGAGATTTAATTGTGTGTAAACAAAATCTATACTTATACTAAACTGAATTGTTTGAATTAGAACTGTTTGAATAAACTGAATAGCTTTAAATGAAAATGTTTTTGACAATCAAACTGTATACTCATGCTAAACTGAATTGTTTGATATAGAACAAATTATTTGTATAAAAACGGATTAAATAACCCACAGAGGTTGCTATGCCATAAAACCCAACTAACCAACCAATCAACCAGAATTCTTGTCACTATTTTGTTAAATAAAATGTATCTCTTGAGAAAGTCAAAGTATGGATGGCCAAAAATGACAAAATGTGATATTCCAA
Organism: Sepioteuthis lessoniana; assembly: GCA_963585895.1. Classification (NCBI taxonomy): domain Eukaryota; kingdom Metazoa; phylum Mollusca; class Cephalopoda; order Myopsida; family Loliginidae; genus Sepioteuthis; species Sepioteuthis lessoniana. The sequence goes on from OY757934.1 coordinate 64,526,676, forward strand.
CATCAAAATGCTCATATAATGGACAACATAGTGAAATTAGTACTTCATGTTCAGTCCTTTAGTATATTTAGTGTACATAAACTACCACCTGACTACCTACCATCCATTTATCCTGGCATGTGTATATATATATATATATATATATATATATATATTATAGCCAGATATATATATATATATATATATATATATATATATATATATATATACGTGGTGTATTCAATAAGTTTCCAGACTTTTTTTGTATAGGCATTTAAAATTGTCGTAGACTCTTGAAAATTTAGTATGTTATTGCTATACATCTTATGAGATGACTGACCAAGTTCAAATGAACAGCTACAGCAGCAATTGGAATACACCCTACTAAAGCCTGATTGTCACAGCTGGTGATTTTCAAAAGTGCAATCTAGACATGAGGACACTTTAGAAGTATGATATGCAATAAAATTCTGTTTTAAACTTGGAAAAAATGTCATAGAAACGTATCGAATGCTTCAGACTGCTTTTCAACCATCTTGCATGAATTGAGCATCAGTTTTTGAGTGGCATAAGAGATCCAAGGAAGACAGGGAGTCTGTGAGGGATGATGAGAGGTGTGGGAGGAATAAGGAAGTCAATACACCAGAGTTGATTTGCCAAAGGGTTAGAGTTAGGGTTAGGGTTACTATGTTGAGGTTTTAAGGGAGTTCAGGAAGATATTCCTAGGGAAGAGGCCAGCACTCATCAAATCGGGTCAGTGGCATTTCCACCAGGACAATGCACCAGTCCACAAATCCATCCTTGTCACAGACTATTTGACCAAGATGGGCATCAAGACGGTTCCTCAGCCTCCCTATAGTCCAGAACTTGCTCCCTGTGACTTTTGGTTATTCCCTAAGCTCAGAGGCTGTCATTGTGAGACAATTGAGAAGATGAAAGCAGCTGTGATGAAGGTCATTGACACACTCACACAAGAGGACTTCCATGGGGCCTTCCAGAAGTTGCTGGAATGGTACAAGTGCATTGCAGCCGGAGGAGATTACTTCGAAGGGGGACTAGAGTTTCATGTGTGTACTATCAATAAAAGTGCCCATCTGAAAAAACTTTGAAAACTTATATAATGATTCTCGTATATATTTATATTATATATCCAGATATATATATATATATATATTTATATTATGTATCCAGAGATATATATATATATATATCTATAGTCATCCACAGACAGATTTGTTTCGTTCTATCAGAACTCATCAGTGTGGCTAGATAGTAGCTTCCCGTAGCTGGGATCGAAACCCGGTTGACTCAAACGCCAAACCAAAGCCTCTAACCATTCAGCCACGAGGAGCCATTAGCTGCGAAGTAAATTTTAAACGGTTATGATATATATATATATTTATATATGTATATATATATATTTATATTATATATCCATATATATATATATATATATTTTTTTTTTTTTTTTTAAACTATATATATCTATATATATATATATATCTGGATTGGCTTAGGATGGTTGTATGGAAGACTGACGGTTGCCCATGCAGTAGGTCTCTTCTCTTCAGAACACCTTAATATTGTCCAAGATGGTGTTATATGGTTTCAGGTTTCTGGGAGTTATGGCAATAAAGAGACATTCCATACTCCACAGATCTTTAGAAATTGTGCCTCACCATCAGATGCACTTTGGTGTCATACCCATGTCACTCCTTTTGTGGTGGTATGGGGCTCTTACTCTTCTGCAGGTGATACAGTCAGCATATTATTCTAAGCTCTGCCAAGAAGGCAGTTATTTAATTGAATACACACAAAGATTCAATAATACATTTGTATACAACTGTAAACCCAAGAAGGTTTACATCAAAATAATGTTAACCACATAAAAAACACAATAATAAAGTCAAAATGAGTTAGAAATGTAAAAATACTTTTTGTTTATGTTGTTTATTGTATAGAGAGATTTTAACCCTTTTTATTCTGTCCTTGTCAAGTGACACTGAAATATACGACACAATTGTAAGCGGTCTAGTTGTAAGTCAAGTTTTTAGTTTTCAAAGTCTGGCACAAGGTCTTCGTTCCGGAACAATGGTAAACCAAGTCTCTCTCCTTCAACTCTTTTCAGACTCTCTTTGAACCCTCTTTGGCTAATTCTCAACCCTGTGTCTGAGATGTCAAAAACTCCAGCTTATATTGAGTCCAGTGTCCAATTGGCATTTGGGTTGGCTTTGTATATTGTTTGCTCATCGTTAAGATCAATTTCTCATTATCCAGTTTTCTTTAAAACAGTTTTTTTTTTCAGATTTAGGGAATTGTCGAACCTGTTTTTGGTGGTTAGGGGGCTGGATCAACTCTTTCAACTCCAACTTACTTTAATTTGTATCTCTCACTCATACTGGGTATCAGCAAGATCTTAGAGCTCCCTTCTTCCTCCCACTCCCTCAATACTAAACCTGGTTCTCATTCCTGAATAGGTATAACTGTCTTTTTGTAATGAATTTCATTTTTAAAATGTTTAGTTGAATGAAAATTTCCAAATTTATCAAATGAACTCATTTTTTTTAATCTGGTTGACCACCAAACATTCTTAATTCAAACAATATCTGTTTCTTTACTGATAATCTTCATAAACAAAACAAACACTTTTTGTTGCCAAATTTTAGTTCTCTAAATAATATTAAGCAATTGAGATTCTCTTATCAGATCTTCAACCCTGGACATTTTATTGTGGAAACAACTTGTTCCTTTTCTGATGATTTTCATAAACATCCAAGATGGCCAATCTACTCGCCAAAATTGTCTTTACCTGTTTTTTTAAATCTCCAAGCATTTTCTTTGCCCAAATAATATCAAAGCAAATTAAGATTCCCTTATCAGAGTACAACTTTTACTTTTTTCATTTCGTTGGCTTACGTTCAGTTGATTAACCCCACCCCTGCACACACAAACCAAGTTCGAGTGTCACATAACATGAATCATGAAAATTTATTTATTACTGCAAGCATTAGTTGTATGAATTTGTGAAATTGAAGTAAAGTTTATAAAGGAATTAATTTGAATAATTTAACATTTTTTAAAATTAAACTTAGAATGCTTGTACTAATCATCAATATTTAAGGTTTATTGATTTGGTGGGAAAATATTTTTCTGATAAGTAAAATTGTGCTGTTGTCTTTTGAAGTTGCTAATGTTGAAGAAGAAATACAATGTGGCATAGGAGGTATGCTCAGCTTAACAGTTCTTGTCAATAAGAAATAGAATCAATGACTCAATTTCAAATTTTGGACAAGGCCGTCCATGTTTACTCTTCATTCTAACTGCCATGGAAAAGGCATGAATCCATCCCTTCTTCCTTCCCAGCTATGGGTAAATTGTAGAGCAAACTGAGTTTTTAGTCTTGGTAAGGTAACTAGTATAGGAGAAGGAAAAGTCAGAATTCAAACTAGCAGTTTGCTGCTTAAAACGACCTTGTGTTGCATCCTGCTTGTAGCATAAAATCTGGTCAAAGCTTTCCATACTGATTGAGTGGCCAAAATTGTGCCAGTTTATTTCAGGAGATCAAAAAGACTTGTTGAATTTTGAGTCTTTTGTAGACTTATCCGAAAAGTTGGTTTGGTCATCAGGGCACTACTATTGTAATGTGACTAGCTCACAAATAGCTTGGCAGTGTACAACTAGTTTGAATTCTGAGTTTTCTTTCTCCTAGACTGGATGCCATACCAAGGGTAATGAACTCAATCTACTCTACTATTTACCCCTAGCTGGAGGGAGAATAACTGGATTCACATCTTTCTCAAGGTTATTAGCACAATGTGGAATGCAAACAGCCTCATTCAGGATTTGATTTTAGGTAGCTGTGTCCATTTTCTTTGATGAAGAACATTACGCTACAAGTGCCTTCTATATTGTGTATGACTAGTTTTTTTTTTATACTGATTCATTTAAAAAGACAAGGTACATGCTTTGTTTTTTTTTAATCTGAAATTGTCTTCTGCCAAATCTTTGTATTTTAGTAGACTCATGTTTTTACATTGACTTTATTGATTGTATAAATTTCACTGTGTACTAAACAGTAGTATTTGTATACAGGTCAGATAAGTGAGAATAATGCAGGAATTTTACTCCACAACTTCAATATGAAAATAATAAATCAGGTTAGATTGTTTTTAAGTTAAAACAAGGTAATGATAAACCTACTTAATATATTTGTGTTATGCTATAAGCACACAGAATAATGTAATTTTTATATTAAATTTTACTCTTTTTTTTTTGTATGTGTTGATATGTTTCCTTCAGTCTCTGCTACCTAACTGATCCTCATACTGCAAATGATTTAATTGATTTTTCTTTTTAGTACAAGAAACCTGAGGAAGTACTTAACCTTGAACGAATGGTGATAGCTGAACTGAAGAAAGTAAAAGATGATGGAGACATTTATGAAAAACCTGGTCAGATTTGTTGCTTATCTTGAAAATAACTCAAAGACAAACTAAAAAGATTTTAGAAGGGTTTATATTTTTGGAAAGGACATTGGCTAAAATAAATCCAATTTTGAATATTATCTCGTGTCTGGTTTGAATACATTCACACACATGCATTTAATGTTACTTAAAATATATGCATTTATCCAGTGTTTCTACATTTTATTAATCTTCCCATATTTTCAGTGGCAATTTTTACTAATCTGTCTTTTATTGTTCATTTTTTGAGTTGTTTTTTCATCTGAAAAATAAACTATACAATTTGAAGTTTGTATATAGAATTTATGTATAAATGTATTGACATTTTTCAGAGATTAAATTTGTGTTTGTGTCTAAACCTCGGCATTTGAAGTTTGTATATAGTATTGATGTATAAATTTATTGACTTTTTCAGAGATTAAATTTGTGTTTTTGTGTCTCAGCCATAACATTTGAAGTTTGTTTACAGTATTTATGCATATATGTATTGACATTTTTCATAGACTAAAGCTGTACATAGCAAGACAGAAAGGTATTATAAATGAAAGATAATCTTCAAAATAGTCCCTTTGTCATTCAATACAAGTTTTCCTTTGATTGAAATGCCTCTGATTCTCCTCTTTTGATATGTTGTGAAATTTTGCTATTGTATTTCTTTTAAATTCCTCCATATCCTTAAACCCTTCAGATGAATTTTCAATTTTATTCAAAAGAAGAAATTGCATAGAGCTAGTAAGTATGGAGGATACTGTACTTGCAGAATACTGTTTTAACAAAAAATACTCTTCAAAATATTGTGACTGTTTTCATTTTTTTTTTTTCACATTTACTGATTTTACCAAAGTTTGGCTATTATCACTTTGCATGAAAGTCTTCATTTAAATTTTAAATTATAAAATTAAAAAACATTAAAAGCTTCAGTTTTGATAGTTTTTGATACTTCATCTAAACTTTATATGAAAAGTTCTTATTTTGACCAAGGAATGTGTATGTTTCTCAAGTTTTCATTTTAACCTTTCTATAAAAAACCCAAATTCAATCAAAATTTTTAAAACAGAGGAGTCCTCATGGTATAGTGACTAACATGCTTCATTGCAATATCATAATAAACAGGTTTGAACTCCAGTAGTGCTATTACATTCACTTTTGGACTAATACCATTTTGAAAGGCTGGTTGACAAATTCACTTACCTAGGAAGCAGCATCTCATCAACCGAAGAAGACATCGACACATGGCTAACGAAGGCATGGACAGCTATCGATAGGCTTTCGATCATATGGAAATCAAACGTAACCGATAAAATGAAACGCAGTTTCTTCCAGGCTGCGGTCATGTCGATACTGCTGTATGGATGCACTACTTGGACGCTAACAAAACGGTTGGAGAAGAAGCTTGACAGCAATTATACAAGAATGTTGCGAGCAATATTGAACAGGTCTTGGCAGCAACACCCCACAAGGTGCCAACTGTATGGCCACCTACCACCTATCACGAAAACTATACAAGCTAGACGAATTAGACATGCCGGACACTGCTGGAGAAGCAAAGACGAGATCGTAAGTGATGTGCTCCTGTGGACCCCCGCATATGGCCAATCAAAAGCAGTATGACCAGCCCGAACATTCATACAGCAGCTACGTGATGATATGGGATGTAACCCTGAAGACCTGCCGAAGACGATGAATGATAGGGAGACGTGGAGAGAGAGGGTCAGGGATGTTCGTGCTAGCCGCACGTCATGATGATGATGATAAGTTAAATAGTACCAATACTGTTCTTCAATCAGGATAGCTTTGCCATAAAATTACTAACAAAGGTTGGTATGCCATTAAACAAAGAAACCAAACTATACCAAAATTTTCAAAAGCATAATTTTCTTCTTGGTTGGGCTGAGACCTTTTTCAATTCTCCTTTTATATATATATATATATATATATGGAGGGATTTGTGGTGTACTGTCATAGGAAATGGACACTGCAACCCAAGTTCAAATTCTGTGCAAGGCTGTTTGCATTTCACATAGTGCTGATAGCATTGGGAAGGGTATGAATCCAACCATTCTCCTTCCAGCGAGGGGTATATAGAAGGGCAGGCTGAGTTCTTTAACCATGGTATGGCAACTGGTTTCAGAGAAGAAAGACTTTGAATTGAAACCTGTAAAAACTCCACTTAAAAATTGATCTTGTGTCACATCCTGCTTGTAGCAGAGAAGTTGGTAAATATATATATATACACAAGATTAAACAAGACTAACTTAGAATATAGCAGCCACATTCTAAAATGCCTTTAACACTTTTCCCAATGATTACTTCAAGTAAAATTCTTTTCTTCCGTAAATTCCCCTTCCACTTGTTCTTCCTCTTACTCTATAAATGTATATGACTTGTCATTGTGTTTGTCACATTATTATTTGTTCTACCGAAGATAGCTCCATTTAAAGTTGAAAGTAGTTTGGAAAAATATGGTGTCTTCATGAATTCATTCCATTGAGAAGTCAACTGACTCATATGAAAAATTGAACAAATCAAAGATAGAATAAGCAGACATCAAATATCTGTCTTATTTAATAAAACATGTTTAAAAGAGAAAATACTGACTTGATATACATAAGTATAGGTTGGTTGGTTGGTTGTATTTTATGGCATATCAACCTTTGTAGGTTATTTAATGCTGAATCTATTTTTACACAAATAGTCATTTCTATTTCAAACAAATCAGTTTAGCATGAGTATACAGTTTAATTGTCAAAAATATTTCTATTTCAAGCTATTCAGTTTAGTCAAACAATTCTAATTCAAACAATTCAGTTTAGTATAAGTGTAGATTTTGTTTACATGTCAAAACAGTTCTATATTAAACAATTCAGTTTAGCATAAGTACAGTTTCAATGTTAAAACCATTTCTATTTCAAGTAGTTCAGTTTAGTATATGTACACAGTTTAATTGTCAAAAATATTTCTATTTCAAGCTAATCAGTTTAGTCAAACAGTTCTAATTCAAACAATTCAGTTTAGTATAATTATAGATTTTGTTTACACACAGTTAAATGTCAAAGCTGTTCTATATTAAACAATTCAATTCAGTGTAAGTACAGTTCCATTTCAAACAATTCAGTTTAGCATAAGTATGCAGTTTAAATGTAAATACACAGTTTAATTGTCAAAAACATTTCTATTTCAAGCTATTCAGTTTAGTCAAACAGTTCTAATTCAAACAATTCAGCTTAGCATAATTATGCAGTTTAATTCTATTTAACTCATAGATAGAGCCCTATGAGGTGCTACCAATCCGGGCTAGAGTGGACCTAGGAGCAATGACAATGAAGGGGTGCTTTGCATTCCTCAAAGCCCCATCATCACTGGAGCCTCACCATCAGATTGTTTAGAGTCATATGCAGGACACTCATGGATGGGGTCTCACCCCTCTGCAGAGAAGCACTCAGTGTATTCTACAGCAACAACTGACTAGGCAATACAGAGTTAATGTCAAAACAGTTTCATTTCAGATAATTCATTTTAGCATGTGTACGCAGTTTAAATGTCAAAACATTTCTATTTTGAACAATCCAATTTAGCATAAATATGTAGTTTAAATGCCAAAACCAGTAAACTCAAACCTCAGTTTAATTCTGTTTAACCCATAAATAGGACCCTTATCAGGTACTACCACTCTGGGCCAAAGTAGACCTGGGAGTGATGGCAATGAAAGGGTACTTCACATTCTCCAAAGTTCCAGCATTACTAGAGCCACACCATCAGATTGTTTAGTGTCATATCCAGGACACTTGTTGACAGAGTGGGGTCTTACCCCTCTGCAGAGAAGCAGTTGGTGTATTCTACAGCCCCAGCTGAATGAGCAAACATATGTATACAGAAGGTATAATAGATATATATGTATAAATGTAAAGTGTTTGTGCGTATATATATATATATATATATACCTTTTCAAGTCAAGGTTCATTGCATAACTGAGGTTTAATACAAGTTTTAACTTTTTTTAAAGTAAATATTATATAGATAATCTCCAATTGTTAAAAATTCAATTTAATTCTTGTTTTAATAAGAAATTTAAAAATTTTTGAAGGCTAATTTAAATTATAATGATAATTATGATAATTTTTATGATTTTGATATTTTTTATGCAATTATAATTTTGATTATTTTGATGATTATAATTTTATAATTATGATTAATTTTCATAATTTTAATGTAATTATAATTTAATAAATTTTATGATAATTTTCACAATTTTTTAGATAATTCTGATAATTTTTTTGATGACTTTTCAAATTTCAAACTGTGTTCTTATATTTTGAATGTAAACATTGAAATCAACTAAACAATCTGCCATCTCAAAGCAGTAAATATATAAAAAATGTATAAAAAAATATATAAAAATAAACTTACAAAACAAGACCATTTAAAAAGCATGCATCTATGAAGGAAAATCATCATCCAACCTTTTTATCATGTCCTAACAATTTCTTTGGCTCAGTTGGCTGGAGCTGCAAAATTCACCGACTACATCTCTGCAGAGGGGTAAGACTCCTCCAATGAGTGTCTTGCTTATGACGCTAAATAATCTGATGTAGAGGCTTTAGTAATATTAGAGCTTTGGAGAAAACAAAGTACACCTTTATTACCATCGCTCCCAGGTCCACTCTGGCTTGGAGTGGTAGCACCTGATGGGGTCTTATTAATGAATCAAATAGAACTAGTTGACATTTAAACTGTACTTATGCTAAACTGAATTGTTTAAAGTAGAACTGTTTTGACATTTAAATTTTGTACTTATGCTAAACTGAATTGTTCAAAATAAAATTGTTTTTACATTTAACTGTGTGTAAACAAAAAACTGTACTTATGCTAAACTGAATAGCTTGAAATAGATGTGTTTTATGCATAAAAATAGGTTTGGCATTAAATAATCTACAAGAGTTGGTATGACATTAAAACAAATCATCAAAGCAAACCAAACTGAATGTGTTACACTCATTATGATTCATGATTCTTTTGTCAAGGTAAAAAATTAGGGTAGTTCAAGACCACACAGTATAGGGGCTGGTCACTTGACCCTTTTTAACCAATAAGAAGGCACCACAAGCAATGCTTCCTAAATCACAGAAGAACACCAAAACTTCTTCTTTCTCTGTCTTTCTCCTTGGTACCCTTAGCAGGCAATAAGTTAGTTCCTAGGCCCTTGAGCCTAGCCATAAACATGATATCCTCTTCGCATAGCAGTGTCAGTTAATACACCAATGAACCACTGACATGCATGGCCAACATTCAACCCAACTATTTATGTATGGCCATCACTCATTATACTGAACACGCATTGATGTTTCTTGATTTTGCTGCTTATCCACTGATGGATCTCTATACAAAAGTCATGAAGGTACTTGTGGTGTAATGGTTATCATCAGAGGAAATGGACACAGTAACCAGAGTTCAAAACCTGTACGAGGCTGTTTGCATTTCACATAATGCTAATACCCTTGGTCAAGGTATGCATCCAACTATTCTCCCAGCTATGAGTAAATAGCAGGGCAGACTGAGCTCTTTAATCTTGGAATGACAATTGATCTAGGAAAAAGAAAATTCCGAATTCAACCTTGTTTAAACTCCCCTCTAAAATTGATCTTGTGCCACAGTCCTGATGACATAAATGTGCTGTACAGTGACTGCATAGGTATCTTACCAACTGCAGCAAATGCAACATAAATACCTCTTGTAAATAGTCTTATCCTGTTATGGCTTCCTGCAGTGATTTGCATAAGCCGTATTGAGCACTCACTTATGATCCTCTTCCTATGTAAGTAAAGTTGGCGACCTTAGTTGAGGGTGACTCAAAGGTTCCCTTTTCAATAGCTACTACACCAATGTGCAGGAGAGGATGCTACTCCTTTCTTTGGATTGCTCCACTTTACCCTTGATCCTTACCTCATAGTGCTGAGTGCTAAGCAAGGTGGCATCAAGTGCCATTTTTGAGTCTTTGGTATGACTCGGCCTGGGATTAAACCCTGGTTTCCTGGACCATTGGCAAACACTCTACTCATTAGGCCAATGGTCAGTAGTTTATTAATCCCACAAGCCTTTACACATAGCTGGGCCACTTTAGTTGGACAAGTTTACTCTAACATCTTGCCCTCTAGACTTATTTCATTGAAGTGGAGGTGTTCAATTGGTTTTGACTGCTATTGACTGCTTAACAACCATCTGGAATTCTTCCAAGCAGTAATCATGTCAGTACTACTGTATAATTGCACCATTTGAACTCTTATGAAACATCTGGAGAGAAAGCTAGGTGTGAACTATCATGTTGTTTTCAACAATGCCTGGAATCGGCACCCTACAAAACAGCAGTTGTACATTCACTTGCCTCCCATCTCATTTGCCATCAAAGTAAGACAAGCAGGACATAGTGAGCCCTGCTGGTGAAGTAAGCACAAACTCATGAATGACATTTTCCTATGGACTCCAATCCATGGACACACCAATGTAGGCTAACCAGCAAAAATTTACAATCACCAGCTCAGTGCAGACACTGGGTGCCGTCTAGAGAGCACATCATGTGTGATGACCAATAAAGATGGATGGCAAGAGAGAGTCAAGAAAATCTGTACTATCAGAATGTCTTGAAGATGATGATATTACAACCAACATTTGAAGAAATTTCACAGAATACATGCACAACAACCACAAATTTTAACTATAAAAATATTCTGGAATAAATCATTTCAAATTTTAAATCGGAATTTTTAGAACTCTTTGGTTTTTAACTGTTCTCGCTATAACTTCTTTCTTTTTAATTTTGTTAACGATTACCTTTCTTTCTTTCTTTCTTTCTTTCTTTCTTTCTTTCTTTCTTAACTTCATTCAAAATTACCTGTCTTGCTTTCTTTTATCTTTCTTTCTTTTTTCTTCCTACTTTGATTTCGTTAACACTATCTTTTTCTTTTTTCTTTCTTCTTTTCTCTCTTATTTGACTTCTCTCAAAATTATCTTTCTTGCTTTCATTTTTCTTTCTTTTTAAATTTTCAAAAAATTACCTTTCTTTCTTTCTTCCTTTCTTTCTTTTTTTCTTTCTTTGCTGTAATTCCTTTTCCCAAAATGCTATTACACATTTTTGAACAGCTTTAGTGACAAAAAAAGGCTTAACACTAATTTTTTAAAGTCGATGGGAAATAGAGAATTTGGTCTGTTTCTTGTGTATACTCTGTCATCATGGGTAAGATCTCCCTAGAAATGGCTGTTTTGGGTGTTAATTCAATGGAGTAATCCTCCTTGAATACTCTCCTGGTGGTGAGGTGGCTTCTAACCGGAAGTTGTGAGACCACTATTACTGGAAATAAGTTAGTCATTAGAGGAGGACAAATAGATATTCCCTCTCCGTATATCCACTGTTTTTGTTGTTTCATAATTAATATTGTGTTCCATTATTTTAAAATTATCATTGATAGCAGAGTTAAACATTACTGTGGCTTCAAAATATATTTCCCCACCAGTCTTACTCACAAACAAATACAGCACATGGAAGAAGGAAATGTAAATTTGGGAAATGGCAATGTGTGTTGAGAAGGCGAAACACGCTCACATAGTGTTTCTTTCCCCGGAAATGAAGGCCAGAGAAGCTGTTTTAGAGTTAGATATGGAAGCCCTTAATTCCGAAGATGGGATGGAAAAGGTGTATGAGCAACTTGACATTTTTTTTGAAGACATAAACCAGTCCATTTTTTTGGCCTATGAAACTTTCGAAGGATATCAGAGACAACCTAACACATCAATATAGGACTTTCTTTAACTCGGCTGACATGTCGTCAAATTAAAAGACTTTAATACTCTTTTACCAGAACCTGTACTTGACTTTGGAGCATTAAAGAATGCTAATCTCAACCCGGAAAATGAAAGGTTAGTCATGGCTACTTGACACTATCTTCCATATATGGACAATTACGGAAGATTATGCACTGTCTTCTGACTCTTCGTCTCCCAACACTCCACCTATTATGGTGAAGAATAAAGTAGATGTTATTGCCTATACAGAAAATAGCCAGACAGACCCCAGTGAGGTATATTATGGTCTCTCTTCGGACCGACATAATTCCCATTTTAATGGTCAGTTAATAGTCAGTTAACGGGAGTTATCTCTCCCTGTCAAACATTGTAATGATGAGTCAGCTCACAAAACGGGAGGAAAATGGCAACACCTTTTTGGGTGAGACACTTAGTTCTGCAGTTCAGGATAGTGGTGCATCTGGTACCGTTTATGGAACAAAATGGTACAAATGTTTTCTTAAAACATTAACTGATGCCCAAAGAAAAAAAAAAATTGTTTAAGGAGTGAGAACCTTTAAATTTGGTGAACTCACTGTACAAGGTTACTCTACCATGTGTAATCACAGACATTGATGTCAGTATTGTCACTGATGTTGTAGACTCTGATATTCCACTTCTCTTGAGCAAAGACTCCATGAAAAGAGCTGGGACTTGTTTTAACTTTGAGAATGACAGCATTACAATGTTTAAAAAGAACATTCCATTGAGATGCACATTGTCTGAATATTACCACATCCTTATCACCAAACCTTTACCAGACAAAAGTAAGTCCAAACAAATACTTTTCAATAAAGAAATCTCTAAGAACAAGTCAGAAAAAATTAAAATTGCAATAAAGTTACATAGACAATTTAGTGATCCTAGTAGTAAGAAATTATGTGACTTAGTTAAAAATGCAGGAATAAGAGATCCTGAATTTATTAAAATTTTGCAAGTACTTCCAAATTCCTGTGAAGTATGCATTCATTACAAAAAGACTGAACCTAGGCCTCTTGTTGGATTTACATTAAGATCATATCTTAACGAAAATATTGCCATGGTTATCAAAGAAATCAATGACAACAAAGTACTTCATTTGATTGACCATGCTACTAGATACAGTGTCGGAGTCAGGATTCCTAGAATCGAAAGTTCTAACATCATCAATCCTATATTTAAAGACTGGATAACACATTTTGGGACTCTGGAATCTATTCTAACCGATAATGACAGGGAATTCAATAACCAGTCATTTCAGAACATGGCACAGAATTTGAATGTCATTGTAAATACTACTCCTGCTGACAGTCCATGGAGTAACAGGTTAAACAAACGACATAATGAGATATTGGGAGAAATGGTAAAGAAGACCCAAGAGGACACACATTGTAGTTTTGAAATAGCACTAGTATGGACTATAAGTGCCAAAAACACACTTCACAGTGTTCATGGATTTAATCCCAACCAACTTGTTTTCCGTAGGAATCCCAACCCAACCTCCTTTCTAAATGACAAACTCCCGGCATTAGAAGGCGTCTCCATCAGTGAAGTTGTTGCCAGTAACCTCAATGTCATGCATGCAGCTAGAAAACAGTTTATAAAGTGCGAGTCTTTGGAAAAATTAAGACGTTCTCTTCAGCATCAAGTTAGAACTGATATAACATTCATACAAAAATGGTGATGTTTTCTTTTATAAGAGAAATCTTTGTAATAGATGGTTTGGTCCGGTAATTGTCATTGGGTGAGCGCATAAACAGGTTCTTGTTAAACATGGAGGCACATATGTAAGAGTGCACCCCTGTTGTCTAGTGCCTCACTCAAAAAAATATCCAAGTTCTTCTGAAAGTGAATCAATAATTGAATCCACCACTACACCAAGTGGGCCTAAAGAAACTTCAAACATATCAATTTCTGAAGAGAACAATGTGAAAGAAGAATTAGGGTCTCCAAGTGATCATGTTGAACAACATCAAACTGTGAGAGATGGACCAACTAAACAAAACTCTATTCGAAAAAAAATTGAACTTCCTAAACCAGGACAAACTATTGAATGTAAGTTCACCAATAATGATGATTCAGAATGGAGAAAATTGAATAACATAAGCTGGGCAGACAAAGCTACAGGCAAAAACAAACATTTAATGAATGTGGCTTTGGAACAAGGTGAATCATATTGGTTGGACTTGGAGCATGGAGTATTAGAATGGAAAGCAAGTGAAATCAGACCAACAAGTGATGATGAACACACCTTTGGTGATGGGGTAAACATAATGATTTCCTCCTCTGATAATAACCTGGAAACAGCAAAAAAAGAACTCCAAAGTTGGGTCAAAAATAAAGTTTACACCCAAGTATCTGACCTAGGCCAACCCAGGATATCTACAAGATGGGTTTATACTTATAAAAATCTCAATAACAAACAAGTCTATAAAGCCAGACTAGTGGCAAGGGGCTTTCAATACAGGGATGTGGGCAATATAAGAAATGATTCTCCCACATGCTCTAAAGAAGGGATACATATATCCTTGGCCATAATGGCATCTAACCATTGGATATGCAAGTCAATGGACATAAAAACAGTATACCTGCAGAACAAGTAGTTAGACAGATTAATCTATTTGGATCCTCCTAAAGAAGCCAATGTGCCTCCAGGATATATTTGGAAGCTTTCCAAGTGTGTATATGGCTTAACTGATCCTGATACCTGACACTCAGTGAGGAATTATTAAAATCTGGAGCAATAGTTTCAAAATATGATCAAGCCGTATTTATATGATATTTTGGAAACAAACTGCATGGTATAAACACTACTCATGTTGATGATTTTTGCTTTGCATGGTCGGAGATCTAGACTAGAGTCATGGACAGGCTTTGCCGCTTGTTTAAAATTAAATCTGAAGAAGTTTCAGAGGTCTAATGCATAGGATTGAACATAAAGAAGAACAGGGATAATTTAAGCTTGGGCAGAATGAATATGAAAAAAAATTAAAATGTATCCCAGTAGAAGGAGGCAGAAATTTAAAAGATAGAATATCTGCAACGGAAGTGACCAAAACCAGACAATTGATTGGCCAACTTAACTGGCTAGTCACCCGAACTAAACCTGATCTTAGTGAGTTAAGTTCTATGTTGAAAATGTTGAATCCTTAAAACAGGCTAACAGGATGGTAAAAAAGCAAAAAAAGAAAAATCCCAAATAGCTATTTCAGATTTAGGAAATCTTCACCAACTAGAAATTGTTGCCTATAGTGATGCCTCTTTTGGCAATTTAACTGATGGAGGTTCCCAAGAAAGCTATATACTTTTTGGTTGGAAACAATGACAAGTATATGCCCATAGGCTGGCAATACAAGTTTATTAGAAGAGTCATCAAAAGTACTCTAGCTGCAGAAACTTGAGCCATGGTTGACCTGGCAGAAGCCTGTATTTTCTATAGAAAATTTTTATTAGAGATACTGCAATTGAAAGACAATAGTGATAACATCAAAATCTTCTGCAAAACAGACAAATGCTGTCTCTATGATTTGGTTCATGCGTCAACTCAAATTTTGGACAAGAGACTTTGCATAGAGATAGCTATTTCGAGAGAAATGATTGAGAGAAAAGAAATTGCAGAGATCTCTTGGATAGCAACTGATGTAAAAATTGCAGACTCCTTGACAAAGAAAGGAGTGCCATCCTTGGGTTCATATCAGGGCCTAAAGAATCATTTGTACAATGTAAATAAACTCTTTATTTTCTTTTGCAGAAAATATGATACTCCACTGAAAAGAAAAAGAAAAAGAGGAAGAACTATTAATGGAGTAATCCCCCTTGAATGCTCTCCTGGTGGTAAGGCGGCTTCTAACCAGAAGTTGTGAGACTGTCATAATTGTAAATACAGTAGTCGTTTGGAGGACAAATATTCTCTCTCCATATATTGGCTGTTGTTGTGGTTTTGTAATAAATATTGTGCTCAATTATTTTCAAATCATCATTGGGTATAACACTAAACTGCATCTGGTGGTGAGGCTCCAGTTTTTGAGTTCTAGGGAGTGAGGAGGGCTTTACTCCTTTCTCTGGATTGCTCCACTTACTTTGATCTGTGATGAGGGCTCTAAGCTAAGCTAAGCTCAGTAAATAACTACTTCTCCAGAACTTATTTCATTCAAACATCTAAACACTATCTATGTCTTAACTACATTATTAATATTTATGAGTACTCTGAACAGGTCAAGTAATTTCAGAAGCTTTTCTTGTTAAATGACAACACTTTGAAATTAGTAGACTAGTTCATCTATCTCAAAAGCAATTGCCACTTGACTGAGGCTGTAGAATACATTGACTGCATCACTGCAGAGGGGTGAGCACCACCCCCAACTAGTGTCCAGGATATGACATTAAACCATCTGATAGTGAGGTTCCAGCATTGAAGATTTGGGGAATGTGGAGTACCCCTTCATTGCCATTGTTCTTCAGTCCACTCTGGCTCAGAGTGGTTGCACCTGATTGGATCCCATCTATTGGTTAAATAAAACAAACTATGAGTACAAAACAAATGACTGTTTAAATTGTGACTTATATAGCAATACTTGAAACAATAAAACTGTGTGCAAAAAAGAGCTTAGGCTTACGTGGTGCATTAAATAGGTTTCCAGACTTTTTTGTACAGGCATTTAGAATTGTCATAGACTCTTGAAAATTCACTACGTTATTGCTATACTTCTTATGAGATGACTGACCAATTTTTAGGATTTCAGGTTCAAATGAACAGCTACAGTAGCAATTGGAATACACCCTACTAAAGCCTGATTATCACAGATGGTGATTTTCAAAAGTGCAATCTGGACGTAAGGACACTTTAGAAGAATGATATGTAATAAAATTCTGTTTTAAACTTGGAAAAAATGCCACAGAAACGTACGGAATGCTTCAGACTGCTTTTCAACCATCTTGCATGAATTGAGCATCAGTTTTTGAGTAGCATAAGAGATTCATAGAAGGCAGGGAGTCTGTGAGGGATGATGAGAGGTGTGGGAGGAATAAGGAAGTCAATACACCACAGTTGATTGGCCAAACGGTTAGAGTTAGGGTTAAGGTTACTATGTTGAGGTTTTAAGG
The DNA here is from genome assembly GCA_963585895.1 of Sepioteuthis lessoniana. Lineage (NCBI taxonomy): Eukaryota > Metazoa > Mollusca > Cephalopoda > Myopsida > Loliginidae > Sepioteuthis > Sepioteuthis lessoniana. The sequence continues at coordinate 64,544,033 of OY757934.1, forward strand.
GAGTTCAGGAAGAGATTCCGTCGGAAGAGGCCTGCACTCTTCAAATCGGGTCAGTGGCATTTCCACCAGGACAATACATCAGTCCACAACTCCATCCTTGTCACAGACTATTTGACCAAGATGGGCATCAAGACAGTTCCTTACCCTCCCTCTAGTCCAGAGCTTGCTCCCTGTGACTTTTGGTTATTCCCTAAGCTCAGAGGCTGTCGTTATGAGACAATTGAGGAGATGAAAGAGGCTATGACGAAGGTCATTGACACACTCACACAAGAGGACTTCCATGGGGCCTTCCAGAAGTTGTTGGAATGGTACAACAAGTGCATTGCAGCCGGAGGAAATTACTTCGAAGGGGGACTAGAGTTTCATATGTGTACTATCAATAAAAGGGCCCATATGAAAAAAAGTCTGGAAACTTATTTAAGGATCCTTGTATTTAAGAATGTTGTCTAGAAAATGTGTTTAGAAATCATATATTTAATATATGTGTATAAATAGGATTTGGCATTAAATAACCTACAATGGTTGATTTGCCATAAAAACAAATCAAACCAAACCAAATCTAACTTATCTCCTTAAAGAGGAATGAAACTTCTCCCAAAAAGGAGTATCCTGAATTTGACACTAAACTAGATCTGGTGGTAAGGCTCCAGTTCTGGAACTCTGGGAAGGGGGAAGTATCTTTTTATTGCCATTACTCTCCAGGTCCACTCTGACCTGGAGTGGTAGTATTTGTTAGGGTCACATCTATTGTTCAAATAGAACTGCTTCACCATTTAACTGTGTGAAACAAATGAAAGATCATAAATTGAATTGTTTGTCTTAAATAGCAATACTTGAAACCATTTAACTTTGTGCAAATAAATAATTAATATTAAATGGAATTATCTGTGTTGGGTAGCAATACTTGAAACCATTTAACTGTGTGTAAATAAAACTATTAGTGAATAGAATTATTAATATTAAATAGTAATATTTGAAATCATTTAACTGCATGCAAACAAATGATTAATACTAAATAGAATTATTCTTGTTAAATAGGAATACTTGAAACCATTTAACTGTGTGCAAACAAATGAGCTCTGCCTCATTGTAAAATGTTATCAACAAACTATTCATTTACAAAACATATATCTTAAATATATGTTAAACAGGATTTGACATTAAATAACCTACAAGAGTTGATATCCAATAAATTCATACCAACCACCCACCCAACCAACCAACCAACCCTGAAGTTTTAATTGTTTTCTAAGAACTATTATTATATACTTGAAACCATGTTAGTGTGTGCAAACAAATGATTATTATTGAATTGAAATAAATAATTAAAACCATTTAATTATTAGCATTAGATAGGAATACTTGAATACTAAGAGTTAAAAAAATTTGTTTGAAAATTATTCATATTTCAACTGGATTGTATGATAAAAATTCTCAAAAGAATCAACTTGGTGTTAGTATATGTGATATTCAAAAAAATATTTTTTTCTTTTGCCTTCTAAAGTAGAGGAGAATAAATCAGGGGTTTAATCAGGGTCAGGTAGTTGGTAAATGACACTCATTGCGACCATAATTGGACAATTTATAGGTTTTATAACTGCTCAGATATGATGTAATATAATAGCCAAGGGATTTCGGTTCATGCCTTTGGGTTTAGTTTGGCTGAGAACCTTTTGGCTCGGCGCATGGGTTGGTTGGGTGCAACCTTGATGCAGGTGGTAACGCGTACAGAGCGGACATGTCACTCAGAGATGTCACAATAGCCTGAGATGATGAAACGGGTGACGAAGTGCGGGTGACGTCATGCACTGGAAGCGCGCAGAGGATTTGGGGATTTTCGAAGAAAGTTAGAGGGTTGCCGAACGAGGAGGTTCAACTTTTGGAGCTCGCTGAGGCGAGACGAATCTGCGCGCAATGGGTGCCGCACAAGATTTTGGGGTTTTTAAAGAAAGTTAGAGAGTTGAAACTAGACGCTGAATGAGGAGGTTCGACTTTTGGAGCTTGCTGAGGCAAGACGAATTTGCGCGCCATGGGTGCCGCACGAGATAGGGGCCAGATGAAGGAGCCGGCATAAAAAGATTGTGTCTCTCAAAGTAATAACTCAAAAGTAATAAAAAGGTTTTGTACCTGAACAAAGAAGTTGTTACGTGTTCACGAATTTCGAGATTCCTATGTTCTCTATGTATATATGTTACCAACATTTAATGTCCATTTCACACATGGCCATATTCATGTATATGGCTATGTAACAATGATAGTATCAAGCAGTCTTCATGCAAAAACTTTTATTATTTGCAGTTTTTATATCATAATATATATATATATATATATATATATATATATATTCATTAAGAAAAAACACAAATCGGTCACATTAGGATTATAAATTTATTTGGGTTTTTTTATCCATAAGATCTGAAGAAGTCCTGTTAATTTTTTTCGTGTTTTTTGAGTTTTCAAAAACACATAACATGTTGGAAATAAATTTATAATCCTAATGTGACCGGTTTGTGTTTTTTTAATCAAATTATTGCTCTGTAATGTCTGTTACATTGAGCTCTTTACTAGGAAAATTTAAATGTTCACTCTTGAATAGTTTTCTTGTCCTGATGGAATTACTCCCAACTCCGGTTTAACTGGACCAAATAATACTTATATATATATATATATATATATTAGTAAGTAAGTAAAGTTGGCAACCGTAGTCAAGGGCGACCAGAAGGCTCCCTTTTCAATAGCTACTACACTGAGGTGTAGGGGAGGGCACTTCTCCTTTCCCTGGATTGCTCCACTTTACCCTTGATACCTACCTTATCTTGCTGAGTGTTAAGCTAGGAGGTATCAAGTACCACTTTTTAAAGTCTTTGGTATGACGTAACCTAGGATTGAAACCAGGTCTCCTGGACCATTGGCAAATGCTCAACTCATTAGTGTTCGCCAATGGCCTGGGAGACCTGGGTTCAATCCCAGGTTGAGTCATACCAAAAACTCAAAAAATGGTATTTGATGCTACCTTGCTTAACACTCAGCATTATAAGGTAAGGATCAAGGTAAAATGGAGCAATTCAGGGAAAGGAGTAGCGCCCTGCCCTACACCTTGGTGTAGTAGCTATCAAAAAGGGAGCCTTCAGGTCATCCTTGACTACAGTCGCCAACTTTACGTTATATATATATATATATATATGAATTATTATTATTATTATTATCATTATTAATTAACAAAAAAAAGGGCTTATTGTGTTATGGATTTTGGCAGACCACTGAGTGAAAATGAAATAAAGTGAAAAGAAACACAATTCCTAGGACCTTGCAGGAGAATTAAAAAAGCTATAGAATAAGAGGGTGATGGTGATATCAAGTGTTGTTGGTGCATTTGGAACAGTCTCAAAAAAACTTGGAAAAAAACCCTGGAAGAACTGAAAACCATAGAAAAAAATTAAGAACATCCAGATTACAACATTGTTGAGATCGGTTAGAATACTCAGAAAAGTCCTGGAGATCTGAGGAAACTTGCTGTGACTTAGACACGAGTTAAAAACTGCCCACTAATGCTGGTGTGAAAAACTTGCAACGAGTGAAATAATAAATTTTGAAAATTTAAAAGAGGAAAATTAATAAAAGTTTCCCTGAATTCGATTTCATTGATAAAACAGGTTTGAGTGATGCAAGGGAAATAACTTATGTTGACCTCAGGACTTTCATGGATAGTCTACTTTGAATATAGAAGTTTAATAAAAAAAAAAAAAAAGATCAGTGGCTGACATTATACTCATATTTATTCAAACTCTATTTTTCATCTTGGTTATTTTTATATTCACAATCTTTCAGCTGCTGTTGCTTCTGGCTTTCTTCAGGTGACTGTCATTTTTCATAAAATTCTCGGAATTTCAAACTAAACAATTTATTCAAATCCACAGAGGTAGACTGTCCTCATTAGACTGTATATTACACTGTATTTTTTAATTCTTTTGTTATTTCATCTTTTTTTTTTATTAGAAATGATTAATCTATGAAATCCAGACAACTTATTACTACTACTACTACTACTACATGTAAAACTATTGTAATTATTTGTGTATACCCTCCACCAACTTTGGGCGATGAAATTCTGAAAATATGAATTGTAGTGTCCAAATTGATCTGGCATATAAGTCGACCTCAAGATGTTTATGCTCAAAATTTTGGATTAGACCTATATCTGCTTTGTAAATTGACCCTCCAAACATACAGTAGGCTATTGGTCAGTCCAAACTTACCCAGTAGGCCGAAATGATAGGAGGATAACTTTTTATTTTAAATGTTGTGCCATATAAGTGCAGTAAAAATTCCAATGTGTCTATATTTAATAAACTACCATTATGTCTCATCAAACTGTCATTACACCTGGGTCTGACACTAAACTGCATCTGGTGGTGAGGTTCCAGTTCTGGAGCTCTGGCGTGTGTGAAGTACCTTTCATTGCTATTACTTCCAGATCTGCTATGACTGGAGTGGTTGTACCTGTTAGGGTTCCATCTATGGGTCAAATAAATTTGTTTGAAAATTATTTGTATTTGTCAGGAATACTTTATATCATATAACTATGAATTATTTGCATTAAGAATAGTTACTTGATGCTATAATCATTAGCTAAGAATTTTTAATAGTTGCTTGAAACCATATAACTGTTCACAAACAAATAACTATGACTATATAGAATTGATTACAAGAAATAATATGATTATTTGTATTAGATAGGAATACTTGGATGCTATGGGTCAAATAAATCTGTTTGAAAATCATTAGTACTCAATAGGACTTTGTGGAAAAAAAACCCTCTTAAATCAGGCGGGAGTGTCCTCATGGTGTAATGGTTAAAGCGGTGGACTGTAGAATCGTAGTATGCGAGTTTGTACTCCAGTCGCACGATTATGTTCACTTTCGGACAAATACCCTTGAGAAAGATATGAACCTCCTTATCCTCCCAGCTATGGGTTAAGTAGTACCATTACTGTTCTTCTAGGAGAATGGCTTTGACATTAAATGACCTACAAAGGTTGATATGCCATTAAACAAAGAAACGAAACCAAACCAAATCAACTACACAGGTAACTGGGCTGTATTTTGTTTAGAGAATTGTAAATGGGAAAATAGAAACATAAGAATATTGTTCACATAGGATTTCCTTCTTCTAACTGAATTTATATATATATATATATATATATATTGGTTTTCACAATTTATTTCTCTTCACTTCTGTTGGATATTCTATCCATATGTGTGTCTGTGTGTGTGTGTGTGTGCGTGTGTGTGTGTATAATATTTACTAATTTTAGCTTAGTCTGGCCCAAGGACAAATGTTGTGCACCCAGCAACAATTATACTACAGTTGTTATAGTCTATTAGACTAACTGCTTAGAAGAAACTGCGTTTCATTCTATTGGTCAGGTCTGATTTCCATATGATCGATAGTCTATCGATAACTGTCCATGCCTTCATTAGCCATGTGTCAATGTCTTTTTCGGTTGATGAGACACTGTTTCCTAGGTAGGTAAATTTGTCTACCAGTTTCAGAGAGGTTCCGTCTAGTGTGGAAATGTCGCCTCGGTCGTGTTGATACTGTTGTATGGATGCACTACTTGGAGGCTAACAAAATGGCTGGAGAAGAAGCTAGACGGCAATTGCACAAGAATGTTGCGAGCAATATTGAACAAGTCCTGGCAGCAACACCCCACAAAGCACCACCTGCCTCTCATCACGAAAACTATCCAAGTTAGACGAACCAGACATGCAGGACACTGCTGGAGAAGTAGGGATGAGCTCATAAGTGATGTACTCCTATGGACCCCCACATATGGCTGAGCAAAAGCAGGACGACCAGCTCAAACATACATACAGGAGCTATGTAAGGATACGGGATGTAGTCCTGAAGACCTGCTAGAGGTGATGAACGATAGGGAGAAGTGGGGAGAGAGGGTCAAGGATATCTGTGCTAGTGGCATGACATGATGATGATGATGATTAGACTAACATACTAATTCAAGTTTTATGGTGAAGTCTTGTGTGTGCATGTATATATGTGTGCACACTATCAGCTGACTGTTTGTGTCTCTCCTATTATATATATAGGGACATCATGGATAACATGCCAAACTGCAACATTGAAGTAAACAAGTTCAAACTTCAGTCACACTATTATGTTCACTTTCTTCGGAAAGATATGAACTCCCTTATCCCTTTTTGCTATAGATTAATAATACCACAACAGTTCTTCTAAAAGGATTGATTTGTCATTATATAAACCATGGATGGAGGTTGATATGCCATCAAACTAAAAAATCACACCAACTTTATATATATATATATATATATATACAAGGGTTGGCAGAAAAGATCATTGGCAGACCAACATACTTTCATGGAATGTCACTGAGTAAGGCTTATTTTCAAACATAGTCCACTTTGAGGCCCACACACTTTTTTAGTGTTTTAGTGCTTGCATCCCATTGGTCAAAAAAAGTCATCAACAGCAACTATGATATCATCATAGAACTTTTCATAATTAGTTATTTCCCAAGTACTTTCTGCCCAACTTTGGGCCATCATCAAGGGAGGATATATTACAAAAGTGATGTAACTTTTATATGTACATTGCTACTTTGTAAGAAGAAGACCATCTGTACTGTTGTATTGTTAGCGTTTACTTTTCAAAAAGTAGTAATGTACATATAAAAGTTACATCACTTTTGTAATACATCCTCCCTTGATGATGGCCCAAAGTTGGGCTGAAAGTACTTGGGAAATAACTAATTATGGATGATTTATCAACCAATTCCTGCCGAATATCATAAGATCAATACAGCTATTCAAAAGGATTTACAAAAAAATATGTAGACAAAAAATGTCTGTTATGTTCAATCAAATATGTATTAATGAAGAAATGCAGCCAAAAAAAAAAAAAAAAAAAATATATATATATATATATATATGAGGGTCATTCAAAAAGTTCTATTTTTCACCCAGATTTAAATTGGTCACATACCTTTTATCTTTCTTGGGGCCTCACCTGCACAGAAATTAAGACAGAAATCTAAATTAGGTTTTTTCGTTTTATAAGAAGTGGCAGTGTGTTGCCACTACAAAAATGTTTAATTCTAGATCTTCTTTCAGGGTGAGGCTTTAGACTTTTGGAATAATACATATATAATACATATATACATAAACCTATCTCTGTTTGTCTCTCTCAGTCTCTCTCTCTCTCTCTCTATATATATATATATATATATGTAGAGAGAGAGAGAGAGAGAGAGTCTTTCTCTCTCTCTCTTTATATATATATATATACAAATATATACTTAGAGAGAGAGAGAGAGAGAGAGAGAGAGAGAGAGAGAGAGAGAGAGAGAGATAGGTTTCTATTTTCTTATGTTTTTTTATACTTTTATTTTTTATTTTCTAATCTTTGTTCTTGTTTTTTTGTTAGTTTGTTTTTGTTGTTTGTTTTGTGTGTGTGGATAGTTGTGATTTTTTCATAGTTTGAAGGGAGAGAAAGACAAAGTCTGCATCAAGGCAAAGGTGTGTGTCTCCAAGCAGGTTCCACCTATTTTGGGAGAAGACAAAACATGCAATTACTGTCATCTGTCATAATTGCCTGTTCTATCATCTGCGTGCAATTGGAAAGCATGCACAATCAAAATTGAGAATATTCTAATGAAAGAGAGAAAGAAAGAAAGAAAAAAAGAAAAAAGAAAAAGTGATTGCATAACAGAAAAGAAAAAAAATGATGGAAAAGAAATTAAAAGAAAATATGAAGGGAGGGAAATAAAAAGAAAGAAAAAAGATAGAAATGAAAAAGGGAAGAAAGAGAAAGAGGGGAAAAAAAGAAAGAAAGAAAAATAAAGTAAAAGATAAAATAAAAAAGAAGGCAAGAATTTAAGCAAAGTAAAGAAGATGGAAAAGAAAAAGAAACAAGAAAAAAAAGAAGAAAGAAAAGAAAAAGAAAGGAGGAAAGAAAGAAATAGCACAGCAGAAAAGAAGAAGTAGAAAAAAAAAGAAATGAAGAGAAAAGAAAAGAAATAAAGAAAATAAGAAAAAAAAGTCAAGGCAAAAGGATAGGAGAACAAAAAGAAAGTGATAATAGGGAAGAAAGAAAACAAAAAAAATAGATGAAAGATAAAATTCTATAAAACAAAGAAAAAATGAAGGAATTTAGTAAAGAAAGGGAAGATGAAAAAAAGGAGATTTCACACCAAAAAAAAAAAAAAATGACTGAAAGAAAAAAAAGAAAAGAAAATGGAAGAAGGAAAAAATAAAAAGGATGAAAGGAAAGGAAGAAAAATAATAGTAAAAGATAAAACTAAAAAAAAAGAATAAGTGAATAAATAAAAGAAAGAAAGAAAGAAAGAAAGAAAAAAATGTTGTATGGCAGAGAAGAAAAACAGTAGGAAAGGAAGGAGAATGACAAAAGAAATAAAAAAGAAAAAAAAGAAAGAAAAAGAACAAAGAAAAAGTGAGCAAAAAGAAAATGGAAAAAGGAAAAAAGAAAACCAATTAAAAAAAAAGAAAGAAAATAGAAAAAAAAAAACAGAATAAAAGATAAAACTGAAAAAAAAAAAAAACGGAATTGTTATTAAGGAAAGAACAAAAGAAACAAAGAAAGAACAGATTGTACTGTAGAAAAAAGTGGGAAAAGAAAAAAGAAAAAGACACAAAGAATAGAAAGGAAAGAAGGAAAAATAAAGATAAGAAAAAAGGTAAGGAAAGAAATAAAGTAAAAATAAAATAAAGAAAGTAAGGAAAAAAAAGGAAAGAATTAAGTAAAGAAAGAAAACAAGAAAGAAAAGAAAAAGAAATAAAAACTATGTTTTTGTCTTGTGGCAAAACTGGACATCATATCACTGGCCAAAACTGGACATCATATCACTGGCCAAAGGAATCTGGCAGCTTTCATCAGGGAAAAAAGATTAGAAAGGTCTGAACTTTGGTCATCATTTACAAAATTTAGCTTAATTTAGTACATAGCCAAAAGTATGGCGCCACTAGTGAGAATTGAACTCAATAGCAATAGAACTCTTGTCTAGGTCACTGACCATTACACCATACAGGGTATCAAAACGAAGCATAGTTTAAATTTTATCCCAAAGCTGCAAGTATGAGACACCTAGTGAGGATCAAACTCACTATTCAATTGTAATTGGTCGGTGAGACTAACTTTCTAACAATTACCCCACTCCAAATTGTCCTGATCTTGTAACTATGATATGAAACCACCCAACCCCTTCAAGTAAAGTCACAGTAGGGAGACAATTGTTATCTCCCTCAGAGAATAGGTCACAGAAACCCATTCTCAATCTCTTTTGCCCCTTTTTGCTGTCAGGAGCAGTGGAGCCTTATCGCGATATTAACCTCACTTATCAAGTAAGCTTTTTCCCATTTTGTACTCCTTCTACATACTGCTGTTCATGGAACAATATGTTTATATTTATAACTGTTGGTACATGTTCTGTATTCTTTCTTTTCAATGCCATTGGTATATACGAGGATCATTAAATAAGTTTCCAGACATTTTTCGTGTGGGCACTTTTATTGATAGTACTCACAGGAAACTCTAGTCCCCTTCGAAGTAATCTCCTCTAGCTGCAATGCACTTGTACTGTTTTAACAACTTCTGGAAGGTCCCATGGAAGTCCTCTTGTGTCAGCGTGTCAATGACCTTCATCATAGCCTCTTTCATCTCCTCAATTGTCTCATAACGACAGCCTCTGAGCTTAGGGAATAACCAAAAGTCACAGGGAGCAAGCTCTGGACTATAGGGAGGGTAAGGAACTGTCTTGATACCCATCTTGGTCAAATAGTCTGTGACAAGGATAGAGTTGTGGACTGGTGCATTGTCCTGGTGGAAATGCCACTGACCCGATTTGAAGAGTGCTGGCCTTTTCTGACAGAATCCCTTCCTGAACTCCCTTAAAACCTCAACATAGTAACCCTACCCTAACCGTTTGGCCAATCAACTGTGGTGTATTGACTTCCTTATTCCTCCCACACCTCTCATCATCCCTCACAGACTCCCTGCCTTCCTTGGATCTCTTATGCCATTCAAAAACTGATGCTCGATTCATGCAAGATGGTTGAAAAGCAGTCTGAAGCATTCCATACGTTTCTGTGGCATTTTTTCCAAGTTTAAAACAGAATTTTATTGCATATCGTTCTTCTAAAGTGTCAGATTGCATTTTTGAAAATCACCATCTGTGACAATCAGGCTTTAGTAGGGTGTATTCCAATTGCTACTGTAGCTGTTCATTTGAACTTGAGATCATAAAAATTGGTCAGTCATCTCATAAGATGTATAACAATAACATGGTGAATTTACAAGAGTCTATGACAATTTTGAATGCCTGTACAAAAAAGTCTGGAAACTTATTGAATGCCCCATGTATATAATGTATATGAAAAGTTAATGTCCCTGTATGTATTATTGTGTTTATGTTGTTATATGAATTTATGGACTAGTGTGGTATTCATTGGGACTACCACCATCCTATTTCTATAATGCATTCGTCTGTCAAGGGTAAAGTAACAGAATATTTCATTAAGGAATAACAAACTCCATTTAGACAACAACGACATACATTTTATATACATTTGTTTTGTTTCTTTGTTTAATGGCATATCAACCTTTGCAGATAATTTAATATCAAAGCTATTCTCTGAGAAGAACAGTAGTGATACTATTTAGCCCATAGCTGGGAGGATAAGGGGTTTCATACCTTTCCCAAGAGTATTTGCCTGAAAGTGAATGTAATAGCGCGACTGGAGTACAAACTCGCTTACTATGATTCTGCGGTCTATCACTTTAACCATTACACCATGAGGACACCCCCTCTTATATACATTCATAGTATACATAATTAAGAAATATGACATTCATAGTACACGTATTTAAAAAACATGAGATACTGTCCCAAAGTGTAAAAAAGGTACATAAGCTGTTCCACAGAACAACAGGCTGTTAGTGGCAGTTAAAAACTTACATTTTTCTGGTCTTATGAAGTGGTCCATGAAGAATAAATTTGCACATGTGAGCTGGTCATAAAAGCGGAGATAAAAGAGAGAGGTGTCCTCTTTGTCTGGTGTCTGGTACCAAAAAAAGGGATAGAACTAGCTTCTCGAAATGTTACATGACTAAAACATCACGTGATTCTCGGAAGCTCCGCCTACAGCTCCCAAAAAGGGAGATCATTATGTTTAGTTGGTTGGTTGATTGGGTTTTATGGCATATCAACCTTTGTTGGTTATTTAATGCCAAATCTATTTTTATGTAAATAATCAGTTCTATTTCAAACAATTCAGTTTAACATGGGTACACAGTTTAATTGTCAAAAACATTTCTATTTCAAGCTATTCAGTTTATTCAAACAGTTCTAATTCAACCAATTCAGTTTACACACTGTTAAGTGTCAAAACAGTTCCATTTCAAACAATTCAGTTTAGCATACAAAAACAGTTCCATTTCAAATAATTCAGTTTAGCATAAGTATGCAGTTTAATTGTCAAAAACATTTCTATTTCAAGCTATTCAGTTTAGTCTAACAGTTCTAATTCTAACAATTCAATTTAGCACAAGTACGCAGTTTAGTTCAATTTAACCCATAGATAGGGTTCTATCAGGTGCTACCATTCTCCACATTCCCCAAAGCTCCAGCATCATTGAAACCTTACCATCAGATTATTTAGTATCATATACAGAGCACTCATGGGGGACTAACCCCTCTGCAGAAGTGCAGTAGATGTTGTTCTGCAGCCTCAGCTGACTAGGCAACACTATGTTTAGTTCCCTGACATTGTCTTTAAATATGTTGTGTTCAGTGTTACTAAATCACAGATTTACTAATGTTTAGGGACTTGGCTAAAAGTCATTTTAAGTATCACCCATACCAATATCACTCAGTAAAGTTGGCGACCATAGTTGAAGGCGACCAGAAGGCTCCTTTTCAATAGCTACTACACTGAGGTGTAGGGGAGGGCACTACTCCTTTCCCTGGATTGCTCCACTTTACCCTTAATACATACCTTATATTGCTGAGTGTTAAGCAAGGAGGTATCAAGTACCATTTTTGAAGTCTTTGGTATGACTCGACCTGGGATTGAACCCAGGTCTCCCGGGCCACTAGTGAACACTCTACCCACTAGGCCAATGAGCTGGTTCCAATATCACTAAGTAAGAAAAATTATCAATGAAACTGATAATTAAAATTCTTCTAGAGGGAAATAGATATTATACAGGAGATGTGAGAAGAAAAATGGCTGTTTCTGGATGAATATGTATATAAAAAAAAATGATGTTTAAATTGCTTTTATCAAAACCAAATGAATAGTGAAATTAAGTCAGATATGATCAAACTTTCTAAGCTTTATTTTAAGAGACCATTCCCCACACTAAAAAGAATATTAGCTTTAACAGTATATATACTATAATTCCCCACACTTAAAATACTAAAACTGATTTTGGGGTGCATGCTCAGATATATTTTCATTTCCTTCTATTTTTAGAATCCTGTGAACAGTTTCATTGTCTTCAAAGCCAAGTTTAAAATAATCCGCAAAATAATTTGTATTTGCTATTATAACATCTAAAGCAAAGTGCTTGGCTGACTTGTATTAATAATGGTATATGTTTATAATATCTTTATATAAAGCGGCTTATTCCGTCAGGGGAAATTTTGTAACTCTTTTCTATTAATAGTCCAGTGAATGAATAAATAAGAAAAGTAAAGAAATAAAAGGTAATGGGTGGTGTGTAAAAAGTATTAGATATCAAGTAAAAGGTATAAGATACCAAGTAAAAGGTACAAGATATCAAGTAAAAGGTATAAGATATCAAGTAAAAGGTACAAGATATCAAGTAAAAGATACAAGATATCAAGTAAAAGGTATAAGATATCAAGTAAAAGGTTAAAGATATCAAGTAAAAGGTATAAGATTTCAAGTAAAAGGTACAAGATGCCAAGTAAAAGATACAAGATATCAAGTAAAAGGTATAAGATATCAAGTAAAAGGTTAAAGATAACAAGTAAAAGGTATAAGATTTCAAGTAAAAGGTACAAGATGCCAAGTAAAAGATACAAGTTATCGGTAATAAGTAAAGATAATAAGAGGGAATATGTATGAAACAATATATGAAACAAATATGTAATAATGTAATTGTTAATATGTATTTGGTAGAAAGTAATATATATATTTACCCAACCCCTCCACATGAGTAGGATGTGACATAAGGTTAGTTTTCAGAGGAATTTAACATGTTTGAATTCAGAGTTTTCCTTTTCTTAGACCAGTTGCCATACCAAAACTAAAGAGCTCAGTCTGCCCTACTATTTATCTATAGCTGGAAGGAGAATAGTTGGATTCATACGTTTCCTAAGGCTATTAGCGCTATGTGAAATGCAAACAGCCTTGTCCAGGTTTTGAACTTGAGTCACCGCGTCCATTTCCCATAACTGGAACCATTACCCAACAAGCACTTCCATGGTAGGAAGTAATATACATGATGTAAGATCTAAGTGATCTACAATGAATATTGGGTTACCAGTAAAATCTAGATGATGCAAACCAAACAAAGAAACTTTGGTGAGTCAGACCAATAGCATTTATCCTTTATCCTGTCTTCCAAATCAAACCAGTCCATTCTAAAATCAAGCCTTCAAAGTTTTCATTAATCATAAACATTGAATAAATTACAATTTTACATACAAAATCCTTGAAAAATTAAGGATGCCGACAAAAAATAAAGTAAAAATAAGAAGGCTATTCAAGGACCTTGGCCAAACACAGTGGGTTGGGTCTTATCAGGACCAAAATTCTGAAGTTTTTAATTAGGGTAATTTTCAAGAAAAAAATCCCAAATAAAATAAGTTTTCAGTATTTCTGTATAGTGAGGTTGGGAGCTCAGTAAAGCAGCTAATGTATTGAGCATAGAAAGCATGTTGGGAAATGACCAAGCTGTCTGCAGAGCCTAGCGCAAACCTGCGCTGCAAATTCTCTTGTATAAAATAATATTCTTATTATAATTCATCAAATGATCATTTGCATAGCTCACACTCTGCCATTGTAGGTCTGATTTGAATCAATCTTTCAGGTAGTCATGTTTGGAAAGATTTTAAACTATACCAGGAAGTCCAGCTCAGAGTCATTTTTGGTGGTATAGGGTGTGGATATAAAAAAAAAAAGAAATAAAAAATGAAATAAATAAGTTCAAAAATAAATTTTCCCGGAGACCACAGACAGAAAGCAAAATCTGCCCATGCCTGAAAAAATGGACTTCCTGGCACTGAAAAGAAATTATCCCTCATTAGGCTGTTATCACTTCTATTGAAAGGACCTGTTTCTCACGGCTGCTGGCTGGTGGCACACATGCTCTCCAAGTTCTGGGCTTAGTGGCCAGTTGTGTCTCCTGTTATTAGCCACTTCTGCAATACATACCACACTGAAAACACCTACTAGACACATTGAACTTCCAGCTCATAACTCAACAAAAATGATTCTATTTCAATGCCTTGTCTGAAAGACACAACATTTCTACTGGTTCAGGAAACATTTCCACACCGCAGAATGGTCATGAACCCCAAAATAAAGTTTGGGTATAAAGATATTCTTGTCTTTTTCCTTATGTCCTTAATTTCTTTTGCAGCTTCGGTGCATAAAAGAGGACATCAAGCGAATGGGGTAAGAAGAAGATAGAGGAGTCCAATTCGAAACTTAGGATCATTTTAACAGAACTTAACCATTTACCGACAACCACAACCAACATCATGAATAAATACTTCTTAAACTCCATAAGAAATTAAATCCCTTGCTTTTCAAAATAGTATTCCTAATGGCCACTTGGTGGCGTGACCAAAGTAGCATTATAAAACATGCAGCAAAGTCAAAACATTCTCTCTTTTTTTTCTTACCTCGACAACTCATGTTCATCTCTTGACAGGGATACTCATATTCCAACAAACCTCGTGTCGTACCACACACAGTACCAGGCTTTGCCATAAGTCTTCATACAACTTTTATTCTATAAAGAATTCTTCAACTACTCAATAGACCTTTCTCTTCATAATATACTCTCAGTATTTCATGTAATTCCTGTATCTTTTCTATTAAGTTTGCTCTGGCAATAAATGTTTTATCGTTAATTCGTCATCAATTGTTTTATATCATTTGGCATGAGAAAATGTTTGGCCATAATACATTTCTTCGACTGCAAGTGTCTGAATTGTGTTTCTCATTCTCTAATAATTGCGACAGAGAGTTTTGCTCCTCAGATATGACAAATATACAGAAACCAACCTTCAAAGCCTACTCAATCCTATCCTACAGTGGGATCTTTCTTTAACCCGCTGTCTTACAATCCTCCTGGATGTAAAGGGTGTCTGTCTTATAGAACTTACTCAAGTATATGTGCTTAGGCTCTTTCTGTTGCAGAAAGGTGTCATTCTAAGAGGGAATCCATTTAACCTCAACAGTATCAAGGTGTCTTTGAAATACATTTTTTTAGATTTAAGCGAACGCAACCTTTCCAAGAAGGAGTCTTTCAAGCATAGTGGTTAATATATTAGACTACGACATTGTAATAAACGAGTTCAAACTCCAGTCACATCATTACGTTTACTTTTAGACTTATACCTTTGAGAAAGGTATGGATCTTCTAATCCCCTCTTGCTTTGACTTAAATAGTACTATGATTATTCTTCTATAAGGATGGCTTGGGCATTAAATAACCCATCGAGGTTGATATGCCATTAAATAAAGAAACCAAACCAAATCAATCCAAATAGCTCCTCCAACTCTGGAAAATAATAAAATTAAACTTCCATTCAAAATATCTATTAATTTTTATGGGTTTTGAGAGAATCGGAAAATCTCTGAACAAAACCAAAGCTCTCTTCAGAGTGTCATGCTCAGTTTAAACAAAGCAATAACCAATAGTGAATAATTGGTTTGGGGTTTGGTTTCTTAGTTTAATAGCATATCAACCTTTGTGGGTTATTTAATGCCAAAGCCATCCTTGCACAAGAACAATAGTAGTACTATTTAACTTACAGTTGAGGGGATCAAGGGTTTATGCATTTCTTTGGGTATTTGTTTAAAAGTGAATGTAGTAGTGCATCTGGAGTTTGAACACGCTTACTCCAAGGCTGTAATCCAATAAATTAACCATTACATCACAAGGAATTCCCCCGACAGTAAATAGATGAGAAAATCAAATAAAACCTCCTTTAAATACAAATAAATAAAGTTGGCGACCTTAGTCAAGGGTGATCTGAAGCTCCCTTTTCAATAGCTACCACACTGAGGTGTAGGGGAGGGTGCTACTCCATTGACATTGGCCTAATGAGAAGAGTATTCACCAATATTCCGGGAGACTGGAGTTCAATCTCAAGTCAATTCATACCAAAGACTCAAAAAATAGCACTTGATGCCGCCTTATTTAACACTCAACATTATACAGTAAGGATCAAGGGTAAAGTGGAACAATCCAAGGAATGGAGTAGTGCCCTCCTGTATACCTCGGGGTAGTAGCTATTGAAAAGGGGGCCTTTGGGTCACTCTCAACTAAGGTCGCCAACTTTACTAAATACAAAAAATTATCCTAAACTTTAATAAAAGTGAGTTGTCATTCTTTATTTTCAATCATGCTCATCTTACAGCCCATATATGATATGAATTAGAACTGTTAGCAGTTATCACTAATTAAGCTTAGCTTGGTACAAGACCAGAAATACTGAGCACCAAGTGAGAACTGAATCTGCTAATGGTCTGCTAGCCTAGCTCTCAAACCATTATTCCATAAAGTCATCATCATCAAGGCATGATCACAGCATGGATCGCCTTGACTCTTTGTCACCATTCATCCCTATGGGTTACTGTCCTTGGCAAGTCCTCTAGACGACACCCAGTGTTTGCAAAGTGATGATGAATGGAAGTTTTTGCTGGTTGGAAAAAATTGGTGTGTACATATGTAGGAGTCTGTAGGAGAACGTCACCTACAAGATCATCCTTATTTATCTAGTAGTGCTCAACATATTTTGCTTATCTTACTAGGATGGTTTGTGAGATGGGAGGTAAGTGGCTATACAGCTGCTGTTTTGAAGGGTACTGCTTCCAGGATTTGTTGAAGGCAGCTTTCAACATCCTTGGGTCATTCTCATCTAGCTTTTTCTCCTTGTGTTTCACTAAAATCTAAGTGGTGCAACTATACAGTAGTACTGGCATGGCTACTGCTTGGAAGAATTCTCATTTTATTCTACGGTTTACCTATGCATATATTGAAAACATTTTTCAGATTGCTATTGGGATATGTGAACTAGTCAACTAATTTCAAAATATTGTAGGCCCAGTCAGCTGGGGTTTCAGAATACATGGATTGTATCTCTGCAGAAGGGTAAGACTCTCCAATAAAGAGTATCCTGGATATGACTCTAAACAATCTGATGGTGAGGCTCCAGTGATGCTGGAGCTTTAGAGAATGTGGATTACCCCTTTATTGCCATTGCTACCAGGTCGACTCTGACCTGGAGTGGTAGCACCTGATAGGATCCAATCTATGGGTAAAATAGAACTAAACAATGTGCTTATGCAAAACTGAATTATTTGAAATAGAACTGTTTTGACATTTAAACTGTGTGTTTATGCGAAATTGAATCATTTGAAATAGAACTGTTAATATGTATAAAAATGGATTTGCAATTGAATCACCTACAATGGTTGATATACCATAAATACTTTTGATCCTCTAATAATAACTGTATACAAGGTGGGATGAAAAGTTATTTTTGACTGAAGTTTTAAAGTTGAAATAATTTTGAATTTAAATGAAAAACTTATGTAATAAAGTGATGATATATATATGCTTCATCTAGACAAGTCAGTGCTTCTTTGAAAAATGAATGATAAAACTAGTGTTAATACTTTTTTGAATAAAATGTTTTTGAAAAAACACAAGATTTTGCAAATGCAGCACAATTTAAACCTGCAAGACCAAGCGCTAAATTGTTGTATAATTTGGTGTTGTCAGTAATAATAATACAGATACAAATACAGGTGGACTCTTTCGCTTCAGATACGAACGGGTTTATTAATTTCTGGCTTCAGTCCATGGCAACACGAGAAAAGAGACACAATTCTTAAAAGCCTCTGCTAACCATACTATGCTGACCCCACCCCAATGCGCGACGTATCTTGTGATGTTTTGTTTAAGATCTCAATTCATCTCTACCGGTCAAGATTTGAAAAACTCAATCGCATGCCTCAACAATAGAAAACCCAACTGACGTCTTTTTAAAATCCTCAAATTCTCAGGACCATCTCTTCTGGGCATGATGTCATCCACACTCCAGCCCCATTTCCTGTCTGGGGGTTTATTATGAGAAATGGTGATTGTCATATCGTTTGCGCATGGGCGTAAGACTGTACCATCTGACTATGCACCTAGACTAAGAGACCCGAGTTGTTCAAAATATAAATGAAATATAAATAAATATAAAATTTATATGAAATATAATTAACGAAAAATGATTAATATAAAAAAATCATTCCTTAACTATATAACAAAATGACTTTTTAAAAATTTTCTACACTAACCAGGCAGCACAGTAAAACTTTCAGAAGAGCTAGAATCATCAAAATATCCCATATACAGAAAATTATATATATATATGAATATATATAAATGTTGGTTGTAGGTGTAAGGAAGAATAAAAGTATATTTTAAAATAGGTAGGTCTATGAAGAGATTTGTATTTTTTAAAATTTATTTATTTTGTTCTTACATATGTGTTATATATGTGTATGTTTCCATCTTGTTGCTTTTATCAGAGAACATATGTGGCACAAGGCCTTGTTAATGGGGTACTCAAAGAGACTTGAACTCATTCTTGTTCGCAGTTTGAATATTTTTCTGTTTGGTTGTGGGTTTTATATTGAGGTTATTCTCCCTTTTTCTCAGAGTGTGTTTACTTCAGTCTGCTTTACCCCTCTTTGATATTTGATATCATACATATATATATATATATATATATATATATATATTTATTTATATATATATTTTGATATATATAAATATATATATAATCTTCTGTATATGGGATATTTTCATATATATATATATATATTTTGATATATATTTATATATATATATATATATATAAAGATATTTTTAGGGGTACAAAATTTGATCATAGCAATAAATAGACCCAAAGTTTTATTCACCATGAAAATAAAAGCATAAAAAGCCAAAAAAAGGTGACAAACAAGCTAACCAGTTTTGATCCTTGCTTAACAGAGCAAAATTGAGGATGATATTGGATAAAACAGAAAAAAAAATATGGGAAATATGTAGGGGGGATGTTGTATTGGGGACTATATCAAGATAATATTGTCCTAGCAGACATTCTCTCATTTTACAGGGAGACGGTTTACTGGACAAAATATGATTTGCCTCTAATCCTGGAATGAAGAGTATGACTTGCTCAGTCGGAAGAACAAGTCGACTCTAAATTTCTCTGCACAGTCACAGTTTTTTATAAGGTGTCCGTGGTGTAATGGTTATTGTTGTAGGAAATGGACATGGCGACACGAGTTCAAAACCTAGTCGAGGCTGTTTGCATTTCACATAGCACTAATACCCTTGGGAAAGGTATGAATCCTATTATTCTCCCTCCAGCTATGGGTAAATAGTAGGGCAGACTAAGTTCTTCAGCCTTGGTGAGGCAACTAGTTTTGGAGAAGGAAAACTCTGAATTCAAACCTGTTAAACTCCGCTTAAAAAATTGACCTTGTGTCATATCCTACCCGAGCGGAGGGGTTGGTTAAATATGATAAGGTGTTCTGCAATTGAAGACCATATGGATTCTTAATATTATCAGTCAGATCAATGTTAAAGTTTTGTATTTTCATCAGGACAAGTTTACTTCTGGTATCTAACTCTGAATTCAAGCTGGTTAAACACCACTAAAAATTGACCTTGCGTTGCAACCTGCTCATGTGAAAAGATTGATAAATATATACATATATATATATAGAGAGAGAGACAGACTGACAGAGAGAGAGAGAGAGTGTATTGATAGGTCAATAGATCAATTAGGATAAACCAGAAAGAGACAACTATCAGTTGTTGATAATGATAAACAGCACTTATAACTTTCAAAACAGCTGGGGTCATCATTTATATATATACAAGGATCATTAAATAAGTTTTAGACATTTTTCGTATGGGCCCTTTAATTGATAGTACTCGCATGAAACTCTAGTCCCCTTCGAAGTAATCTCCTCTAGCTGCAATGCACTTGTACCGTTTTAACAACTTCTGGAAGGCCCCATGGAAGTCCTCTTGTGTCAGCGTGTCAATGACCTTCATCACAGCCTCTTTCATCTCTTCAATTGTCTCCTAACAACAGCCTGTGAGCTTAGGGAATAACCAAAAGTCACAGGAAGCAAGCTCTGGACTATAGGGAGGGTAAGGTACTGTCTTGATGCCCATCTTAGTCAAATAGTCTGTGACAAGGATGGAATTGTGTACTGGTGCATTGTCCTGGTGGAAATGCCACTGACCCGATATGATGAGTGCTGGGCTCTTCTGACGGAATCTCTTCCTGAACTCCCTTAAAACCTCAACATAGTAACTCTAACCCTAACCCTAACCGTTTGGCCAATCAACTGTGGTGTATTGACTTCCTTACTCCTCCCACACCTCTCATCATCCCTTACAGACTCTCTTGCTTCCTTGAATCTCTTATGCCACTCAAAAACTGATGCTCGATTCATGCAAGATGGTTGAAAAGCAGTCTGAAGCATTCCATACGTTTCTGTGGCATTTTTTCCAAGTTTAAAACAGAATTTTATTGCATATCGTTCTTCTAAAGTGTCAGATTGCATTTTTGAAAATCACCATCTGTGACAATCAGGCTTTAGTAGGGTGTATTCCAATTGCTACTGTAGCTGTTCATTTGAATGTGAAATCATAAAAATTGGTCAGTCATCTCATAAAAGGTATAGCAATAACATACTGAATTTTCAAGAGTCTACAATAATTTTAATTGCCCATACAAAAAACGTCTCGAAACTTATTGAATACACCACATATATATATATAGAGAGAGAGAGAAGGAGAAAGAGAGAGAGAGAGAGATAGTTGGAGAGAGAGAGAGAGAGAGAGAGAGAGAGAGGGGAGTAGATTGATAGATATACATCATTTAGGGTCAACCAGAAATGGACAAGTATCATTTGTCAATTATGATACTTTAAAATGTAAGACAGAGGATAACCTGACTTGAAAACTTTCAGAAAATCTTGGGTCATCAAAAGATAACATATAAAATATTGGGTAAGCTTAAAAAATCATACAGAAACTCTTTATTGGTTTCTCATGAAGTCAAAGTTGATCAAAATGACAAATTGATAATTCTTTTAAGTTTTGTATGGTAAATAGCACCAATTTCCTTCGAGATTTCCTCTGTTTTGATTTTATGTTTTCAAAACAATGTTAATCTCAGAGAACAAATAATTTAAATAAACATACTTAAAAGAAAGTCTTTGCGAGAAATCAGTGCATATATTAATTCTTTACTCATAAGAATGGCATTTTCCGGTGCAGAGTAATAAAAATATGAGTTATTTCATAACAGGATGTCCTCTGATGCTTTCTGATTCATTGAAAGCTTTGAACTCGCAAAGCATTTCCTGTAGAACTTGGCCAATCACATCTGCTGAAACAAGATAAAAGAGGAAGAAAAAAAAATCTATAAGGTTAATCATAACTGGTTCAATAAGTCTGAGATGAGACATTTTTGGCTTTCTGGAACTAATTTATACCCAACGTACTTACCAGGGGCATAGATTCTAGATGTGATAGGTGAACATTGCATTCTGAACTAAAAATGGTAAATTCATTATAAAACTCACTCAATAATATAATCATTGATCATAATGGGAAACTAATATTTCTGTCTCTAACTATTAAGTATTTTGGCAGTTGTTCTGAGATAGAATTACATCCTTGCCATGGCTAGTTGTATCATGATATGGCACTGTGGATAGGAGGATAAGGGTGAGTGACAAAACTAACAACCAAAGGGTGAGTGATATTCCACTGGCACACATCCTGTGTTTGCTTTGTGATAAGAAGTAGTATTCATTGATAATGTTTAAAATGGATGTACACTTTCTTTTTTAAGTAGAGGAATTACTTTATGAATTGAGTTACCATGACCAGAAAATCTGGCAAACTCCTATGCACAACATACGGTAACAATGGACAGCTGCTTCAACCTTATTAGGTCTCATCAGCTGTATATACCATGATCTCCACTACTGGAGATTGAACTAGTGACCACATATTGCAGAGCCAAAACTCTATGACTAAGCCATCAATCCATATCGCAAACAAGTGATGCCAAATTAACTAGTCATGGTAATTGTGTGGCCAATTAATCTGAATGTGTCTTGCAAGTTACATCCATACTCCTTACAGAGGACACGGTCACCTACAGGGTCACGTCTTCCCAAGAGGATTGGAAGTTTAATCGGCAGTGCAATTACTGTGACTAGTTAATTTGGTGTCACTTGTGTGTGATATGGACTGTTGGCTCAGTTACAGAGTTTCGGCTTGGCAATCTGCGTTCGCTGGATCTATCTCCAGTGGTAGAGATCATAGTATACACTGCAGATGAGACCTAATAAGGTCGAAACAGTAGTCCAGTGTTTCCGTATGTCATGCCTAGGTGTTCGCCAGATTTTCTGGTCAAGGTAATTCAATTCACAATGTCTAAAATGATGATGAATTTTATCAATACATTGGATTTTTAAAAATTGATACTACAACTACACATGAAGTGTTTTTCTGTTTAAAATGATTGTGAACAACATTAATTCAATGGGTCTTAAAACTTTGATATTGCAACTACATATGAAGTATTTACCTATTTAAAATGATTGTGAGCCCAATTGGCTGGGGCTGTTGAATATACTGACTGAATATCTGTAGAGGGGTAAGACCCATATACCCAATGAATGTCCTGGATATAACATGAAACAATCTGATGGTGATGCTCCTGTAAGAGCTTTGGGCAATGCAGAGTATCTCTTCATTGCCATTGCTCCCAGGTCCACTCTGGGTCAGAGTGGTTGCACCTGACAGGATCCTATCAATGGTTCAAATAGAACTGTTTGATATTTAAACTGAGTACAAACATATTGAATTGTTTGAAATAGAACTGTTTGAGCATTTAACTGTTTTTAAATAAATGACTGATGTTTAATTGAATTCTTACTGATACATAATACTTGGAACTATTTAACTGCATTCAAATGGATGAATGTTGAATTGAAGAATTAGAATTAAATAGCAATGCTTGTAACCACTTCACTGTGTGCAAACAAATGATTGAATAGAATTATATTTATTTGATTGCAATAATTGAAACTATGTAGCAACAATAGCAATACAAGTGTGCAAACAAATTAGTTCTAACTCATTTAAGAAGGAATTTACTGACAAACTAACCTCTTACGTCTCATGTATATCTATTTAAATGTGTGCAAATAAATGACTGATGTTAAACTGAATTGTTAGTGATACATAATAATACTTAGAACCATATAAATGTGTGTAAATGAAGAAGTAATTTTAAATAGAGGAATTAGAGTTAAATAGCAATACTTGTAACCACTTCACTGTGTGCCAACAAATGATTAATACTGAATAGAACTATATGTGTTAGACAGAAATAATTGAAAGCATTTAACTATATAGAAACAATAGCATTACTAGTGTGCAAATAAATTAGTTCTAACTCATTTAAGAAGTAAATCACTGACAAACTAATCTCTTATGTATCATGTATATCTATTTAAATGTGTGCAAACAAATGACTGATGTTAAATTGTGAATGTTATATAGCAATACTTGAAACCATTTAACTGTGCAAACAAATGATTCATAGTAAATAGAATTGTGTGTATTAGATTGCAATACTTGAAACCATTTAACTGTGTGAAAAAAAATGAGCTCAGTCTTGTTTAAAAGTGTTTTCTTCAAAATGGGTTTACAAATCTTATATATATTTAATATAAATGTTTAAAGAGGATTTGGCATTAAATAACCTACAATGGATGATGTGCCATAAAATCAAACCAAACTAAAATGTTTCTGAACTATGTTGATTCAATTGCTCTTAAAACATTGATATTGTAAGTACATTGGAAATGTTTACCTACTGAAAATGGTTGGTTGGTTGGTTTTTTACAACATGTCAACTCTTGTTAGGTTCTTTAATGCTGAAATCAATAGTTTTAGTAAGCAATAAAATCGTTTCAAGTCACTAATTATAATCCTTTATAAAGAATTATAACTGCAAATAACCATTATTAACACTAATAAGTAAGTAAAGTTAGCGACCGTAGTTGAGGGTGACCCGAAGGCTCCCTTTTCGATAGCTACTACACCAAGGTGTAGAAGAAGGCACTACTCCATTCCCTGAATTGCTCCGCTTTACCCTTGATCCTTACCTTATATTGCTGAGTGTTAAGCAAGGTAGCATCAAGTACCATTTTTTGAGTCTTTGGTATGACTCGACCTAGGATTGAACCTAGGTCTCCCAGGCCATTGGTGAACACTCTAACACAATTATATAGTTTAAAGTAATTATTCCTAATTAATAATGAATATAATAGTTTATTTGCACAGTTATATGATTCAAAGAATTCCTATCTCATACAAATAATTTGTACACAATTACATGGTTTCTAGTATTCCTATCAAATACTAATAATTATCAAATGGATCTGTTTGACTGATAGTTGGGACCCTTACTGGTATCACTGCTATGAGTCAGAATGACTTGGGAGTAATGATAATGAAGAAATATTCCATACACTCCAGATTTCCAGAACTGGAACCTCACCACTAGATTTAGTTTACATGAGACACCCCATTTTTTGCAATGGGTAGACCCCCAGGCTTGACCCAAGTCAGCCTTTTGGATAACATGGCACTAACAAAGTTCCAAAACACTCTGTGTATTTATGTAATTTTTTCTGAGCTTTGGACTTTTATAAACTGTTAAATATCTGTTTTAAGTTCTCAATCAACTTTGATTATTTGGTAATGTCATGAAAATAGAGCAGTTAGTTATAAAGCAATCCAACTGCCAATTACCATTGTGACAGGTGGACAGGTTAACAACAGCTTTAGAAAATCTTCAGTTCATTATCTGCCAATTCTGTATCATTTATATATTGCTAAAATTCTCATTATGTTTGCATATGTAAATATGTATATATAGGGATACCGTAAACAATTATCTCCAGTAGAGAATTGGCATGTCCATTAGGGGCCTTATAAGGTGTTACATGACAGTCCCAGAAATCCATGCTCAACCTCTTTTTGCCTCTAGTCTTTGACATTGCCAGGGAACAGCAAAGCCACAAGGTTATCTTACCTATCCTGAAGTAAGCCTTTTGCTATTTTGGTTTGGTTTAGTTGGGTTTTATGGCATATCAACCATTGTAGGTTATTTAATGCCAAATCCATTTTTAGACATATAAACAGTTCTATTTCAAACAATTCAATTTAGCATAAGAATGCAATTTATTTCTATTCGACCCATAGATAGGATGCTATCAGGTACTACCACTTCGGGCATGAGTGGACCTGGGAGTGATGGCAATGAAGGAGTTCTCTGTATTCCCCAAATCTCCAGCATTACTGGAGCCTCACCATCAGATTGTTTAGTGTCATATCTAGGACACTCATTTGGGAGAGTCTTACCCCTCTGCAGAGATGCAGTTAGTGTATTCTACAGTCTCAGCCAACTGGGTCATTTTGCTATTTTGTTCCCCTTCTACATACTGCTTGTTCATGAAACAATATGTATATAATTTTAGCTACTGGAACATATTAGTGTATTTTTTCTTTGTAATGCCACCTGCATATATATTGTGAATATATAAGATCAAATGTTTGTGTATGATTGAGTTTATTTTGTATTTCCTTCCATTTTGTTTAGTGTTAGTAAATCACTTTAACACTTATGTTGATTTTGGTTCTTGGAAAATGGGAACTTAACCAAATATCTTTCCAAACTTTCTAATATATATGTCTCTCACTCAGTGTCTCACTAGTTCCATAACCTGGGTTGGTTATAGGAGCACTACTCATGTCTTGGGCAGGAATAGCTGGGCTGAGTGTATCTCTCTCCCAGTCTACAACTGGTTTGAATTCAGAATTTTTCTTCTCCTAGGTCGGTAGCCTTGGCAAGATTAAAGAACTCAGTCTGCACTACTCTATACTCATAGCTGGTGGGAAAATAGTTGGATTCATGCTTTTCTCAGAGGTATTAGTGTGATGTGAAATGCAAACAGCTTTTTTCAGGTTTTGAACTCTGGTAGCCAAATTTACTTCTTATGATGATAACCATTATACCACTAATGCTTTCATATTTGCCATCATCATCATCATCAAGTCATGTTGACAGCATAAAGTTCCTTGATGCACTCTCTCACCATCAGTCCCTATCATTCTCGCTCTTGGCTGGTCCTCTCTACTGCATCCAGTGTATGCACAATAACCTAACAAAAAAAACAAAAAGAAAAACAAACGAAAACACACACACACAACATAGAGAAATTAGTCATTAGCCAACTAAATGAAATGCTCTCAATTAGGCATCATGCCTTAGAGGACCTCACGCTTGAGTGCAATCTTGACTTGTCAAGTTTACAAAACCACACATTGCAATATATACGTTCCCAATAAGACCTCACACCTTCTAAGGCTGACCCTGTTTTTGCATGTCCATTTAGAATTACAAGAAAATATAGAAAATAAACATCATAAAGACATTTTAAAGTTAAATTTAACTCTTAGATTAGTGGTTTTCATACTATTGGCCTGGGGTCACAGGGGTTCACTATATCAACAGCAGGAGTTCACAGATCCTGCAATGGTGTCTTGAAAATTTATATATCCGATAAGCAATAGAACTGCGAATTGATATTTCTATTTACTAATACAGACCTATGAAAATTCAATTTAAACTGCGACCTCTCAAATTTTGGCTTTGTGTGGATTCTGAGTATCGATTGTTGTCTCAAAAGGCAGTCAAAATGCTGCTACCTTATGTGAAACCATATTTATGCCTAACAATATTTTTAGCACACACCAATATCATGAAAAATACAGATCTAGTAAGGCATATTTGTCTCTGCCTCCCACTAGAAAGGACTTGACGCAAGGTCAAATGACCCGAAGGTCAGATCATATTGGAGATTAGGGGAAGGGAAGATCTAGTAAGGCAAACACATACCTCTCACTAAATGTCATTACTCAATATAAATATTGGATGTGATTTTCGTTAAATATTTTTTTATAAATTTCATTTCTATTCATATGGGGTCAATGAGATTACCCTTTTATTTATATGGGAGGTCCATGAGATAGACTCAAAAAATAGAAAGGGGTCCTGTCTCCAAAATGTTTGAAAATCTTCAAAATTCCTCTGAAGTTATGGGGCATACATAGTTTGGGTGTGTTGAGAAAGACTCTGAATTCGGTCCCTTTTTCTTCTCATGGTTGTTCAAGGTGAAAAGGAATGAATAACAGAAAAGAGAGAGGGGATACTTTCAAACTCAACTTTTATTCCCAGCTTTAAAACTTTTTAGTGGAGAGGAATGTTTTTCTCAAACCAGTAACATAGCTGCCCTCCCGGTCGAGGTGTCTATTGGGATTTAAGAAAGAGTTTCTTTTTGGTACCAGGAAGCCCATATTTTCAGGCATGGTGCATAAATTGCCCTTCCAGTCAGAGGCCTCCAGAGAGATTGTAATATTTTGTTATTTATTCATTTTAATTTTGTGTTCATTTTATTTTTATTTATCTATTTTTATGTTATTGTGTTTTTGATTTATTATTCAATCCTCACAAAGTTAAACACATTTCTTTGATTTCATCCAGTGTGTGCAAGGGAAAAATTGAGGATTATGGGTGCAAATTAGGCTTCTGCGATATCAATGGCTCTGGTTGATTAGTAGATAAAGCAGTTTGTATGGATAATCAGGTTTCTCAAAGCAAAAAAGGACACAAGCTTAATCCTTACCAGGCACTTGCTTTTATATATAACTTTGATTCTTTAATTATTTTGTAATGGGTAAGATGGACTAAGTGGGATTGATTTATTGAATGTTTTTGGTTTCAAGATTACATTTTTTTTTTTAAAAATACAGAAAAATAAATCGAACATTGAATCATATAAGAACAGCCACACCCACAACTACAAGAAGTCCCCGATGGTGTAAAAGCTAAAGTGCTGGAACATGGCTTAAAAGTGAGTGAGTTTGAATTCCAGTTATGCTATTATGTTCACTTTCAGATATATATATATATATATATATATATATATATATAATTGGGAATCAGTTATGGGTCATATAATATCACTGCTGTTCTTCTACAAAGATGGCTTTGAAATTAACCCACAAAGGTTGATATACCTTTAAATAAAGAAACTGAAATCAACAAATACCTGGTAATACTGAAACTGATTTAACAAATAAAGATCTAGATCTATTTTTCTTTCAGAGCAGGATTTTTCATGAATAGCAATTTTATTTTAGTCCTTGAAAATCTGTTAAGAGTCTGGTTTGGTTTGATTTGGTTTTATGGCATGTCAACTATTGTTGGTTATTTAATGCCAAATCCATTTTTAGACATGTAAACAGTTCTATCCAAAACAATTCAGTTTAGCATAAGTACATTTTTTGTTTACACACAGCTAAATGTAAAAAAAGTTCTATTTCAAACAATTCACTTTAGCACAAGTACACAGTTTACAAGTCAAATATGTATATGATTTGGTTGGGGTGGGTTTTATGGCATATCAACCATTGTAGGTAATTTAATGCCAAATCCTCTTTATATATATATAAATATATATGATTTGGTTCTATTTCAAACTATTCAGTTTAATCAACAAAGTTAAATGGTTCCAAGTATTGCTATGTATCCCTAACATCATCATCATCATCATGTCGCGCTGGTAGCACGGATATCCCTGACCCTCTCTCACATAGCTGCTGAATGTATGTTCGTGCTGGTCGTCCTGCTTTTGCACGGCCATGTGTGGGGGTCCATAAGATTACATCTTTTATGAGTTCGTCTCTGCTTCTCCAGCAGTGTCCTGCATGTCTGGTTCAAACATAATAATACTTCTATTTCAAACAATTCAGTTTAGCATAAAACTTTCATAAAAGTTTGTATGTTTGCTTTTAAGGCACATCAACCATCGTAGATTATTTAATACTAAATCCATTTTTATACATATAAACCATTCTATTTCAAACAATTCAGTTTAGTATAAGTATAGTTTTTTGTTTAGTTACAGTTAAATGTCAAAACAGTTCTATTTCAAGCAATTCAGTTCAGCATAATTACACAGTTTAGTTCTATTTGACTCATAGCTAGGACCTTGTCAGGTGCTACCACTCTGAACCAGAGTGGACCTGGGAGCAATGGCAATAAAAGGGGTACTCTGCATATCCAAAGCTCCAGCATTACTGGAGCCTCATCATCAGATTGTTTAGTGTCATATACTAGGACACTCCTTGGGGGAGTCTTACCCCTCTTAAGAGATGCAGTTGATGTATTCTACAGCCCCAGCTGACTGGGCAATTAAGAATTTGGATAAAATAAAAATGGAGGTGCCCGTGGTGTAATTGTTATCGTCGTAGGAAATGAACATGGCAACACGAGTTCAGATCCTGGACGAGACTGATTGCATTTCACATAGCACTAATACCCTTGGGAAAGGTATGAATCCAATTATTCTCCCTCCAGCTATGGGTAAATAGTAGGACAGACTAGGTTCTTCAGCCTTGGTGAGAGAACTAGTCTAGGAGAACGAAAACTCCGAATTCAAACCTGTTGTGGAGGTGCCCGTGGTGTAATGGTTACCGTCTTAGGAAATGGACACGGCGACACGAGTTCAAATCCTGGACGAGACTAATTGCATTTCACATAGCACTAATACCCTTGGGAAAGGTATGAATCCAATTATTCTCCCTCCAGCTATGGGTAAATAGTAGGGCAGACTAGGTTCTTCAGCCTTGGTGAGGGAACTAGTCTAGGAGAAGGAAAACTCTGAATTAAAACCTGTTAAACTCCGCTTAAAAATTGACCTTGTGTCATATCTTGCCCGAGCGGAGGGGTTGGGTAAATAGGATAAAATAAAAATCTGGATAAGAATTAAAATTTCAGGCATTGTATTTTAATTTTTCTGTTTCATTTTTTCTTTCTTTTGACTTCATATTTCTATACTTTTAATTAAATATCTTTTTTTAAAGACATCTCATAACCTATTATAAAAAAGGATATTTTAGAATTCTGTATTTCTATAAAAGAATTCATTTAAGATATAATATCTAAATATAATTGTTTTAAAATAATTTCTTTCATTAATATATGATAATATGCATTGTTAATGACTCTGAAAAGATCCTCATCTTTTCAGTCAGACCCAGATTGTTCGTTCATTTAAATAACCAATATGTTTTGAATGGGTTATATGTGAACGACACAACACTTATAGCCATCACACCCAATTAGATATTTTCTTTGGTGTTTGATATCTGGCAAATACTCAACATGATCCAGTAATTTTAGTTCTCCTTTAGTTGTAGGGTCACTGACTACATAGCCACCAAGATCATGTCCTGAAGTATTACTGGTCACCACCCACTGCCAACAGGTTGCCTTGTTAAGCAGGGGTCTCACCCTTCTACAAAGATGCAGTCTGCAAAATTCTACAGTCTCAATTAACAGGGTGAAATAACTAATATTTAGTCACTACTTATAAATGAGTATCTCATTGTATTTTTCTCTAAGTTTTAAGTTATATAGTAATTTTGATGCAGAAACTATTTAACCATGAACTTTATTTCTCTTTATTATTAACTATATCATTAAGTACATATCTATCTAAACTACATATTAACTATATAGTGACTATATATTAACTATGCATTTATTTTGTCCTGTTGGCTGGGGCTGTAGAATACACCGATTGCACCTCTGTAGAGGGGTAAGACCCCCCCAACGAGTGTCCTGAATATGACACTAAACAATCTGATGGTGAGGTTCCAGTGATGCTGGGGCTTTGGGGAATGTGGAGTAACCCTTCATTGCCAATACTCCCAGGTCCACTCTGGCCCGTGGTAGTAGCACCTGATAGAGCTCTATCTATGGGTTAAATAGAACTAACTGCATACTTATACTAAACTGAATTGTTCAAATTAGAATTGTTTGACTAAACTGAATAGCTTGAAATAGAAATGTTTTTGACAATTAAACTGTGTACTTATGCTAAACCGAATTGTTTAATATAGAACTGTTTTTGACACTGAAACTGTCCTTACACTAAACTGAATTGTTTAATATAGAACTTCTGTGCTTATACTAAACTGAATTGTTTGAATTAGAACTGTTTGAATAAATTCAATAGCTTGAAATAGAAATGTTTTTGACAATTAAACTGTGTACTCATCCTGAATTGAATTGTTTGAAATAGAACTGATTATTTGTATAAAAATGGATTTGGCGTTAAATAACCTTCAAAGGTTGATATGCCTTAAAAACCCAACCAACCAACCAACCAACTATACATTTATTATGTCATTGATTATATTGTTAACTACACATTAAATACTTCATTAACAATATCATTTACTATATCATTAACTATACCATTCACTATAAATTAACTAAATACTAACTATATATTAACTAAATACTAACTATATATTAAATATATCATCAACTATATCATTCACTATATGTTAACTATATATTGACTACATCATTAACTATGTATGACATTATCTAAATATTAGGTTCGGTGTCTTTGTTTAATGGCATATTAACCTTTGTAGGTTATTTAATGCCAAAGCTATTCTTCAAGAAGAATAGTAGTGGTACTATTTGACCCATAGCTGGGAGGATAAGGGGGTTCATACCTTTCTCAAGGGTATTTGCCCAAAAGTGAATGTAATAGCGCAACTGGAGTATGAACTCGCTTACTATGATTCCGCAGTCCATCACTTTAACCATTACACCATGAGGACACCCCCTCTAATTATTAACTATGTCATTAATGTTGTGGTGCTGACAAAAGAAAGACACAGGGAACTTGAAAAGGGGGACAGAAAAACTTATATATTCAAGTAACAGAAGCAAGAGAACCTGGTTAAACAGTAGTTAGTTGGTAGGAAACTGAGAGTCCAGTGGGATAGTGACTATCCGTCACTATGCAGATGATCACTATGCAGATGGTATCACACGTGATTTTATCACACTGATTTGGTAAACTCCCCCTGACACTCCGTTGACGTGTATTTATGGAGGAGGGCGAGTCCACTATGAAGGGAGTAGAACAACTAATGTCATCATTAACTATACTATTAATAATATTGGTAACTATATATCAACTATACCATTAATCTCATTATATATTAACAATACCATTAACTTTATCATTAACTATATTATTTACTTATATCAACTATAGGGTACCTTGGGTGGTATAATGGTTAGCAAGCAAGGCCAGCAAACCTTCATGAATGAATTAGAGTCTCATTAGGTGCCCTATTCATACAACCTTGTGCCACATCAAAGCAAAAAGCTTAGTAAATTACTACTAAATATTAAGTATATCATTAGCCATCATCATCATCATCATGACGCACTATCAGCATAGATACCCCTGACCCTCTCTTGCCACCCCTTCCTATCATCCATTGCTTCCCTAGCAGGTCCTCAGGGCTACATCCCGTATTGGCACAGAGCTGCTGTATGAAGGTTTGAGCTGTTTGTCCTCCCTTTGCTCGGCTATGTGAAGGGGTCAATTGGAGTACATCACTTATGAGCTCATCCCTACTTCTCTAGCAGTGTCCCGTATGTCTGGTTCATCTAATTTTGATAGCTTTCGTGATGGGTGGTAGGTGGCCGTACAGCTGCTGTTTTGTGGGGTGCTGTCTCCAGGACTTGTTCAATATTACTCGCAGCATTCTTGTGTAGTTGCTGTCAAGCTTTTTCTCCATATGTTTAGTTAGTGTCCATTTATTAGCCATATTGTTAACTATATCATTATAAATATATCAATTATTTATCACATGAATGAATATCTTTGCCCATCATTTAGTTCTTGTTTATATGATTAAACCGGCTCATTGGCCTAGTGAGTAGAGTGTTCACCAATGGTCTGGAAGACCTGGGTTCAATCCCAGGTTGTGTCACACCAAAGACTTTAAAAATGGTACTTGATTGCTCCTTGTTTAACACTCAGCAATATAAGGTACATATGAAGGGTTAAGTGGAGCAATACAGTGAAAGGAGTAGCGTCCTCCCCAACACCTCGGTGTTGTAGCTATTGAAAAGGGAGCCTTCTGGTCGCCCTCAACTAAAGGGAGACAACTTTTACATGATTTCAACAATATTTCCCACATACAAAAGTTCAATGAAGTAAAAGTAAAAAGTGTCATAATCAATATTCACAAACTCTGTCAAATCAGTGTGTTTAATGTTATATAATCAATGGGTACTGCTTCAGGAAGCAGGGGGAGGTGTCCAACCCCAGACATCACTTGCCCACCTTGTCTAAAAGTGATGGGGTTAGGTTTATTGTCTGATGCCTCAGGCATTCGAAAAGAGGAATGTCGAATGAAATTGAGCTATTTTTGGCACTGACCTCAACTGTGCATTTGTGTACATGATGGCCCCAGCTTAAAACCTGAGAATTGTGTTGCATCTTGCCTCAAGCAGAGGTGCATGGTGAATAAGCACTTTGGCAAAGAACATACAAACATTAGCTTCCAAACCTTACACACACACACACATATATATATATATATATATATATATACTAGAATATACCCATCAATCCAAATTAAAAAGATTTCAGAATCTAAAAAGAATAAATCAATAAATGAAAACTATTTCATATGTTGTTATAATAAGAAACACAACTTTCATGTTGTAAACTTAGAATTATCAGAAAGATCAAATTTTCTTTGTCATTAATAAATGGAGACTCTTTCACTTTCTCTCTTTTTCTCACAATGTAGATTTAAAAGATACAGAGCCAAGCTTACAAACTCAAGAACTGAAGAAACTGTTCTGTTGTGACATCAGCCTGCTTTTCACCAACAACTTGTCTGCTTTCTTTTCCTTTCTCTTTTGATGTGGCAAGCCACAAATCCCTTAATTTGTTCTTTCTTTCTTCCTTGTTAACTTCAAGGGTACTAGTGCTATGTGAAATGCAATCAGTCTCGTCCAGGATTTAAACTTGTGTCGCCGTGTCCATTTCCTATGATGATAACCATTACATCACGGGCACATGGAGGTGCCGGTGGTGTAGTCACAAGTAGACAAGTAGACACAAGTTCAAATCCTGGACGAGACTGATTGCATTTCACATAGCACTAATACCCTTGGGGAAGGTAAGAATCCAATTATTCTCCCTCCAGCTATGGGTAAATAGTAGGACAGACTAGGTTCTTCAGCCTTGGTTAGGCAACTAGTCTAGGAGAAGGAAAACTCTGAATTGAAACCTATTAAACTCCGCTTAAAAATTGACCTTGCGTCATATCCTGCCCGAGCGGAGGGGTTGGTAAATAGTATCACGGGCACCTTCACTCTATCAGGTGCTATCAATCAGGTGCTACCAATCCAGGCATGAGTGGATCTGGGAGTAATGCCAATAAAGGGGTACTCCAAATTCCTCAAAGCTCCAGCATTACTGAACCCTTACCATCAGATTGTTTAGTGTCATATACCAGGACACTCATTGGGGAAGTCTTATCCCTCTGCAGTGATGCAGTCAGTGTATTCTACAGCCCAAGACAACTCGGCCAATAAATATGCATGTTTATATGTGAGTATATATGTGTGTTTACATTTGTATGCATCTGTATGTTCATGTATGTGTGTGTGTATGTGTGTGTGTGTGTGTTTATGTGTGTACATCTGTGTTTGTGTGTGTATGTCTATGTTTTTTATGTGTGTAAGTCTATGTTTTTTTATGTGCGTGTGTATGTGCATATGTTTGAATGCATGTGTATGTCTGTTTGTGTATGTGTGAGTGCATGTTGGGCTGTGTGTTTGTGTGTGTCTGTGTATTTGTGTATGTGTATGGGTGTACGTGGTTCTGTGTATGTGTGTGCGTGTGTTTGTGTATGCGTGTGGGTGTGTGTGCTTATGCATGCACATGTGTATGTTTGTATGAGTGGATTTGTGTATACGTGTGTATATGTTAGCAAAGAAAATGGATTGGTTATGTTACTTTGTTTTAATGGCATATCAACCTTTGTGGGTTATTTTATGCCAAAGCTATGTGGACCCCCGCATATGGCCAATCAAAAGCAGGACGGCCTGCTCGAACATAAATACAGCAGCTATGTGATGATACGGGATGTAACCCTGAAGACCTGCCAGAGGTGATGAATGATAGGGAGACGTGGAGAGAGAGGGTCAGGGATATCCGTGATAGCCGCACGACATGATGATGATGATGATCCTTGTAAAAGAACTACAGAGGTACTATTTAACCCACAGCTGAGTGGTGGGAAGATAAGGGTGTTCATACTTTTCCCAAGGGCATTAATCTAAAAGTGAGCACAAACACGTGACTGGGGTTTGAGCTGGCTTACTACAATGTTGAAATCCAGTATCAGCCCAGTTGGCTGGGGCTGCAGAATATACCAACTTCATCTCTGGAGGTGCCCGTGGTGTAATTGTTATCGTCGTAGGAAATGGACACGGCGACTCGAGTTCAAATCCTGGACGAGACTGATTGCATTTCACTTAGCACTAATACCCTTGGGAAAGGTATGAATCCAATTATTCTCCCTCCAGCTATGGGTAAATAGTAGGGCAGACTAGGTTCTTCAGCCTTGGTAAGGCAACTATTCTAGGAGAAGGAAAACTCTGAATTCAAACCTGTCAAACTCCGCTTAAAAATTGACCTTGTGTCATATCCTGCCCGAGCGGAGGGGTTGGTAAATAGGATCTCTGCAGAAGGGTAAGACTTCCCCTAACAAGTGTCCTGGATATGATATTAAACGATCTAATGGTGAGACTCCAGTAATACTGGAGCTTTGGGGAATGAGGAGTACTCTTTTATTGCCATTGCTCCCAGGTCCTCTCATGGTCGGAGTGGTAGCACCTGATAGCATCCTATCTATAGGTCGAATAGAACTGTTTGAGATTTAAACCCTGTGCAAACAAGTAACTTATGCTAAAACTGAATTGTTTTAAATAGAACTGTTTTTACATTTAACTGTGTGTAAAATAATGACTGATGTTGAAATGAATTGTTAGTGATACATAATAATATTTGGAACCATCTAACTGTGTGTAAATGAATGAGTAATTTTAAATAGAAGAATTAGAGTTAAATAGCAATACTTGTAACCACTTCACTGTGTGCCAACAAATGATTAATACTTAATAGAACTATATGTGTTAGACAGAAATAGTTGAAAGCATTTAACTATATAGAAACAATAGCATTACTAGTGTGTAAACAAATTAGTTCTAACTCATTTAAAAAGTAAATCACTGACAAACTAATCTCTTATGTATCATGTACGAGGATTGTTCAAAAAGTTTCCACACTTTTTTGTACAGGCATTTAAAATTGTCATAGACTCTTGAAAATTCAGTATGTTATTACTATACCTCTTATGAGATGACTGACCAATTTTTATGATTTCAGGTTCATATGAACAGCTACAGCAGCAATTGGAATATACCCTACTAAATCCTGATTGTCACAGCTGGTGAATTTCAAAAATGCAATCTGGACGTGAGGACACTTTAGAAGAACGATATGCAATAGAACTCTGTTTTAAACTTGGAAAAAATACCATAGAAACGTATGGAATGCTTCAGACTGCTTTTGGACTATCTTGCATGAATCAAGCATCAGTTTTTGAGTGGCATAAGAGACTCAAGGAAGGCAGGGTGTCTGTAAGGGATGATTAGAGGTGTGGGAGGAGTAAGGAAGTCAGAACACCAGAGTTGATTGGCCAAATAAAGAATTTCATGGATAAGGACCATCGTCTGTCTATAGAGCCAATGTGCACAGTTTCATGTCAGTGTGGGAATTGTACACACAATTATTCACGAGGAACTGAAAATGCGGAAGATTTGCACGAAGTTTGTCCCAAGGGTGCTCAGAGAAGATCAGAAAGAAAGACGTTGTCATGGCAGCAGGGTGATGGTCGAGCTGATCAATTCAGATCCCACAGTTCTTGATGCTCTGGTGACCTGCAATGAAAGCTGGATCTACTGCTATGACCCAGAGACGAAGAGACAGAGTTCCCAGTGGAAGCATGCTGGCTCTCCTAGACCCAAGAAGGCCAGACAGAGCAAATCCACCCACAAACTTTTGAGGATCCCTTTTTTTGACAGCACTGGCATGATCTACATGCGCTGGGTTCCCACTGGACAGACAGTTCACAGGGAATACTACGTTGAGGCTTTAAGGGAGTTCAGGAAGTGATTCCTAGGGAAGAGGCCAGCACTCTTCAAATCGGGTCAGTGGCATTTCCACCAGGACAATGCTCCAGTCCACAACTCCATCTTTGTCACAGACTATTTGATCAAGATGGGCATCAAGACAGTTCCTCACCCTCCCTATTGTCCAGAGCTTGCTTCCAGTGACTTTTGGTTATTCCCTTAGCTCAAAGAAAAACATAGAGCCTGTCGTTATGAGACAATTGAGGAGACGAAAGAGGCTGTGACGAAGGTCATTGACACGCTCACACAAGACGACTTCCATGGGGCCTTCCAGAAGTTGTTGGAACGGTACAACAAGTGCATTGCAGTTGGAGGAGATTACTTCGAAGGGGACTAGAGTTTCATGTGTATACCAACAATAAACAAGCCAATACGAAAAAAGTCTGCAAACTTATTGAAGGCACCTCGTATATCTATTTAAATGTGTGTAAACAAATGACTGATGTTAAGTTGTGACTGTTATATAGCAATACTTGAAAACATTTAAGTGTGCAAACAAATGATTCATAGTAAATAGAATTGTGTGTATTAGATTGGAATACTTGAAACCATTTAACTGTGTGCCAAAAAATGAGGTCAGATTCAATTAAATATGCTATCAAATGAATGTGTTGACAAATCATATATATTTGATATAGATGTATAAAGAGGATTTGGCATTAATTAACCTACAATTGTTGATATGCCATAAGACCCGACCAAACCAAATCGTATAAATTTAATACATATGTATAAAGAGGATTTGGCATTGGATGACCTACTATGGTTGATATGTCATAAAACCTAACCCAATTAAATCCTATATATTTAATATATTTGTATGTAGAGGATTTGGCATTAAATACCCTACAATAGTTGATATGCCATAAAACCTAACCCAATTAAATCCTATATATTTAATATATTTGTATGTAGAGGATTTGGCATTAAATACCCTACAATAGTTGATATACCATAAAACCTAACCCAATTAAATCCTATTTATTTTATATATATGTATAAAGAGGATTTGGCATTAGATAACCTACAATGGTTGATATGTCATAAAACCCAAACCAAACCAAATCATATATATTTAATATATATGTATAAAGAAGATTTGGTATTAAATACCCTACAATGGTTGAGATGCTATAAACTCAGCCAACCAAAAAACAGCGGTCTATTTAGTCTATTTAATACACCACAGGGATTCTCCTCCAAGGAAAATGGAATCAGAAAGTCTTGAAGAAGGACGAATTCAAACTCAATACCAACATGTCATGAATCAGTGAGGCAAGTCAAAACACGTTACACTCGATTTATTGGGAAATGTATGAATGGACTGAGATAAAGATTGTTTCTGTTGATATCCTTAAGTTTGTTGTTGTTCGATAGACTTCTAAAATTTTCTGTAATTGAAATCCGATTCCGTTTTATATTTCATACTTTCAGAATATCACTCACCCATAACGGGCATAATTCTTCATAATATTTTATTACCTGATGATTCAAGTTTTGATATATAATTTTAATTTTTGTGCAATACTGCACACACACACATACACACACACACACACACACACACACACACACACACACACACACACACACACACACACACATATATATATATATATTACTTTTATATCTATTCTATAATTCTGACGATATTAAAAAATCCCCAAACAGATGATGCAATTTAGTTAAACCTAGGTAGATTATTTCTGACTCTGTATATATATATATATATATATATATATATCATGGTTTAGACAAGTGAAACGAAGATCCAGAAGTGGGCGGTCTACATTGATTGCAGGCACTTTTGTAACTGATTGGACAAGCGGGTGCAGGCAATCACTGGTGAACGTCTTGTCAGAGTTTGATGGTATAGTGTTGCGATTCCTCCTGTCAGCTATACTTGAGAGTAAACACCTGCTGGTGTTTTCAAAGAAGGAGACAATGTGGTTGGTGGTGAGACGCCAGACGTCACGGTTCTCAACTCGGGTTGTCTATCGGCGAAGGTCGATGTGACTGGCACCAAAGGACTTTTTCAAACAGTCCTCTTTGGTACCCCTCAGTCGTAATGGGCAGCAGAGGGCGCGTCGCACAGAATGACCCCGGACAGTAAATGATTTCCCGCCTTGGAGACGTGTCCAGCTTAATATAATATATATATATAGTGGCACACACATTTATTATTAAGAAACATGGTACTCACAGCTTACTTTATAAAATTATTCAGTACAAAAGTAAAAATATCTTTATTAAGTTTTTTGAAGTCACAGATCTATTTTCTCTCGCAAATCAATGCCCCAGCCAAGCGATTCGGCCACACATTGACCAATCAGCGAGCAGGGCGCATGGATTCCATCTCTCTCAGAAGAACTATTTTTTCTGGCCCTTTTGGAAGTCACTGCCAGCAGCAGAGAGTACCCGGCAAACAGAGAAGAAAGACCTCTCTCCTGTCCCCTTCTACTGGACGCTCCAGCATTGACGATCTTCGCCGAAGATAACTGCTGCTACCTGCGACACCCTAAGAACTTTTCTCATTCTGACACAGTTCTACTTTCTGTCATAAAAATAAACCTTTCGCAGTTGTTCTTTAAAGAAGCTTTGTTATTTCATTAAGTGCTACATAAACAACTACAAATTAACTTATAGTTAATGTGAACCAAACATCCACTAAAAATTCAATATATTATTTATTTCACTTGTATTAAAGAATAAACGGCGCTTTGGTCTAGTGGGTAGAGTGTTCGCCAATGGTCCGGGAGACCTGGGTTCAATCTCAGGTTGCGTCATACCAAAAAACTTTAAAAATGTTACTTGATACCTCCTTGCTTCACACTCAACAATATAAGGTACGTATCGAGGGTAAAGTGGGGCAATCCAGGGAAAGGAGTAGCACCTTCCCCAACACATCGGTGTAGTAGCTATTGAAAAGGGAGCCTTCTGGTCGCCCTCGACTACGGTCGCCAACTTTACTTACTTTACATTGAATTTATTTCTAGTGTTATATGTTCTTGCGTATAATCAGCAAACAAATGTCTGTAGCGTTTAGGAGTGAGTGTGTGAATGTATTTATGGTCCCCTACAATTTTACGTTGAGTTTATGTATATTGAATAAGGTTTAATATTTCCTACGCGTTTAATGTTGAAGTTTTATATAAGTTTGGTGTTTAGAAAAAAAAGGTGGAATAGGCATAATATAATATAGACATAATATATTGACACATTGATAAAGTAGTAAATGAAAAAAGCCAATGAGTGAAGAATATGCAACAAAATGAGTAAAAGATATGAAACAAATAAAAGTTGTAAAACGGCGCGGACAAAATGAACATTTAAACAAGGCGACGAACAAAAACAAATTTATATTCTACAACAATAAAACTTACATTGATACATAAAAGAAATTACTAACTCTACTAACAAAA
The DNA here is from genome assembly GCA_963585895.1 of Sepioteuthis lessoniana. Taxonomy (NCBI): domain Eukaryota; kingdom Metazoa; phylum Mollusca; class Cephalopoda; order Myopsida; family Loliginidae; genus Sepioteuthis; species Sepioteuthis lessoniana. Next base: position 64,585,044 of record OY757934.1, read on the forward strand.
TAATAGTGTGTGTATATGTGTGAGCTCGTGTGTGTGTGTGTGTGTAACACAACTAAGCTATAAATGAATTACAAGTTTAAAACGTCCTTTTTTATGATTAGAAACGGGCAGTTTCTCAGAGACTGGAAAGCGTCCCATAGTCATTGTATATGAATGTTTGCGAGGCCCATCCATGGTGTTGCTTTTCTCTCCTGTATTCACGCTGAAGGGAGTGTGTTGCTGCTGCGAAGAAATTTTAGTAAAAGAGAACAAGGGTGTTTGAAGACGACGTATTTATAGAAAATACGCGTCTTGTAGTGGCTCAAAAACGCAGGACTTGAATTTACGCGCGGACGTAGTTTTAAACATGTCACGTGGTCCTCCTGGCCAATGGTTTCCAGAGACTGAATATTGAGCGTCCGCCATCTTTGTGGGAACAAGTGGCATACCGCCCAAAATAATTTATAGGAGTGTAAAGTCCTATAAGCGTGTTTACCGATGACTGCTCTGTCAATGAGGATGTTTGTTGGTTGTTTAGTAAAGAACACAAAATCACAACTTGTCTTTAATTGTTAGAACCTTTCATTGCTTTATTCTATCTGCTCAGTCAGCATGGTTGTGAAATCATAAAGAAATAAACAATAGACTCCATGTGGTAGTTTCTTCATTATTCTCGTGACAGTGCTTCCCGTTCTGCATTCACACCCCAAACTACCAAAATGGAGCGAATCACGAAATCCAGTGATCTATATACTGGATATGAACATGTCACCCCTACTTCCGCCTCGGGAGGGTGATATCTTTCATTTCTTAGTATAATCTTTTCTTCTCTTTTGGCCAACCATCGCTTCTTGTTGCCATCTTGTCTTTTCACCGTCTTTTGTTGTGATCTCACGCTGTTTTATTGAGATGAATAACAACGATATTTTCCTCTTCACAAAACTTATAACTTCAAAGACCTTTCTTATTAATATATATTGCCCGGTTCACGAACCTGGGAAGCCAGAAATGGAAATTTGACAACCGCTCGCTCTGCAGTCTCTCTCCTGACTAATTAAAATTTAATTTCTAAACTTCTTGGATCACTTGGTCATCTGACTAAGATTATCCAATCGCAGCTAAGTTGTCAACACACATTAAACTTTCAATTGCATTTGATTGACTTTACGGTATAATATTTTAAAACTTATCGAAATTACATTTCAGGTAAAAGATTCAGCCAATTTATTATTAACAAGCCAGCACCATTTGGTAGCAGATTTTTCTGGATAGATTACGATATATATATATATATATAAACGTAAATAACTCCGCTGTATAAACTATAGCCCTTTCCAGAATGCTCTATAGACTAAATCAACCATCCCATCATGCACTACACA